>CM054177.1:107662662-108862662 GCA_028829895.1 Sinotaia quadrata | reverse complement strand
TATTTAAACTAGATTGTCTCATCAGAATAACCTGGGGATTAAGAGGCAAAAAGATAAGGGACAAAACCAAAAGTCTTTCAGTATATGATTTTTTCATTGAAAGATATAACATACAAACAAATGATATAATTTTACTGCATTAAAAAATAAAATTGCCATAACTTTGCAAATGTATTCAATGAGAAGTAAATATTATTATAGATTTGTGTATATCAGTAGGCTTTCTATCATTCTCTACACCATGCTTTTTTTCTTTTTTTTTTTTTTTGGGGGGGGGAATCTAGCAGAAATCTGCATATATCAAGAGGCAAAAAAAATGTGGCAATGAGCAAAATTAAATAATTCAAGGGACAGGCTATTTTTAACATTAAAAATAAAACATGTATAGAGTGGGTCAAACATAGATATGCAGTACTGATCGGATCATGGCATTTTATTTTTTATTTATTTTTCATTTACTTTTCTTTTACTTTACAGGTATTTATAACTGTTAATAATGTAATGAATTTCATGAAGTGTTTAACTTCGCAATAGGACTATGTGTAGGATAGTACTGTATACTTTTTTTTTTTTAAGAGTAACAAATAACCTAATCAAAATAAATCTGTTTTTACATATACTTCAGAAAGTTTTACATGATTTATGTGATTTCATTCTAGTCTATTCAACTGACTATTTTTATCATTTTTGGGGGTAGGTGGGGGAAGAGTTACTCTATTATCTATCCACACATATATAAACATATTCATTCATACAATCACCTATTTTCATAACTGACCTTTGATCAACGTCAACAACTGTACTTGCATATACATTTATTCATCAATGATTCACAACAATAACCATACCTCTGACAACACCAAAACAGAGTATTTGGTAAATGTTTACTTTTTAGAATCATAAAATAACACAGGATAAACGTATAATGATAAATAAATACTTTTCTGATAGTGCATATTATATAATTATAAGTATTCAAAATATAAAGCTTGGTTTTCAAACGAAGAGGAAAAAAAATTCTTTGAAATTCGTCAAAAAAGACAGGACAATAAACTCCCAATGCCAAACAATATTTTGGAAATGATTTTTTTTTTAAAAGAGTGAAATCTTTGGATTAATATTATACTTTTGACAAATGTATTCACATTTACATAATAATGCAATAATTGATGTTAAATGCTGCTTAGCAATTAATAATGTTTAATTTTAAAATAACTTATCAGGATGGAACAGGAATAACAGATAAAAGTAAGAAATGTTTAAACTAATTTCAACCAGGAGATTTCTGAGGTGCTGTATGCTATTAGAGTTGAAATTATATTGCCCTGTCCTACATAAAGTCTATTTGGTAAATATGATCATGTATGATAAGTGGGTTCCTAAGCTTCTGGGTGGTATATGATCATAATGATTCAGAAGTGAGTTCCCAAAATTTTGGATGGTGTATGACTATGAGTGTAATGTTTTGGAAGTGGGTTCCTACAATTCTGGGTGGTGTATGATTGTAATATTTGGATACGAGTTCCTAAGGTTCTAGGTGGTGTATGATTGTAATGTTTGGGGATTGGGTTCCCACAATTCTGGGTGGTGTATGATTGTAATATTTGGGGATTGGGTTCCTACAGTTCAGGGTGGTGTATGATTGTAATAATTCTGGGTGATGTATGATCTTATGTTTGGGAAAATTAGGTCCTTAAAGTTCTGAACACTTGTAACAAGTAAAAAAATAAAATGACACTAGAAAAAATATATATAAAAATATATATACTGTATGACAATGACTTCAATAACTTCTTTTTTAGTTTTTGCATGTTTCTTCATCCTTTAGGTGAGTATAATAAAAAGTATATATTTATAATAAAAGTTAAAAAAAAATATAAGCAATCAACACAAAAGGTAGTAAAATAAAAACAAAAGTTGGATAAATTTTTTCCAATAACAATATTTGGAACAAAACAGGATTCACTTGGTCAATGCATTCAGGGCAACAATGTTCACAGTAACTTTTAAAGTAAATAAAAAATGTAAGCCAGGGTTTTACAATGTTTAGACTATATAGTAACACTTTTAATTCAATAAACTCTGTAAGCCAAGAATTTACACTGTTTTATAGTAACTCTAAGTCAAAAAATGTGTAAACCAAGGTTTTACAAAATTCACTTTAATTTCTTAAGCAATAAACTCTGTAAGCCAAGGTTTTACAATATTTACAGTAAAACTTTTAAGTCAACAAATTGCAAGCCAAGGTTTCACAATGTTTATGGTAAAACTTTTAAATCAACAAACTCTGTAAATGCCAAGTTTTTACAATGCTCATAGTAACTCTATGTCAATAAATTCTGTAAGCCAAGGTGTCTGCATAGTAAATGATTGTTAATGATCATTTGTTTTCAAACACAATAAAAACAAACATTCCACTATAAATCATATTAATTTTGTTGTTCTTGTTAGAATCTGCATTTAACAATGAATATGAATACTGAATATAAATACATTTATCTCGGTAAAAATTAGAAGTTTTAAGGATAAAAGGAGTGAACAAAAAAAACAAACAAACCATAAATAAATAACAATAAAATAACCACATGTTGCTGTGATAATTTCCAAAAGTGTAGAAAGATAAAACATGGCAAAAAACATTTCTCTGTCTTTGTATAACATATAGACCCTTGTTTGATGCAAAGCGTATAACCAACTGACTATAAAAAACTGAAATAAAGACAACCAGTAAAGATTCATATATTAATTCCATTAAACGTCAAATAGCATTAGCCAGTTACAATACAAATGCACCCTGTTTACTGCTGTTTACAAAGTAATCTATTAAACTTTCTCACGGATATTTTTACCAAACCCAGTTAATGAAAGTTCCCAAATAAAAAGTGTATAAGATAAATTTTATTTTTAAGTACAGTAATACAATGTACAGTTTTCAGAATGAATTCCAAGGAAAAATGCACTCAGCTAATAAATTGTCCATGAGCTCATTATACATGAAACATATATCATATACGTGAAATAGAATATTACCAGAAATGTAAGTTCTATTTAAAGTATATGCATGATTAGGTAAGTCTAATTACTTAAAATAATAAACAACAGAAATGCTTAAAATTCCATTTCTAAATTTATATCAGTTTCTGAATACATAGGTTGTATGGTTCATATTTTTTTGTCTGAACATGAGCTTCAGTTATGTGGTTTTCTTTTGCAGCATGAAATAAGCCCTATACTAGACAGATATGCTCAGTGTTTGTAGTATGAAACAAGCACTATACTAAATTACTAGACAGAAATATTCAGTATTTGTAGCATGAAATAAGCCCTATACTAGACAGAAATGTTTAGGTTTATAGCAGGAATAAATAAGCCCTATATTACACAGAAATGTTTAGTGTTTGTAGCATGAAATAAACTGTATACTAAATTACTAGACAGAAATGTTTAAGTGTTTGTGGCATGAAACATTTTGAAGGAATGACTGACCTAAAAAGAAGACAGAAAAAAATGAAAGTTGGAAATGAAATAATTTTAGAATACCAGAAAATAAAAAAAAATAGTCACTGACTCATTATCTTTCCAGCATCTGAACAAGACCAAAAAATAAATAACTTTTTCTTTACTAGAATTGTCTTTATGACCAAGGAAACAATATATTTTATAATTTCTTGCCAATATTATGAATGCTAGATAAAATACATAGAAAGATATAGATTTAAACACTTTTAATGAAAGAGGAAATGAATGACATAATTCCTGCTGACATACCTCAGAGTTGAAAGAGAAAGTAAAATCAAAGAGACTCAAATCTCTCTGTTAAACAGATCCATCATTTATTTTTATTTTTTAAATGCAAGGCAAATAATAATTCATTAATATTTGTACATAAATTATAAATTAAAAAATTCAGTGAAATTCAGTTTTTCTCTTCATTATATGCAAAAAGAAACCCAAACAAAACTACAACTCATGAAATCAACTAGGAAATATGTCTGAAAGAAGACACAGTAAATTACACTATACAGCACCATCAAATTGATATGTCTAAAGAAACAATAAGAGCATGAGAAATTTTCTGCATAAATGCAACATTATCTCTTGTGTGACCAGCTTTTTCAATGTCTATAACTATATCCAAACGAAATTTGCACAATTTCTGTGTTAACAGTAACTTTGTTCAAATTCAAAATGAAACAGTAGGCAAAACAAAAAAGAACCAAGGAATATTTAGCAAGTATGGCTAGCTACATTATCTCCCCTGAATATGACTCATCAAAGAGCTGGGAAACACAAAATATGTTTTTTTTAACAGCATGAATTTTAAGAATGCTTTTTATTTAGTCTAATGGAAAAAATAATAACTACATTAATATCAGTATGAAATATACAAAAATATACAAGCTAATATGTCAAATTAACAGAAAAACAAATACTTGCTACATAGTCTAAGCAAATTATACATCACATTTACAAACTAATATACCAAATTATCTAGTTAAGAGTAAGATAAGATGAAACACTCAAGTGTATAATCTTAGTACTGAATTATACATCACATTTACAAACTAATATACAAAAATAACAAGCTAATATGTCAAATTAACAGAAAACCAAATACTTGCTACATAGTCTAAGCAAATTATACATCACATTTACAAACTAATTATCTAATTATCTAGTTAAGAGTAAGATAAGATGAAACACTCAAGTGTATACTATAATCTTAGTACTGAATTATACATCACATTTACAAACTAATATACCAAATTATCAAGTTAAGAGTAAGATATGATGAAAATCACTACATGAAATACAGTATGAAATATACAAAAATAACAAGCTAATATGTCAAATTAACAGAAGACCAAATACTTGCTACATAGTCTAAGCAAATTATACATCACATTAACAAACTAATAGTAATATACCAAATTATCTAGTTAAGAGTAAGATAAGATGAAAACACTCAAGCGTATAATCTTAGTACTGAATTATACATCACATTAACAAGCTAATATACCAAATTATCAAGTTAACACAAGACGAAAACACTCAGTTTATAATCTTAGTAGTGAAATATGTATGGCTCATTCTGTGGGCAAGTGTACCATTTGATTTAGTGACATGAAGTGCAAAAAATAAAGTGGATTAAATCTAATTATTTTACATGCTAAAGTCTAAAGTCTAAAGCTAAAGTCTACAACATGGCCTACTGCTCATAAAAACTTAAGAAAAAGTAAAAATGATAAAAATGTTGATGTTATAGGAGTTTGAAATATGTAAAAGGCACATGTTTTCGTTGAAAACTTGGAAAGTAAGATTGAGATGCATATTACCAATTTTTTTTTTAAATAAGCAATATAATTATCTCATTACAACAAATATATTTTCTTTATTAACCTAAATTATTAAATTAATCTAGATATGTATTTATTTTAAATGGGGTAGAAAACTATAACTTTGTCACATAGAAACCTTATTCATCTTCCAGTGACAAAATTATCAACCTTCGTAAAATAAGCTCTATATTTCTCAACTAAAATGTGCTAAGTTATTTTGATGCAAAGATATATTATTAAGTACTAAACAAAGTATCTATTTAAATATGTTTTTTAAAAAATATAATAGGCCTAATCGTGATGTTTATATTCCTATGTAATTCACAGGTTTTTCTACCCTTACTAGCTTGGGTTCAAAACATACCCACAACTATATGAAAATTGCAAATGAAACCAAATAAATATGTACATAAATATGTAAGCTATTTTACTATGTTAATCAATTTAATCAAAATAAAGATTATCAGACAGCTGTGTTGAAATGATGATACTAAAAATTTTGTAGCCATTTCTATTGTCAACCACATGATCTTAATGGAAATGAAAGTTATTTTTCTTATTTGGTACTTAAACTTATCAAATCAAGTCAAAATGACATGAGAGTTATCTGTCTGGAATATGGTGCCATTGAAAAATGTAATAAGTGGTTTGTGATATTATCATCATTTTACAAATTTATGAAGGTCTTTGCCGCATGATAAAACAGAAACAAAATCAAATTATATTTCTAAATATAACAAATAAATTTTAAAAACAAGAGTGTATGAATATTTCTATTACATGGATTATATAGCATATGGCATTTATGTATGACATGTTGATGTTCGTAAAAGAGTAAAATTTTGTGTGGAAACTAAGCATGACCAAAAAAATAAAAATGTCTTTTCTTCACAAAATTGACCATTTGCAGATAAAAGGAATATTGAATGTTGTTTCAATGTATTATCACTTCTAAGAAAACCTTGATATGGTAAAACTGTGGATTATTTATTACAATGAAAATTAAAGAAAATAGCTATATGTATGCATGTCACAAAAAAGAGGTGCCATTTTTCAGTTCAAAACAAATTTGTATTACAAGTAATTACAAAATAAATAAATGCAAATTCACACAAATATCTTATGTATTTCTCAAATCAATTCTGAATATAGAGAATATAAACACGAGATACTTCAATGCTTTATTTTTAAGAAAATACATTTCAAATGAATCCACCCTTTGTGGTACACTTGCCCAGAGAATGAGCCATTTATCAAATTATGAAGTTATTATATAAAATTACCAAGTTATAATAGAAAATCAGAATGCTCACTGTGTAATCGAAACACTGAATTATATGTCAAATTAACAAACTAATATATCAGATTATAAGACTAACACAGCCACTATATAATCTTAGTTTTGAATTAGAACACCAAATTAACAAACTAATATCATATTATAAATTTAACAGAAGACCAAAACAGTTGCTATATAACCTGAATTATATATTAAATTAACAAGCTATTGGAAGCACAAACACTTCAATAGCTGCAGCATCAAATTATATAAACAAGTGAAAAGCTAACTAAAGTTCAGCTAGAATAAACATATACCTACTATAACATGAATACTGATAAAAAATCATATAAAACTAAAAAAAACTTGAGCAATAACAGGAAATTTTGAGCATCACAACAACTGGACGAGTGGAGATGCAATAATGAAAACCTAAACAAAATAGCACAAAGGTGTCAAATTTTGTCATTTGTCAAGCTAACAACGTAGTATGTTTACATTTGTGGGTTTTCACCCCTGTTGTTAAAAATAAAATCTCCCCAAAAGAAATACTAATTGGTAAATGTAAACATTAAACAAAATTATAGTTTGAGGAAGCATAGTGAAGTATGTTTGAAAAGATAAGATATCTCTAATGTGAAAAGATGAAATAGATCTAATGAAGATTTACTACTGATTTATTTGCAAAATATGTTTGAAAATTAATTTAAGTAACAAAGAATTTGACAAGAATGAAATCACAAATGCTCCTTTGTTCAACTTTAAACTTGGTCCCCATCACTGGCAGCAATAGCTGAAAATAAAATTACTACGTTATCACAACTTTTACCTTGATCTTCAACTTGAGGCATGTAATGAAGAAGAATTCAGAAGGCAATTCAAATTTGCAGAACAAGTCCAGCTGATGAAATGTTATCACCACCTCCTGCTGTCTGCAAAACCTGTGTACACACCAAACCTGGAGCCACACAAATAATTAAATCATCCTCTTCCCAGCATGTCACTGGGCGGTCATCCACAACATTCACTCTCCTGCTGGAGTCATCCTGACTGGTGGAAAAAGAATCATCTAGAAGAATGTTTGTTTTATTCAAATCGATGTGCTGTGATCCGCAGACATGACGATGGGCTGTGAGAGATGCCTTGGCAGCAGCAGACATAGTATTTTTCCATGACGAAGATTTGGTTGTTAAAATAGCTTGGAATGCTAAAGTGTGGATGTGAAGGCGAGTGAGCTTCCGTCTACCATCTGATTCTTCTGTATTGCTCAGATGATAGTAGACTTCACGCATCTGGTCCAGGACTATAGCTACTCTTGGGTGGCTGTCAGAGACTAGGGTAATGTTTCCATTTCGAAGAAAAGAGACAAGGTTTGGCAATTCTTGCTCATTCATTCCTAAAGAGTCTGAGTAATACACCACAGTGTCCAGAATTTCTTTCATCAATGTAACATCAGTATAAGATGCCATCTCAAAATGGACTTTTGTGGAGATGGACAGGTTTTTCAAAGTATCCTGAACTTTATTAAGTCTGGCTATCCTTTCACCTGCAAAAAAATAATGGTAACTGATTTCATTATTTTTTAAATTTTGGCATTGGATGTGAAAATTACTTTTACTAGATAATTGGAAATAAATCTAAAGTCTCAATTTCATTGAAAACTGAAAAAGAAGTGCTGGTTTGTCAAGTGCACTCAAAGCACTGACCTAGTAAATAATAATGTCTTCAATGGCGATTAAATCATGTATATTGCTATATGGTGATTTAATATATGAAATTGTTCAGGTTTAATCTATCACTACTTTAAAAATTTTATATTTTGCATCAAAAACTTGGAATTCATGTATTTAGTACATATACTTGGGGAGAGCAGAGGTGGAGAGGCTCAGCTAAAGTAAGGGATAGATGGATGAAAAAGGAGAGATTAAGTAGTATCTATGCAAATAAATTAAAGAAACTACAGATATAAGAGAAACTAGAAGTAAAAACACTCTTTTCATATACCTTCTAGCAAGTTAATAATCCCTAATATTGTAATAATTGCATTGTTTTTATGAATATATGCAAACAAGTAGAGCAGAACCTGCTAAATTTTAAAAAAATGCAATTTAAATGGCAGTAGTCAGGGGAACTATTAACTACTGATATAAATATATGTTGTCACATAATGACTTAGGTTGCCCACACCAACCCTCCTCTAAAAATAGACTAGATGCAAACCTAATTCTAGAATGGCTGACCCTAGGAAAAAAACTGTCTGAGTTTCTACTCATTAAACTAACCAATGGAAGCACAGCTCAACTGCGCACAAATGAATGTGCCAGAAATCTACCTGTAATTTGGGAGCCCAACACAAATTGACTATAGAGGCAGCATAAGTTTGGCTCCTAGCCTTAATAAGGATACTACTAACTCTATTGCCAGTTATCAACACAGCAGGAAAGTATATATTACTGCCAAAGGTATGTGGTTTTGCTTGCATAACTAAATATCATAACTATGTTCATTTAATCTTGACTATATTTTATACTGCTATGTGTTCGCTTATGATATTCAAATGTATGATGACCAACTAAGTAAGAGTGTTCTGTCAGAGAACACATGTAGATGAATTCTTAGCCCACGTGTATTTTACTAGCAGATCAGCACTTTATCTTAGATGTTGAATTTGACAAGCACTGAGCTGCAAAGCAATGCCAGAACAGAACCACATTATCTTGGTTATTGAATTTGATGACTGCTGAGCTGCAAACAATGCCAGAGCAGAATGAAACATGGGCCAAGACCATTTCAATGGACCACTTGTGCATCTGCAACTATGACAATCACTGGGACCCTAGATGACAAGTCAGGCAAACCAAAGCTACGTGAATATAAAATCAACAATTGTACAGCTTCAGTCAAGTTTCAATCAAAACTCTCTCAGATTTATCTTAGAGTTCACTCAGAAACATTCAGTGTTCTCTTATAAACTCATGTAAAAGTTCGCTCATATGAATGAACCAAATAACTACCACAGTGCCATAGAAGTCAAACGAACTTTCTCTTACATCACATGGTCATGATTATGAACTATAAACATGTTGAATTATTTTCTATATGTAACCATACTGTCTTATGTTATTTCTTGTTGAATACATTTAATATTGACTCCTTGACCACTTGTGTTAGCATGACTCACTTACATTTTATATGTTGTAGTCTGTCACCTGTATTTACTTACTGTGCTGGCTGTATGTATAAGAGGGCTAGAACTATCACTCTTCTACATTATCTATCTTCCATCTTTCTAACACGTGGCCAGCCAAAAAGTGTGTTTTGGTGGTTAGCCAAAGGTTACAGGTGGCTTTGGGTGATGGTGAATTAACATCTTGCCCATCTCTGCCACTATATATCAAATATTTGGGAATTTCATCTTGGGGTTGAGTTATTGTACTTGTAATTGTATGATTTACATACTAAATTCGTCTCAGTATTGAACTTGTAATTGTACAATCTATACACTAGCGACCTTATTTATTCTGTTCAAAGAAACACATAGAAAACTTGCCATATTAACATAAGAAATATTAATAGACAGTACATATATCTGAGTGAAGCTGATGATTGTATTGATGTATATACTGCATTTTGATTAATGTTAACTACATTATTCATTGTCATGACTTATAACATGCCATGTTGAAGGAAAGTGCTACACTGTATTTTATGTAATAGCTGTATGTAACTGTTGTGATTTGCTATGACAGGTAATAATTGTAAAGGCAAAACCAGTACCACAGCAGTATAGCATAGAGCTACTCATTGTAATTATTTAAGAACATTGAAACTTACGGTATTACCGTTAAAATTAACATTTCTTTTGTAAAGTTAAATCTAAGTGGCATTACCCACAATGTCTTCAAGATCCCAACTAGAGAAGTTAGGGGAAAGATTAGGCATAACAGGAGCTGACCATGCTTTCATTAGGGAAGGAAAGGAGAGAGATAAAAGGGACAGAGTGGGAAAGAACGAGTATAGAAAATGAACTAAAACACAAAATAAAAATGGCATCCATGCAGAGTAGAATAGTAGAACTCATAAAGGAAGAGTGAGCCATTTCAAATAGATATGAAGAGCAGGAGAAAGCAAAAAGCATACTCAAAACTGAACATCTGAGGACCAAGAGTTAATGTGTTAAAACTCAAAAAAGTGGAAGAGAGAGAAATAGAAAAAGAAAGAGAGATGAAGGGGAGATTTGAGGTTGAAACCCTTATGGAGGCAGCCCCCAAACCAATTGTGATCAATGCTCTTCCATCTGAATTCTCTAAGCTAGCTGTCATGCTGCCATAAGTGACACAAAGGATCAGAAGGGACCTTTCTATTCATATAAGAATGGCATTCTCTATTGTAGCATGGAGACCAATGAAGACCTGCACACGCAACTCATTGCCCCCTCTGCTGTTCAAAAACAGGTACTTGAGACGGACACTATCTCACCCCATCTTGTCGCAGTAGTGGTGTCAGAAGAATGTGATATGCTGACACAGACTCAGATTACCCACTTGTGTCTAACAAGACATACTGTGACATATAATATATATTGATGGGAAAAAAAGCAGCTAAACAAAGTGATACTAAACTAAATCCTGTTCTCTAGAATTAGATCACCAGCCCATATGCTTACATCATTTGGTAGCTTATGTCTGCTTCTATTAAATTAAATAAATCTGAAAGTTAAAATCATATATCATTAACATTATTTAATGCAGAAGCATGATAGGTAATTTTCTATAGACAAATACAGGGTTTAAATCAATACACACCCTCTCTGAATGGGTAGTTGTCCATCATTTGTAGTCCACTGACAACGAGCAATGTAGGTTTAAACTTTACCACCTCTTGGGCAAAGTCTTCCAATGAATCAATATATGGGTTGACCTTGTCACTGTGCAAAATCAGTCTGTAGGCAAAAAGTCCATTCAAGAATGAAGACTGATTTGAGACAGAGAGAGCACACAAATACCAACTAGACAGTAGGAGAGATAGCAAGCAAATAATAAATAGAGAGTACAAGAGAGATCACACAATATTAACTAGACAGTAGGAGAGAGAGCACACAAATACTAACTAGACAATAGGAGAGAGAGTACATAAATATTAACTAAACTGTAGGAGAGAGAGCACACAAATACTAACTAGACTCTAGGAGAGAGAGCACACAAATATTAACTAGACTGTAGCCGTTGTAGGAGAGAGAGCACACAAATACTAACTTGACAGTAGGAGAGAGAGCACACAAATATTAACTAGACTGTAGGAGAGAGAGCACACAAATACTAACTTGACAGTAGGAGAGAGAGCACACAAATATTAACTAGACTGTAGGAGAGAGAGCACACAATTACTAACTAGACTGTAGGAGAGAGAGCACACAAATACTAACTAGACTGTAGGAGAGAGAGCACACAAATATTAACTAGACTGTAGGAGAGAGAGCACACAGATATTAACTAGACTGTAGGAGAGAGACCACACAAATATTAATTAGACTGTAGGAGAGAGACCACACGAATACTAACTTGAGAGTAGGAGAGAGAGCACGCAAATATTAACTAGACAGTAAGAGAGAGAGAGAGAGTGGGAGTAAAGAGCACTCTTGAACACAAACCAGATGACAAATATCACAAACTGAATTGCAAAAGATGCAAAGATACTAAATATTAAGAAAGTATTATGATCAAATCATAAATTAAATCAATGTGTCATCTTAAAATGATAAATACATTTTTAAAAAAAATGAGTAAGTACAAAGTGGCCATTTATGAACATAAACCAAGTGAATGTAAAATCACTATGTAGGTAATTATGATGTCACACTGAAACAATATTGAACATAATCCAAACAAATGTGATGTCACAATGAAAACAATTAGGAACATAAATTCGGTAATGGGGTAAATGTGATATCACAATGAAAATAATTAGGAACATAAATTCAGTAATGTGATATCACAATGAAAACAATTAGGAACATAAATTCAGTAATGTGATATCACAATGAGAACAACTATAACATAATCCAGGTGAATGTGACAGCAGGTTGAAAAGAATTATGAACATAAACCTGGTGAGTGCGGCATTAAGAAACTGAATTACAAATTGTGTTAAAACAGCAAAAACTAGTTAAATGTAGATATCACAAGTAAAAGAAATTTTTTTTTTTAAAGACAAAAGAATAGTAAATTCTGAACCAAATATTTACAAGGATGACAATGATGAATGTTAATATTCACTATCATGACAACACAAATTGAAGATGAAATTAGAAAGACGGGTGAAATAAATTTTAAAAAGATCAGTAAATATATTTCAATCTTGTCAGCTGTGACACTAATACCAAAATCTGAACATTTTCTGAAGAAAGAATGAAAGAGAATAGGCAAGCAACAAAATATCCATCATGTGTAAAACATACTTCATATAATTTTAATTATCAGCAACATTTGAAAATCCACTCTTCTTTTAAACTGGCCACAAACTCAAACAAAAAAAACCCAACTGTTTCTGAAACTTGAAACATTTTAATTGGGGGTGGGAGGTTGGAAGAGCGTAATGGAAAGAAGAATTTAGTATGAGAAAGTGGTATAAATAACTTAATTGCCAAACATTAAAAACAGAACATTATTAATAATTATTTATATCTGTTTCACTTCATATTTAAAATATCAACTTTGTTTTTGGGTTCTAAATAATAAAAAGTGGTATATACTTTTCTATCTAATGTATATTTTTTTTAATTTAAAGATTAGCTCATAAAGTCATATATATGACTTTACAAACAACAAAGTAAAAAACATTTTAAAAAAGCTTCTTCTGACGTTTTAGAGATTCTTTTGCAGCTGATATACTTGTTCTGTTTCTATGTAAATCCGTTTCCACATTAAATATAAACTATAACCACTCCATTATAATTTGAGAGTAAAAAATACTGTTTTCTTACTAACTAGCTACTAACTCTCCTGAATATATTTCCTTCTTCCACAAGAGGTCTAAAACATACAATGGTTCTCCTACATTTGAAAACCCTAAGTTTTAGTTTTTTTCCATTTCAACCCTCCCACCACAAAGCTATTTTTACCTAAAACTTTGCATTTGGAAGAGACTATTGTTCCATTTGAACAACACATTCCTGCCTCATTACAGTTCTGTATGTTACAAATATTCACTTAAAATTTTTTTTAAATGTCACTCATAGGCTTTATAGGCTTACCAAGACAATCCCCACCTCCACAGAAAACAAACAAATTTAATGTAGATTACACAAGGTAAGCTACTTACCACATGTGGCACAAATTAACACAAAATATGACAACCAACAAACATGCATTTAGTCCTTCAGTACTAAATACAGAGAAAAAAATACATTAGCAGTAATCCCCAGCCAAAAAACACAAACCATAATCATACCAAACATGCAAATTCTTCAAGCAAAGCAGCGAAAAACAATTTTCAATTAAGATAGAGATGGGTGTGCATTGCAATGACTTATTTTTAAATAATATTACCAGGAAAAATGCATGAACATTAACAGTTGAGATAAATGATCTTTCATTATTTTTCTTATTATTACATATTTTCCGAAGGAATAAATATTTAGCTAAAATGGAAGGATTTAACATAACTGATAAAATAAAAGTGACACAAATTTGTGCTTAATAAGGCCATACTTGAACCTGCTATAAAAGCTGTAAGCATATAAAAAACAAATATAAAATCAACAACAACATACATACAAAGTTTTAGACACTACATATATCAACTTTATGTATTATTAATATTATAAAATAATGTTGATATTATAATTTGTTTATTCTACCACATAAGTTTTTATTTTTTAAAAGATATTAATTTTTCTTTTCAATTTTTGCATAGCATAAATTTCCCTGTGAAATTAACTGTTATTTGAAAATAGCTTGAATATTTTTCCTTTTTTTTTAGTGTTGATTTTTTCAAGGAATGAAAGTTTGTGTGTGGGGTGGAGATACAAAATGTTGTGTCACTGTGCAAAAATTTCTACACAGATGTTCAAAAGTTGGCATGTATGTACTCATATATTAATTTGGGAATTAACAAACCTGTTTGCACGTGGTGCTTGATAACGACCCCATGTAGCCCCTTTATCATATTCTAGAATCACATGAATGTCGTTTTTTATCAGCGGCTGACCCACAACTGTTAAAATACACAATGAAATGAAAGCTCAAAAACGAACAGTTTTTTAAATATATCTATCTGTCAGCTATAAATTCACACACATACTGGTAACAAATAATATAAAATAAATGTAATGATATCACTTGTAAAAGTTACAAAAATAGAAAAATATTAAAAGTTTTATTAAGCACATTCAAATCTAAAGTAATTTCTCTTAAATGTAGCAGCATATTGCATGCATATTTTAGCTAATACTGCCTATTCAGAAATAAGGATAAAAGTACATGCAGGACTGAAAAAAAATATGAACAAAATTAATTAATCAATAAATTATTAGATTAACAAAGTGGACACAGATATTGAGAAATGTATATGTACACATAGTAGTCTCAATTATCCATCCTAAACAGGACTGAAGATTGGTTGAATTACTAAAATTGTTGGATAATGTAGAAACAAAAGGTGAGGGTAGGGGAAGACAAATTGCAATTAAATGGAAATGTAGCAAAAGTACAAAATCAAATTTATTAATAATTATTCTATAGCACAACATAATAGAGAACTATTACTTAAAGAAAGAAATTTCAGTAAAACTGTGAACTGAACAGTGGATTTTAAACTGATCAAATGCAACATTTAGAATACAGTAAGCAAAATGCAAAAGTTACTGTTTAAAAAGAAAGTGACTGAACTTTGTTCAAATGAAAGACTTCTTTCTTTCTCTTTTTTAGTTGCCATGTTTCTCAAACAATAAAATTATAATAAATTATATTAAAGAAAAAAATGCAACTAAAAAGGTACCACACATCCAGGAATACTGTACAGTGCAGCTCTTTTTTTAATGTTTTGGTTTAGGTGGACAATGGCCTAGAGATTATCTACCTGATCATATCTACGTTTTGCAGGAGAGGAGAAAGGAGAACTTTTTGTTTGCAGAAGTTAGTAAGTCTGGTTTTAATGATAGTCTCATAGATTTTACCTAGCTGGGATGTGAGTGCAATTGTCTGTAGTTATTTAGGATTGTGTAAATTTTTCCCTGTTTGTGTATAGGTATTAAAATATATGTGATTTCTTCATTGCTGAAGAAAAGGTGCCTTTATTATGAATATGATTAAAAAGATTAGTGATTTTTTTTTTTTTAATGGCGAATGGGATGTGTTTTCTTTAGCATTTGGTGTGATTAGGTCTATCCCTGGGACTGACCCCTTTGTCTTCCTTTTCCTTTGTTCATTAGAGTTTTAGACATTATAATTTTGTCTAGGATGGGGTAGTATAGTTATTATTTTGGGGTTAAAATTAGTTTCTGTGTTGGTTTGATGGGAATAAATCACTGACAAAGGTTACTACTGTGTTTCTTAAAGGAGTCTGGAAAAATGTTAGCCACATCTACTAGATCAACAGCATTCTACTTCAATCCATGCCAGACAATCACCCTTGCAAAAATATTATCCAACATAAATTTTTACCCATCAAACATACAAAGCAAACTCCATGAGTTAGAAGCCAACCTAAAAATACAGCAATTCAAATTCAACCATTTAAGTTCCAATACTGTGGCATTTTACTAAGAGATGGGTAAGCTGTTAATTCTCCACAACCCCAGGCTGCCTGTAACCTTAGGCTAATCCTCAAAACACACCTTCTGGCTGGCCACACAAGTTAGAAAGATGAATGATAGATAATGGAGAATAGTAAGAGCGATAGTTCTAGAAGATAGCTTAAGCCCCCTGATACATACAGCCAGGATAGTAAGTAATTCCAGGTGACAGACTACAACATATAACATGTAAGTGAGTCATGCTAACATGAGTGGTCTAAGTATCAACAATAAATAAGACAGCATGGTTACATACAGCGAATAGTTCAACAGTTACAATTAAAGTTTATAAATGTTTATAGTGCCTAATCACAACCATGTGGTATCATAAGAGAATGTTTGTTTTGAGTCCTATGGCACTGTAGTAGTTATATGGTTCATTTGTATGAGCAAACTATAATTATAAATGACTTATAAGAGAACACTGAGAGCTTCTGAGTAAACTCTTAAAGTCCTTTGATTAAAGTTCGAGTGAATTAGACTGTCTCTTGACTGAAGCTGCACGGTTGTGACTTTATAAATAACTTCAGGTCCGGCTGATGTGTTATCTGGTCCCAACGGATGTTGTTAGCAACACTCACATGGTCCGTTGAACCGGTCCTTGGCATGTGGGTCGTTCTGCTCTGGTGCTGCTTTGCGGTGCAAAACTCATCAAAGTCAACATCCAGGATAAAGTGGTTCTGTTCTTGCATTATTTCACAGCTCTATGCTTGTCGACTCAATATCTCAGATAGCATAGATAAAGTCACTGTTAAAGTGGCAATCTACTGGTAAAATACACATGGGCTAAAAATTCATCCTCACATGTTCTCAGACAGAACACTCTTACTCACATGGTCATCATACATTTTAAAATCATGAGTAAAATATAACAATATAAAATATAGTTAATGTTAAAAGATAAACATGATTAGTTACTAAGTTAGGCAAGCAAAACCACATATCTTTGGCAGTAATATATAGAGAGGATAACTGGTGATAAGGTTAGAAGTATGATTATACATTGTTAACACTGGGAGTGAAAATATGTATTACCTCAATGGTCAGGTTGCATTCAACTGACAATTTACAGGTGAGTTTCTGGTACATTTATTCATGCAGCTGGTTAATTTAGTGTGTTGTTTGCAACATTTGGGTATGTTCCCAGCCCGAGGATAAGGGTCAGCCTTTCTGGGAGGTAGGTTTATGTGTAGTCTATTTTTAGAGGAGGGGTGGGTGTGGGCTACATTAGCCATTATGATTATATGACAAATACCCAAGCAATCCTATCAGCAAACTTCACATACCACAAACAAATAAGGACCAACTCAGAATAAGCAAACTACACACTCCTCACCTAAATCTCACATTAATAAAAGAATATTTCCTATACAAATACTTAATTAATAAATCCTTAATGAACAAAAATAAACTATAGGTTCAAATGAACAAATAAGTATTAAGTATATCTTGTTATTTCACCTTTGATGTTGTCATGTAAGGCATCTGCAGTAATTGATTTCAATCTAGCACCTAGTATTACACCCATTCCTTCTATAGCAAACCGCTGAGCCATCATAGGTGCATTCCCTCCAAGTACCTGACGACTAGATGATGAACCTTGTGCATAAGCAACGATCTCTTCAAACAAGGTTTCATTTGAAACAAACCTCCTGCAAAGTGTGGAATAAAACCAAAATGAATCAATAACTATGTTGTAAAAAGTATGCTGCCTGTAAATAATACAAAATTATAACAAAATGTACATTGATATTAAAATGGTAAATCTGTCATGAAATAATTTATAAAACAGTAAAAAATAAAATTTGTCAAAAATAATACTAATTACACCTTAAGCACCTTCTGTAATGTTGCTACCATTTGTAAGGTTTATAATTCACTTTGAAAATAAGGAATTAAAAAGAAATCACCCAGGACAAATTTTGCTACTTAAAATTAGTTCAAACAATTGAAAAAATTTCACATGCTGTCCTCATAACTCTCAGATCCTGGACTTACTATTTAGTCTTGTCTGAATGTGTAATTTAAAAAAGTTGTGGTTTATCATACCAATATTTTGATTATGGTGAATTTCAATACTATACACAATCAAATACATGTATTTAAGATAGTTCTATCATAATTCATATGCCACAGGGTTCTCAGTCTGTCTCACCCAACCCAAATAACCAAACCAATTGCAGTCACTCACTCTGCGGCAGCGCCATGCTGGAAAAAGTAAGCCAATAATTCTGATAGTTCTTTGCTATTCTCAACAACGTCGTAATGCCTTGGATTATCAGGGGATGAAAGATTAAGTTTATCCACAACATTAAGTGCTTCTGCAAAAACATCTTCGCATCCACCAAAACCCAAAGCTACTCGTTTTGGGGTGAGCGGCGCTTTCATTTCAGCTCGCAGAAGTCCAGACCGAATCTGGTTTATACGATTTTGTAAAATTTCATCCGAGTATCGCCTATAAACATAAGCTGTCAGCACAATAAGAAATGAAACAAATCCGCCTGATTTCCAGCCGACCGAAATCATTTCGCTTGCCTAAATAGCCTTGATTAAAATTGTTATTGTGACACAGCCAGACTTTTAGCTCTCTAATTGTGTTCAACATCACTCCCACAATCACTAGCTATTTTATGAAAGCATATTCTAAGATTCGATGCATTGCCAGTAATAAAATTGATTCTGTTTTCAATATTTTTCTTAATATGTTGACGTTCGACCCAATGCACGTTTCCGTTAGAAAAAGAGTTATCTTTCACTGCAGTTAAAAAGGTCAAGACAGAGTTATCTTTCGTTATGTTTAGTTTTCGTTATTGATAATCTGTCACTGCAATACAAACAGTGCAATGTACAGTCGTCAAATAGTCAATACACTGCCTTAAAACATGTATGTAAACTTGTATGATACAGTTGGCTTTCTAGCAGCAGTAAATACAGAATGTCTTCCACCCATACTCTTGGAAAATTGATATTTACTTTTCAGAATTCTTTTTAAAAAATTAATAACTCTGGAGATAAAATCGAAACTAACCCACTTAAGACCTGAGGCTTTACTTTAATTTTTTATTATACTTTTAATATTCTCCGAAGTAATTTTGCGTGTGAATTGTGCTCTTTTAAATTGTTGTACAAACCAGTCATGTTCGTTATCTATGTAGTTACAAGGTGAAGGAGTTCGTACACATAATCTGGAATGATCAAAGTGTGATCAACGGTCTTTATTATATCACTTCATTAATATATTTATATACATCTACTCTTTGTGCATGTGATTTTCTGGGGAGTAGTTACGGAGCTCAATATTACTCACTGTAAGTAATCATGTTCTTGAAGTACCTGTAAACGTGAAGAAAACAACAAAACATTTCTCGTTTTTAAATTGTAAAATACGTATTTTTATAAAACATTTCAATTTTTCTTTCTAAATGTTAGGTTGACTTTTAGCACAGGCATTTGTGTGCAAATTCAGTGTGTGTGTGTGCCTGGGGTTACGTGTACAAATTATTTAAATTTCTTAGTTGTTTTTGCAGGCAATGCTGGATACACTGCGGCAATTAGGAGAACAAAGGGGTGATTCTGGACAACCTGTTGTGGTTCCAGAAGGATTTGACATGGCCAAATTTAATAGAGGAAAGAAGTTTTTTCAAGATAACATATTTTCTTGCACACTAGCAATGCTGTCATCTTTAGTTTGTGGCTTCAGTGTAAATAATTTACTTCAAGCTTTGGTATTCACTCATGAGTCTGATGAACCCCGCAAGTCCTTACTACGCTATGTCAAGACCTTTCACCATCTTGCCACTTGGCATTTTGGTAATATCTGGCACCCAGGCACCAAAGCTTACAAATCTATTACTACTGTCAGGCAAATGCACAACTCAGTACGAAAGGACCTGATGAAAGCTAGAGAAATGAAAGGGACAATGATGATTTCACAATATGATATGTCTCTTGTGCAGTGCGGTTTTATAGGAGCGCTTGTCTTGTACCCGAGTTATTTTGGAATTCATTGCTCAGAAAAAGAATTGGATGACTACATCTACTTTTGGTATGGCGTAGGATATGCTCTTGGCATCACAGATGAAAATAATATCTGCAAGGGTGGCTATAATCAGGCTAAGAAGATTTGCAAAGAAATTGAGGAAGACATCCTCATCCCTGCTATGGATAACCCTCCTAGACAATTTTGGCCAATAGCTCAGGCTTTTGTTGATGGTATGAACCTTGGAGTTTGTTTTCGTCTGTTTAGCTTGGAGGCATTTTTAGCATTCAGTCGTGATATTATGTTGTCACCTAGACTCAGTCTCTCCTTTGGAGACTATCTTAGGAATCTATTTTTACAACTGTTAGTTTTGTCAGTGAAATATGTGCCTGGTTGCAGAAACATTTTTAACTGGTTCATTTGTAAAGTATTTAAAACAAAGGAAATGATTTAAGAAAAGAATTAAACTGAACTCTAATCACATAAATTGTTGTTTTTTTTTAAAAAAAGGAATAAAACAGAACTGTTGTCATATGAAACGTTACTGAAAGAACTAATAGGTTAGTTTTATTTCTTGCTGTTCATTAATCTCATGTTTGTTTAACAGCAAGTGTGGGCCCTATAGTAATTATCTTTCTTTTTAATAATATTTAAGAACTTTGCTTTTGATTGAACTAGTAATCCAAATATCATATTTATGTTACCTAGTATTTATGGTACATGGAAACACAAATTCAAAATTTGTTTTTTAAAACTAATGTTACAGTCATTTATTGATTTAGACCAACCGATGTTAGTTAGACACTAATATTCTCTGATTACTAATTAGATGACTTATAATCAGTAGTAATCTAAGTTTAAATCATACTGATACCCTCAAACAAAAAATGAAAACATATCAGCTGCTTGATGTGCGAGTGAGTCTTGTGAGCCAAGAGTAAGGAACTGTTTCCAAGTAAACCTATAGTATAAGCTTTTATCTTTAGCTTGCTAATTTCGGTAGGAAAGGTCATGAAGAAAAGCTGATATGGGAAATAGGTTTAGGAAGTTCGCTGATTAATAAATGGCAGACACATGGCCTATCAAAAAAGCCCTTCTGCCTTAGAATTTCATTGTAGCACAAATGCAATGAACAAGCAAAAAGCAGCATACAAGATATGAGATTAAATGCTATATATATATTGTAAGGCCTCGCCTTCAAACAAACTATCCTTCTCTTTCGTTAGTATTGCATAGCTTTATGCTTTAATAAACAAATATTTAAGAGTTAATCAAACAGAATTTTGTAAACTTTCTGCCTCTAATGCTGGACATATTTAGGGAGGGTGGAATAGAGAAAATATTGACATATATTTTGATTTGAAATAAATGTCAGCAGCAGCATATACATAAAGGTACAATGTCCACTAACTTAAGACACTTATTTAAAAAAAATATTCTAATGTATTTCCTGCCAATCAGTTTAAATTTAAAAACTGACAGTTGTCCACTTCTTTTAATCAGAATTAACTTGCAAATTCAGTGATTAAACTTTTATGAAAAGCTGTATTCTTAATTTCCTAAAGATATAGTAATAGTGTTACATATTTTGACTTAGATTATAATTATCATCCTTTTCATTTCCAATGTTCTGTTAGCACAATCAAAAATATGTGTTCACTAAATGCATTATGTAAACTTATAAATCACTAGAATGATGACCTTCACAACAGTAATACAGAAAGATGTTTAAGATCATGTCACCTCCGAATATTAATATTATTTTTATGATGTGGGTAGAGCAATAACTAGGAAAGAAGATAGTATTCTTTTACTTTGTTGTTTTATTATTTTACATGTCCACATAGTTAGTGGAAATGTATACAAATCCGTGTTTAAGTCATTTATAAATGTAGCTGACGTAGGCATATTTATATTACCATAGCTGTTCATTTGAAAAGAAAATAAGTGTAGCAGTCTCAACAGCGATTTGGGTGCATGTGCATGGAGAGAAAATACAATAAAATTGTTCAGTAATTATTGTAGTGTTCCGGAGCATTACCAGTGTTTTATTATTATCAATTAACAGTTGCCAATGCATATTGGATTGCATTTGATGAGTTAACCTTTTGAAATGTAATGCAATTTTTATTTCATTCATAACAAACTGGTTGCCAGGGTTTATCAGTATACAAGACTGTATGTGAAAATAGTTTTGTCTCTCCCAAGTATACATACCCATGCATTTTAAATCGGTACCAAGACATTCAGGAATCTCATACTATATAGAGTAGATTTATGTGAATTGCTTGGAACATACATATGCATGAAAGAGAACAGTTTATCATGACAAGATAAGAAAAGATGTATTCACTTTCCCAGTAATTGTATAATTAGTGTTTAAAATTTTTTAATAAGAGACTTGACATGTGCTCATATGTGTGCAAGAAAACACTATTAACAGAGCATCTCAAAAACCTGTTCATTGTTGGTCAATAGTGATTTTACAGAAATGTGAAAAGACACTAGATAATGATAGTGATGTATCATGATCAAATTAATTGCAAAGCAGTATAAAAATACTAAGTATATTGTTAACACATTGCAGATTGATCTCTTTATGCTTATTTTTTGTTATCAGCCTGTATATAGTACAAGGTTCTAAACTAAAAGAATGGACATTATAGTAAACATTCACTTCCCAAGGCTATGTGCTGTAATATATATTTTTATATACTTTTAATAAAATAATCAATTTCATTATTTCAAATTGATTATGAAGGCTATATACAACTTCTGAGCCATTGGGTATATTATTTATATTTACATCTTTTGATCATTTATGCCATTTTCTTTAAATACATTAAGTATACAAGTTATTTGACTAGCTGCCTAAAATTAATTTAGTGTTTTTATCATTTTGTTTTATTCACAAATTTGTGTAATTCTGATACCATAATAAACGCTACTGTATTCATGTTACCAAGTGTATAATGTGTTAATATCAAATGAATAATGTTGTAGTTTAATTTTAGATTAATCTGAATGCAGACTTTTCCCATGTACAGGGAAAAAAGGTCATGCTTCCTAAAATTGCTGTTTCTTTTTGTCTGAATCATTCTCAGTAACTTTATTCCAGTCTGTTTTTTGAAATGTTGTGTTGCCATACTTACTACACTTTTTTGTGTTAACACTTCTTTATCTTCTGCAGCATTCATAAGGATCTTTAAAATTACTATTACTAAATCTAAAATAAAACAAACAGAACTTGACTCTACTGATCTAAAAAAAAAAATCTAGTTCTGTTTTTATGTCAAGTGTGTTAGAAAAAGTTGTACTGTCACAAGTTTTATCCCATTTAAAATCCCACAATCTCATAAATAATTCTGTCAGCCTATTGATTTTGTCAGTATATAATCAGTATTTGTGAAAGTCCTAACAATCTTCTCTGAAAGATGAATGATGGCAAGAGGTAAATTCTTACTTTGCAGCTGTTGACACTAAAGACAGGGTTCCTGCCATGGTTTTCAAATAATTTTTCAAACCTTTCCAGTCCAAAAATGTGTAAATTCCAGACTTAAAACTAAGAACAGTAATTCACAACACACCCAAATATGGCCAACAAATAGGATAACAAGAAATTTTGAAGAATACAATGGAGACAGATAAAATTTAAAAGTAATTTAAAAAAAAATTACTACCTGCAAAATCTCAACATGAACTAGACAAGAATGAACATTATTAATTATCAATCTATATATTTCAAATTTGGAATCTAAGTTGCCTTTGTTATAAGCAATATCTTTTGTTACTTTTAAAATAGGTATTAATTTTTATTTTATTAAAATTATATAAATATGTACTAGTTCAAACTTTGTTAAAATTTTCACAAAATATTTACTGTACCTATAAAAATGGAAATGACGTTTTTTCATATTTAGAACATGGCTTTAGAAAAAAAATGTTACATTTTTTGCTAACCTTCCACCACCCTCAAGAAACACATTTTTCTAAAAACATTAAAAAACAAACAAACTATTGTATACAGGCTTTTAAGTAACTTTTTAACTGTATACACGAGTAGCCAGTATGCCAAATTTCCAGTACATATAATAATTAAAATGATCAAAATGGGACTTGTGCTGATATTACAGTAAATATGTAAATTTAGAAAGATGCGTATTGTTGGCATTTGTAGCATAGTCCTAAGTCATATTATACAACAATCTTTGATTAGAATTATATTCAAAACAGATCAGTGAACAGGCAAACTCCTTGAGAAGTATAAAATCTTGCATTCTACCCAATGATCTTATGCAAGATTGAAATAAATGAGCTCTGTTTCTGTTCTGACACTTTGAAGATCTGTGACCTTTCCTTGCCATCTTCTGGAGAATGTATTTGTCTAAAGTGTTGGATATAGAGGGATTATACTCAGATTCATAAACATGTATCTTGTTTTGATAGGGGTGGTCATTCAAACTTTTATTCATGTGTTTTAAAAAATAATAATCATTCACTTTTTTTCCTGTCTTTTTTAAAAGAAATTTTACATATAGTGAACTCATGAATAATGATCTTCATTTAAGGTTCATTGTGCTAATTCAGTTATTGCTGACAATTTTTTTTAAGGTTAGCTATTAATATTGAACATAGTTTAATAAAATGAAAATTTACTGATTATATGTACAATTTGAAGTGTTTTCAGTTACGTGACTAATACAGATTGTGATTATTAATGTGATTGTTACTGATCAGATGAATGTAAATTCCTTAATTGGCTTGATTAAAGGCATATGAAACAAGTCAATGTATTTATGACATAAAAATGTATGACTATAGCTAATTCCAAATATGACTATTACTGCTTCAACCAGTAATTTATTAAATCACATTTCGTTGCATACCAATTTGAACTATCAAAGCCAGTGCATCATTTTGTTTTTAGCAATCTCACTGTAAACTGTCAAAATTAATAAGTGAAAAGTAAACAAAAACAAAAAAAGTGTTAAGAGCATTTTGTACACAATATTTATTTTTAAATATTTATTCCCATAAAATAAATAAATCAAGTTTGATTTTATTACTTTATCAATAATCGCTGTCAAATTACAAATAAGAAAACATTAACAAATTCTTCACCACAAGAGGAATCATAATTATAAAAAATAAAGATATCTTAAATATACTATAGAATCAAATTTTGTAAAAGTCATTATATAACCTCACAATGCTAATAATCTATATGGTAATAAACTATATATTGTTCCGGGAAGTGAAAAAAATATCAAATTCTGATTTTTAGATGAAAATATAAATGATTATAAATGCATGCACACTCATTTATTAAGAATGTTGAAAGATTCTTTATTTAGAGTGGACAGCCATTAGCCCAGTGACCTCTTGCACCTGAAAAATAAAAAAAATACCAAGGCATGTATGCAAATACTCTAGCATTAAAAAAAAAAATAGCAAATGAAGAAATAGATTATATTAAATTTTTGTAATGTTTAAAAGACAATGTACCATTGCCACACTTCTCTCACAAACACACACACATACACTTAAAGATATCAGTACATTCTTTAATAAATAAAATAAAAGTGGACTTAAAAAAAAAAAATTGCTAACAATATGAATTTTACAAAAAATATCTACACACACACACATGCATGAAAAGAAAAAAAGAAAAAAAAAACACATATGGCATGGAATTTGCTTAAATGTATATAAAAGTGAAGTTTCAAATCAAAGGATTTCTTTTGTTTTTATTTTATGAATTTTGGTCAGCTTTTGTCAGAAGCACCAAAGATTTACAGTTTTAAAGCCAATCAATACATATTATGATACTGAGTGTCAAGTGGAATAATGCAATTTTCCAAAAGCATTACAGAAAATGAAATATAGATAATTAAGAAGCAGTTGTTACTCTTCCAGTTTTATCAAATTTTGCAATCTTTTAGATTGTGGGAAATGAACACAGCTATGAAAAAAAAAAATAAAACAAGATTAGCATTTTTTTTATAAGTGATGTACATAATTTTAAATATGGCAGAAGAAAAAATCTCAGTGGACTGTCTCAGATTTATTTAATAAGTACATGTATATAAAATATTAACATCTTAAAGTGCAAATTTGAGTGTAATTCATGCTTTATGCTCAAGAGAGAATTTCATATAGATGATTCTTTAATGCTCAGACTTGATCTGAAAACATCTAAATTTAGTTTCTGGAATTCATATATTTATATATGAAAATAACTTTTATTATGAAAGATTTGAAATACTCTGGTAATTTGCTGTGGACTGTTTTGTGCATGAGAACATGAATGGTGAAATATAGTTTTCCAAAGCAGAGAAAAACATGAGATGTTTTGAGCAACCTTGCTGGAATTAATTTTACAGCTCAATTTTTTTTTTAATACAATATAAATGTTTATGGTTAGCTGGTGTACATCTGCCCCATATAACAGAGCAATAGTCAGGAACAAGAGACAAGACTGAACAAATGCATAATAGAGCATTTTTCTACACTGTTCATCATTGAAGTTAGTTTTAATAGTTTGAAAAAATGTTGTCACAGTAATGTGATAAATGCTGTCCTGATATATAGATAATTTTATTTTTGATTACAGAATACATCAAGATATGATGATGTGCTAACTTGATATTCTTGCATGCTTTCAAAAAACAATGACAATCTTTAAATAAACGACTGCTCATTCTATGTCAGTGACTAGTATTGTGAACTGATGTATCATCAGCAAAGATAATCACACATAGCAGACATACTACCAATTAGAAGATCATTAATGTACAAGTTCAAAAAAAGTCATTCAAGAATTAAACTTGGTGGATTCCAACTGTTAGGAGCCTAGACAATGATAGTTTACCTTTAAAGACAGGGATCCACTTCAAACATATATGTATATTTATAAAAAACCAGATATTTCAGTAACAGAAATATTACTGACAAAGGTTTAGTAGACAGCAACGTTTGTAAATGCTAACATTTTAGGGTTAAAAGTAGAATAGAAACCAAAGCTCTAGACTATTGTTCAGTCAATATTGTTTGTTTCTTTGTTCCGCATGCAGTAGGTTTGCAATAGCAAGACATTTGTGCAGAGCTCAATTTCCTTTGTCAAGTTTAAAATTTTAAATTAAAATTTAAAAAGTGGATTTTTTTCTATGTCATCATTAAGCTATGGTAACATTACAGATCTTCTGGGACTATGGCTGAAATTTTATATACATTATCAAAACACCTAAATGAGCATATTTGCGTGGATGATCTAGAATCCTCTTGGTTTTTAATTCAGAGTATGTTTATGAATGTATGATTTGAAATGATACAGAGTACTATGATGAAAATTGTACTCTCTGAGTTTATCAAGAAGTATGGAGTGGTTTATATCATCAAAATCTTTCTTAAGACCAAAGAAGACATTACCTCAAATTGATCATTGTTTACATTCCGTAGCCAAGATATGAAAGAGATCAGTTTCACAAGAATAATACTTTCTTAAGCTGGATGGAAGTAGATGGATACTTTCTCTACTTTCATTGTAATCAATACAATTAGTGGCATATGTGCCTATCCAAAGGTCTGGATGCAATGGGAAGTAAGAAAATTGGTATATACAGTATATACATCTTTACTGTTATCACGTCTGAAGAGTGGAGTGACTTGAATATGTTTAAACACAGAGAGGTAGTGATTAAAAGCAATGCACTTACATCAGACATAAGCAGAGTATTGTAAATGTGTAATGATGCAAGTTTTAAAAGTTCATTATTGATTTCATTTGATCCAGAAGAGTTCTTCATTTTCAGATTTGCTAAGTACTTGACAACTATGCAGTTGACATGAAAATAATTTTAAACTGCCCAGATTTTTTTTTTATGTGCAAGTTTGAAAGATCTGATAAGTAAAAATCATTTGCAGAAGGGTGTTGGTACATGTAATCTGTCAACAATATTGGCAAAGTGGTTATTAAATGCATCAGGTGTAATCAAGCTGAGTTTAATAAAACATCATTTGAACAGTATATTAATAGATTTTTTAAAATGCATTGAGTTCTATTTATTGTGAATAAATTCAGTAAAATGTTATGTTTTTGGCAAATCATATACGTTATAGTTCCCTTTATTCTATAAACAAATAAACATCATAGTTACCATTAATTTCCAGCTTATATTGATCTCTCCTATCTATAATATTGTGAGTAAGCCCAATAGGTTTTATTTTGAACTTTAACTTTTGTTGTATACTTTAATAGGTGCAACAGTTAGAACAGTATCAGTCTAAACCTGAACAGATTCAACTACATCTATAACAATTAAGGCATCATGGAGGTGTAACATTAATAGGTCACTGAGAAATAAGGAAATTTTTGGTTACAATGAGTAATTTTTATCTTTGGTTTAACCCAAATTTTACATAAAGTGGACAATGATTACTTACCTCAAAGCTAGATATATATCTCTTGAAGTGATAAAATATCACTGAGCAAAAGAGATCAATGAAGGTTTTAGAATTAGCAAATGACTGCTGCAGAATCCCTAATACAAGAATCTCTTACATGTCCACAGAGTTAAAAGTTAAAGAAGAGAGTTCTGAACAATAAGAAAATACTATTGTATTTACAGCTAGTTCTAAGTCTTTACTGTGATCATTATTCACCCATAAACTGTCAATTTCAAAATGAACTTGAACGTCATGGAGGAATTAAAGGCAATACAACTGACAATTTTTAGCTCATTCACTGCATAAGAAACAATGTGTTCACATACAAACAGATTTTCATACTATTATTATAAATTATTATTGGTCAATGATGAGTCATTCTGGCAACAAAAAAATTTGTTGGCAAACTGCCCAAAAGCAGCAAAGATTTTAATTTTTACTCACCACATTTAAAACATCTCCCATAGCCGCCATAGTAAGCTCTTTTTCTGCCACGAATGAAGTTACCATCATCTGAATTCTCAGAATCGGTAGTGCTTGGAGTACTATTGTTATCATCACTGCCATAGTGGAGCCAACTTTCGAAACTGTCTGATTCATCACTGTCTACTTCTGCATCACTAACAATAATTATAGGTCTATCAACGTGTGCATCAACAGCCTCTGTGGCATCCGCAGCTGGCCCTGGGTCTGTGGTAGAAGTATTACCAGACATGTCAGACACCTGATTTCGCTGTCTGCCCTGGCCTGCACGTCTTCTGCTTCTCTGTCTACGAGCTTGTGCACCTGAAGGCCCAGCCTTTGGTAACTTTGCTTCCTCAGCCTGCCTGAGCAATTCTGTCAGGACACAAAATAATTGCAGCACAACATGTAAAATACAATTAAATCAGGTACACCTGCACCAAAAGAGACGACTTTAAACAGTAAACACTTTTCTAACAGCTTAATATATTTCAAAGGTTTTTAAAATTCTAAATTATATAGTAATGTGGGATGTAATCCAACAAAGTGCATAAATGCCACACAATAAGGAAATTAATATCTTTTTATGTAATACTATATAATTTTATGTAAGTACAGAAAGATTAAGATTGTACAAAAAAGAAAAAAATCATGTTTATGAAAACATGTTCTACAAAATCAGACAATACTATATAATATTTACTGATAACAAAATACAGCTTTACAGCACTGATAATACTATTGCTTTCACATATTTATATTTTTTTAAAACAATGATTTTAAGACTAAAATTATAAATCAGATAAGCATGAACCAAAAGAAACCCATCCTTTGGTAGAATAAAAATCTTTTCATCCAGACAGTAAAAATAGTTTTAATATGACACATTATAAATAAATACATTTCACTTTAATGATGCAGTTTCATTTTAGCAAACCTAATACCAATCAAAAATGATAATGGTCTAAAATCTGCTGTACTAGTTTATTTACAAATTTGTAATATTTTTTCTTCTTTTTTTTATGCAGAAAAGGTACAAAACAAATAAGCGTGCTCATCCAAACCCTTCATTTGAGAGGAATTCCTAGGATAAATAATCTAAATCCGCAATAATTAAACAAATCAGACTTTGTAAATGATTTTTCTAACTTGCTATTATTTCTGCTAATGCAGTGTTGGTGATTATACTAGTTACTCTCAATGTGTGGTAATCAGCCAGCAAGAGGGAAATGGAGAACACTCTCCCCAAATCTACATATTGGCTATATTTTAAATCACCTTTTCGTTCTGCAACAATTTCAATGCGACGCTGTTTCAGTTCTGCACTTAACTGTTCCACCATATGGTCAATGTAGCTGTCTAAAACGACAGAGCGAACTGAAGAAGAAATTGGAGTACGACAGTTTGGGCATTCATTTTTCACAGCCATCCATTGCTGGATGCAAAGAGCACAGAAAGAGTGAGCACAGTTTAGTGAAGTTGCCTGCAATAAACAAAGTAAGACACATGGCATTTTTACTAAAAATCTGCTATGAATAGCTTCATTTTAATGAAGTATTACTATAAAGCCTACTTTACAAACTGTGGGACCCTGCATAAAGACTGACCCATTCCATAACGACAACTGTGGTAAGGATTTGGTTGTTATAGCAATAGTTAAAAGAACAAGTTGTAGTCAGTTGCTGCAGCCAACACAAAGAATGTTTTGAGTCTTTAACCAGTGGCTAGTAAATGCTTCAGTTTAGTCGCCAATTAGAAATGTTACTAATCACTATCTAGAATTAAAACACTATCAACATAAATAAACAATCACTATCTAGAATTAAAACACTATCAACATAAATAAATAATCACTATTTAGAATTAAAACACTATCAGTCAACATAAATAAACAAGGGAAGAGAGCACCCTATCTAAACAGATATATGGAGGTCTATGGGAGTCTGTTCATTAAGTAAAATCACGACACACAGCCAGTCATTAAGTGGTGTTGGTATATTATAATGTCTACTATCTTCAATATTTGAGGTCCAGAGATTTCACAATTCTGATTACATTGTACTAGCTATCTAAATTAGAATATTATCAACCATAAGTACCTGCATAAATATTTAAAAAATAAAAATAACTCTATTCCATTTTAAAATTGTGATAAAACATGACTAAATAAAACACAGTTACTGTGAAATCTCATATCAAACTCAGAATTTATTGAATGTGTCTGCCCATATTGAATATCAGTCAAATGATCCACATATTATTACAAGTTACTATCAAATACTCAGTATTATTGAACTGGCTTTAATCGAAGTTGTAGATATATCAGGTTGCTTTTAATCCCTGTCAATCTAATGTCTAGCAGATATCTATATATATATCTATATATATATATACAATTATCAGACTTCTGTAAAGTGATGGGTATATCAATTATGTTACATGTAATGTGGGAAATGTGAAGTGTCTCGGATGCTGTGATGGCGATAAAATATTTTAATATAGGCTTACAGAGTTAACCTTCTTGACCGAATAAGTGTGAAATCTACAAAGACAATTGACACTCATATACATCACATAAAATTTATGTCATACATAAATGCTATGAGCATTTTAAACAATCCACGCAACTCTAAATATTTATACTTACAAAGAACATCATAAATATGTAAATATAAAAACTGACAATATCTCCAACTACTCCTTACATTTTTCAAAGGCACCATATATGGGAAAGATAACTCTCATGTCGTTTTGATTGGTGTGATGAGTTTTTTCATTATGATCACATTAAATAAAAGACGGAAATATTTTCGGAATCAAAGACATTTCAAAACAGTTAAGATTTCTGATAATCTGAATATATTTTGATTAAACTCCATAAATATCTATGTGATTTTTTTTTTTTTGCATTTAAAAGTTTCACATAATCTGCCTGTATGTTTTAAACCTGAACTAGTAAGGGTAGAAAAACCTGTGAATTACATTCACGAATATAAACAGTGATTAGGCTTCTTATATATTTTTATATTTATAACTAAAATGTTATATTTAAATAGATACTTTGTCTAATACTTATTACTGTCTCTGCAGCAAAATAAGTTAGCTAATTTAATGTTTAGGTGAGAAAAGTAGACCTTTTACAATGGGTGAAATTCTTTGTCTCTGATAGCTGAATATGGTTTCCAACTTATAAACATTGTATGTATCCTGATTAAGTTAATAATTTACGTTAATAAGGAAAATATATTCGCTGAAATGAGATAATTATAGTGTTTATTTTAAAATATTTTTTCTCATAAAATGTCAGCCTTACTTTCTATGTTTCCAAAAGAAACATATGCCTTATATATTTCAAACTCTTATAACATCAACATTTTTATAAATTTTATTTCTTCTTATGTTTTTATGAGTATTAGGCCCTCTTGTAGACTTTAACATGTAAAATAATTAGATTTAATCCACTTTATTTTTTGCATTTGCTTTGCCCAGAGAATGAGCCATATACACATACTTTGTGAACATTTACAATCATGTATGAGACAAATTTTTCATAGGATGCTGTGCACTTTCTGACTGAAAAACAAGCAGCAAAAATGTAAAACATACAGTATATTCCATTTATAATAAACATTGTTAATTTTTTAATCTTTATAAGATCAATGGTTTAAATTAAACACTTCTGCACTTGGACACTTTAGCAATCATTAACAATTTATCCTATAGATGCTGGCACCTTGTATAAGTGTCTGTCAGCCAAATCTGTGCCAATATTCCAAGGATGTCTGACAGGTACCCATGTACTTATAATATAGGTGTTATGTCAAACTTGTTTCTGATTAGTAAATTTGTTCCACAATGAATGGTTTGAAATTTCTTAGATACACAAAACCGTATCAAGTAATTTATGATGGTCCCTTGAACTTTAATAATATCAAGACTACAATGTAACTTAATTTTGAATGTTTGTCTCTTTTCATGCACTCTTAAATATCCAAAATTCAAAACCAGTCCTATCTAATAAATATTTATTTTGAGAACTCCATGCTAAATACTCATTTATTACAATAACTTCAGGAACATAAGTTGTGAATTTCAAAACACATGCTCACTTTAATAAATTATCAAATTTACTTAAAAGGTTTTATCATCTGCAGTAAATTTATAACATTACAAAAGTGACTCTCATCTTGTTTCAAGATGACTGCTATATAAAATAAAAAAATAACTTATTAACCAAAATAATCAAAATAGTTCATGTGAAATGCTTCATTGGATACAATTTACAAAGGACTACAAACACAGAAGATTGCTAACAGAATCAACAGCAAGAAGACACAAACTGTGTGCAAATGATCACAACACCAAAGCATTCTAATAATTATCAGATGGATTAAAAAATATTACTGTTAATCACAGGCAGCAATCTTAACTTTCAGATTTCAAAAGAAAATAAGTAAAAAGTCATAATGTCAAATTAAAAAGTTCTGTTTATTTGCAGTCAATAAACTGCATAGGATAGAGACTATAACAAACAAGTGAAATTTAGGTGGAAAAAAATTAAAGAACTACTTGAATTAAAGTTCTCAATGAAATTATGATATTCTCCATCTTAGATTTACATCTTCGATCATAAGCTTATAAAAATATATTCATACACATACCATTACATGAAAATAATTTCTTCACCTGTATAAATAGTTCATTGCAAATGGAGCACTGCAGTTCTGTCTCCATTGTATTAGCCAACTCTGAAAGAATGATTTCTCGAGTTTTTGTTGTATCTTCTCTGGCTTTTTCACTCTCAAGGCGACTTTGTTCTAGCTGGTACTCTAAAGCTTTCTGCTCAAGTTCTTTGCTCTCAATAATCTGCCCACATAATCACTTTATGGTTAAAACTGTTTGGTTGTTGAGTTTACATTCTCCTTTGCTATGACATTCAAAATATATTTTTTTAAATTCCCAGAGTTTAATTATTACAATCTGCTTAAAAGTGGAACAGAAAAACAAAACAGAAATAAATGAACAAAGAAACATTAGCAAGTTTGAAATAGCTATCCCCCAACCTCCAAAGTTATTTTACTCACAATCTATATTTATAAAAAATGTCTGCAAAATCAATTTCTGTTCAGTAATTCTATACATAGATATTTATTTTAAATCGTAAACAAAACACTGCCTTCAACAAATTACTTTTTATTTAGGAAACTATATTTAGAAATTCACAGTAATCCATACAAAATACAACCAGCAAAGTGAGAGTGTATTTGAATGATTATATTACAACTTATATAAAACCTATTTACAATATTTGTTTAGCAAATCAGGATACTCACAGTGGACCTTGTGCAAATAATCTATTACAAAAGCAATCCATGTTTATCAACTCTGTCTTGATATGGTTAAAGTAAATCTTTGTTTTACTAATCTTACAATTTGACAGTAACAAATTTTGCAAAGTATTTGCTAAACAGATAAGATAGAGAAAATGTCAATCTTTCTATTTGTTAAGACATCTAAACAAAACTACAGAAATGAACATGATTGATTTAACTAACTAGTTCTTAAAACTGTTTAACAACTAAATTTTAATCATTACATGATTTTAATAAAAATAAATATTAGTGCCTTAATGATCAATCCTGGGGAACTATTAAAGTACTTTCAATATAACACAATGTCTCAGTAACCTCAATTAATTTTCAGTACTTTGCAGATTTATATATAAATAAACCAGTCTTAAATTTTTAGCATCACCCATTAGCTCACTTCATTTATTCTATTTTTAATAAATTAAAAAAAAAATTAAACAAAATTACAATCACAATGCAGATCTCATGGACTGAGATCACTGGGAACAAACCAAAATGGTGGCCTCCATGCACCAGTAAAAAATTTTGGGGCAGTAATGTGAATGGGATCGAGTTCAGGAAATTATTAATACAAAGAGATATATAATGTATATTTTATTACAGCTGCTGAGGTGGCATATATAATAATAAATTACTTGAATATTTGTGGAACTGAGAGTGAACAGGTTAAGCTAATGTCTGTATTAGAAATCACAGTGGACCATTTAAGAGAAGAAATTAGGACAGTCTCCCTCTCTCACAGGACAGGAACATATACACACATTATCTTTTCTTTACAAGTTACATTATGTTTATCTTTTCTTCACAGGTTACATTATGTTTATCTTTTCTTCACAAGTTACACTATGTTTATCTTTTCTTCACAAGTTACATTATGTTTATCTTTTCTTCACAAGTTACATTATGTTTATCTTTTTTATACAAGTTAACATTATATTTATCTCATGATGATTTTTTGTTGTCCATTATGACAATTGAAAATTGGTCAAAAATAATCTCTGACAAATTTTAAGAGAAGAAAAATTACTTTCATGGGGATTGCTGAACAGGAAAATGTAAAATTTTTAGAATACCAAACATTACAACAAATATGGTACTGCTTTTAACTAAAGTGATTATATCTCAAGCAATGTTTCCTTGTGTAAAAAGATAATGATAATTATAACTCATCATTTACTGTAAGCTTTATAACACAGCAATGAGCCCACACAACTACTTTTTAAAAATGCACTCAAAGATTATTAACTGTAAAAATTATATTTAAATTTAAACACACACGCGAATGATTTTAAAGAAAAAGGGGAAAAACCATACAGTACAATAATGATATTTGTATTTGCTCTTGAAATAATCAGTATTTATATGCACTAAAATATCTTCATTGTTGGAATTTTCAATAAAAATATGTCTTTCAGCAACTAATTTTACTGAAAACTCCAGCAATGAAGGGATTAATGTATGCTATTCATAGTTTGCCTAACGAGAAAGAGAAAGAAATCCTTAATTAAGTCAATAATCTAAACATGGACATACTGGTATGGGAATGTATGTGATATTTGTCACTGGAAAAATAAATTGGTTCATTTGTGCATTAAAAATACTATTAATAAAAGGATAAATGCTATTTGAACAAACAATAAATTAAATTAGAAAGGAAAAAATCCTAAGCAATATAACATATATTTCTGACTTTTTAAATTATTTTATAATAATTGAAATGTCCCAAAGCTGATTCAATCTTTTTAGAGTTCCCTTTATTAAATTTTTATCATTTCTAATTTTGTTAAAAATGCTTGAATGAAGCTTAAGAAAATTTAATGTTAAAACTTTAAAATTTATAAACAACAAAAGCAATGTAATAGCAAAATCCAACAGGCTTTTAGTTAATATTAAAAAAACAATTAGAAGTCAACATTTCAGCTAAATCACAACACATTTACTATAATAACAAATTAATAATGAAAGTGTGAAATAAGCAACTTATCTAAAAATATCCTCTTTGAATGGTTGGTGGCTAATGTGGAAAAAAAAACAACTAAAATAAAACAATAACTATATCTTGGCCTTACTTTTTGGAGTTGTTCATTTTGCTTTTGAAGTTGTTCCTGGAGTTCTCTGTCCTTCTCTAGAATTGCTTTCTCCATCTCCTGCTGCAGCTTTGTCTCCACATTATGTTTTTCTTCTAACAATGCAGCAAGCTGTTGCTGCATCCTATTACGCAGAAACTCCTCCTGTTCTTTCAGCCTTGCCTCCAGTTCCGCTTCCATCTGTTGTTTGACTGCAGCTCGATCTTCTTCCAGCTGTTTCTGTTGACAAGGAGAGCATTCTTGTTCAGTGTAGAATATGGCTGTGTCTGTAATTGTGTGTTTGGAAACAGGCTGAAAGTTATCTGAAATAAATTACTGATAATTAAGTAGGAATCACCATTTCCCAAAAGTTGCAAAAATCATCTGAAAATTACTCAAGACAAATGTGACACGGCAGATCAAAACTGAAAACAAAAACAAAATAAAAAAACAGTTTCATCTGACGTGTTTGAGATACCTACCTGTTTTGCATCCAACTCTGTGGCCTTCACTTTCTGCTGCTTATGAATTTCTTCGAAGGCTTCTCGCTTCTGTTGTTCTTGGCTTAACAGCTGGTGAATGGTACTATTCTCCTCTTCTTTTGCTCTCAGTTGTTGTGCAAGTTCTTGAAGTTTCCTCTCATAAATATTAATCATGTGCTCTTTTTCAACTTCTTTTCGGACAAACTCTTCCAATGTAGTAAACCTATTCATTCAGAAATTATGAAATTATACTACTTTTTAATATTTATTTATTTTATTTTACATTTGACTTAGAAAGTATGTTTAAGAAATATATTATTCTTGTAAATCTTACATCTTTTAAATATTTTCAGACATTTTATATTTCCACCAATCTTCTATTTATTTTAGAACTAATAATAATAATCAAAACAAAAACGAAAAGTAGAGAACCCATGGTGCATAATTTACCGTTTCAGTTCAAACATAATTTAGATTAAGATTGTCATTAATTAGCCACTGTCCAAGTTCAGTGTTTCTGACATAATGTCTTGGCTATCATTGGATACAACATATCTAATATCAGCCCACCAAAGATCAGTACAAAAATTAGAATTATTAATGCATTAAATGTGGGGAATAGTACCATTGCTATGCAAGAAATGTGAAATGGCTAAGTTATGTTTAATCCCTGAATATAAATAAATGAATAACCATAATCAATAAAACAGATGAACAACAGTTAAGAAAACTTACTTGGAAGAGCCCGAAGGCACAATCTGTTTGTTTTCGACTGAGCAGGTCTCAATCTTCTGTTGCTTAGCCTTATCAGTTCTAGTTCCATTAGAGTTATTTCGCTTCTGAGCTGATACTGATTTCGTTTTAAGTGATGAGAAAAACCTATAGACAAACTCTGACTGTTTTTCAGGGGACTGTGGTACACCAAAGTGCACAACATCTCCCTCTCGAAGTGTGTAGGGGATTAAAGGATCTAGCTTGTTTCCATTCACAGCAATCCCATTTGTGCTCTTAAACAGATGTTTAAAAATGTTTTACAAGGTAATGCACATAAAAATATATATTATTAAAGTATTATTTTCTCCTATATAGTCTTAATGATAATGTAAACAAAACCCCAAGTTCAATAGATTTTTAATACAGTCAAATTAACTTTGCAGAAATGTATGAGTAGTAGGGCTGTCAATTTTTTTCTAAAAAGCTGTCCAGGTACCCGTCCAGATTTTGAACGGGTACCTGTTCAAAAATTAGCATAATCTCCATCACAATTCATGATCTCTACACAAAGCTACTTAACCATTAAGTATGCGCTCTATTTCACACAGTAGCCAATGGTATGCACCAAGTGACTTACTATTAGTTTCAATCTTTATATGTACAACACAAATTTTTATATTTAATATGATCAATCATTACATAAACTAAACTTCGCTGGCAGAATTTCATTGTACAGATTGCATTTCGCCATGTCACTATCCAATCGCTTGGCGTGACTTCACACAGACAATGTCTTACCCATATTAAAAATATTACAATGTTATTATTAAATTTTTGACAGTAAAATACTGACAAGTTTGTTTACCGAAGTCTTATTAACATGCTACATGTGTTAACAAGCACAACAACCACAAATGAAAGGGCACGAGCTATGGTGATCAATGTTGTCCTTAATTAGATCTAGGTACAGCGGCTACTCAATGCACGAGCCAACCCATGGCCAGCACAATTTAGTAGGCCTACATCTATGGGTGGGACGAGAGTGTGCTGAATCAAGCCACAAGTTTCAGTTCTCTCATCTATCGCATGATTGGCTTGCTCTCCCTATGTCAATTTACCTTGCACCCCCTTTGCATTACCCATTTCTGTGCCTCATCCTCATGTGCAGCGCCCTAGCTGGTGTATAGACATAATGGCCGCATTATTATGGGTACCCATTCACAATTTTACTATCTGGGTATTAGTACAGCAGTGGGTACCCGGGACCTGTTGCCAGCACTAATGAGTAGGGAACCTCACATTTTACTGCATCAAAACTGTTTAGTTCCTCTGTAATTTTCATTCTTGTAATAATTTATGTCATGAAAATGTGTAGAGTGGCATGAGTACTGAAATAATCACTTGATGGAAAATGGTCTCTGACAGTGCAACAAATAAAAGATGTGATCTTACTGAATATCTTGTTTACAAGATTTGTAGCTGTCATATTTCACTCATTTGCTAAGAGATATCAAACACTACCTATTTGATGTCTAAGATATCATCATCAAGATAACAATAAGACACAAAGGAAACTTAAAATAGCTAAGTGAATTCTTTTATCCATAAGTTACATTATGTATTGTGAGACATGAAAATGTCAGCTAAAAAATATTGTGAGACATGAAAAAAATCTTCCTTTTCAATTTGTCAGCTAATGTAACGCTTTCTGACTAAAAACTGCAATACAATTTAATTATTCAACTTTATTTTATTATTAAACTGATTTTTCTTTATACAAAATGCTGATTTATTAGGAATGTATTACTTAAATATCATTAACATTGCTGCAAATAAAACTCATAGTCACTGTGAGGGACCTAGTCTCTAGAGTGGGTTATCTTTTAGAGAAGCAGCAGCAGTGAATTTATTTTAAATGCGTGTTTATATTTATAGTGACAGTCCATTTTTGTCTGAATGAGACACACTATGATTATCTATATGATACAATTCCAAAATGACCTTTCACTGGGTGGCAAAAGACTTAAGCTAGTCAGTCTTGGTGCAAGAATTACTGCAAAGAGTGGTGAACTAGTGTGGTCTGTAGTGTGAGATGGTCTATGTAGAAAAAAAATCTCTGAATCAATAATGGGTGGTCAAATCTGAGCCACACTGGTTTGGGTGTGAAAAACATTTGAGTGCATTGAAGTGAATTTCACCTTCAGTCCACAAGAATAGGTGTAGCCTCTACTTAGAGTTATGCATGGGAAAGACTAAAGAGTAAATAAAACTTTTCAGTGTCAGTACAAAACATGATTGAACTGATCCTTTAAAGGTTTAACTCAGAAATTCCTATTATATTTAGTCATGTGACCAAATAAATATCTATAAATATCTCATTTCTGTAGAAGTGCAAGCATATGAATACATTCTCAAAAAACAAATAAAACATTTCTTTCTTTTCTTTTTTAAATGTGGGGTATTACTAGCACACCCAAGTCTGCCAGACATTTAATTTCTTTGATTCAATTTCAAATATTGTCTTCTTCCATTTAACAAGTTAGCCAGACTTAGGAAGTTAATAGCTTTGATTAAACCATACAGAGAGTAAATTATGATTACAAAGTCAGTAGCTTCAATTAGTTATACCAGTTTATGCAGTCATGATTAAGTCAGTAATCTCTATCAAGACAACTAGATACAAAAAGCAATCACAGAATGCATGAACAAAATTTATAATTATATTATAAAAGAGAGCAAATAATGTATAAACAACTATATTTGTTTTTGATAAAGATAATTGATTTAATATGTCACTGAATGCTAAATTGTTAAAATAAATTGCAAACAATAAACCAATGCAACATGAAATTTCAAAACAATTACAAGAGTTGCTGTTTCAACTAAACAGCCTTCAACAGGACAATAGAGTTATTAATTACAATGAAAAGGTATAAACTTACTGATGCAGGAAAAACATATCAGAATAGACATTAGTTCAAGTCTCTGGATTACATTTTTTCATATAACACAAGATTTATAGAATGCTGACTCTTGCAATTATTGTATATTAAGAAAGCATTTTTAATTGTCAAGTTGCAATATCTTTTTTAATGCTTAGTAATCATTCTGTTTATATTAACTGTCAACTGTTTATAGTAACTGTCAAATTAAAATATGAAAATTCTTACCAACAAATAAAGAAAAATTAATACATGTACTTTAATTTTTTTAAAAATAATTTAGTCTTAAATATATCACACTACATTTCTTTAATTTTACATAGCACTGAACATTAATATTTTTAAATTGTACAAATTATTTTATTTCAGTTATACTTATAGATAAACCTTGTTATCTGTGATCGTCCATGAGTTGTCTTCTTGTCTTTGGAGAATAGCATGGCAGCGGGATATCCATGAAGATAGGATAGTATAAGTTGAATCACCTGATCTTCCAATTTTCACCTTTTGGCAACAAATAGCAAAATACATTACTGAAATTATCTAAAAGAATATTTATTACTATATTTTTTCTACAATTACTTTTTATTTAATTAATGTATTTAGAGTGCTCCTAAGTTATTTTGAGTAATCACTTACTAATGAAATAAAATGCTTCAAGAACTTTTCTATATCTACACCAAACCTCAACATATAATTTCTCAAATTACTGTGTGTAAGGAACCTTTCCTCTGTATTCAGCATTCTTTTAATAACTATGAATGGTATTGGTAATGGTAAAATGCAGAGTAGGCATGTGCAACCACCAGTCCATGGGCCAGGGCCAGCCCACATGGTTTCATTCAGCCACATTAAGGTACTCAAAATAAAATCACGCCCGTAAAACATTTTATCACCATCCTTCAGACAGGAGTTTACTCTATACTTAAGAAATAGTTGTGATTTAATTGGGCAATGTGTCTGCCCTCTTGAAGGACAGCTGCATTGACTTAAGATTTATATAGCTGAGCACTGGACCATAACACTGGTCACTATCAATTTACAACTTAAAGCAAAACAGGCCTTGAGACAACAGCATGGAGAAACATACACACACATATACACTGATCATTTTTTTCTCTCCCCCCCCTCCCCCTTCCAAGATGTGGTCTTAAATACATAACAGATGAGAGACAGGGGAAAATAGAACTTTAGGATGACAGGGAAAATGGTGCAATTAAGTTTAGGACTCTGGATACCTAGATTGCTTGAGACTAGCTTTGTAGAAAGTAAAAAACAGGCTATATAAATTAGCAAGTTTTCTGTCAGTCGTAGGAGAAACAGAAGAGGTAGGAATATGTAGAGAGTCATAGTTTTAGTCCTTGAAGCAAGACTTTTGTTGTTCTTTATATGGAAAGACTTGATCTTGTGTGTATTGTTATTGTGTATGATGCAGACATATATTTTGGACTCTCATGTTTCTCTCTATTTCTTTCTGCCATGGTTCCATCACATATGGCATTAACAACATAATAAAATACTCTAATCGCCCTTTTTATTTCATTCTAACCCACTGAAATGATGACAAATGGGGGAAAGTTAACAGTAAGTATTGAGTATTTCTGGACTGATGCCTACCTATTTAATATCCATAAGGAAAACCCTATTTGTTTAATATGTTCTGAAACTGTTTCGGCCATAAAAGTAAAGGCATGACAAATCTAAACATTCAAGCTATAAAAATTGAATGGTGAACTTAGAAAAGAAAAAAATAATCTGAAGAAAGCATTGGCTTGTCAGCAAATGGTTTTCCAGAGAGTTCAGAACAAAGCTGACAACATTGTAAGGGCAAGCTTTCTTGCAAGTAAAAAAAATTGCTAAACACTCATTTTCTGATGATGAATTCATCAAAGAATGTCTCACTCTCAGTGCAAGGGTGAATATATTGTGCCCTGAATAGAGAATGGAATGTGGCAATATAAGTCTCTGTCAGTGGCCAGACAGGTGGGCGGGCGACAAGAAGTTTGCGACAACTGGCTTACACATAACTTACATTTGTAGAATAAATCAGGTAATTACTTACATTTTTCCTGTTGTTTAGCAAAATGTCGTATATCGTATTATGCACAAGCCACTTGCTGTTTGCCACTTGTCGCCCACTAACTGACTAAGTGTCGTCGTTTGTAAAATGTTGCCCAGCTAGAAGTCATAGAACCATCTCTGTCAATGGCCAGCGGCCCAGCATATTGATGGAATAGCTGATGCCATAAAATTAGCACTAAAAAAGTTAGTTAAGGAATTTATCATCTTTTCAATCGCTGTCAATGAGAGCACAGACCTCACAGATACAGCTCAGCTAGCGATGTTCAAATCAGGAATTGATTTCAATTTTAAAAGCACTGAAGAATACCTTCACTTCAGCTGATGAAACAGGGGAAGAAAATTTTCAAGAAATGAAAAATGCTTTTCATAAAATTTGAATTCAACTGGGCAATGTTGTGTGGAGCAGAAATCGATGGGGTGCCTGTAATGATTGGTTTATAATTATATACAGATGCAGTGACAAAAATAAAATCAGCTGAATAGAAAGAGCAATTAATATGCAAGACTTATTCATTCTTCATTGTTATTTGTATTATATACACCAATAAAATCTGCATGCTAAATCGATTAAATTCAACAATGAGAAGAAAAACATAGTTTCCTGCAAAAAATTTTATGAAGGCAAGAGCTTTAAATCATCAACAATTTCTCAGTGATTTGGAGGCTAATCACCAAGAATTAACATTTTTTGTGACATACACTGGTTGAGTAGAGGAAATCTGTTGAAGCACTTTTATGATCTGAGAGATGTCGCCATTTTAATGGACACGAAAAGAAAACCCACACCTACTTTAAAAGACAAGTGATGGTTATGTGATCTTGCATTTCTGGTGGACATTTACAAACTACTTGAATGAAGCGGATGCCAATCTAGAAACTCAGGGTCAGTTAGTTCATGAGCTGTATAGAAATAAAAAAAATGAAAACAAGCTTCATCTTTGGAAAAGTCAGATGAAAGCAGGAAGCAAGTATCACTTTTTCCATTAGCCAGTAAGTATAATATACATGACATTAGCCAGTCTGCTAATGAGTTGAAGGATTTGAGAATTGAATTCAATATGAGATTTCAGGATTTTTAAGTGTGAGAGGTCAGTTTGAAGATATTTACATCTCCATTTGATAGATAGTCAGCCCCATTATCATTGCAAAAGGGATTTACTGATTTACAAGAGAACTCAAATCTGAAAATTAAAGTCAGGGACATTTCAAAATTTTACCAAAAATATTTTCCAGTTGATAAGTATCCTGCTATATTTAACATAGAACACACATGAACAAATCAAGGCTGTATTTTTTTTTCACTCTGTAAATTTTGACATGCAACACACTTCTAAATTATTCTGGACTTTTTATGTTAATTTAATCCAGTGGCTAATAAAGGATGACTCTATCCCCAGACAGCTTCATACACATAGATCTAGCTAGCTCTCATGAAGCATGACAGAAGGAAATGGTTGTTTCAACCAGTAGAAGTAGAGTGACAAGCAAATTTTTAGTATATAGTATCACAATCAGAGTCTGTATTAAAATGTTACATATTAATCATGCAACCACAAATGTATCTTAATCAATTGACAGTACTGTAGGGATTAAAAAAATAATGTAAAATTATATATATTTAAGCTTAGAATAGATTTAGATAGGATCTGTATAACTATATAGTATAATTTATATTATTATAAATTATAATCCTGATGACTGAGGCATGGATATAATTACAAATATAAGTTTCAATTAAATATTTAATTAGTTTTGTTTAACCCACTGTGGTTGCTATTTTGTAAGTTTAATTGAACATCTGATAATTTTGATATGGTATCTAATTATAGGAAAATGTTTTTAATTCATTTCTGAAAATATAGTCATTAGTAGATTGAGAAGTGCCTGTAAATGTTGAAATGTCTATAAAACCTTTTAATCCATCATCACCACCAATTCAATAAAAAGATTTTTCTAATGTTTCAACTACATGTAAATTACATTGTAATACTAGTAGATAACAGATACTGAGATAGGCTATGCTTTGAGGAAACAAGTACTGAAGTAGTGAAGTACTCCAAACAAACTAAATGAATGGGTTAACACAAAAACACTATTGCTTACAATTTTTCAAATCTTCATAAAAAACTATTTAAAAAAATAAAAAATGATAGGAGTTAATAGGTTGCATAACAATTAGGTCTATATGATGAAGGGCCTCTGCAGAGCTATCTAAAAAAAAAACAAACTATTTTTTAAAAAAACAAAACCCACCCGATAAATAAAAATTACAGGATTTAAATTATATCTGCAGAGTATACTTTTACTAGACCATGTTTATTACTAGATAAATACATTGGTAGTAAAACGTATATTAGTTATCACTACTACAGTACTAGTTGTTAAATTTAGTAACACTAACAACACTGTAAGTGTAACACTAACAGCAAAAATTAAACTTGTGGAGTAAACATATTAAATCTATTTACCAAATCTTCAGTCAGGGGAAAATGTTTGTATTTTGTACTACTCTTGCTTAAGCGTAACAAACACGGTTGAGGCTGTGTCATTATCAATAAAGTTTGACGTATATACTCAATAAAATTATCTATACCGTACTGTTGAATTTTGGCTCCTAAAACAAGAAGTTACGTCATCAAGAAATGTGTACTTTCCCACAAGGCAACAAGGCAACATTATATTCCCTTCTGTTTCCGGTCTTTTCCGCGCTGCCACCATATTTCACCATCACGTGTAAGTATCCTCTGGTTACGGTCCTATATATATAGCTCTGGTACAGTAATTCTTTCAGCTATTTTAGATAAAGGGCTTTGTAGGCAAATATTAAATAGTGCTGATTTCGATTTTCATCGGTCTTCATACGGTAAGCCTTTGCTTCGAAAAATATTTATTTCCGTTCTCTTGAGCATTTTTGTCATTTACCAACATTTTTAGGTTTGTGAATAGTGATTAAAAATAGACAGGCACTCCGTCCACATCCTTCGTGTTTATAATAACAAGGAGATCTGTATACGACTTTCGGGCTTGTTTAGATGATGCCTGCACCCTGATCTTTAAGAATGGTTTAATATTCTTTTTGTATGGTAAGATTCCGACATGTATCAAAACTATCATTGTAAGTGAACGCATAGATTTATTCGGGTTCAATTGTAAATATTATACACACACTTGATAGATTAATACATTCTTTATCCCATCACCCATTGAGATTCTCGTTATAATTCAATATTTCATTGGGCTTGGGGTTATTTTAATTCTAAAGTGTTCCTTTTAGTTTTCTCTCTGAATTTAAATAATTCTAACCGAAACACTAAAATTTTAGTAAAACGGGACAGTTGTGGACGGAGACACAGGTCTTAAAAAAACGACGATCGTGGACGGAACCACTTTGTTAAAAATAACTCTTTAAGCGTAATGAAGTAGGAAATATTTATAGTATGGCCTACATTTACATATTGAAGTAATAGTTATTTATAGTGCGTTAAAAGTTTAAAATGCAGTTTAAGTAGTTGGCTAGGGTTTGGTCAAACAGTTGCTTTAGTTTTACAGTAGTAAACTATAGTTGTAAATTATACTGAAATAATAGATCAAAACATTGCAGTTGCCTAATTTAACTAGTAGCCTACTTTTGTAAATCCATTGGTACTAATAATTTGAAATGTATTTTCCATTTTGTATATTCATTCATGATAAATTATACACTAATTTACTGATGGATGTCACTAAGTACATAATAAAAGATATGTAATTGTATCAACTAAAATTTTGAGTGTAGGCCTAATGGATTATTTTTAACAAAAGATTTTACATTTCTATTTAATATACAATTTTGATGATAAGTATTAATGCAAATAGTTAATTTAACTTGAAATGTGTTGAATTTATTAATTTAAATATTGGTTGAAATGATTACTTTAAAGTTAATGCTTAGTAAATAGTACTATATTAGTTTTAACTTAGTAAGTTAGTAGATATATATAAATTAAAGATTAAACTTATACTTTTTTTATAGGTGATTTCAAGAGAATATCACAGCATTTAACATACAATAAATAAATATTATAAATTGTTGATTTTGTTGCTTTTTTTCCCATTCCTATATGTATTTATGTTAATTTACTTTTGACTAATAGTAATATTTTCTTAAATTCAGGAGGGAAGCTGTTAAAAGTACTATAGTTTTGTAACTAACAACTAAAATAAATAAAATACTAGCCAATGGCTAGTGATTGTGTTGAGGGCTGCCCAATACATTTACATAACCTTTTAAGTATTGTATTACATAAGACAACATATTTAACTACTCATTAATTTCAAAGGTAATACCACTTAATTCATATGATATAAAATCCTTTAACAGTTTACAGTCATTCACTGATTGATAAGTGTAGTTGATTCATTAGCTCTATATCTAATCAGTAAATAAGAAGATTGCATCTTGAGTTTTTTTCACTCACAGTTACCAAACATCAGATTTGATCTTTCATTATTTTAGTTCATTATACATGAAGTGTTGATGTATTTAAATCACAACAAATAAACTAAAACCAAGTGCAATGTGAGCAGTGAGTTAAAGCATGATAATGCTGGTCAAACAATGTTGGATGAAATGAAAGCAGGCAAGCATTTGAAAAAAATAAAAAGCAGCACACATTTATAAACAATCATCATTGCTTGTGATATTGTATAAAATCAGATACAGTAGTAATACTTACCTCCATTCCATGAACAGGTTATAATATATCAATCCAGAGGATCCACTGTGTAAAGATTTTTCGTATTTTGTATGGGATGGGGTGGGTGGGTGTGAATGTGAAAATACAACATTCATTTAAAATATAATTTTATGAATAATGAGCTTGTCAGTTTTTCATCCTTAACTGCAGAAAACCCATGGAAAGAAAACATCACATTTAATCTTGCGCTCAAGAGACCATGCACATCTGTATATTTCAGTGAGGCTGCTGTGATTTGTTAAGGTTGTGGGTAATAATAGAGAATTATTGGTGGGAATGCCTTTTGTGCTTGTGCATTGAGCTTGATTTTCCATTTCTCACAATAATCCTAGAAAAGAAAGTGCAAGCTGTATCTCTGGATGAATGAAAGATAAATTACATAAAATAAGTGTCAATTTAAAAAATACTCGTCAGATGGTTATGCTTAAAACATTCAGTCTTCACTCTTTGCACAGTGTATTTTTTGTGATTTCAGCATTGCTCGTGGCAGTAAAAGTGAACATCATAAACACAGCAAAAACATAATCACATGAAACATCTGTATTGACACTTATTTTACAGGTTCAGAATGTTTGGCTTAATCTACAGAGGTTAAATTAACTGAAGCTGCAGTAAAAGTAGCACAGCTAATTGCCTTACACAATTTTCTCTTAGTAGCAGTCATTATTTTCACTTGTGTTTTTGAAATATTTTCAGACAGTGATGGAGTGAATCCAATCAAATCAATTTTTATTTTGCATAGGTATATATTTTTCAGGTGAGAACATGCAGCTGTTTATTCATTCTCAGCAGACCCACACTCTGGATGTGGTTGGGTCAGAGACAGTCAACGATGTCAAGGTTTGAGACTAATTTTGTTGTATTATAAATCAGATGCCTGTGTAATTTCCTAATATCTTAATAGGTAGTCCGAACTTTGCTGTTTCACAGAAATAAGTAGCATTTAGTGCACAAATTTGGTTATTTCCTGAAGCAAAATTTGATACTTTTATACAGTTAGTTGTTGGTGCAACTTGTCTAAAATTAAAGGTCATTTCTTTTTGTGATGTGCTATTGTATCTTATATAATGTGACAGTCCATGTTTAAAAGAAAAATAATAACTTTCTAAGCGTTGGGCATGTTTTTGCTAAAATAGGTGCCTCACAACCATATGTCAACCTGATTGAAAAATTTGCTTTTTGTCCGGATTTCTTGTTGCACTTGCATGCACATGACTTTTTCTTATATCAGTAAGAACAAAAAAATAAAGGTGTAATGATAAGCTTTCTCCTGCTACAACTTTTATTAGCAGAACTTTTAAAACTCAAGCTTTGGTAATCATTTAATTACTTGGCTCATTTAGAAATCATTGCCATAAACACATTTGAATGACAGTTGCACTGAGAAGAACAGTCATTCCTCTATGAAATTGTTATTTACAGGATTCATGTGCAGATCTGGAATTCTGGGAATGGAAAATCAGTAAATGTCAAAATAGTCTAGAAAAAGTCTGAAATTTGAGGATTTTACCATTTTAATTTTTTGGTCATCCACAGGAGGAAATTTGGAAATCATTTTATTATTTCGGTTGTCCAAAGACAAAAAATCGGAAACCAGAACAATGGATTTGTCTTTTTACATTTGGAGTAATTGCCCTATTCAAATGATGTGTGCATAATATGAAAATGCAGGAGAGTGCAGCATTGTGACTTTCCAGTTTTTACTGAACTTGATTTTAGTAATAATAAGTATTTTCTAACCTGGTGATTTTGCAACTTCTGAATTTATCAGAAAATATGTGACAGTTGACGATCTCTGAAGATCTTATAAAGACAGGCATGGATTTAAGATTTTGAAACCCATCATATCTGTAACTAATGATAGTACTCAGCTGGCTTTCTTCTACCAGTTTTTCAAAGAAGAAACATTTGACAAGATAGCGGAAAAACAGAATGGCGATCCAGGTTGGAAGGAAACTAATGCCACAGAAATTAAGGCTTATTTTGGACATGATTTCGATAGGAATTCACACCCTGTCGAGAAAAGAGATGTATTGGTCATCTGATGACAGATTAGTGTTCCTGGCGTCAACAAAGTGTGTGTACATAGTGTTTGTAGCTGATAATAACTGGACAATTTTTTGTGTAAATATATATTTTCATGCAGGGATTCAAATTTAACACCTGAAAGTATACTTCAGTTAAGGATATTAATAAAGCTGCTTTCATTTCTGTTCATTTTGCATTTTATATATGCACTAATACCTAAGATATGATGTTTTTACTAACATAACCCTAAATCTCACTGAAATCCTGAAAATTCTTGCCTGCACAGAGATAAAAAAACGGAAAAGCGCCTGCCCAGTAAAGAGTTAAGGAGATTTTAGACTTCCCTATTATAACCTTTTAGTACTCTGAAAAATGTTTGAATTTTGTTGTTGCTCTAAATAGCTTCAGTTATTTATTTACCATGTTGAACAAATGTAATTTAAATACCATATTCATTGAAAGGCTGTATTATTGGAGTTGAATAAAAGTCTTTGCTCTTGTATGCAGTTATAAATGTAAGTGATGTTACAGTGTAATGGTGACTACTGCTATTTCAACAAAAATATGTAAGTGATTAAACTCTAGTAACACAGCCTATGTCATTTTGACTAATAAAATTATTAAAAAAACAACACAATAGCACTAATTCAGACTGTTCGAGTTGCCTTTCTTTGTCTTCAGGATATGATTTAATTAGAAATAGTAAAAATAAGAATTAGTTTTTATTTCAGAAAGTACAGGGCAGAAAGATGAAATATAGGGGATGAATGCTAGCTCATTTGAAGTAAAAAGAAATTTGTTATGGTACCACCTTAAGTAATTAAAGAGCAGGTACTGTAGATAAGGTTTTTCATCATCATTTAAATTTTTTAATTCATTGGTATTAATTGAACATTTTAATGGGTTTGGGAGAAATAGATGATTATAAATTTGGTAAAGTTATTAGTTCCTCTCTGTTCTCAATTTGTTGATTTCAGGCTTTGATTGCACAACGTGAAGGTATGCCAGCTGAGGAACTGGCAATATATTGTTGTGGCAAACCACTTGAAGGACATTTGAGTTTGGCATCTTTTGAGAATCTGGCTACTCTTGATGTGGAGGTTCGACTTCTTGGAGGTATGTTTAAAGTGATTCTGGGGTTTTTTGTTTTTCTTTTCTTTTAGAGTGCGAGCTAACTATTTTCAGCTTCCTGTACATAGTAATTTACAATCCTTTTTTTGAAATCCACATTTTTTAATTGTATTTAATTATAATTAGCTTTTTGAAAATTGGCTACTGAATGTTCGGAAAATAAAAATGCACATTTCTACTAATAGGTTCAATATTATGATGTACATTAAAATAATAAAATAATACTTGGTGGGATGGAGTGGAGGAGAGTAATACAAATTCAAGTTTTGAAAAACTGAGTTTGGCAATAAACCTACATAAGTATAAGATTTTTCTAGTGTACCTACAAAACAGTCAGACCAGTTTGAAATCATCAGTTGAGTTGCACCATTAACCAACATTTTTTTTTTTTTAAATATATTTTCACGGGATTTCTTTTACCTTGATCTGTACAGAAACCAGACTGTTGTTGGGCAGTAGACTTTTTTATTCTTCTGATGTTCTTGTAACCCTTCTTTCTCTTTTGCTTTCTTTGTTGATATCTGATAGGCCATTGAAATAGGTTAGTTATACTGCCCAAAGTCTAAGTCAACATATTCCTTCCTGTTAGACAGTTTAATGAAAAATCGTTATAGCTAGATTTTATTGATGTGTTAGTCTGTGAATGGTGCATATCTGCACTTAATCAACAAGTAGTTTTCTAGAATGTAGTTTTAACAGTAGTAGAAAAACTGATAGTGGCAGTCTAGAGGTGTGAACTGGATGGATGAAGAATTACAAATATACTTTAGTGATGTTTGAATTAAGTGCAAGTATTGTTAGAGCATTCATATGTAATTGAATACAGTGAACAGTAATATGATATTTAAAACTGATTTTATAATACAGGGATATTGCAGATTATTTAAGGGCAGAATGACATTATCACATTGCAGATTTTTTCTGGAAATTTAACAGATCCCTTCATTTACAAGAACTAAGTCTAGTGTATTCCTAGGAGTATTGAGATTTAATAATTTGTTTTTTCCCCAATTTTCTTTGCAACGCCTTTATGGAAAAATATGCATTAACTACAAGGTAAATATTTTAATAATATACATTTTGGATGTACTTTGTTCATCAGTGGCATATGTTATGATGCCATGACTGTTCCTCTTTGTTGCGTTTTGCAAGCAATTTTATGAAACAAAAGCCCGTTTTCCTTTGTAATTTATAATAAATTGAAAAGTTTATGGATACATTATAAAGTTCAAAAGAAAGACAACAAATAATTTAGAAAATGAAACATAGCTCTTTATTTTTATATTAAAATGATTAGTTCAGGTTAAATTTGAAGAAAACTGCTATGTGATAAGTTTAGTAAATTTGCATGTGAAAGTGCATTTGTCACCAGTAAAACGGTGGAGACTACCTAATAAGAGTGCTTTTTAAAATATTCTAGGCAAAGTCCATGGTTCCTTAGCTCGTGCAGGAAAAGTGAGAGGACAGACACCAAAGGTTAGTGAATTTTCATTAAAAAGTGTAATTATATATGTTTTTTTCAAGATTAATTATGTTGTTTGCATTGTTTGATAAACATTTCGGAGCTGAGTGACTTTTAAAGAATGTTGTTACAAATTAAGTATAAAATTTATGATTTTATAAAACTAGTTTTAATTTGAAAATTGACTTTAGAAAAATAAAATTAAAGCTATTCTGCAAACAGAATTATATCTAATTACTTTTGTAAATATTTGAATGCTGTCTTTAATTTATTTTTACACCTTTATTATAAAAGGTTGAGAAACAAGAAAAGAAAAAGGCAAAGACTGGCCGTGCCAAGCGCAGAATGCAGTACAACCGTCGCTTTGTCAATGTGGTAGCCACCTTTGGTCGCAAGAAGGGACCCAATGCTCGCTCATAAGATGAACATATAAACTGTTTTTCCTTTCATAGTGAATATGGCTCTATATTAATAAATTTTTGGTGCCCATGAAACATTTTCCTGTTCTGCTGTTAAATAAAACTTTGACAGAACCAGCTGTGTAGCATTCAAAAATTAATTACTAAAAAAATAAATATAACAAACAAGATTTGAACAAATATTATAATTGTCTTTTGATGTTTGAAGTACTGAGGTTTCTTATAGAGATATTGTCACATTTGGAGAGGAAAAAAGTCACGTGTCTCTGATGGCCTTTATACAGTAGTGTGTGTGTGCATGTCATTGCGTAAAAGTGCAGAGGTTGAGTGATTTTACAGTAGTACCTTACACAAAACACGTCTACCAACAACGAAAATGAAATGCTCCCTGCTAATCCTGATCAACAAACTTACAAAGTCACACAGCTACTTCACAAATTAAATAAAATTAAATATAAATCCCATTTTGACTTTTAAAAATACACCACATAACTTCAGTTAAATATGTAAATTAACTACTTTTTCTTTTAATGTATATGTAGTTGGCTATAAATCATGTCAATAAGTTCATTCATATTTACTAATCTACCTACCTATGGTAGTTACTAAAAATAAAGTTTTTTTTATACCTGGGGCATTTTAGCAACCTTGCAGATGAATGTGTATGTATCAGTGTTGCATCAATGTCAGTGCATCATGGAAATAATCATTTCCCAAGGACTGCTTTTCATGAGTAGCTGAGAACAAGCACATTACTTGCTGAGGAATGACAGCATGCAGTGGGTTCTGCCTATCTTGGTCAAAAAAAAGACAAGTATGGTTGCAGGCAACTGGTTGGTCACTAAAAGCGCTTTATATCACTGGTTGGTCACTAAAAGCGCTTATTATATAAAGCGCTTTTAGTGACCAACCAGTTGCCTGCAACCATACTTGTCTTTATTATATAAAGATCAGTTAGATTGACAGAATAACTGGTGTGTTGGAGAAGCAAGTACAACCTGAAAATTCATCAAGTTGTATATTGGTACCAACCACTTGATTTTTCAGTTAAATAATGGGAACACTAGTTAAGAACAATGCATGAGCTTACTGCAGTATGAAAAAGTTATCCGAATAGTGCATAATCTGCTTACTCACTTTATTCTTATTTATAACTATTAGAATGTTCAGCTGAAACATTGACTTAAATTTGTATTTATATACCTATAAAAATGTTATGAATACTTAAGGCTCCATGTAGGAGGAATTCCTCTTCCTATGTCTACCTATTAATCAAGTGTTCAGTCCCCACCCCTCTATTAAGTCTAATTTATGCAACAAGACGAGGAAGATTTAGAATGAATAATGAAATATTAATTAGACTGAATCACAGGAACATAAAGGCAGAAGGTGTCAAGTGTTCAGTCCCCACCCCTCTATTAAGTCTAATTTATGCAACAAGATGAGGAAGATTTAGAACGAATAATGAAATATTAATTAGACTGAATCACAGGAACATAAAGGCAGAAGGTGTAAAGAAATATTTGAAATTCTACAATTTAATTAAATACAAAGAATGAACAGTGAAGTAATAGGAATGAGAAAATAATTCAGTGTTCCAATATTCATAAATCACCACTACTGTAAGTCATATTGAACCTATCCACTATGAAGACCTCAAACTGTCTAATATGACAGCTTCAGACTGGCAGTTTAATGCATATATCAAGAAACAACAATCGATCAGCACATGCACACTACAGAAGATATGTATTCTACTTCCATCAACAAATTCTATATTGCTATCTAGTATCAAAATGCCACTTATAGAATAACCTAGTGAATTATTTCTCTGAGACCAGTATTACTATTAGCCAACTCTTCAAGACTTTTACACTTATGACAATTTCCTAAGCAAATAATGCTTACTACTGTACTTAAGAAAACATCAAACACTGATCATAACAACCTGACCCACAGATGGTAGACAATACTTGATAGCCAATAAAGAATTTTGGAAAGCTCAACAAACTTCAATCATCACTTGGGTCTCTGGATTCTGTACATCACATTAACAAAAATATTCCAAGGAAAAGTTACTTCTCGCTACTGATTGGCATGGATTTGTTTGGCTTTTTGAGACTGACCATACAGAAATGTTAGGGGTATATATCAGTCCCAACTGATTCACAGATTATGGGAGTTTTGTAACGGGGATTCAAAAAGCCAGGCCAACACCTTCGACCACAGCATAGGCATGCTTCAGTGCACAGGTATGGATCTTTCCTAGGTGGACATCTTTGTTGGCCTGACAAAAGGGTTCTGACCAAAAATGTTTGTCTGATTTCTAGCCAGGTCCATATTTTATTCTGTGCACCTCCAGTGTCTAGCATGACTAATCCATAGCCAATGAGATGACAGTTACTAATTCAAAGTGATTTTGTAAAAATATTGTGTGATGCTTGATCCTTAATGTCAAGGTACCAGAAATAATCTAAACTGTTCAAAGTGCAGTCATACAGCCTTCAAATAAAAGTGATAACTAAAGAATTAGGTTGCTGACTATCGATAGCTCGATAAGGTTTGCTCAAGTAAACAAAAACTAATACAAATGTACATGCTAGTGAATAATAATGACACATCCTAATGAATTATAGAAATTTTGATCTTTATATATAAATATCCTCCATAGTTTAGAATTTGTACCATTAAAATATGCAGCATTGAAAGACTGGATTGCTTTCTGCCTTGCATTTAAATGTGTAATGAAACTGACAAGAAAAACTTCTCTGTTCAACTAAATCTACTTCACTACTAGTAGTGTTGATAACACGAACATCGATCAGTTGCTGTTAAGAAAGAAAATTGTATGATTGCCAACTAATCTGCCCACTTAGGACCTATTTTCATGATACTTAATTTTTATGGAGAGCTTCCATCTTAGGCCAATTTCCTTCTGGTGATTGAGGATGGGTTATTAGGCATTTTTGGTGGTGGGTTGTAGGTACTATGTAATGTTTGTTCTGTTTCATGTAGTTGTATATTGTGTTATTTGTTTCTCTTATTTTATTTCCTCTGTACTTATTGCTTTTAGCTGTTGGATTTTGATAACGCTAATATAGTTGTTGGACAGGTGATTTTGTTTATATATTTTTAAGGTTATTTTAATTGGTTAAAGTTCTGATATTTAGGTGGAGCTCCCAATCATTACCTTAGACTTTGCAAGATTTTGACTTTGGAGGGATGTCCATTCATTTAGCTTCCCACCATTAGTTATTATTTTGGGGGCTTCACCCAGATATTCGACAGTGGATATTAATTTGTTCATGAAGTAGATAGCTCACTACTATTCAACCTGCCCATGCACTCATGCCATTGCCTGGGGGGATTTAGTACTCTGGACACTGTTGATAATGTCATTTTCTATTAAATATTTTGTCAATGATCTTCCTATTAGTCTTCAGTCTTTTATAATGTGTTCTGGGGTTAGTTGCTCACTACAGCTATACTTAATTATACTATAGCTTGTTATTTCACTTCCAAGTCTGAATTTAGAAATTCTGGATTGTTCTCTCCTAGTGCCATTATAAAGTGTTAGTATGTATTTGTTGTCTTATTTATCTGGTGTTTTCATTCTTTTGTTAGTTTTAAATATTGGATTTCCCAGATTTTGTCGGTTTGTTTATTCAAGAAGTTTTCTTATGGAGTGGCAATAACTTCTAGTTCTTTATCTTCTGTCAGTCCCTTTTTAGCCAGTTTATCTTCTTTTTTATTGTCTGGTTTGTTAATGTGGGCAGGGATCCATATGAACCATTCCCTCTATCTTTTTGCACTTGGTCTAGTATTAGGTAACTAATATTTGGTCTGTCCCCTGTGTGTTTTTCTAGAACTTTAACAGGGAGTCTGTAGTTATTTTATAATTATTGTTGTCTGGTATGTTTTTGGTAGCTTGAATGAGGCCTGTTAGGATTCCCATCATCTCGGCGTTGAAGATTATGAGGTGTGTTTGATTCTAAGGGTAGTGCCGTGTTTGTTAGGTATGTAAATCCCTATGCCTGTTTTTCCTGTTAAGGATCATGGGAGCCATCTGGGTATACTTTGATCCAATCTGAGAAATCATCCTGTTGACATTGTAGAAACATTTTTAATAATGAGGTCAGAAAAGGGATTTTTATTAAATTTTTCCAGCAATTATCTGTTTGTGGTGGTTAAGTTGCAATAGAGGTAAATGTGTCAGTTCACATCGAAATGGTTCGATTTGCGATGTTTGGGCAATGATTATTTTGGCTGGATGTCACTGAGCATTGTATTTGTAAGCAGGACATGATTGATTTTCAATTATAAGTATCTGAATGGGTTTCTATCCAGTATCAGCTATAACAATGATGTTGGATGTAGGATACCCCCAAGACAATTTTTAGAGCTTTAGTCTGAGTGGAAATAGTGTTCTTGAGTTTAAGAACTTAATGATAAACAAGAACAAGCCATTTGTATTATTACACAGATGACCCCATCACAGTTCTGATAGGGTTTCAAAATCCCCCCTTACATCAATTAAATATGGATTTAAAAAAAAAAAAATCATTAAAGTGTTCTCTGAAATGATCTCAATTCCTATATCATTGATCTTGAACACCTTGATATACAAACTACATGTAACTAACTTTTCTATTAAATGGAATGTTCTAAATTTTAAAAATAGTTATTGTTTAAACAAGCCAATCCTTGACCATATTGAAAGCGTATCAGAATCACATTCTGTTATAATTTTATCCATATAAAATCCCCCCATCTTGAAATTCTGTCAATCTGGACAGTTAAGAATCAGCAGTTGTGAAAGTTGTTGATGCTCTGTACTGTCGACAATGTTTGTAATCTTGAAATTCTTATTTAACATGATTTTTGGCATCTTTTAAACTTATTGATCATGCTTTATCACCAGCATGTAGTTTTAGCATTCATTGGAGGCATGCTTGGCAACTCCAGTTCAACTTCATTCAACTTATTGCTCCACAAAGCCTTTTTCTTTGATCAATTTTTTTTCAACCTCTTTACTCATCTATCTCAAATTTCACAAGTTTGTCAGCATCACAAGTTATCATATATTGTTGTAAATTTTGCTACCTGAAGGAAATTAATGCTACCATCCAAAGTGCAAGCATTCAATAATTATTCGGCATCGTAATTTTGTCTAATACCACTATTCACTAGTAGTAATGAAAATGTTTAATGGCAATTAAATGTGTATGTTGTGTGTGTATACATAAATTTGTGTATATATAGCAGTAATACCTTACAACATAAATTTGGAGTTATGCTTGTGATCTTTTAATCCAAAATCTTACAATACATACTCTGTTATTTGGATTTACAATACATTTTTCTACACATAAGATGACAAAGTGTCAATGGAATTACATTCATACTTCACTGCTTTCTTGGAATTTGTAACAGACACGTACTTCAATTAATTTATGTTCATATTTCTTATTCTTAAGAAATATCTATGTTTAATTAAATGACTAGACATCTAAGATCTTTAAATCACTAAATGTCATATCTGTACTCAAGTATTTGGAGTCCAGAGTTCTTTCCCTTATCCCATAATTAACACAGTTTTTATACTTTAATAAACACATATACTTTATTATCAGTATTTAGATGGAGAAAACTTTTATCATTCTTCATTAACACATTCTTTGCTGACACTACTATTTTGGAAGAAATGGTTTGAGGTAGCAAAGTTCTGTAACATATCTAACCTCATTGAAAGTTACTGTATAGTAAAAGCACTATTCAACACTTACTGATTGAAAAATAAAGTTACATGAATTAGAAAAATATTGTTTTGAATAGTTCTTTCATATATATCACACAATATATTTATTCACACATATGCTGCCTATTCATTTATTTAAATTTTATATTAAAACCCTGATTAAACTAAGACTTACTTGGCCATTAAATAACTCAAAAGGTTTTTTTCTCAACCATAAAAATATGTTTACTGAAGTAAATGCACTTTCACTTATTAGCTTCATGGTTCAAAAGATTAATCTATATTTGTAGAAAGAATACTATCCATCTGCCCAATGGTATGATATGGTCACATTTTAAAAAGTTTTAGACCTCAAAACTGGTCATCATTAGTGCCTGGTGAATGGGTGCTGTGAGTCTACTCTGCTTAATATATTATCACACATTCAGTTTTAAATTTACACACAACAGTTCATTATAAGAAAAACTTAACGACATTTCACTTTAGGTTTCTCATCAATCCTACAACATAGTCAAACAATTCTGTATTATGAAATGTTCCACGCTTGTCTAGCAGAAAATAAAACCATTTGCCTTTTACTTTCATGGGAATTTGACTGACAGCATCATTCCGAGATTGAAGACAACTGACATTAGTAACTGGAGTTGTCACAAAGTTAAATCGCTGTAGAAGAGAGTATGTCTCCAGACGAACAATTTGACCTCCCTTGAGCAGCCACAAACTCTTCACAGCTCTAGTTGGGTACAACAAGCTTATGTATAGTATAATGTAGCCTGAAATGAATATTTGAATGCAAAATTAGTACTTTAAAAATTTTTATCTGTAAGAAGAGATGTTTTAATTAAAATTAAAATAAATATGTGTGTTTGTGAATGAAAATAGCTTCCCAGTTTAGGAACTATTCACTTAGCAAATATATATATATTTTTTAAAATATTGTATTGGCATTATACACAATATAACTAATAAGACATTATAAAACTGTACCAAAAACAAAGTAACAAACTTATAATATTTACTTTCATCTTTCATATCGGATGTTTAAAGAGGAATTTCAAACAGATTAACTGTTGAAATAATGATATTGCTCTTTATTAACACTAAATTACAGTAAACACAAAATATTTTGTTAGCACAATTTTGTTCTCTTTTTTTAATTTTATTTCGTGTATATATATGTGTGTGTGTAATATACATTTATACTAACCAAATGCAAAACACAATAAACTGATTCCATTTTTATATTTGCCCTCCTTTGATGCTATCCGCCGCCACCATGATGTAGCATTTTGTTCTTCCGGAGCATCCTTCAATGTTTGGAAAGAAAATAATGCAAGATATGACCAAAAAGCAAACTGTGCACATCCGAAGTATGTCAGAAGCTTGTAAAAACGGTCATTCTTATTTGAGAAGATCAGCACATCGCGCGTAATATTTGTGTCTACCTCAAAAGGTAGCCGAGCTTTGAGATTTGCTGAAAAACTCTTTTTAATAATGAAGTTCACCTGCGATTGCAGACGACCAGAATACACATGATAAATTTTTTGGCATTTCACTTGTTTGACTGTAGAAAGCAATAGTGAACACAGTGGGGATCTTAATTCTGCATACCTGAAAAGCATTGTGTAAACATCAAGTGCTAGGTTATAAATTAATTTACGAAAAGTAAAACAAATTACATTGCTATCTGCAGGTTTAAAACATTTACAGAAATGATGATTTTCAGAATTAGAAAATTTGAGGACCTCAATATTCGTTTCTTTCTGTTCTAAATGTTTTCTTCTCCAAAAATTACATCTTATATTAGTCTCTTACTACCAATATATTTTATAATTTTTAAATATAAATCGTATTTTAAGTTGTTATTATTATTATTATTACAGTCATTCTTATTTAGTTTACAAACTCTCTGTTATCAGTCATGGAAATCTGTGGAGGTAAGGACAACCACTTGTGAAAAAAAACGTCTGCTATTTTCCCGATGAGTTTAAGTTTTAAAAGAAAAGCCGGTGCGGATGAATCATCGGTAGCTTTAAAAAAGAAAATTATAGCAAGGGAGCGATGGCACATTTTAGCACAGGTAATGCTTTTATGGTTTAATTAGATTACAGTCATGTATACCTTATAACCTAATGTTATATTGATCTGTAACTAAGTTCAAATTACCCGATCTCATTGATTTCTAACTTTTTATGTGGAGAAAATAATAATAAAGATATTTATATCAGCAAAATAACCAAAGATATAAATAAATAATAGAATTTAAAAAGTATGATGACTAGAACTTTTCATTTAGAATATTAAATTGTTATATAATGTTAACTATTAAAATTATTAGTAGTAATTTATGTACACTTTTGGTCATAAACGCAGATGACTAATATTAACATTAGAAACAAATGACAGGCAACTTCCTCATTATAACTATAGAGTGTAGTGCTTTTTTTTAATCTTATATAAAAATCCCATTTACTCATTTCAAATTTCAGAGTCTCAGTCCTATATCTATGACCTCCAAGGTCATCATTGCTGAATATCAAACCCCTGCAGAGGCCTATGATTTGATTTCATTTTCACTTGACGTGAAACTGCAAGGACCAAACACATAATGATAGATCAGATTCTGATAATTAATGAAAATCTAAATATATTTATATAGAAATATGATGAATGTTTAACAACATATAAACATTTACTATGCTATCCAGCTGTGCATCACTGATTGATTTAGTAGCTGAAATAAAATTAAGAAGTAAATTATATATTATATTGACTGTAAATCTAATTCAGATTAAATTAAAAGTGAAAAACGGCACTTTTTAAATTTAAATTTTTATAAAATACTTAGTACATCTTAAAATTGCTGATAATACTTATTTAGTTATTATGATATAATAATTTCATTCTAAGGTTAGTATGTTATACTTTGTTTGAAAATTGAGAATTCTGTATAATATATCCCACAGATCACTGAAAATACTGGTCACACTCAGAGTTCACTTACTGACCTTATGGCCTATAATTTGTTAGTAGTCATGGGTATCAGCATAGTCTTAATATTTTTAGGAAGTTACTCATTTCTTTTTGAATTAGCTTCTGTTAATACTACTTTTACTAGGATTTGCATAAATTAACACTTGCAAAGATAAGAAAGCATTAAGTTCTTCCATAGCTCAATCACTAACGGGGTTTTGGTCCTATAAAAAAAGTTCTAGAGACTCATTTAAAATTTCAAAGGTTTGTATATCCATGACCTCTAAGGTCAGCATGGTCACATAATGGCTTATGTAGCAAACACCTACCCCTCCTCTAAAAAATAAGCTACATGTCAACCTACCTTCTGGAAAGGCTGACCTTTATCTCCAGGTTGGGAACATACCTGAATGCTCCAGACAACTCACTAAACTAATCAATCAAAGCGCAGCCCAGCCACATGAACGAATGTACCAGAATCTTACCCGTAAATCGTTAGTCGAATGCAAGCTGACCATTGAGACAACACATATTTTGGCTCCCAGTGTTAACAAAGTATAATCTTTGTACTAACCTTATTGCTGGTTATCAACACAGAAGTAAATCATCCTCTCTCTATATATATGCCAAAGGTATGTGGTTTTGCTTGCCTAACCAGTATTAATATTCGTGTTCATCTCTTGACTTGACTTATCTCCTTGGATTCCCCATAGAACAAAGGGCCTCAACAACAGCTCTCCATCATACTCCACTAACTTTATTTTATATTGTTATATTTCGCTTATGATATTTAAATGTTTGATGACTATGTAAGAGTGTTCTGTCAGAGAACATGTGAGGACAATTTTTTAGCCCGTGTATTTTATTGGCAGATTGGCACTTTGTCTTAGATGTCACTTTATCTTGGACGTTGGTTTGACAAGCACTGAGTTGCAAGTCACACCAGAGCAGAATGACCAATGGGCCAAAGACCAGTTCAACGAACCAAGTACATATCTGCTAATAACATGTTATGACTGAAGTTGTATAGTTGACTTTATAAATACATAGACCCAAGGCTACACATCAGGCGATCTAAAGCTATGTATTTAGTCAACTATACAACTTCAGTCATGTTGTAGACAAACTCTACCAAAGTATTCTAGAGTTCACTCGGAAGCATTGAGTGTTCTCTTATAAACTCATTTCTGCTTTCCCCCTCTGTACACACACACACACACACACACACACTCACTCAGACAAGTGATGATTAATAGAGCTAGTCTGGTTTTTAATTATTACCCTAGACAAGCCTTAGTTGCACAACATGATTGTCTTTCATACAGTGATATAAAAATAATAAATATTAATGCATAATGAAACAAATTTGCATTTAATTAATTAGAAAGAATAATTCATTAAAATTATTTCCTTATTTGTGATTATATTGTCACTCCTACCATCATTTTTTAAATATACTATTGCATTAGATTTGAAACTGACATGTTTTGTAAAGTGTCCTTCTAATAAAAGTCTTCTTATGGGTTGTGACCATTTTTATTTTTTCATTACATATATAACTATGAGCATTGAGAATTTGTTACAGACAGTAACTCAAGTGTTCTGCTTGTGAATCAATGTTCTTATTTTTTTCTTAAGACTTTGAATGGGCATCAGACCTCAGAGACTCAGCAGTCAGCTGCTTCAGTGCGGAGGTTCAGGACATTTGGTCTTTTGAAGACAAAGAGGAGGGATGACATACCAGAGAGTGATAATGAAGAAGCATTATGGTATACTTACACCTCCCAATTCTCAACTGGCATGCCCATGTCTATAACAATAAGGTAACACTCCAAAAATCTTAGGCATTTCTATCATTTCATGAAAAATCATACCTTCATTGATGACTTCATTTCACTTCATTGAAGTTCACTTCATTGATGACTGATATTGATTAATCAACTGTTTCTTTCTTTGATTAGGTTGATTTTTTTTTTTAATTTTGTCCAAATCATTTATATCTTATTATTTCATCAAAATTTATTATGTTGATAATTGAGTAGGTTGGTTTTCATTCCTCACCATACACACACGCATGCGCGCGCGCGCACACACACACACAAACACACTTGATAATTAATTAGCCAGCAGTTCATTTTCTCCATTGTCATTGGGTTGATTTTTATTTTGTCCCATTCATTTAGGTATTATTGTTTGTAAATAATACATTATCTTGTTAAAGTGAAAACTTAATGAATGTTTTCTGTGTGCTGTTGGGTGTATGGTTATGATACATTTGTTTTCTTTTCTTCCTTTTAAATGCAGTTATGTTTGATTAAAAAAAAAAGATTATTCAATGTGTGACTAATTTTCTTCATTCTTCTTAGTTTGTCCTTTTAGCCATGACACTGACCAATATAATTTCAAACTGAATGATAGATGTGTTTTGGATCTGTTGTTATTTTTTCAAATAAACTTTTCACTCATCTTTAGGCTTATACACTTTATTGCCCATCTGTTAAAGTGTTATTAATAATAACCATATTGTGCTGTTTAGCCAAAATATCTTTTGTAATTTTTCTTTTATACCTATAAACGATTTCATAATTTTCCTGTTTCCTTGGTTTATTTTGTTTACACTAGCATTTAGCAATCATGATATATATATATACACAAAATAAATAGTTGATAAATGAAAGTAATAGGTTTGATGCTGGGGTGATTTTTCTTCCATCATCCTGCACTTGTGACAGTACATGATTAATGCTTATCTGAAATAACTACACACAAAAATTTCTCTCATGTAAACAAAGGCTATTTTCAAGTTTGATGAAATGGCAAAAATGACTTTTCATTAAAATTCTCTAGGTCAGGGGTGCACAAACCTAGGCCAGAGGGCCAGATTTCCAATTGATAGTGCGTGGAGGGCCGCCACAAGGATGGCTTAGTAGAAAAAAACAACACAAATAATGAAATAATGTGCTTTACATTAATAATAGTAACATCCAAAAGTCCTCCGGGGGCCGCATAGAGCCCTGTCTCGGGCCGCAGTTTATGCACCCCTGCTCTAGGTGAAGATTTTTAGGCAAATTTTGAAGGGTGTGTGTGCTTTATGTGTGCTTGCATAAATCTATCTCATAATTTTATATTATTTATTTTTCCACACTCAGAACATAGTTTACCTTCATCATATACATTTTGCTTATTCATCACTTTTCTTGAAGTTTAAAAGTATCCATCCACATATATTTGTTGCTTTATTTGGTTTTAATGATTTTCACTCAGTTTAAAGAAATATAGTTTACTTGAAATCTTTAATTGAAAATCTCAAGGGGGTTTCCGTAAAGAGAGGTGTTTATTTAGCAAAATTATGTTTGCTTGCACTCAGTCATATCACTAAATCAATAAATGATATTGCTTTTGATATCAATCTTCTAGAAAAATCGTAATTGTTGTGAACAAATTTTTTTAACCACATTTTTCATCATCCTTTGAATTAAACCATTGTTTTCTAACCCTCTTTCCGCAATCTTAAAGAAAAATAATAATCAGTATTTATTTGTACTAATTCTTTAATGATTTCTAAGCACTTGCAGTTATCATTCAGCTCAGTGTTCATGAGCTAAGTAGTAGGTGAGGATCAATAAAGAGTAACATCCCACTTGCTAAGGTATGGTTTGAACTGAATTGTAGCTAGTAGCTTTACCTCATTTCCACTAAGCTTCCAAATAGCTACTCACTTTTGTAAAAGTGGCAGAGTGATAATCAAGCCATTTTGGAGGTACCATTACCCATCTTTAGATAAAGATATCCTCATTGTACATGTTTATGGGACTGGGCTTGCACTGTCGTAGTGATAGGCCACTTAACAGGAGGAAATCTCTATCTCTAACCTTACCTGTCTTTAGTTTAAGATATCCTCATTGTGCATGTCACTTTATGGGACTGGGCTTGCACTATCCTAGTGATAAAGCAGGCCACTTTGGAGGAAATCTCTACTCTATCTCTACCATTACATGTCTTTTAAATATCCTGCATCTAGCATGTGGTTTATGGAACCAGTTTTGTACTGTCCTGCAAACAAGGTAACTATATTTGGTCAAAAGGTCAGGTTGCTTGGACTTCAGAAAACTTGCCAATGTTTCACTTGATTTTTATTCAGTTATTGACTCATGTGTCAATGGGGGAGGCCAAGGATGGCCAACCCATGAGAGGAAACCTTGTTTTTGACAACACCCATACTCTGGTTGTATTCTTCTGTTTTTCTACATGGATATTCATATCATTGTTCAAGCCAACATTCATATCATTGTTCAAGCCAACATTCATATCATCGTTCATGCCACCATTCATATCTTTGCTCCATCTCACTACATGACTGTTGATAACAGCTTGTGAACCAGTCTCTTATTCAATTTTGAACAGTGAGTAAATATTAAAACATTCTTAGAAAAACCTCAATGCACATAACTTAACTATGAGTGTGTAAGGCTATTTAAGAATTTCTAAATTATTAAATTATTATCCATTTTGCTCAACTGTGGGGGAGCTGAGTAGCTCCTGGACATTTTCTGACATTTTAGAGATAATCGTATATCTTGTGGAAATTACCATATTATTGTGTATTCTGAATTTTTTTTTATCATCACTCATTGTATAGTTGTTACTGCTGTTCCTTGAGAGAGAGTTTATAATGGGTGATTTATAGTTACTGCATGAGACTCGAGAGAGACCCCGTAACTTATTTTGTATTCATCAAATATAAATATCTTGTCTGCTATCGTTTTGAGAGGGGGTGAGTGCGGTTGTCTACGTTTGTCTTTGTCATGTATTGTCCTATACTGTTTTACACACTTTTCATTCTATATGCAATCTCATATGCAAACAACCACTAAACATAACCCTTGCATGCACAGTAAAAGAGCCAAACAAACATCAATGGTGGTGTGCATGTGGAACTCTGCAACGAACATCTGCCCATGTCCTATGTTGTACTGGCTAAACATTGAACTACTGCACTTTCATCAGAAAGTGTATGGGGTTTGGTGACACTTAATCATGACACAAGCTCTAAGTGCTTAATATTAATAAATTAACTATTTAATATGTTCATTAAGAAACTTTAATAAAATATAATCAAGACTTTCATAAAATGTGAATAATATTAAGTCTTTAAAAATATTTAACAGTCACTAGATTATTAAAATGTAATCTTTAAATCATTGGATTACAGTATCCATTTGCACATTCAAAAATCAAATATTCAAAATCATTTTGGTTGTAAAATGTACTACATTCAAATTAGTTGAATACTTCATATAATCAGTAAATCATCCCTGGAATAAAAACAACCTTTATTGGTTAATTTAATTATTTATTTCTCCAGGCATGTGAGCGAGGTTATCAAGCCATCAGACCTTTTGGGATTTAACAATACTGGAAATGTGTGTGAGTATTTTTATTATTGTACTTGTTATAGGAGCATTTTTACATTTATATCTGATTCTCAGTAGTATATTTTATAACAATAAGCATTCATCAAATTTTTAGTGCTTTCCTTGTTAAAAAAAACAACAACCTATTTTAGAAGAGTTTGCTGTCTCTTATGTTCAGCTTTCAAATATCAACAGTTGGCATTAAGGGTAGGGGCAGACAGTGATGCAGTGGCAGCTGTATCCGCTCACATAACCTGTAGCCCTATGACATACTTAGTCTCTTGTATGCTACAAGCTGTACTTGCTAAAGAGCCCTGCATGTTCCTGAGTTGAAAATCACACAAAGTAGGTTGTTGACTGCTGCAAAGGCAAACTGTCAGAAAAGAATTCTACCCCAAAATAAAATCCTCACACCTTCATTTTGAGCAATGGGAGACCCTTGCAAAAAAATTAAGAAGGAAAAAAGGAACCAATTATCAGGAATGTTAAGTTTTTAGACATGTTCTTTTGTTTGTTTTTTTAATTCAGGTGTTTGGCCATCAGAAGAGGTAATGACATACTATTGCATTCAACATCTTGATGATTTCAGGTAATTTGAAAAGTTTCCATTACAAACATTATTTTTGTTTGGAAATGTTACATTTGCCTCTACATACACACACCCATGTGTTACAGGACATGTAAGCAGGTGTTGTTTAATTTGTATGAGTTTGATTTGCAATGCTTTAATTTTAATATTATTTATATGTTTCAGTGTAATTTATACACAAATTCATCCTGGTTCAATAAAAATAGATTGACTTATATCATTGTATGCAAATCTGGCTCTTTTAAATGTAATTTTTCAAATTTTTTAAACTGAATTGTAAATAAGTATGATTTCATTAGCTCTATTCTTAATCTACTATCTTGTGTATTGTTTATTAAAAGTTTAACAATAGCTGTGTGTTGAACATAGTGATCATTAATTCTAGAGTAGATCAATTTTGAAATTGTGGCTGAGTTTCCCTAGGAAGTAATTTTTAGAAAAAACTTTGAGACTACCTTAGCATTTATTCACTTAGTAAAGTAGATATCTGTTTAAAGATAAGAGTTTGTTAAATTTAGCTTAGTTTATCTTGATATGTGCCTATATATGTTCCATATCACCTTATCTTTTAAAAAATGTGCACCATCCTTAAGCACCTCTTGCTATTTATAATTTAATTGTACAATATTCTCTTAAGTACCAGACAAACAGAAAACTTTTGAAAGATTTTCATCTGTATGCATATTTTGCTGCATGTATTTTGCTGTGTCATTTACTTATACAATTATAGATTTGAAGAAACTCTCTTGTTTGGCAAACTAATGTAAATTCATGGCAATGTTCAAATTGTTCAGTATTATATGTCAAAACCAAGCATACCTGTATATTGCTTATTCAGAAAACTGTGAACATGCATCTCTGAAATGAAGACATCTTAACATAAATGGAGAATGGCATACATTGTTCTTTACTTCTTACTGCTTGTAGTTCTTGGCTTTTACTATTGGAAATTATTAGTGAATTTTAAATGTTAATCTTAATTAAGATATATAATATATATAACAAAATTATATCACTTTGATTTGAAAACTGTTTACATGAAGGATAAAGTGCAGATTGCAAATGGCATGTTTGATTATAACAAAATGATACCAGTTTGATTTGAAGACTGTTTACCTGAAGAATAAAGTGGCAAATTGTTAATGGTATGTTGAGTATAACAGAATGACAAGAGTGTGACTTGGAGACTATTTGCATGAAGGATGAGCTTCATACAGAAAAAATGTGGTTTGCAAAATTCGGAATAAATTAACCTTTGTGATCATGAATTGAACAAAATTTCATTGTGAATTACCTGGACCATACTGAAGTTCACAAATGAAGTGTGGACATTTTTAAAGTAATAATTTATCATTTTACTGATATCTATTGTTAAAATGAAATTAAAATAATAAAATTAAAATGTGTATGCATTCATTTCAATGTAAAATAAGTTGTCTGCAAAATCAGCAAATGTTGAGAGCTGGTTTTAACCCCATGTGTGTCTCCTCTGCAGCAAGATTTAAAAATAAAATAAATTCACCACATGAACCACTTCAACTACCAGAAGAATTTAATGTCTTCTGCTGATAAAAAATAATCATGTTGTGTGATTAGAGAAATGTGTACTTTTGTTAAATGTTACTTTACAAAAGAGAATGAAAGTAATTGAAAATATTGGTGTGTGACATTTGCATGTAGTTAGAAACACTATATACCCCTCAATTTAATTAGCATTTTCATGCCTTTTATTTTTTCATATTAAGCTTCTTCATGATTTTAAACTTTTCTTAGTATTTTATGTAATACATTATACAGTATATAAATTATGATACACCTTTTACAAATAATTTTATGTATCACTATCTTTATTTGATTTGTGGTTTTAAAACATTTTATATATCACTGTCTTTCTTTAATTTGTGACATTAAATCATTTTGCGAAATGGTTTTGAATTCTTAGAAGAAATCTTGAATGTCATTTTTTTTCTGTTGATTTTTGAAATTGACTGAATATCATTTGAGTCAGATATTTCCCTTTATTCTCTTTATTTTAAAACAATTGTAGATCTATATTTAAGGTGTGGCAGTGGTCAAGCAGACTAGCCAGAAATTTGCTATTCATTGTTTGCATACCAGACAAGCATACACATACATGTAATTGAATTGCTACCTGCTTTAGGATTGCCATGATTAGTGTACTATTGTGAAGTTCCAAGAGAGGATTAGATTCAGACTAATGTGAGCATTTGTTCTCAGCATCAATCTTTTGATAAAATAAAATATTTAACATCAAAGACATGCATGATAACTGTATTCCTAAAATCTCATTCTTTCATTTTCATGATTTTATTTTTTCAGTTGATTAAAAGAATCTTTATATCCTCATATGTAAGTAGAAATGAACAAGTAAAAATGATTTTCCCCATTGACTTTTTTCTTACAGGAGCCATGGTAGAGTGTTCATCCTGAGATGTTCTGGAATATTCTAACTTTTATAGCTTTGTTAAATATGCAAATCACTGACATTTAATAAATAGTTTTACCTTGCTAAAATATTCCATTTTAAATTCTTGCTTTAGCCAAATTGAAAATGATACAGTTTTGTCTTGTTTTCTAGATTGAGATTACTGACTACTTTGCACCTATTATAAATTTCAGGTGTGCTAATGTCATTGAACTCGGAGGTGGCATGACATGTCTTGCTGGTGTGGCAGTAAGTAAGCTGCACTTAATTATTTTGCATTATGTGGAAATAAATGAATCAGTTATTATCCAGTTTATTAGTGTTGTAATAAGTAAACCATTAATTATTTCACATTACTTATTTTTCTGGTGTGGTAATAAATAAGCCATAAAGGCATTTTGCTTTACTCAATTTACTGGTTGTATGGTAATAATTGAGCAACATTTAGTTATTTTGCCTCATTTGTATGGCAGTTAATCAACCACAATCGCTTATTTTGCATCACTTATATGGCAGTAATAAACCACACTTGCTCACTTTGCATTACTAGTATGGCATTTATTAAATCACAGTGACTTGATTTTGTATTAAAGTTGTGAAATAATTTAACCCTGCTCACTTAATTTCCTTTAATAAAAATGTCTTCTTTCTCTTATATTTATGCAAAAGTCTTCACCCTAAAATAAACATACACACCACATCCTTCATTAACCAAAAGTCTTCACCCTAAATATTAATACACACATCATAGCTTTTATCAACCACTTGACTTCCTTAAGGCAAAAGTCTTGACCCCCAAATTAATATCACAGTCCTCAATAACCACTCAGTAGATTCAGCAGTTTGGCCTCACATGCAATTTTTAATTTTTAATTTGAGTGATGTTAGTGCCATGTGAGATTATAGGAGCCTCATAATGACTCTGCCTTGTATGCATTAGAAGTCGTATAACCTACTTAGATATGCTCCTAAATTTTCAGGAAAAACTTATTTTACATTGAAAAATTCCTTTTTTTATAATCTTCTAGGTTTTTATAATCTTCTTAAAATTTAATTTTGTCAGAACCAACTAGGATCATCTGTGCATATAGTTTAACTCACTGTTCAGTTTTAAAATACCTTGAAGTGTCTAGAAAATGTTTTACCCAGCTCTAGATGTGCATGTATTAAGAATAAATATTTTATAAATTCATCCCTGACTAGTTGCTGCTTCACAAATGAAGTTTACCTCTTTACAGGTAGCTGTTTGGTCAGAAGCAGTTCATGTGCTTCTCACTGATGGAAATGAGCAATCAGTTGAAAGTAAGTATTCTAATGAATGGGTACTTATATTTTTTAATTATTATTCCAGACTCTTAACAGCCAAAGGCAGTGTAGGCTCACATGTTCTCTTCTGATGACATCTTAAATTTAATAAATTATTTAATTTTAATTGCATTAATAAATCCATACTGCTCACCAAACCTTCTTTTGTTTTTATAATACAAATATGGACTTGTTAGATTATAATATCACTAACAGATATATCCATCGTTGCATGAGCAAAAAGCATAACTGAATTTTTAATAGCTGATGATATGTTGAGTAAATATTTCGTTTTTACAGTCTGAAATGCATATGGCAGAAGCAGATATACTTGACATTGCCCAGAGCCAATGATCTGTTGAGTAAATATTTCATTTTTATGGTATGATGTGTATATGGCATATGAAGATAGTTTTATTTGTTGCATAAATATATGTCTTACTAGAAATTGAAATTTTTTCGCTCTTTGGGCCTATGTTTTCTAATTATGGCAGTTTCATTTGTTGACTTTAAGAGCAGTAACATTGTTTATGTCAGTGCAGATGATCACATGGTTAATTGCTTATACTCACTCGCTGAACAATAAGTTGTTTGTATGGTGCTCATGGATGACACTGAACTCTGTGGGCAGGAATGCAGGACAGATTCTGGCATTTACCTGCCCCCAACCTGGTCTAGACTATTGATCAGGCATATTTTATGACTAACATCCTATATTTACTCAACTCAGTAAAACTGTCATCATCTCCCATATGTGCACAATAACCAATCCGATGACCTGTATGAGAATGTCATTTATAGACCAAAGTATCTTTACTCAACAATCACCTACCAAATGCATAAGCAAAAATTCATCATTCAAAAATGAGTTTACTCCATGTGTGAAATGTCCGGTAGCTACCTCCACCATCCATCACTTCTCCCCTTTTCTTCCATAAATGTGTTCTGTAGCGTGAGGTCTTTTGTCATTGAACGATCACCCAAGATATGCCAACAATGTCTTGTGCAGTCTTTAGACCAGGCCTGCTTTTATATTATATGAATACGGTAATACCACTGAGCTAAATAAAATAATTCTTCTTGAGTGAAAAATTTATTATTTGGGGGGTTTTAGAGCCTAAAATCCCAGCATGTCTAGAAGCCTCCTGTCATCAAGACAAAACAAAAATATGATATATTGGGCTTAAAATGAGAATTCTTAGGTTTTACAGTGGACATTCCCAGCATGTCTAGAAGCCTCCTGTCATCAAGACGAAACAAAAATATGATATATTGGGCTTAAAATGAGAATTCTTAGGTTTTACAGTGGACATTCAATTTTATATGATTATATGTATAAACATTATCTCTGTCCATATTCACACTCTATAGAATATAGTATAATTTAGAGAGGGAGGTGGGAAATAAGGTTACTCTATATAATTCACTCTCTCTTTCTGGCATCTCCCACTCCTCTCACTTTCTTAAATGATTCTCCTTAAAATAGCTTTAGTACAGCATAGAAATGTATTTTTGTTTCAGTAAAAAGGAAATAATGGAGTTGAGTTAAAACAAAATTAAATGAATTTGCATTCAGGATTGTTTCTCTGTAACTAAGCCAATCCACTTTCCTGTTTCTAGTGTTCGGTTACAATATTCTTTTCACATTTATTTGATTTCACATTATTAATTACTAGTAGAATAACTCTTTTCATTGAAGGTACTATTGAACATACATAATTTTTCTTGTCACTGCATTATCTTGTAACTGAAATGATCTCATCAGGTATAGTCATGGAGATTGATCTTGCCCCGGTTCATGCAGATACACATCCTGTCTCTCACAAACACATAATTTATTCTTTCACTATAGATTCATTCACTCACCTGTCCTGAATTCGTTATACAATAGTCAGTTATGGTAACATCGAATCTACATCCCATTCTAAATTACTACATTGCCATAGAGGCATGCACAAGATAAGAAATGTGGTCAGTCCAGATTTAAGTGCTGTCTAGACTAGTGGGGTCCAAATTAGCAAGATTTCCCTGTAGTTATTTGATTAGATTTATGATTCAAGTGGTAATACTAATTTATACACTTGAACAATATATAAACAATTTCATTTTAATTTGTCATTTCCTTATAGATGATGTCAGAAAACTGTTGGAGATTATTAGTGAAAGCAATTTCAGTGAATGCAGCCGTTTATTAATATTGAGTTCCCTTGTAGCATATATTTAATTTTCTTTGTAAAGAATTTTGATCAAATTTGGGATAAATAATTTTACTAAGCATTTAGATGTGTAGTATGATGGAAACTTGTGTTAATATTTCATCAAAATACTGTAAATTTAAGTTGATAGGTCAACAGAATTTATTTGAAGGAAATTGTCTCATTAATATACACATCATTGTTCTCAACATTGGTAGCTTGAAAAATAAAATGAGATTTTCTTTTGTTGTTCCAAATTTTTATTTAGAACAAAACCAAATGCATTTCTTGGCATAAATATAATCTGAAAATTGAAGCAAATTTGTAAAATGAAACAAAAAATGCTAGTTGACTAATTATCGTAATTTTAAAAAATATTATTTCTTAATTTAGATCACTTATCATAAGTGTTTAAATATTATATCTTAATTTAGATCTGGACTAAAATGATTTAATGATGCCATTTAAAAATGTTTCAGATCTGAAGCACATTATAAACCACAATGTTATGGGTGAAACCAATGTTAGCGTGAGGTACATGTATTATTTTGTTACTTTTTGTTCTTATTAATTAGAATTCCTTATTTATCACACTTATTGCTAAAGTTTTTATTTACCAGACTTCATGCTAATATTCCTATGCAAAACACCTTTTTTGCTAGGGTTTTTATATATATAACATCTTATTTACCAGACTGCTTGCCAGTGTTACTAACATCTTATTTACCAGACTGCTTGCCAGTGTTTCTATACATAACATCTTATTTACCAGACTGCTTGCCAGTGTTACTATACATAGCATCTTATTTACCAGACTGCTTGCCAGTGTTTCTATACATAACATCTTATTTACCAGACGGCTTACCAGAATTTCTATACATAACATCTTATTTACCAGACTGCTTGCCAGTATTTATTTGCAGAACATCTTATTTACCAAATACCAGATTGCTTGCCAGTGTTTCTATACATAACATCTTATTTACCAGACTGCTTGCCAGTGTTACTATACATAACATCTTATTTACCAGACTGCTTGCCAGTGTTTCTATACATAACATCTTATTTACCAGACGGCTTACCAGAATTTCTATGCATAACATCTTATTTACCAGACTGCTTGCCAGTATTTATTTGCAGAACATCTTATTTACCAGATACCAGATTGCTTGCCAGTGTTTCTATACATAACATCTTATTTACCAGACTTCTTGCTAGTGTTTCTATGCAGAACACTTTATGTGTGCTAGACTGCTTGCTAGTGTTTCTTGCTCTAGCTGGAAGTTATAATAAAAGTGATGTTCTTCATATTTTCATAAAATACATAATATAATTAAATGTAATTGTTGAAAATTAAGACCTTGCACCTAGTCTGTTGATTAAATATCTTAAATATCTTTTGAATCCAAAAAAATAAAACGTTTTGAAATTAAAAAAATTACTTGTATAATTTTTCTTTTTTCCAATCCCGTCTCAGTAAATTTGTGTTCACAAAAACATGTTTAAATGTGTACTTGCACATTCATACACACACACACACACACACACACACACACACACACACACACACACACACACACACACACACACACACACACACACACACACACTCTCTCTCTCACATTTATAGATAGATAGATTACAAACATGTCATATTTCCTTCACAGGCTTTTACGTTGGGGTCCAGATCCTTTGCAAGCAGACTTACAAGAGACATTTGACATTGTTTTATGTGGAGATTGGTATGTACCTAGTTATCCCTTCAAATTTTATATCTCTCTTTTAGGTTTCTGTCTGTCTCAAGCTAACAGTAGATATAGATCTGAAAAATAAATAAAAACCTAATAAAAGATTTAGTGTGTAAAATTTGACACTTTTAAAAATCACATTTAGCTTCTATTACTGGTAAGGTCAAAGTTCACTTCAGTCCATTTAAGATTGTATATTTAGACAGTTATTAAAATTATTATAAACAGTCAAAACAAAAATCAATCTGTGTTCTGCTTGTAAAAGCAAGGCTATAAGCTGAAAAAAATTAAAAAGTGTTTTTTTTTTCCTAATTTATTAAAATTCAGAATCTCATGTTTACTTATTTTTTAAATTTAATTTATGTCAGATAGTTTTTCACTATACATTTTTTAAAGTACATACCTCCTGGACTATCAAAGGGAAGAAATTGTAACAAACAAAAATTATGATATTTTCATGCTTAATACATGAAAACTATAATTTTCTGTTGAAACTGACTGGTGCTATTAACTTAAAAAAATGTTTGAATTACATCCTCAAAGAATGAAAAATTAGAAGATTTTCATTTACCCACAAATTTATTTATACAGAGTATAATATAAATGAAATTTATCAAAACTTTTCCGATTTGTAGGTATATAGGTATGTTACTATATATAACATTACTATATCAATCTAATCAAATATTATCCAACAGAAAGTATTAAAAAGATGTTTTAATCACATCTTGGTTTGTATTGTTGCATAAAGACACACATACACACAAAAAAAGATAAAATGTTTAGATAGTGACAAGTACTAAGCTATTAACTAAGTAGGTCTTCACTTAAAATTAAACTTAAGGGTGTGTTGAACGATGAATATCATTGTAGGCCTACTGCTTAACATTTAAGCATTATTTAATACCTTTAATTTACCTCTGAAAAACGGATCTTGAAGTGTAATAAATTTTACTAAAATTATGTAGGTTAACAACACAAGAATAATTAAAATTGAATTAAATGACAGTGCCGGCTGAGCAGGCAATGTCAGTCAAGTGTGTTGACCTGTATAGGTCAACCCAGTGACATCAGATAAAACTGCACAAATCTATTGCTTCATCGGTTGCTTGAATATTTTCATCATTGTTATTGCTGCTACATCAGAAATGTCAATATGTCTAAAACACTTCTGTTCAGCAGTCTAGCTAATGCAGCAGAATGGTACACACCATCGAAGCTTACTTTCTGTTGGTACCAACTTGATACCTAGCTTTTAAAATGAATTAATTTACACCCCAGATAACACAATTTTGCACAGTTGTAACGTTATTTTGTAGACAGATTCTGCACTACTATAAATAAATCACAACTGATCATAAAAAATATAGTTTAAATCCTAAAATTAATTTTTAAAACACACCAGGCCAGAGATTGAAAAAAAAAGTGAAAGCACCATAACAACAAATTTTGTGTCCAATTCATGCGCAGCCACACGTCCCATGTATTATTAATAGAAACAAAGAGCCTTCTCATTCAAAGTGATGTGTACACCTCCAATCACTAAAAATACCATGCAGTCTTATGGTTTATAGGGACGAAGTGGTCCTATGCTAGCTCAAAGAGTTGACATTAATAGTCATTTTATGCTTTAAAATGCTATAATCTTTTGTTCAAACAGCAAAATACTTTTGGTTTATTGAAAAGTAATGATCAGTAAAGTGATTTTTAAAGTAATCCCATAATTGTTTTTTTTTAACTTTATAACTACTAATGGCAGTAGCACTTAATTAATTATAGTGACTTTAGCCTTGTTTATGCAGACAATGACACATATACTTAAACAACAATAACAGAACACTATTAATGACTATTAAGTGGCATGATAAAGTTGGCTCTTTGGTGCACAAGCAAGTTTGTTGTTAAGTGAGTGATATAGTTCTACTCCACATAAATAAATCACCAGAATAAATGACAGCAAGCACACACACACACACACACACACATGCACAAATGTATGCAAATACTGATCTATAGTACTGTTTGACTTGGCACTTTTGGATGCCTATAATCTATTTTGTTTCAGTCTTTTCTTTGATGAAGGGCGGGAACACCTTTTATCTACTATCAACAGTCTTCTTAAGCCAAAGGTAATTCTGCAAAGTGCATGAACTATCTAGAGAAGAGTGCTTTTTATTGTTGTTTTTGAAGAAACTTCTCTAAACTAAAAGGATGATTTGTGTGTTTGTTAAATTATACACTTATTTCTCTTGCAAGATGTGCACACTCTCTAAAAATATATATTTTACTAAACCTACATTTTAGTGAGAACTATTTTTTTTTTTTTTTTTTGGGGGGGGATTTAAACATATTTATAAGTATTTTTGTTTGGTAGTGGATCATATATGGATATCACTCAGCACATAATGTGCTTTAGTAACCATTTGTACTTGGTACATTTTGTTACTGCAGCTAGCATTGTCTATCACATGAATAGTATCTTTAAGCACTGCTGTTAATGAATCTATAGATTTTCTGCAAGTACAGATGTGTTCTGTATTTTCTTTTGTTGTTTTTCTTTTTCCTTTTTTTTTTTTAAGGCAGGGGTGGGGGTACAATGGGGGAGTACATTTAAAATTTTTAATATTACCTTCCTGTATTTATTGTAGGCAACTAGGAAACCTACTCAACATATATCAGGTAATAAAATAATACACAAAAATTATTTTTTTTAAGCCTTAAGCATAGAGAGAAAAAATTCGACAATTCAAACATTTGTTTCATTAAGAATGTCACCTCAAGGATTGTTGCTTCAAATAAAATGTTATCCTAATCTGAAATGGTATTTACTAAAGCAAAAATATTTAATAATAACAAGAGAGAAGAAAGAGTGTTATTGTAACCAAAAAAATGTATGAACTACTTCTCACATACACTCAGACAGTTATTTATGTAAGTTTCTTGGATTGTTTTAATGATTCGCTAGAGAGAAGAAATAATTTGATGGTGTAAAATTAAGTTTGAACTTAATTTGAACTTGAACTGCACATAATTTTTTTTATTATTTATATTATTGAAACAAGCTTCTTGACTCGTACTGCTGATGCAAAGTCAACAACTGTTTTCTTAAAATTGCTGCAATGGAACTTAATCGATTGGTGGCTATGGTCCACTGATGTGGTCTTTGTCATTTCTCATTTTTTTAATTAAACAGATTAACACCTAACCAGTCACCTTTGCATTTGTACTTATTTCCATTCAGGGGCAGGCATGGGTGTTTGCACCATCACGGAATGGCACATTTGAAAAGTTTTGCAACTTAGCCAAAGCTTTATTCCACTTAGAAAAGCATGACATGTATGATGATGCTGTATGGAGTTTACATTCACAGGTAAAAATGTTATGGTCTAATATGATCCAACCAGATTTGTCTCCTTCTAGGACTAAAATATGCACCAGATTCACCCTTTTCTAATAAATGCACATAGTTTGGGAACCTTTACCAGCTTATGTAATAATACTGTGCTCAGAATTTGACATTTCCTTGAGATGTTTGGTTGTTTTAAAAAATTATACATGTTCAAGCCCAGATTATCTTTTTGTGCCCTTCTTTAAAGTCATATGCCGAAATATAAGTATTTTAGTTAGCTTATGTATTGTAATAATTTCTTCAACAAAACTATGGTATTATCAGATGTAACAACATTCTGTTTTCTCAACTTTTGGCCATCAAAACTATAATATTATTACATGCAACAATATTCTGTTGTTACCTTTTAGTCATCAAAACTGTAATGCTATCACATGTAACAGCATTCTATTCTCTCAACTTTGAGCCAGCTAAACAGAGTAAAATAATCAAATGTAACATTCTGTTCTCTCACCTTTAACCATCAAAACTGTAACATAAACAACAATCTATTGGTTTTTTTAATTTGACTCTTATTTATTAGTGTAATCCTTTGTTCTCAGATACTTTGGTGGAGTAAATTTGCCTATCCTTATTTCTAGACTTAATTGTTATATAAATTAAATTAAAATTCAGTCAAATGTTGAGGAACTAACTCAAGATTATTGCAGCGTTGAGACGTGAAAATTATTTGTCCGTGCTTCTAGTATTAACTGAACCAGTTTTCAGTTTTCCTCTACATTTTGAATTTTAAGTATCACATTTCTTTATTCTCTTTTAAGCAGCATATACTTAACATCTACTGCTGATCATTTGAAGCAAAACTTTAAATAATTGAATATTCCACACAGTTCACTGGTTTCCCATACCAATGAGTTAATTATAAACTATGCACAATCAAACATCTTCAGCCCTCACTGGAAATGAATTCCCATAGATGGCTTACATCCTGAAAAATCTATTTTTAAGACAAAAGCATGAAGGTATTCTAGTTCTTGACCCAATATATATTTCACACACATGCCTCATAATGAGTTGGTACTTAATTTTTACTTAAATTGCACTTTCTGATGTTTTTGCAATAGTTCCTTGGTACCATCTATATATATATATATCATTGTAACGAGTCACAAACTGTTTTTATTGTATTCTACTAATGAATGTTTAGTGAGCATGTTAATCGATATTTGTAAAGCACTTACAGATGAATAATTTAGTCACAGTAAACTTACTCATCTTTATTACTGGCAGTTTTCTTTTGAATTTTAAATGAATTTGCAGCTGATTTGAACAGCAACTGAAAAATGCGATGCTGCCTGGGAAAACCCAACTAAAGTGGAAAAAAAAATCAAAAGTGGGTTTTTTGAAATTTATTAAAGTTCAGAAACTCATGTTTATTTTTTTTTTTTTTTAAATTTATGTCAGCTTTTTCACTATACATTTTTTTTAAGTACATCCCCCCCTCCCCCATCAAAGGGGAGTAATCACTAGCAAAAATTTTGATATTAATGTGCTTATTATATCAAATTTACAAATTCAAATGGCTCTAGCCCAAAATTCATTTTAGCGTCTTTAGCAGGGTTTTGCCATGCAGCGTCGCAAATATTTAAAGAAATTATTACAACAAAATATTACAGAGATTGGATGTATCAGTTGAATTATTGTAAAAGTTATATCATGGTAATTCAAAGATTTTAAACTAGTGAACATTTATTACTAATTCAAGTCACAAATGGCTTGCTTGGACAATTTATATTTGTTTCTGAGTTATGAGATATATGCATGAAATTTATGTTATAGTTACTTTGGCAGTATGAAAATTGGTTTCTAGACAATATACAATATTAAAAGACATTGCATGTCCAACTACCACCTAACAAGGAAAAAATAACATGTATTCTATTTCTAACAGAAATGATAAAAGGATTCTACTTGGCTCCCATAACTGTTGGTACTATGTACCATATGAGATAAAAATATTTAGTACGAAACTAGCATGTATATATTTGTATAGATTAATATTTATTTACAAAGAACTTATATTTTTTTTATATGTGATCTGAGTGTCAGTTTTGTGGACCTTATGAACCAGGTACTTCTCCACTCAGACCTTTAAGGTTCCCCAAAATGAAACCAGAATAATTTTTTTGTTGCTTCCTGTACCATATATACTAATACGCATTGTCTGCTAGCCATTTTTCTCTAAAATCTCAAATTGTTTGTTATTGACTTTTTACCAGACACTCTATTCACTTCCTTGCAATGTTTCCATTTCACACTATTTTAAGTTCATGGTGCTAAGTATGGGAATGTATACAGATAAGAGCTAAATAGAACACAGGCTCCAAAAATAAGAATTGATTTGATTTCCTTTTTCTAATGCTAAAATTCTGGTAACCAACTTGGAGATATTAGATGACATTATGATCTGACTGCCATAATTTTGGAACACACAATAAGTTCTGCTTTTATTATGTAAAAGTTTCCGACATGATTTAAGTAAAGAAACAATCATATTACTCTTAATCTTATCTTTTGTTTTACTCAAAAGACCTGTTTGCTATTGCAATATTTTAGGTTTTAATCTTATTAACAATTTCTTTACTGTGTATGTGTGCATTTATAATTATAACAGAAGACAAAGAATAATAAATTGTATTTTATTCAAGAAATTAAGTTGGTGTATGTACAACTGGTATTGTGTGTGTTTTTTTTTGTAACTGTGGAAAAAAATTTCACTCCTTTCTCACCTCTACCACCAAACTGCCACTGACCACAGGTCAAAAACTTAAACCTTATGAGGGACACTGTATCACTAAGCTAACAATGGGCTGCATTTTAATAAAACTATACTGAAACTGTGCTTGATATGCAAATAAAAAGAAATAAGGAGCTAAACTTCAGTTTAAAATTGTTGAACTTAGTTTAAAATTAATCAGTGCAGTGAAATCAACACAGTCACTTTTTTGTGTACTTGTATTGGTTCAGGGGTGCAGCTTAGCAAAATACTTGAACATCATAAACCATTTCTGATTGATTAGTATTCATCTGTAGCAAGTACTTTCAACCTTTATGCTGAAATAAGCTATCCAATTCAGATTTAATTTTAATTTTTAAAGACAGCTTTTTTCTGTAAAAATTGCATATCAGTATCTGCAGTCATTTTCTGTTGGTCAACACAGCTTCAGTGACACATGATGACCAGTAATACTGGTCATTTATTGTCATGAAATTCATATGCAGCAGGTGTTTTGTACAGCTAAGCAGATATAAACTTTTCTTCATGGTACCATGGTGACTTATGGCTACCATCTTGAACACATTGTACACTAAGCCAGATGGAGGTCATTTCTGAAATGTGCCTGCCCAACAGTAGCTGTTGGACAGTTGAAAGTAACTTGCTGTCCCAAGGTAAGATGATATCAGCAATCTAAGTACTTGTCCCTCCTGGCTAGATATGAAATACTCATAATTCAGTGTTGTAACTGCTAACATTTTGCAGATGACAAAGACATCAAATACCTACAGTGAGAACCTCCACTATCCCCTCTTTGTGAGGCTTACCAAGCCACCTTGCAAGGGCCAGGATAGCAGGGACACCACTCCAGAGTCACGATGAGGATTAAGAATACTCTGAAAACTCATGGCTGGTGCATCAAGTATATGAATGAGAAAACAAGTATAATCTATATTTATTAATTAGTAGAAAATAACTGACTAGTAGAGATTTTGGATGGGCAAATGTCAGCACCATGTGTAATTAGAAAACCATTATGTTTGTATTGTTTTTACAACAGTTGTAGGGAATTAATAATAAGCCATATTTCTACAAAAGTTATGCTGAGTGACAGGAATGTTGACTGGAGATCTTTTGATTTGTTTTTTTCTCATAACAGTACTATTTTGAAATGGAAAAAGAAATCTCACGTCTCTTAACTACTTAACATAAACTAATTGGAAAAAGAAATCTAACAAACATCCCTCAACCACTGAAGATATATTAATTGGAAAAAGAAACCTAACAAGCATCTCTTAACTAATGAACATATACTAATTGTAAAAAGAAATCTCGCATACATCCCTTAATTACTGAACATGAATTAATTTGAAATTTTAAAATATCTCACAAACATCTCATAACTAACGAACATATACTAATTGTAAAAAGAAATCTCGCATACATCCCTTAATTACTGAACATGAATTAATTTGACATTTTAAAATATCTCACAAACATCTCTTAACTAATGAACATATACTAATTGTAAAAAGAAATCTCGCATACATCCCTTAATTACTGAACATGAATTAATTTGAAATTTTAAAATATCTCACAAACATCTCTTAACTACTGAACATACACTATTTTGAAATGGAAAATATAAACAAATCTCACAACTACTGAATATGTACTCATTTTAAATGGAAAAAATCTCACAAACATTTCTTTACTACTACTGAATATGCCAATACACTGTAAGTTATTTTGCATTATGTTTGAACTTCAGTTTTCTAATTTGGTTTTAACTGAGCATGCCAATACACTAAGTTATTGTGCATTATGTCTGAACTTCAATTTTCTAATTTGGTTTTAGCTGATTGCAAGATCTGCACTTCCTGTAAATCTGCAGTGATCTTAATATATGTTTTGCTTGTATAAAATCACAGGCTAACAGTTTTTTGGTCAATTTCTATCTTCAGTTTATAACTTAACTTTTATATTTTGAAGACAAACTGCTCACATCTGTGGGTAAGGGCCATTAGGTATTATTAGTCTTTAAATTTAGTGTTATCTAAAGATTTAAAATGTTTCATATCACTGCCAGACGATGCCAATGTATATTTGTTTCAACTTAGATCAGTTGACGAGGTTGTTTTTTTAAATGTAGGGTGAAGTTTATTTTGTTAATTTAATGTCTATGCTTGTTTTGAGTGGATATGCTTTTTATTTGTCCACTGTATATTGTAAAATTTTATTTTTAGAATCTTTATAGAGTTAGTGCCTAATCATCACAGAAAAAATATTTTATTTCTCACATGAACACTTCATATATTTTTCATTCCTTTCCTCAAGTATAACTTTCTAATATTTTGTTCATTGTAAATTATTAAAAAGCATAAAAACAACTGCTGTTTGAAATAGTTTGCAGCAGGAAGTTTCTGTAGCCATTCCATGTATGATTATTAGTATGTTTGGATCGACTTTGCTCCCCATGTACTCTTTAGCATTCCAGACATTGTTTACATTGTTTCTCTAATCCATTATGTTAAAATTTCCATCTGTTTCTCTTTGATGGTGTAAATAAGTAGTTACTAATAGTTAGCAAAACATTCCATTTTGCTATTAGTGGTTGCATTCAGATAAATAATAATTCTTTGAGAATGGTACTTTTTATGGCAGTGTCTTTATGTTCATTTCATGACAAATATAAGTTCAGATTACATTAGGTGTATGAAATTTCTTCCTTTTTTTTCTCCCTAAATTGGACATTTTATTATTGATTGATATTTAGATTGTTGTGTGACTTAGTTTTCTTACTTCATTGTTATTTTGTGGGGTTATAGTTGTTTTGTTTTTTTTAAGTTTCAGAAGAATGAATTGTTTTTATAAATTATTTCATGAAGCTGGTTTTAACAAATACTTTCTATCATCAATCATTGATTGTTTCTATTATTCTTTACTACCTCAGCTGCTATTAAGTCACATTGATTTTAATTAAAATTAATAAGAGATGTAGATGCATCCTAGCTGAAAGATGATTTACTATAATTTATGCTGGTGCAAGTGTAGCTTATAATAAGTAAGCACCAACTTGACTGTGTATTCATAATATTCTGGATTACTAACAATGTTTTTTTTAATTTTCCCTAACTACATAGGGAGTACCTGTAAAGACCCAGTTCTCTCAAAACAAAGACCCATTTCTCTTGTAAGAAAATAGTCATTAAGGTTGAAGATATAACTAAATATCTGTGATTGTTTTATTAAAAATTTCAAACTAACAATCAAATTAAATACTGTAAAGTTGTCAAACTTTTAAACATTTTAAGAGAAGACACTCATATCATTCAGATACAACAGTTTTGCTTAATTCCATACAGAGCCCATAACTACAGTCATGGTTATGGATGAGTGTTAATGGATCTGCATGTGAATCATGCTAGAAACTGTTAAGACTCTACACACTTTGAGTCTTCGCCTTTGCATTGTGCATTTAGGGCAATAACAATGCAATCACAACAGAGCTGTCTCTGAAATACAGAAGGATCCAACTAACTATTTATATATTAAAATTAAAATCTACCCCAGCTAACCAAACATAATTCTGTTTTCATACAAAATTACTCTTGCTTTTAAATGTATAATTTACTTTATTTCCTGATTTTCAACAAATGTTTTGCACACTTGTCAATACTCAGTATATTTTTCTAAATTCAGACTATTCTGTAAGCAATCTGTGTATTTTTATATCTTACCTTTTACTTATTCAAATGCTCTGTTCTGCTCTTTATATGGTGCATGTATTAGAGATCTTGAAATAATTTATCTCTTAAATTCAATTTAAAAAAAAAAAATTAATATATGACCAAAAGACATGTGGAAATCGATAGTCCAGTACTGCACTATAGTATTTCTTATAGACAAAAATTCTATATTATTGTCATAATAGTTTTTACCTATGATCTGTGACATGTAACAAAGACCAATAGTAGGAAAACTGCATCTCATTTTCTTTACAATATATAGCAACAATATTTCTTACTGGACTAATTAAATTTTTTTAAAGTCTTTAGTTAATTAAAATTGTATGATTAGGAGAGCTGATCACTTTTTTCATATAGATTAAATTGTTGCAAGACTGGCATTATGCTGAAGTTTAAAATAATCATAAACTTATGTTTGTTTTCATTATGTGGTGGTAATAGTAATTTTGTTATAACTCAAACCTTATTTAAAGAGATATTGTCTAACATTTTCATAGCAATGTTTTTGAGAGTGCTTTAAAAAAATAAAAAAGCAAAGTATCATGGGATATAATGGCAATTCATTAACAAGCCTGCCTTTTGTTAATATCTAATTTCATGTATAAATGAATGCTATTTAAATCAAGCCTTTATTCCAACACTTAACATTTTTATCTTAAGCATTATAATTTTAAATGCAAAATATACAGTTCATCTCGTGATATTTTCTTTACAATACTTATATTTATTTTATATGTTTATACTTTTTAAAACTGTCTTAAAAGATCTGTATAGTATTTATATACCTGTATTATTAATGAACAAATGTTTGTTATTTTAAGTAATCAGTTATTATCTTTTATGTTAACAATTAATAAAATGTTCAAACAAAATTGACTGTTTCTTATGTTTATTACAAAACATTATCAATTATCTTTACACTCAATATCTCAAGCACCGCAAAGGCATGCAGACACCCTCAGCAAAACTGGTCAAAATTTTCCATAGAAATCAGAATGTTTTCTAGATATTAACAAAATAATGTTCCATATATACATTCACTACACCACAGAAAGATATACACAGTAAAGGTGTACATTCAACAATGATGAAGAGTCAATCTTTACTATGCTAATTTGACTATTTCTATTACTGATACTAAACACTTTCCTCCCTACAGACATAGACTCAGAATGAAAGTCATTATATACAAAAGCTGTGATGAATAAAGAAGGGGAAAAAACAAGAGTTAATGTGCTTTGCAAAGCTGATTCATATTAACCTCACACACACTCACATCAAATCAATGTTATTGGTAAGGGTTTACTTACATTTAATTTATTTTTTCATTGTGATAATGTATTATTCACCCACACTTACTCTGCTTTTGCATTAAATGGTTTGGCAAAACAGTCTGCAAGGAATCACTAGCGATTCAAATGGTACAAATTATTTCATCACTCATTACTAGATCTGAAGTTATAGTCTGAAACACTTAACTTGCTTCAGCATTCAAGCTTTATATATAGCCTGAAACAGAGATAAAATTTGTTCCATAATTTTAAAAGAAGGCTTTTTACACTGCTTGAGGAAGCAATGCTGAGGTTTACTTTCTTCTCTTTTTGGGAATGCGGACATCACGAAGGTATGGATTGTCAATTGCATCAGCATCAGAAGAATCTTGTGACTGTAGAAGGTCACTTGGATCCGCACTATGCATGCTGTTAACTAGGGTTTCAGAAATTCCAGCTGTAGCTGTCAGTGTAGACGAAGAGACCTGACCTGTTCTGCGGTTGTCGCTCATTGATGGAGTTGCAGCATGATGAGATTCAGTGTCCTGAGCATCAAGGTCCTGATCTTTCGGCAGTAGTGCATCAATATAGGGTAAAGCTGTTGGTTTCACCGCAATTACTGCAATAAAATGTATTAGCATAAATTTATTTTCTCCACATGATACTTTAGTGCAATCACAACAAAGACTCAAGAATAAATTACCTTGAAGAGCATTATAACAAACATGCTAATCTTAACAGAACAAACACTGAACCATATTTAAATTATATCTGTTTTGAGTCATCTATATAGAAGCTTTAGAGGTGAGTCCAATCTAACATCTGACCAACATTATAAATGAACCTATCTCTTGTCACCAGAATCAAATCACTGAATTACGCACACATTGCACAAAATATACACGCTTCTTACTTTTCTTTCTTTTTTTTTAACCTGGCATAAATACACAAAATGATGTGGAATGTCTGTTTTACATCATCACTCTGAACTTAATATTCATCCATAACAAGATCATGTACGAAAATAATAAAATTATTAATGAAGGGTTGTCAGTAAAAAGTTATCTAAATAAAGCAAGCTAAAGTGAATAATTTATTGTTAGGTTTATATGAAAATGCAGCTTGAGTGTGACTGACTCGTGATTCATAAACATTAAAAATTTCCTGCACTTCTAAAGCAAAAGTTCAACAATTTTCAGTCTTTTCCCATACACTATGAAAGAATCAGATTGTAGACAAGTGAGGCAAGAACACTTTCTCAACATTTTTACCTGGAGGAACCCTTGAAATAATTTTCAGGTCTCAGAGAAGAACCCTGCATAAAATTATATCTACAATGTTTATTTTTTTCAATCATAGTCTCTTGGGGAACCCCTAGCAACCTCTCACAGAACAATGGTTGAGAAATGCCATGCAGATTATTTGATGCAATGATGAAGAAGAATAAGTAGAAGATGCCTACAGTTAAGCTGCATGGCTGGCCATAGGAACAAAATTCAATCGATAGGTTAGCAACACAAGACGGCGATGGTAAATACAGCAGCAGAAGAAATGTACATCACATTCACAATGATGATATAGGTTGATATCGGCTTCCAGGAGAGGTATATGTAGCAAAAGTCAACTGGCAGAACAGAGGACAGAGAGCTACAGTTGAACCTAGCAACAGTTCATTTAGGTCAGAAGACTGCTAGATCTGCAGCTAGTGCAGACTGGACAAGAGATTTCACACTGACGTACATAAGGACGAGAGAAAGAATTGTATAAAGTTGCATATCCAGTGACTAGAGTCGAATGAAGGTTGGTAATGAGAGTTGTGCTGCTTAGCTCCTGCAAACTAGGATAGCTGTAATAATAATAAATCTAATTACAGCTATATTAATTTTGAAGAAATAAGTTTCAATTAGAAAATTCCTTAGAACTGAAAATTATGCAGAAAAAATAGTATTTTTGCATCAAATCACAGAACTTGACAGTTTTGTGATTTATATTTCACTCTAGGATGAGATCTGTTTTTCTACATTTGGAAGCTTTTATCAGATACATTTCGGGCACTGTAGCCAGTGAGTAACATACTTGGTAGTTGCTTGCTTGATGCTCTGTGCTTTGAACTTTTGATCTAGTGTAATGGGTGAGATCTCTGAGGCAGCATGCAGGATATTTATCCCAAATACCGAAGAAACACCCCAAAACACTTGAACTTTATAAAATTGACTGTTTTGGGATGTCAGATAGTTTTTTATAATGATCTTTATAAATATTTGCAACACTGAGAGTATATAGATTCAGACACCAAGACTTATCATTCAAGATCAACGAACAGTAAGGAAACCTTTTATTATATATTTAATTTTTATTTTTTTAAAAACAATAATTTTAAAATTCTTTAGTATGTTTAGTACATATTACATTTTACATTTTCAAAATCTATTGAGTGTTACAGTCGCTTTTAATTTTTTAGTTATGTTAAACCTTCCAATTATCGCTGAGCGGCAAACAACCTGCCAGGGTGATGAATAGCTTAACATTTTAACCTGACAGGCACGAGGTTAATATGAATTTGGTCTGGTTACTGAAGAATGGGAGTTCTTTTAACATCTTCCTATATTCACTAATTCAACAGAAACAAATTAATTAATTAAAGAGTATATGAATTCGTGGCTATTATCTACAGTAAATAATATAAAGAGGGTGTTTGAAAAATATGTTCCCAGTCAAAGTATTTGTTGTATATTGGGAATAAAAACACTTTTACCAGTGAACTTCTGGAATACCCTAAATAAGAATACGGTCTATCCAACATGAAATCTCACAAGCTGCAATTAATCCTAAATACTCCTGAATAATTAGTTTTCAATTAAAATTGTTCTGCTCACAAGGAAATGTTGAGATGTCATCCTTGAAGAGGCTTTGAGTTTCACCAGTTTTAGCAATAAAGCGTGTCAGGGCCCGCTCCACATCCCGTTTTTGTGTTGCTGCCTTTTCTCTAATTAGCTGATACTCATTAAATGGCTGTCGAAATGCCTGTGAGATAAATTACATAGAATTAAATATAATTAGAGTAACATTCAAATAATATGAACGTATATGTATTTTTTTTTAAATTGGTTGAATATAGTATGCAACAGGACTGGGTAACATTTTTGTTTCCAATCAGATATGCAGAAAGTCAACATTACAAAAACGATTATGATGCAAACACAGGAGAAAATCTAAAACTAGTGAAAAATAAAAATATTTATTTCACAATTATGTAGCTGATTTATAACCACATAACAACAAACTGTTTTATTATAATTAAATAGTTGACTTCACTTAGTGTGCTAAAGAACCAAAACTTACTTTAATAAACAATTATATAAAACCATTCTGAAATACCCATTAGAAAAAAAGTAGTGCCTAAGTCTAAATTTCTTTTCGCTTAAAAAATAATAAATTCAAAGAATATCTAAACTATCCCTTTTTTTGTAAAAATAATTCTTTTATAAATTAACAAAGAAACAAAATACCTTTTAAAATAAACATACACTGTTCATGCTTGTGTGAGTTATTTTAATTTTTTGTAAATAATGAAGTAGCACAAGTAAAACAAAGGCTGTCTATAAAAGTTTTCAATCATAGTTATAATTTTCTCTGCATCAGTTTAGTAGCTTTATACAGTATTGTATTAATTCAAACTGACCAGCTGGTTGTAAATACATTGCCCAGATATTTTTAACTGCCTGAATATTTTCAAAGAAAAATTCTAATTGCTAAATGAATACAACAGTAACAGTTGTTATTTCTTTTAAAGATGTACTCTAATTTAAGACCAAACTACTTCTAGATGCAGGTGTTCTTCAGATGCCCTTTATGGCCTGCTACTTATATACATTGTCAAATCAACTCCTAAAGATCCATTTTCTTTATTTACATCAGGTCTAGCTGTTTTACTAAGAGGCAGACAACATGCACAAATGTGAGAAGTATTTCTAGTACCACAAACAAACTTTTGTCAAACTGTTGAATCAGGCCAGAAAAAACAAATTCATTATAGAAATTAAACACACATCTGTCTTGATGTAAGTGTGTGAATCTGGAAAAGGTGGCAGGTAGTCTGGAATGTGTGATGGGTGCGATCGCTTTTCTCCTACTTGAAGCGTGCGAGCCTGAGGTGTAAGTGTACAAGGTGCCGCTGTAATAAAAAAGTAAAAATATATATAGCACAAGCTATTTTCTAGCTGTAAAAATAAAACAAAATTTACATAAACAAAAAGTAAAAATAAATACAGCACAAGCTATTTTCTAGCTGGTAGAAATCAGTGGGCTTCCTACACCCAAACCACGATATAATCCTGCTTCTTACCATTTAAGTTTTTATTAATTTTAACACTAAATTTTGACAACAGATACTTTTATTAGTAGCATAACAAAAACAAAATAATAAAATCAGGGTAAATTAGTGGGAACTGTATGTACAAAACTGAAAATGTAAAGCCATGAATGCAAACTAATTATATCTGATACATACGTGGAATAAAGACAGTCTTGTTTGCTCTCTTTGCATGAGCTGGAATTCCAGTTATGTCAAGACCTGAAAATGACACATCACTATCATATCATTGTCCTGTTATATAAATGACAAATTTTATATTAACCTGTCAAAAAATTATGTCAGTATCAATCAAAGTCACATCATAAAAATTACATATTTCTAACATATTACATTTTTTATTACAATGAAACATCACTATCATACTAATGATACTATAGACCCATCATAAAATATGACCAAAATAATATTTAATTTTAAGCATCATAAATGCGATACATCATCATCATATACCCTGTTACAAAAATGACACATCACATTCATGTTAACATGTAACATCACATTCATATATTAAACTGTTAACTGACACAGCATCATCAAGTTCTGAAATTCCTACTGACAAATATCAACTAATCAAGTCCATAAACTAAGAGATGATACTATATTTGACAAAATAAAAAAGTTCACAAGATGCCAAATTTTTTAAAAATTAGCACATCCATAATGACTTCAATCTTCATAATTTTAAAAAGTAATATGTTTTATAGGTTAATGAAGACAATCAGTAATTGTATGAAATTAAAATAGTGTTTTGTATTACCTGTGACAACAGAAAACTCACTAGTGACAAGCAAAAATTACACACAAAAAAATTTAATAAAAAAAAAAAAGAATGTAAGATCTAAAAATGAAAAGAAATACATCTTTAATGTAATAATGTAACATGTAATGACAACTGATCATGTAGTCACACATAATTCTGTCACAGGTAACATTCATTAAGCAGACAGGTTTTGTCAATCATCAGATTAACTGTTTGAATAATTTTATATTTTCTGCTGTGTTTTTTTTATTTCTTGAACTGAAATGTTTCTTTTATCTTTAGTTATTAACTAATTAAGTGTTAGGTTGGTATAAGTCATTTGGGACATGTGATGCCAATTTTGACATGCTGTCACAAAAGTTAGTTGTGGGTAACACAAACCAAATAGAATGTCTTAAAGCATTATTTACTTGTGTTAATGTTTGACTGCATAATTATGTACATGATTTATGAAGATAAATGATTTTTCAGGATTTTATTTTGCGTTTAATTTCTTGCATACTAAACAACACTAAAGTATGTTTTAGTGTGATGCCATTTGTTACTGCTGTCACCAAATTTGTCACAGGTGAAATAACAAGTGCTAACCCACACAAAATGTTTGCATTTAAATGGTGCTTTCTTTGGATGATGTATCTATTCTGTTTTGTCCTTTCAAACAATAAAGTTAAAATTTGTGTTCTATTTCCTGTGCTTTCTTTAGATGAAGAATCTATTCTGTTTTGTCCTTTCAAACAATAAAGTTAAAGTTTATGTTCTATTTCATGTGTTAAGAGTATGATTTTGTTTTAAAGTTATGTGGAAGGGTGTGTGTGTGCGTGTGTGTACAGCATTTGTTTTGATGCCTGGCGGCAAACTAGGTCAGCACCCACTAGTTTGAATCGCATGGTGCAGTAGTTATTGTGTAATGCTGTGTTAATTGTTATTGTGTACATGTTTAATCGCCCTTTATTACATTATGCATTTATATAATTTGGTATGTTAGTTTATATTGTTTTCTTAGTGTATTTTATGATTTATGTGTGAGCATGGTTACACAGGAATATAGTTATTTATTTTAGTTGATGATTTATCTTGTAAATTATATTGTAGGAAAGCATTGTATTTAAAGAGTATTTAGTGTAATATTTTTTGATAGTTAAAGTATTATATAACTCTTAATAGTTTGAATGCAATAGAACAAATGTACGGTAGCACAGTAGAGTCAGGTAGTATCAGCTTTAGTCTCTGTGCCAGCATTTTCTATTGGAGTCCCCTTTGCGGCTAGGACTTAAAGTTATATTGCATGTGAGAGAGGTATGAGGGGAGGGACAGAATGCAAGGCTTGTTTGTATTGAGATCAGAAGGCTTGTTTGTATGCAAACATGTGGCCAGAGAGAGAAGCTTGGTTGGCGGTATGAAGTTGTGGAATTTGCTGGTGCTCATCTTAAATGGTGAATAATTATCATACATATAAATAATTTAGTATTCATGTAAAGCATTTAAAAATTGCCCTATATTTATAAATGAAATTAGTGTGAAAGTATTGGAAATAATTATCATTACTCTTCATTTAGTACAGTATTACTAAATGTATGCTTGATAGATCTGTATGGAGTAATGTATACTTGATGGATCTGTTTCTAATTACAGTAATATTTACCTGTTTGCAAAATGAGTGAAGTGAATGTAAAAAAAAAATACTATATATATGATAAATATATAGATTATATGATTGTAATCCAGTTAAAATTTTTAACGACATTTTAAATTATAATATATAAAAGGACATTTTTATCTGTGTGTACATGTGTTAATTTTTAAATGTATTTAAAGACATTGTTGCTGGATTAGATTTGAGCACATAACTGATCATTCTGATGAAGTGTTAAATTATCCTGAGGTATAGATCTACAATTACTGGATAGAAACTATGCGTACAGATATAGCTTCTTGATCACTTTCACTTCACATCAGTCATTATAAATATAATGGTTTTGTTTTTTTAAAAAGATATTGTACATTTCAAAGCTCTAGGCAGCTTCGAGCATGACTTCAAAGATTTTGTCTATTTATTTATCGACAGAATACAGTCTTCTTTCAATCATGGATTTGCTACAAATCTGATTTCTTCAGCAAAGTACATATACTGAAAGATGAAAACCACTCTAAAGAAATGACATTTAAACAACGAAGCACCCAGCTTTGTTATGCCTCTCATTTGACATTTGACATCATGCACACGAAGTCTGAGCTCTAAAATTTCTCCAAGATCATATGATTTGCGTATTTTTATGCTGTTCAACACAAATAGCCAGAATAGCTGGTTTCTTTCAATGTTTTAACAGGTATAGATATTTTTTAAGTGGGGTTTATTTGAGTGTTTGTTTTTAATTGGTTACAGGGTTTAATATAAAATGGATTGATAAGGGTTTTAAGAAAAACAAATATATATATATTTTAAACTAGTAACTTACGGGTTTGCTCTATTTACTTCAAAAATTAATTGTAACATGATTGTGAATTTAATTCTGTTTATAATTAAATACTGGTAAAGCTCTTCATGTATGTCCTACTATGATAATATGAAATAAAAAGAACTTAGTGTATCGCTGATTTACTTAGACAATGCAAAGTTATCTATTCCTAACTTACCCATTTCAATAAGAGTTAATATAACATCGCTGACCATGCTCTCTGTGCGACCAGACAGTTCTGTAAGTGCTCTTGTACTTCGGCCAACCTCAAAAATATCTTAAATTTAAAATAAATGACATAACTCTGAATCTGCTTGTAAAATCAACAATAGATATAGATTAAAAAATAACATATAATAAATGACTTTTAAACATAAAACAATAATTCTGAAAAAAATTTATTTAACAAACAGGATCTTGTAATTATGTAATGTTCTTTAAAAAAAAAAAAATCAAATAAACAAAAAAACCCCAGAAACTCCAAAAATAATCCCAACAACATGAATTTAATATTCATGGAACCTCTCCAGTGCTAATAATGAATCTTTACTACACTGAATCTTATTCAAATTGTACAATATATATAACACACACATTTAATTAAATATTAATTACATTTTTATAAACACTATTATTTTTAAATTATACAATTTTAGCTCTCTGCCTTATTCAAATACTGGGCACTAAATCATAAAGCGTTGTAAATTTTGCACTGTTTTGTTTTAAACAAGTAAATGAATATTAAAATAAAACAAATATAATTATTTTATACTTAATAACTTGTGTACACAGCCTAACTAATTTAGTAATTAACTTGTTTACATGCATTAGAATTTTGATATTAGTCAATTACTTATTAGTAAAACTAAAATTTGTGTACATTTTTTTTCCTTGACAATCTATTTAATATATATTTCTGACAATGCAAATACTAAAAGTAAAACAAATTTGTAATAGTATAAATATTAAATCATAATATTTTTTTTAAGTACAATATAATCAATTAAATATTCATAAACTTTGAGACTCATTTGTTTGCATTTATATCTTAAGTTATAAGGGTACCGGTATTCCTGACAAATGTTAGTCGATAATTAATGAGTAGTAGTTATTGTTAGCAAAAGCAGCCTCTAGTTCAAGTATTTTTATTATACTATCAGAAGTTAATAACGATAAAATTCAGTACCATAAACTATCAAATATATATTAAAAATTACAAAGTACAATGTGTGTATATATATATTACAAGCTTGAAGCATTTCTGTGATTGTTTCAAGTGCTGAGTCTTCTGCTGTTCCGAAGCCAACTTCAGAACATAATGCGGCGACAGCAACTTTCAATGCTTTTCTTCGAGATGTAGCGTGCCCATCACTTTCAAGTGACATGCTGTTCGCTGCAGCATCCACTGACATGTTATTTAAAGGGAGATCACTAAGGATGTCAATCGTCTGATTCCAAGGCACTAAAAAATAAAAATTAATAAATAAATTCAGACTTAAAACTCTTTTTCTTAAAAAAAATAATAAATAAATTCAGAGTTAAACCTTACTTTAAATTTTATAAATTTATGAATTCTTTAATCTATTTAACGTTTATATGTTTCATAAGTTCTTAAGTGCAGACCGATTCGGAAGCTCCGACGTGAAAACTTTACTGCGAACCTAGTGCGTGTCAAGTTCATTGTCTACTTTGTGATTAAGTGTGCTTTACGACAGTTGTGGGCACATATTTCCATTGCATAAGACGTCAATTGCCTGGCTTTAATCAGTCAATAAATATCATTTTTCTTTTTTCTTATTTTGTACATTCTTGAATATCAAGAATGATTAATCAAAGACACTTTGTCTTATATACTGCACTCTAGTAGCAGACAATTAAATCAAATAGGTTACAAGGGTGAAACTAGTAAACGTAACTTATACGAAACCCTAATTAATTTCGCAGATCGTCACTCTGGCTTGTAGTTTTTGTACAAAAACTTCACTTGGAAACTAATGTCTTGTACAAAATGCTCGCTTATTACCAGCTCTTTTGAAAAAAAAATCTTTATTTTATTTTTTAAACAATAAAAAAAAAAAGTTAATAAGTGATTTAATACTTACGTTTTACGCTCTTGTAGCAGACGATATGTTTAGGACAAATGAAAAATCTCTTGCTTTACAAAATTTTTAAAAAAAAACGCAGAATCCGACAATGGTGCTGACTGATGATGAAAGAAACTTTAGTTGCAACCAAACAGAAAACTTTTGGACAGAAAAAGTACATTTTAAAATATGAAACTTGGCACAAACAAAATATTACTGGGCAAGAAAAAGTTGCTCGACCACAGCTTGTTTGCCATTCATTATATTGCTGCATGTGACAATGAGTAAGTTAAGCCTATTTTTAAATAATTTTTAATGGCCTAGCGTAAATTGACCGGATTTGCCATATCAGGTAAATGCTGATGTTTATTTTTTTTATCCATTTCAAGCTATATTGCTCAAAAGCACAATGTGGATATGTGTGATGATATCATGCAGAATAAAACTAGTTGTACACACACACACATATACCCCTTTGTTTTTGTGCCTCTGGCATTTCAAAAAATAAACGAACAAATAAGATTCTCTCTCTCGCTCCCGCACCTTCCAACTCCCATACATGAAACACTCATGTGAATTGATAAATAAAAATCCGCCCAATATTTACATGTAACGTCTATTATTATTAAACACAGAGAATCACGTGATGCATGTGGAAAACCCATAAGGGGAAACCCAACAAAGAATCCACATGATTGCATGTTAGGTATGAGGGTAGAAAAGAAATTAAAAACACAGCATGACATTCTCCTTTTATTAGTCATTCATTGATTTGACTGAACATCAATAGATGATTATGTCACTGAATCCTGATATCTATCAGTCTCTAAGGAAACCAGAAAGCAATGGCTTGCATAATAGTGTCTGATCTATTTCTTTAGTTAAGGTTTTGCTTGTTTTACTTTCACATTTTCATTATTCAGCTATTATGGTTAGATTGGCTTTTTAAAAATAAAATTCACAATAGCTCATATTTTCATCAGCTATCTCGAGAAGATAACTCTGATTCGGCTTTGATTGTGACGTAGATATATAGAATTACGTCATTTTTTCAGCTGACATCATTCACTTCTTTTTTATTGCGCACTGGCGTTGGAATCACAACTGATTGGAAAAGGAACGTAAACTCAGGCTTTGAGTATGGGCGCTTTAGTTTCGCGACGTAAGCAAGCAAAAGTTGGATCAAAAAATAAGTCTACTCAGGTTTCCGAGCAAGTTCCTACTCCGGTTCCGCCAGAAATAGTCTCAAAGGCAGCCAGTGCGAACATTGGCGACGGCCTTGTTCATCATTCTACACATCAACTGTCACTTTTTGAAGTGGTCGCCCCTAGGCGTCCATCGCCAGAAAACAAAAAGCGGCGAGAGTCATCTCTGTCTAGACGCGAAGTGAAGGAAGTGGAAAAGGCTATTGTACAAGATTTCGCGGGTCAGTGCAACTATAACAACCTTCCTGGGACGGTAAACGTTGAATCTAACGACGAAGAATGTGCCACTAAAGCTATAAACGACGAGGGCCAAGAAAGTCAACCAGGCGACAGCTTGAGCACTACCGAGGAAAGGGGCCGTTCGAAAACTAGATCTAAATCCGTGAAGCGAGACTCTTCACTGCTCACCTCTCATTCCATTTCGGTGACTGAAGTAGGAAATACTCTCCATCAGCCACAACCTGGTAGTGGCGAACCTACAACTAACCAGACGACAGAGAGTTCCAGAACAGAAGAAGAAGAAAAGCAGGACGAGAATGCGAACATAATCAAAGAAGGCACAATTCTGGCTGATATGCGCAATGCAGATTTGTACGGCGGCTGTACGGACGAAGAAATCCGATGGATGTCCATGCACGTGTCGCAATCCTCCGCGAATCCATTCCAGAAGAAAATGATGGAAAGGGTGGCCGGATATTCCGCTGGGAGCGCTAAGGGGTCTCGATTCCAGGAGGTGGTCGGCAAGTACGCTTGCCGGAATCCACGGACGTACAGCCGGATGTACGATGCTCCGGACTTACTACTGACGCTCGAGGAGATCCTGCAGAACAACCAGACTCGCCTCGACACGGACGTGTTGGAACCCAGTGCCTTGACTGGGACGTATGGCACGTGCGAGGCGAAAACCAAGTCAAAGTGTGAGCTTCGGGAGTGTGCTCCTCGCCGTGACTTGCGTGAGGTCACATTGTCACGTGCCCTGAAATTACAAAGGAGGTGCGATTCTTCCAGCTTTGACTACAGAGTCTTCGAGGAGTATAGCACCAGCACGGCAGGGTCCTCTGCAACCGAGAGCAGCTGCATGTTGTCCGCCCCAGACTCCGAGACCATCGCCAATGAGGCAGACATGGAAGATTCTCTAGGCTATCGGAACGAAGACAACGATGTCGACAATAACATCGACGACGTGACTGAAGATAACGACGATGACAATAACATTGACGACGTGATTGAAGACACTTTGGACTGTAACGCTGACGATAGAGTCGCGTCGCCTTTAGATGAAGGGCTTGGTATTACTAGGTAAGTTGTTACCATTTCTTGTTTGTGTCTGTTATAATGAGGCTAATGGGTGGAAGGGTTACATATTGCTCGACATAAAACAATTTCTTGTTTGTGTATGTTTTAATTAGGCTAAGGGGTAGAGGGGTTACATATTGCACGACATTAAACAAAATTTGACAGAAGATCACCTTGTAAAATGAAAAATATCTCAGATAATATAATTTTATAATAAATTATGCTTTCAGCTTCCAAACTGAAATGTTTTATTCTATTAAAATGCACACTCATCTTTTTTCTTTTAAAAAAAAAACAAAATCATATAATTGAATAGCATTGCTTACATGTCATTTCGTTTAATTTGACACAAACTTCTTTATTTTTCAAACTAATTTTTACTTTCCAAAATTCTTATACCGCAGAAATATTCGAAGCTTCTAGCTCTCCCCTTCCTCTTCCTTTTTTTTTTTAAACAACAGTTTGTTTACACCACAATTCCTCCAGGTTCCACCCACCTACCCCCCACCCCCCATCCCACCCACCCCACCCCCACATATCATTCCCAATACAAAATATCCATTAATGAAAGTAATCAAACAGCTGTGGATTTATTATTATAATATGCACACACACTTTTATGTTTATATTTTTATGTTAGAGGATTTGTTTTAGTTTTTTTCCCCATTATTCTTTGACTTGTAAACACTTTTCTTCCCATCATTCTTTGACTGGTAAACAATTTTCTTCCCGTCACTCTTGACGAATAGCATTTAGTGTTTATAATTGATTGGGCTAAGTGAAAACACGTTTCAGTGAAGATTAGATCATGCATGCACTTTATGTTTGTTATCTTTTTGTTGTTGAAATTAATTAAGATAGACTGTAATATTTTTTCTTTTGAACTCGACTAGCCTCGTTTTCCCTTTGCGGTTTACCTGTTCTTTAACATATAGCATGCTTAACACCGTTTAACTTAAAAAAATAAAATCACTGTGCTCAAAGAAAATGAAAATGAATAATATGGACTATGATGAATAAAATGTATACACAAAGCTTAAGACCAGGCCCATATTATTAGTTGTTAAATTAAACTATATGTTTATGGATTTGTGTGTGTATGTATGTGCGTGCGTGCGTGCGAGTGTGTGTGTGGGGGTGTGTACGTTATACATTTTGCTGTTCACCAGCAAACAGCAAGAATAGTTGTTAACAGGCTTGTTAATAAATGTTCATAAGCCCATCCATACCTCTTAACATAATTGCTTCTTGTTTCTCTGATCACATAGCGCCACACTTAAAAACAAAGTGGCTGAGTCTCAAACACCAAAATGTGTAGTAAATTACACTCGCGCTATGGATCTAAGTGAAGCAATCACGTTTAGAAACAAAAGAAAAACTTTACAACTACATCCGTCACCCTTCTTTACTTGACTGGCAGTCATAACTCACTATGATTACATTTAAGAGCAACGTGAAGCACACTTATGTTAATCAACTTCGCGAATGCACGCGTGCAAAGAAACTAATAATTATGCCAGACCCGTTGTTCTCTAGCGTCTCGTTAGTATACACACTTTGACCTCTGACCTATCGGCAGACGGCAGAAAGAGAAAGCTTTTAGACTTTAAAGAGACTCAGTGAAGGGCATAATTTTAAAAAGGGCACAATTTAAAAAAATTGTAATTTGTGATGCATTGGCCTGCCCGAAGCATTAAATTCTCCAGTGCACAGGTAGTTGTCGCGCTGTTCATCGACGCTTTGTAGGGCGACGCCCTTGAGGGCAATCATTAAGAACATCCACAAACCAGAGTAATACCTAAACACTCTCCCAAAACCCTTTTATTGATGCACTCCTAGACTACGTAAACAGACAAAAATCCATATTCACGATGTCTGTGATACTCCTCGGCATCAACTATAACTCAGCCAGTAAGAGTGACTGTAAGGCCAATCAACTACCACACCGCCAATAAACTACCACTCAGCCAGTAAGAGTGACTGTAAGGTCAATCAACTACCACTCGGCCAATAAGAGCGATTTTAAGATCAATTAATTATCACTCAGCTAATAAGAGTAAGGTCAATCAACGACCACTCAGCCAGCAAGACTGATTGTAAGGTCAATCAACGACCACGCAGCCAGTAAGACTGATTGTAAGGTCAGTCAACGACCACTCAGCCAATAAGAGTGATTGTAAGGTCAATCAACTACCCTCAGCCAATAAGAGTGATTGTACTTTTTAGTTCCTTCACATAATCGGGTTACCCTCTTAATTGGGCCAAAATACTCTGGTCCCAATGTGGTCCGATTAATCAGATTCCACTGTATATAATTAGGGCCTAATAATAATATACATGGACATATATTTGTGAATCATGATTTCTAAAATAAAAACTGCGATGTTTGATACGACTAGTTCTGCTACGATGTAATCTCTTAAGTCAATGAAATGATCATATTTTGAGGATTTTGAGCATTTTATTTAACATTTGTGTGAATTTGACTGCTGGTGTCTATGCTAGATAAACTGAATGATTGTCTAGCGATAATCGAACATTGTTGTGAAGTGATATAAATGTCAAAGCTCTTTTGATTATATTATTATGTGGTATATTTGATTGTTGATTTAATAAATTTATTGTTAAATTTATTAACCTTCTTGCACATATTTAAAACTTATGTTGGAGTAATAGTGGGTGGATTAGGGCTCGTTAAATATAAATAAAAGACGGATTTTTTATTATTTCTTTAGAAAGAAGTTTCACCTACAGAATATATTTTGCGACAGTAAAAGGTCTATCTTGTTATTATGTAAAAGAGTAAAAATAAGAAGAAGAAATTAAGATTCTCGATCAATTGTAATTAATTATGTGTTATTAATTAATAAATAATAATCATAACGAGTGACGGGTTCCTAGAGAGGTGTCACAAAATGCAAGTTAGATTATTAAACTTTTGTGTCGATATCTTCGGTTTTTCCAAAACGATAATGTCATCGAAAATAGGTAGTAGTTGTCACAAGAAAACACTCTCCGCTGGTTGAATATGTTCATTTAGCAGAGACGGCTTTTAAAGTAGGCTGGCTGTTTCCCATATTCTGTTGAAAGAAAACCGCATCATTTTGTTGTTGTTGTTGCTGCTGCTGTTGTTGTTATTGTTCCTGTGTTGAATCTTCGAAGAACAAAACTGGACTCATGTTTTTTTGTTTTGTTTGGGTGTCGCAGCACTAGCAGCCAAATTCACGACATGACAGTCAGCGAGTGTGACGTGTTGCAGATGACTGACACAGCACAGCAATGCGGAGCTAAGAATTTCAAGTCACCTTCCAGCCCCTCAGGACCATCATCATCATCTTCTTCTTCTCACACCCGATTGAATAGACCTGTTGCCGAGTCAGGCATAACAAGAAAGGTGTATATTACTAATAATTTCAGTTTCATTATAATCTTTTAAAATAAAAACTAAGCCGCCCCCCCCCCCATTTTACACACATTCATCATACACTATGCTCTTGGGGCACTCTTGAATGCACGTTGGATTCAGACAGAGAAAGTGTGTGGCTACTTCTCTATGCTAGGGTGGGACATGAAAGACCCTAAAGATCTGTCCTCTCCAATTTTATAAGTAATTCTTTTACCAAACATCCAAACATGTATTTCAATTGCCTCTCCCCTCTCAACTCTTCCCTTCTCTCTCCGTCCAAGCAAAGTAATTTTAGTTTTTCTTTGTTTTTATGTTCCAAAGATTGATTGTATTTACATGAACTAGACTTCCCAGCCGGTGTGCTATCTCTTCCTCACAATCCTTGTTGCCTGGTGTATTTTCATTAGTAAGTAAATCTCATTGGAAAATATTTTTCTTTTCTCGTTTTTATATTCCTGAGGTTGGTTGTATTTACATGAACTAGACTTCCCAGCCGGTGTGCTATCTCTTCCTCACAATCCTTGTTGCCTGGTGTATTTTCATTAGTGTGTAATTTTCATTGAAAAATGGCTGTCATTCCTCGCTTTTATGTGTTTGAGATAGGTTATGTTGACATACAGTGGTCTTTCACTGCAGTTGTGCCATCTGCTCTTCACAATCCTTGTGTTCAGGTGGCATGTTTTCATTAGTAAATTGTAAAATGAGAAAGTCTTCATCAAAATATGTGCGTCTGTAGTAAATGTTCTCTTGTCATTTCCTATCATCAAATGATTCGCCAGCAAGATGTTGGACGTTGTCACATAAACTGTGATGAAACATAAGCTTAGTACTGGAATTCCCATCATGTGGATTTTCACAAAGTAAATTTACGGCTGTGAGTAATGCAGCTTTCAAGAATTTTCTCCCAATTTTCTCTCTGTTTTCATTTGCGAGTGTGCATAATTTTATTCGAGCTCAGAGCTAAGATAATAACTCTTTCTTTGATGCAAAACTGAGTTATCATACTCTTTCTTTGACTCAAAACTGAGTTATCATGGTTCTTTCTTTGACTAAAAAAAGGAGTTTTCATGGTTCTTTCTAAAAAAAAGATTTATCATCTTTTTTTGACTCAAAATTATCACAGCTCTTTCTTTGACTCAGAACTGAGTTATCAATTATCATAGCTCTTCTTTTTTACTCAAAACTGAGTTATCTTCTTTGATTCAAAACTGAGTTATCATAGCTCTTTCTTTAACTTAAAACTGAGTAATTAGCATGACTCATTCTTGGGTTCAGAACTCACATCATAGCTCTTTCTTTGACTCAAAATTGAGTTGTCATGGCTCGTCTTGGGTTCAGAACTGAGATCATAGCTCTGTCTTTTGACTCAAAAAATGAGTTATCATAACTCAATACTAAGTTTAATTTTTGTATTGTCTGAGTGCTTTGAAAGCGAGTCTACCGTTTATCATAGTGTGTTACCACGGCAGAAGTACTTTTAAATTTTGAGTGTCATGGCTTTCATTGTCATTGCATCCACCTTCTGGAACTTATAGAACTGCAAATTCAGTTCTGAGCTCAAGAAATAAAATATACATAAATAGAAGGGAGCGAATTCTTGACGCATAAGGTGACTTGGCAGATGGCCAGATCTTTAATAAAGAGAGACAATTCCAAATGAGAATTGTATACATTCACCCAAACTTTAGTGGGCAGTAAGCCAATAGAAGTAGTTGAAATTCGGATATGTAGTGTGTAATGTCGTTATTTGCTTTAGTTGTGAACTTTTTATTAATTCCTATAGAAAACACAGATAAGTTATAATTGTGTATGTATTGATCTGTTGTCAGTGGAGTTTCACAGAGAAAAAGTTAACCAAATACGTCAGAAATATTGTTGTGCAATTAATTTGATTTGACTGTTGAAGCATTCTACAGAACCACTTAGCTTGATATGTCTGTTAGAAATGTTAATATACCACATCATTTGATTTATTAATTTTAAAAAAATAGAGGTCTTGTCACTTAACATGATGTGTCTGTTAGAAATGTTAATATATCACATCATTTGATTTGTTAATTTCAAAACAATAGAGGTCTTGTCACTTAACATGATGTGTCTGTTAGAAATGTTAATATACCACATTATTTGATTTGTTAATTTCAAAACAATAGAGGTCTTGCCACTTAACATGATGTGTCTGTTAGAAATGTTAATATACCACATTATTTGATTTGTTAATTTCAAAACAATAGAGGACTTGCCACTTAACATGATGTGTCGGTATCAACTAAACGTAGGTCACTTTTAGCGTGTTGGCGTCCGTCACAGCACATTATTTTACCCTTCAGCAGCGTGATACATCAGACACGTGACACCCACCTGTTCATCTCACCTTGACACCCATTCACAGTTATTCACTTGCCACTTTATGTGTCAAACACACCGGGTTAATGTACTATTTAATAGTTTGCAACAAACCCGTCGGTACTCTGTAACCAGTCGATATGTTACATTACTGTACAGCTCATTATGATACGTCGGTCATAAAACATTAATGTGCCACCTAGCTTGATACGTCATCTACAAATACGTTTATTTACCACCGAACAAATTGCCAAACAATACTTTAAGGTACCACCGAACTAGATACGTCATGTACCACTAACTTGGTAAGTCAGGCTAGCACAATACTAGCTGACTTGATAAATCAGTCAGAGCACATTAATGCACCACTAGCTTGATAAATTAAGACTCCTCCACTAGCTTGATAAGTTAGACTCCACGCTAGCGTACCACATAACTTTACGTCACCACAGCGCATCTAACTTGATACGCCAGGCAGAGCGTGTTATTCTACCACTTGATGTCGGCCACTCATGTTAGTTTAAATCTCATCCTAAAAAGTCAAACACCACTCCTTAATGTTCCACTGAAATATCTTAGAATCTTAGTTCATGTATACAACTTTATGTGCCATGTTTAGTATGTTTACTATACAAGTTATGTTCACTATACAAGTTATGTTTACTATACAAGTCTAATTGATACGTCATTTGCAATGCATCAGTATTTAAATGAAACTAAATTTGCTAGCTACATCGTATTAATATGTCATTTAACTTGATACGGGGTCCCTTAAAAGACATTAATACACTTCTTGACCTTATGCATCAGTCACAAGTTACAAGTTAACACCTTGCTACTCCATCATCAGCATTACATTACTGTTGAGGCGTAAGTTCATAGTATTTTAATATCCAACTTGTTAATCGCAACCTTCAATCATCACTTCATCTTGATTCGGTCTTCACAAGACGTTATTCAACCACTTAGCTTGAATCTTCAGACATACCTATACAACTTAGCTTAAATCGTGAGACATACTTCTACCACTTGTTTGAATCGTCAGTCACACTTTTTAAACAGCTATTTAACTAGAACTGTCAACATTTTAATATAACAGTTAATCTGATAATTCATAATAGGTCAGTGAAAACACGGTTATTTTCAACTCATCTAGAGTTCTAGACATATCACTCGCTATGGGTTGTACATTAACTCACTATCATATCTGTCAGTCCATGACTGTCACTGTTAATGTACCACTTGAATTGCTATGTCAGTATGTTAATGTACTAGTCTCCGTCTCTGTATTGATGTATCAGTTAACTTTGAATGTACCACTAGAATCGATATTTACTTCCAGCATGTTCCCTGTATACGAACCACTTAAACTGATAAGTCATTCCTAGCCCATCAGATTGCACTTCAGTTGACAGTTAAGTTACACATGCAAAATAAAACATATCTAATGTATGAATAATGTGCATTAAAATGGTGCTGAAAATAAGCTGTGGGAAATTTAACAACCCCCCCAAACAATAATGTATATATTTTGTTCTCTTCAAGGAACAACACTCAGAACATGAACTCGTAACAACAGAAGTGCGGTACCGACAGAACCGGATGCAAACACTCCGCGTTGAAGAGATCTCGACGCTAGAGGGAGATAACACAATACACAATGACGTCCAAAATGATGCTCTGCAGACGTGTGCATGTATAGAAAAAAATAAAAAAAATAATAATGACACGATAATTGAAGCGCAAATTTATATTGAGCAAGAGAGCCAAACTGAGAAAGAAAAAGATGGCTCGCAAACGGATACACGGTTATGTAAGGACTGCGCTGATAGAGCAGAGGAAAAGCAAGACAAATATACTAAAAAAGAAAACAAAACTTTAATGGAGATACAAGAAGCCGAAGGGGTCGCCATGCTAGTGCTGACAAGCAACTTGACTGACACCAACAGAAACGAGGTCAGGGGCGGGGCCGGTGATGCTAATTCCGTGGGCACGCCCAGCGAAAGTACTGTTGGATTGGATACAGATTTAAGTACTCAAGCATACTCTGACCACTCCAAAACCTCCTGCCAACTCCAACAACTCATGGCTGCAGATGACGAAGCCGCGGCCATTGCTGAAAGTTCTATGATCAATTCTCTACGACTTTCACAGAGAACAGAACAAGCCTCAAACAACGACGGTGGCGCAGCAAGCATGCCGTCATCTGTCACTGTAGATGAAAGGACTGATAACGAGTGCAGAAGTTGTTACGATAGCTCGGACTACGAGAGAGATCAGCAAAACAGAGGCCTGCACGAGCCACGCCAACGTGTACCTCCGGTACAATCCGAAGCGGCCGCGGCCGGGGGCGAGCAGCGAAGGCTTTTCTCTACCCGATCGACCCTGTCTAACAACCCTTTGGAAGAATCGGCATCTTCCTCAGGGGGAAGCAGCTTCGTTTTGCTTCAAGTGCAGCCCATCCCAAGTGCGTCGAGCATGGGCGGGTCAGCTGCATGCGAGGACGACAGCTTCCGGTCAGATTCACCAACGCCGAGAACGAGAGAAAGCGGCTCAGCTGCAGCGGAAATTGCGCCCGCGTATCAGATACGCGAAATACGGGATCCGGTACAATTTCAGTCCACTGAAAACACATCCTACGAGCGCCGTTCTCCTTCCAATGTAACCGTCTGGAGCCAGCACATTGAAGTTCTGCAGTTACAGAATTTGATGCAGTTTACCTCCGATGCGCGCGTGGAAGTCAAACACTGCGACACGGCCGTCAAGGTCATGAACTCCAGGCCCGACCAGTTGAACCTGCAGCCCCCTCAGTCCTTCAGTTATTTTTCTGGCTCCCAGGCTAGTGTAAGTTCGCACTTCGCGGAAAGCGGTGACAGGACGGAATCTTCGTCTCTCGAGGGCAGTCTGACTGTGAGAGATCAAGGACCTGTACAGGTCGATTGTCAGGCACTCGAGATCCCTGTGCGTCACGTGTGCCAGAGAGACGAGAAGTCCCAGAGTGAAGACTGCATGTCGGTCGAAGAGATTCGAACGCTACAGAGTCCAGACCGCATGGCCACCCCAAGGCAGAGGTGCTCTTGGACCACGCAGCATTCTGACATGATACAGAGCGATCTCTTGCCGGACACCGAAGTGGTGGATTTCCAAAAGAAAGAGAACAGCGAAGGAGTGCAGAATTACCTAGAGAAAGAGACGTAACGGATCACCCGTCCAGTCCGACAAATGCTTGTATATCATTCGAGTTGTTAACAAGGAATCAGAGTTAGATGTTTCACAGGCGAGGCCGTGGTTAATGTTATCTTTTACTGAAATCGGTCTTTGATGAACAGGGCATCTTTTTCTGATAGAAATTACCACTTGAATTTTAGAAAAAAGAAAAAATGGGGGAAAATGTACTTAAAATTAACTCTTATAACAACCGAACTAATAACAGTAAACATTAATTTAACGAGTGACTGGCTACTGACACATTCCCTGCTCCAGTTTTTACCTGAGAAAATGTCCAACTGCTAAAGCAACAACTCATTAAAGGGAAGTAACTTGATTTTCAATACAAGAGAAATAGACATGCATCAGAACTAATAAGAATCAGTCTGTGGAGTGAGGGGAATTGAGAAAGGAATAATGTTATCAAGCATTCAGGTTATACCAACAAAAATAAAATAAAAGCGAGCAGATGGTATCAAGATTCACCAACATTTAAGATGGTATCAAGTTGCAGGAAGATAATTTAAGTCGCAGGAAAAAGGAAAAGTCAACCAAACATTTCTATTAAACCCATCTCTAAAGCTCCCATTTCTAGTGTATTTATTTTTATGTCCTTTTTCTTTTTTGTAAATGAAGTGAAACTGCATTGTGTTTAATAACATGTTGCTTTTTAGAATTTTATTACTTCTGTTGATGAATGATTAGCCGAATTGTGATTGTCCTACACTTGTATAGTCAAACTTTCATAATATTTCCTTACAGACTGACATTATATTTTTTTAAAAACAGACTTCTTCGTGCTATTCAAATAAATATGATATTTTTATTAAAAAAAAAGAGAGAGATATTAAACTTTTGAATTGAAGTTTTCTTTAACGTACGTAAGTTTATATAATCATCATTTCTCATAACGCAAACACTCTTTCGATAAGGGACAAGATCGACAGACAAATAAAACAAAACACTTCCCAGCTAGCTACATAAATACATACACTTAAAAGACCCAATTAAAATTCATTTGAAAGGCTCTGCAACAGTGTACTGATTTGTACATGGCGATAATACAGAAACGAATCGTTTGAAATCGTATTAAATAAGTTGTCGTTGCCTTAACTGTTGAATGAATTGCAGATACTTTAATTAAGTAACTTTTGTCCGTGTACTTGGAAAGTCACGTGAGTTCTGCTATTATTTTATTATCAATTGTAACAAGAGCAAATTTAAAGTCATGTGTAAACATACATAGAGTAAATCGAAAACTAACAGACACATATCAATATAATCGAATTGCTCGAGACCGAAGAAATCAGAAATTCAAGGGATCTAACTGGGTGCATATCGACAAGATAATTATATATACTTTCATCCGAATAACCTTTTCATTTCATATATATACACACTACTTCTTGTAATGGTTGTATTCAGCATTAGATTATACCCGGTCAAACCGCCCTTTGTAGTGCCTGAGGTGGTGTATTTATATATCTATTTTATTAATACGTCTAAAACTTGGTGAAGGTTGTTGTTACACAAACACTTCCTAAGGATGATTTACTTGTCCTAGCGTCTATAGCTAGTTTATCACCGACAATTAGCAGTAAGAAGGACGCAAACGCTACACACACACACACACAAACACACACACACACAAACCACAATTATATTGATAAAGGAGTTAATATGTTGAATGTTAGGATTTTTATATATATATATATGTGTGTGTGTGTGAATATATATATTATATTCTTTTACTAGCTTTGATTATTATTATATCTCTGAGCGGCTTTATCGCTTCAGTAACAAATTTACAGACAGTTTGAATCTCTGATTACCTTCATGCGAAACAATCGCACAGACCTCTCAGTCAAACGGTTTCTTACTAAAACTAGGACGAAATTTAGTGTTTGCGTTAATAAATTTCATTATTCCTGTAAAATTAAGTTTTTAATCGTCCAATCAATTCTTTTCATCTTTCTATATCCTCAGTCCTCACCAACGTGAGTGACTAATCAATAATCAATATGTCTATTGCTCAAGGAAGATAAACACAGATCTTGTGAGACTGGGACAAGGGGGGAAAGCATTACTCCACAGTTGTCCAATGTTAAGCTAAGGCGATCTAGGTCATAATAGTGTAAATCAATCAGCAATCAGAAAAAAATGGACATATATAAAAAATATATGTAGTGTTTCGTTTGTATCATTATTTTACACACTCACACATCCCCCACAAAATATAATCACTCTTATGTTGAACGCAGAACTTTGAAATGCTACTGATATTTGTAATTCTGCACCTTAGCCGTACATTCTTGACATTATTAAGCACTTACAATTTTTTTTTTATAAAAAAAAATTATTACATACTAAAGCGTGTACATATTTCGTTCAATTCTTTAAAAAAAAATCGCACAATTTAAAAACTTATTTTTATGGTATTGTGTAACCATGCAAGGCGCATGACTATTTAAATAATTTAATCATTTGACAGGATACAACAGATTTAATAAGTCATTTTAAAATGACATCTTTTGTTTACCAATGACGAATGCCCCGCGGTCGTAATACGTTTCTTGTTGGGTAGAAACGAGAAAACTTGAAAAGAACACGAAAGGGAGCGAATTCTGTTGCCAAATAGCTTGGACGAAATGAACAATAATAAGTCTTTCTCAGCCATTTTTTTTTATATACTGGAGGAACCCTTGAAATTATTTTCTGGTCTCGGGGAGCCCCCGCATAAAAAGCACTGAATATCTACGATTTAAAAAAAAATTTAATTCATGATCTCTCGGAGAACCCCTATTGACTTCAGAATGAATTTACTGTACCGCAGAATCGATGTGTCTGTGCGAGCTAGTGCTGGCAGTGCGGATCACATTTCCTAAAAGTGTTATTATCAGCAATGTTATAAACAGAGTAGAAACGATATAAATGTTCATTGATTGTATTTTTCTATGCAGTTCATCTCGACTGAGCCCATGTGTTGGGTCGAATTAGCTTGACAGGTACAAACTATGCGTAAGCATATCTTTTAGAGAGGGATGGTGGTAGAGAGACTTAATTAGGTATCTCTAAGGATATCCCCTCCCCCCCCCCCCCCCCCGCCTTCACTGTCTTCAGCATGTCTCCGTTCATTTGCACGACATCAAAATTTCTGCAAAGTGATGAGCCTGTATTACTGAAGAAGGTTGTGTTTTGTATCCACAACTGTCTGACCTGTAAGCCACTTGCTACATACGTGGCAGTCGCCGAGCTTCACTGACAGCTCGAATCACTGCCAGGTCAACTAACATATCACTGCCAGGTCAACTAACATATCACTGTCAGGTCAACTAACACATCACTCACTGCCAGGCCAACAAACATATCACTGCCAGGCCAAGTAACATATCACTGCCAGGTCAACTAACATATCACTGTCAGGTCAACTAACATATCACTGTCAGGTCAACTAACATATCACTGTCAGGTCAACTAACACATCACTCACTGCCAGGCCAACAAACATATCACTGACGATGAAAGAATTAATATTTTATTAGGTCCAATTAAAGACTCTTATTTCTTACTCATTGGTACAAACATTCATATTTGGGTCAAGTTAGCATTTTATTTGAAAACCAGACTGAACTGTTAGTATTATAGAAAGAAGAACAAATGAACTGTTAGTGTTTTAGAAAGAAGTGTAGAAAAACTTTCTTTGTGGAAAAACTAATAGATATAAAGACTGACTTTCAGAGCAGGCAATATCTCTCTGAGTAGCCAGATTAGTAATTTAAAATTGTAACTTTTGTCAATTTTGATTTAATTGTTTTTTATTTTCTTTTTATAAATTCTTAATTAATTTTAACTCATCTTCATGTCATTCCATATCCTCTTCATTTTTTTTGGTAAAATTAATTTTGTTAAGTGTGTATTGTCTCTGTTTAGTTCTATAATTTGGGAGGAATACTCACTGGGGGCCCATGAGCAACCCGGAGGTGTTCCCTGCAAATGTTGTTGTTATCCTAGAGTGTAAATAGTGTACAGGTGACCAACAACCCTGTTCATCACACAAATCTTAAAATAAATTCAAGCATTTTAATTAAACCCATATATGTACGCACCATGACACCAGTACAAAATAGATCAACCTTAAGTAGGAAATAATTCCAAAAAATGTATTACAGATACATCTGGTCGGCCCAGTTAAAGTATTTTATCTAAAAAGTGTCTGTATATTCTCGTTATTTGTTAAAACGCTGCTGTTACTAAAGAATTCTATGAACATTTCCATTTAGGAAGGAATACTATGCTATTTTTTAAATTAAACTTTGCTTTTCTAAAAAGATGCATCTATATATTCTCATTAAGCGTTGATGTTATCACAAAACGTTTCCTTGTACATTCCCTTTGAGTGTTGTTGTAATAAGTATCTGTACATACATTAAGTGCTGCTTTATCACAAACATTTTCCCTGGTCATTCCCATTAAATGTTGTAATAAGTATCTGTTCATACATTAAGTGCTACTTTATCAAAAACATTTTCCCTGGTCATTCCCATTAAATGTAATATGTATCCCATTAAGTGTGACTGTTATATGTATCTGTAATTCCCATTAAGTTTTGCTGTTGTATATATCTGTACATTCCTATTGAGTGTATCTTTTCGTTCCCATTGAGTGCTGTTGTAATACGTATCTGTGCATTCTCATTACGTGTTGTTGGTATATATATATATATATATATCTACATTCCCATTAAGTGTTGCTGTTATACGTATCCATAATTTCCATTAAGTGTTGCTGTTGTGTGTGTCTATACATTCTCATTATAGCTGCTGTTGTGTATCTGTATATTCTCTTTAAGTGCTGCTGTTAGATGTTCTTGTCCATTTCCATAAATGTTGCTGTTGTATACATTGTATTCCCATCAAGACAGTGGTTCTCAACTAGTTTTATTCACGGACCAAAAGCCCAATCAATATATTTTGTGAACCACTTTAATTTTTATTATTTAAAAATGTTGGTTGAGACACGATTAAAAAGAACACACACCTTTTGGGTTGAAATTTATTTTGGACAATATTCGTAGTGAACTACCAAAAAAAGTCAATGGGCCATCAGCCGAGAACCACTTCATCCAGCTGTTAGATGTGTTCTATACTTCCCCACTAAAGGTTGTTTTTATTAAACATACGTCAGCACTTTTCCATTACGCGTTGCTTTTATTAAAGATGTGTCTGTACATTCCCATTAAGTGTTGTTGATGATGATGTAAGACAGCCATCGCTCGCTTTCTTCTCCAACAAAGAGAGCTCATCCAGAAATTCTTTTGTCAGTTTCGACAAGTTGTCGTCCTTGACTTCATTTGCCAGGAGGCTCGGGGACTCCGTCTCGACTTTCCTAATCATGTCTTTCAGTGTTTTGTTCTCTGCCTGTAGCACGCTCAGTTCATCTTTCAGCATCTGGTTTTCTTTTACGACCAGACTTTTGTTGGCTTCTTGTGATGCCTTCTTAAGGTCTTCATTCTCCCTAAACAAGCCTGTTTTAATAATAACCAAACATAGGGAGGGAGTCAGACATTTTATCTTTCTTTGATGAAAGGTAGGGGTGGGCGTGATTATTATGCAAAGTCAAATAAAATCAGTCACTATAAATCTGACCATAAATCAAGTCTAAATCGAAGATAAGGCGACTCAAATTGTAACGCTATGTATCAAAAGATAAGGTGACTAGGTCAAATTATATCAGAAGGTCAAATGATGTCTCTGTATATCAAAAGATAAGGGGCGACTCGATCAAATTCTGACTGTATATAAAAAAATAAGACGACTCAAATTATGACTGTATATAAAAAAAAAATAAGACGACTCAAATGATGTCTCTATATCAAGAGGTGATTCGGTCAAATTATGACTCTATATGACAAACCCTTACTGATATTTCTTTCATTGGCTTCCTTCAGGCTGTTTCTGTGCTCAATCAGCTCGGCCTCCATGTTCTCCTGCGTCTCCTGCGCTTCCACCAGCTGATTCTCCAGCTGCACTACGCGCATTGACAGCGCGTCGACCGTCTGGTTCAGCGACGACTGCAACAATGAAGAGGTTAACGAGTGCATATCACTCCATTAAGACTAATTAAAGACGCGCGAGTTGCTAACAGTACTCGCTCAAACACGATATAAAATATTAAATATGATATCTAAAAAGATTTCTCTATAATGAGCTTTAAAAAAAAAAGTTATGGGGTTTTCTTGAAGGGAGGAATGTTGTGCGTGTGTGTATGGCGGACGGAATGTTTGGAGTGGGTGCGTTGTTGGGGATGTTTAATTGTATTTTACCGCCGTTTTTTGCTCTAAGCTTGCCGATTTTTTGCATATTTACATTCTGTTGACTGCTGTAAATACTTCTTCTGCTGACTGCTCTAACTACTGTATAAAGCTTACTCCCTTAATTCTACTATAAATAGCAGCCACACATTCAAAGACTGTGTACTTTCCAAGGTAAGGGCAGGCTTAAGACCTATTGTTATCGGGCAAATCATGGTTGACTGATTATTAATATCCATTCGGTCTAAAATTCATTGCACCACAAGTAACGTGATTCTAATGTTTGATATGAAGCAATGAAGTCATTTGAACCGCTCCACTGCCATCAGTGACCTACACACTTTGTCATATAACGAAGATGCTTAAAATATTTATAAGTAATAATTGTTAACCCTTTCACTGCCATTATGATTATACAGCACACAAAAAATCTTTCAGTTGATTTTGTTAGTAGAAAACACGTGAGAAAGAACAATACTAGTGTGCACCATACTTACAACTGATAATTATCTTTGCCTTTTTATTTGTTTCTCAGATCCACAAATTTGAAGTGTGCATATACAAAATAAAAATAAAATACTCTCTGGTAAAGGAGTTACATACTTTAGTGCCCGAAAGTGAAGTAATTAACTTAATAATGAAATCAATGATCAAAAGAAAAGCTGCAAAGCACTATTGACTCCGAAATATCCACAGGCTACTAATATTCGAACGATATTAAGCAGTACTAATTCAAAAATTAAAATTTTACCAGAATAATCTAAATAATCATTAAAGAAAACAGATAATTGTGTGGCGGAGTATATTTTAAACTTAATTGCTATATAAAATGTTAAATTGTCATAGTAACCCGACCTTTGGCACTCCTTACGATGATATTTTTGTAAGTGTCCGAGTTGGAGTAAACACTCGAGTTGAGAACATGCTAGAATTTGCTGATGTAATGTAAACCAGTTCCAATTGGATGAGCAGTTTTTTTTATTATCCAAAGGTTAAGGTTTATGAGAACGAGACCAGCCAATGGGCTGAGATCAAAAGCTGACATGCTGTAGAGAATTCTGTTGTCTAATCACTTTGAAATTTTGGAGTGGCAAGAAGTTTGGTCTTGAAAGGTGGCTGTTAGCTTAATGGTGAGATAACTGACTGGGTGAGAGAAAATGGACTTATTTTTTTGCTATTGATGTATTATATTTACGTTTTACGTAGAGATGTATTATGTGAGTAGAATATTATTTCTACAAATATTTGAATTAAGCTGCTCGTATATAATGTGCTAACACTTGACATTGTTTTGAGATGCTGTATTTATTATGTTATGTGCTTGTATCTGGCTAATAAATACCTTTGCAGGAAATTGTAAGTTGAGACTTGAATGTAAGAAAAAATGCGATAAACTGGAAACTTACCATTTGCTTCCTGATTATATTTTTAGGGTAAAGCAGCCTTTCTTCTTTGTGTTATTTGAATCTCCTGGTTTACTGATTGTAAACAGCTATGACCGACCATAGTAGAGGTGGGAAGCAGTGTATAAGTAGAAAATTCACCACATTCCATTGATGTTTGTGGCAAGATATGCTGACTGCATGAGCAATTTCTGGTATAAAGAAGTTACTAGAATTGTTGCTCTGCTTGAGCGAAGTGGTACGGCAGATGAAGCGCCCAGGTTAACTTGAGGGAATCAATGTTCAACATGTGCGGCGAGAGACACATGGGGTTGATGGCAGACAATAAACTTGTGACATTGCCACAAAAGAGAGCAAAAGACTATTGACACAGTGCTTAATTCAGGTTATGTTAAAGCTATTATTGCTTATTTCTAATCACTCCTTTTCTGTTCTATGATAAGAACTATCCTGTGATTTGTATTGAATTGTTGAATTGTATTTTTTTTTTTTGGATAAAGTTTTGTGTAGTATAAAAATTATTAAAATGTGAGTTCATGGAAATACTAATGACAAGTAATCTTTTTTCATTGTATTTGTCATAAGTATATTTGAGTGTTGATTTAATAAATTTATTGCTAAATATATTGACCTTCTTACACATATTGATAAACTTATGTTGGAGAAGAAAGTGGATGCTCACTAAATATAGATTAAAGATGGATTTGTCTTCTCCTTTAGTAAGAAGTTTCCCACCTACGAAATATTGTGTGACGTAATTGTCTTTAATGTTGTGGAAGAGAGTAAACGTTTACAGCACCTGCATATCCACCAAGTGCGAGAGACCAGTGGTGTCTGCTGGAGAATTATTAATAATATAAATTAAGATTCTCATCACATGTAATTAGTTATGTATGATTAATTAATTAATAATAATCATAATCATTAACTAAGTGGCATTGGCGTCACAAATTGGTATATATTTACTGACCATATCATTTTTCAGATGAGTCTTGTAGTCTTCAAGTTCACCCATGCGCAGTTCAACGCTCATTTCGCGCTTGCTCAGTCGCCATTTCTCGCGTTTTAATACGTTAACGAGGTTTCGAGCCGAGTCAAGGCCAGTGTGAAACCTTTGTATAATGCTCGTCTTGGCATCATCTGCATCTTCCTGTTTTGAACTCTGTTGAAAGCCATGTGACATTTCATTATAAATGGAAAATTATTATCAATCGATTTGTTTAATTGTGTACTTTGTTTGAAATAATTACATACATTTGGCCAGTCGAGAATATCGGCTTCTAAGAACGGACCAATGTATGGATTGGGCACAAAGACATTTTTGATGACGGCAATAATTAATGGCGTTGTCGAGAGCATTAGTCGGGAAATCGATTTTAATTTAAAGAGAGAGAAAGAAAAAATCAAATATATGCAGCAGACCCAGATGCAGTGAAGGACAGTAAGTAAGAAGCTGACAGACTGTGCTGTGTTGATTTCAGGAAAGGGAGACTACAAAACAAAAATCTTTAGTCCTCTTAACGGGCTCAAAGCAGAACGGAAAGCAAATCTCGCCAAATACACGACCTTCAATATAACACTCTTTCTGATTGCTGAAACACTCCACACTTCACTGTGGAGTACAACACTCCAATGCGCATTGTACAGTGGAATTCAAACAGCTAACTAAAAGCGATGGTTAGTTGAAGCAAATAACTAAAAATGTCCACTACGCCCCTGACAACTGTTGTCGTTATTGCTACTTTTTAACTCACCTACGATAGGTTATGAAAATTTTGAATAATGAAATATGAAATTAAATTTTAAAAAAGTAAGGACATTGTTTTATATTCTGGATTATATGCTAAAACCGTCCATCTTATGTGCTTGGATCTAGATACAGAAACCGTCTATCTTATGTACTTGGATCTAGATACTGAAACCGTCCATCTTTTGTACTTGGATCTAGATACTGAAACCGTCCATCTAATGTATTTGGATCTAGATACTGAAACCCTCCATCTTTTGTGCTTGGCTATCGATACATGTAGTCTGAAGTTATTGAGCTCGGACGTCGAGGTAAATGAAACAAAAACTGATTTTAAAAAATAAAATGTGAACAAAACTGATCCGTACAAATCTCTCTCTCTCTCTCTCTCATGCACACACACACACACACATACACACACACACACATACACACACACACACACACACACACACACACACACACACACACACACACACACACAGTTTTGTGGCACATAGCTGACATATCTATGTAAGTTTTCTATTATATAAAAACAATTTCATTGAAATTGTATTGATAGTAGAAGTTTCTCACTGAAACTAGGGCCACAGAGCTCAAATAAAAGATTGCAGTAAAGTTGAATCGAGAAATGAGTTTCTTAACTCACTGACTGAAATAGACTTCAGTACAAAGTGTTTTTTTTCAATGATGCTTTGTGTCACAGAGCTGAAGTCAATTCCAAAACAACAACTGTTTCAGGAAAGTGAATCGAGAAACGGGTTTCTGAAACCAGCTACTAAATAATACATAAATTGCCCCTCCCCCTAAAACTTTTGCGGCACAGTTATAAATGTCAAGTTTAAAAATAAATGAACAAGATCTCAACGGAAAGCGCAACCGATTCCGGAACTCATTAACAGTTGATTCGATGGCTTTTAAGTCGAAATTGAGGGAGAAATAGTTTATGTAAAACAGTAATTATATGCAGTGCTTTCCGATCTGAATATAAAACTACAAACTTTCGGTAAACAAAACACTTTATTAAATTTCTCAGAGTGGTAAGTTACCACATAGGCCATCACTTCCATGACTGACTAAACATATTTAAACAACTGTAGGCTGTTGTATTTTCGTTGTTGCTTTTACTTTTCGTACAGAGATTCCAGCCAAAGCTCGGGTAAGATTTAAATATTAATATGAAGCATAGCGATGAAGAGATAGTTTAGCAAACCCTTTTGACGTATACAATAATTTCAAGTCATCCTTAAACACGAATATGAAGTATTTGTTTGGTTTATTTGATTTTTGTCAGAAATTTATTTATGAGTTCTTTTCAAAAAAAATTTCTTTAAAAAATTGGGTTGGGTGAAGGGGACGATTCATTTATATTCGCACTTGGCCTCAACTGGCCGAGGATAGAAGTTATTCCACACTTGTGCTACAGGAGTGCTTGGGGAATCCCCTCGACAAAAATTTTTTTTCTCCCCAACGTAAATACACTCCACACCCACCCAACCCGCAGAAATATCCTGCTAACAAACTCAGTACCTTTGATCGAAGCGGGTCTACAAAGCTCATGCTGACAAATCCATATCCAAGGTTCTTTGAGAATTGAGAGCCAAAACAAGAACAATAATCAGCTATCGTATCTAAGCTACAGGTTTTTCACCTGATCCTGAAGCAACATAGCGAGTGATATTTTGGTGTTGAATACAACAGAGAGATGTGTATACAAGGACGGACAGAGCTGGACATTGTTTGTATAGGAGAATGAATCGAATAATTCAGTCCCTGGTGGTTTCACATCTTTCAGAAGCACAGGCCCTCACCACATTTTCTCGAGTTTCTAAAAATTCACCACGTCAAGCGCTACGTATGAAGCTGACTCTTTGAACTCAACCCGCCAAGCGGCGTTACGAATGAAACTGACTCTTTGAACTCAACCCGCCAAGCGTTACGTATGAAACTGACTCTTTGAACTCAACTCGCCAAGCGTTACGTATGAAACTGACTCTTTGAACTCAACCCACCAAGCGTTACATATGAAACCGACTCCTTGAACTTGGTTAAACCCGCCAAGCGTTACATATGAAACCGACTCCTTGAACTTGGTTAAACCCCCCAAGCGTCAAGCGCAGGGATGAAACTAACTCTCTGAGCTCGGTTAAAACCCCGTTGTAAGGAATTATAGGCAAATTATGCCGAGTTATGAAACATTATTTTTGTTTATTAATCGTTTCATAACCATCGTTATCTAATTTATGAGAAGGTATTTCCGCTAGTAGACTTGCACCTCGATGGTGCAATAGTTGCTTACAAGGTCGCTCTAGAGGTGAGGGAAAGGCCATTAACCGGATACGAGATGCCCATATTTGGTCACTTGCATTCTGTATCATGACGTAGCGTTAATCCGCCAGTTGATCTAGAGTCATTCATTTAGAGGCTTGAATGAATCAAAATTCCTCAGACATATTTTCTTCACAGTGCCCATGTCCAGGGGGAGATAATCGCGTCCAGGTTGACCATGCACGACATTACTTAGTGGTAAATATATTGACTGTCTCTAAATTATTGTATTTCTTATTTGTAGAACACTATGGAAAATATTTATGTGATTGTTAAATGATTGTTAAGTGATTAATGTATTTTTCTCACAGAAGCTGAGTGGCGTTAGTGATTGATACATTTTGTAGAAATGATCAAGATAAAATAAGCATGAGTGTATTGCTATGTTCATGCTTGTTAATATTGTTGTAGCTGGTGAGCGCTAAACAGTGAAATAGACAATTATTAATAAGCAATTGCTAAATATATATTGTGTTGAGAAACTGTACAATTGTAAAGTAAAATTATTCTATTAATCTAAGATTTTTATTGACTGGAATTGTGAGTTAGCGTGTAGCTAACTAGTAGAGATTTGTAAAGATTAATCTATCACTGCCGCCACAAAGCCCATATCATTGCTCATTGTAATATGGTACTGTAGAAATTATGTTATTCATTTACAGCCAGTCTTGGAGTCACCCAAAACCAACGATCTTTTGAGGACTATGCCAGGGGGTCGTATCCGACGTTGGAGTGACCAGACGAAGACAACTGCCACGTGACGTCAGGACTGTACAGTCGAGCAGACGATGGCAACTCTTCAAACACTTCACAGACTCTAGTTAAGTGGGATTGAACCCAATTATGAACAGAATAAAGCGGACAGTGATACCTATAGCAATTCAGGCTAAGTGGAATAGATTAACTCTGATTATTTATCCGTGTACACCAATATTCTTTTTATTATAATTTGTAATTAAATTTCATTTTGTTATCTTACCCATTGTTACATAATTGTAACTGACGATAAGCTAGCTGGGGGCCCAGCCGAAGGAAAGAATCATAATTCTTAATTTATAAATAAGGGGAAGATAACGTTGCTAGCTTGGTCAAATCAACTGATTTATCTGGCGATGTCATTGCATAATAGCCTGAATCTTTGGCAGACTCGTAATAGATAGGTCAGGCCGTCCGGCCGTCACTATTGTTAGAGATTAATTATTATTGATACCTGGGAATCTAAAATAGGACAGAGTCGTTAAACCTAACCGGACACGTGAGCTAACCGTCAAGCGCTACGTATGAAACTAACTATCTGAACTCGATTAAACCCGCCAAGCGCTACGTATGTAACTGACTTTGAATTCGGTTAAAACTCGGGTGAATGCTAAATGTTCTGACTATATTAACGAACAACGTACAAAAAATTACATATCACCATAATTTAGCAGTTAGCACTTTTACTAATGCAAAAATCTCATACGAATAGCTAATAGAGGTATGAGGACATAATTAAATTTGACTGAAATAGCGTTCTTCTTCAACTAATGATACTTGAAATTGAATGAAATAGCGTTCTTACTTATTCACAATTTGCTAATTGAAACTGCCTGAAATAGGGTTCTTATATAATGCCGTACAACTAGCTGTAATCGATAGAGTGTTCTTATATAATGCCTTATCACTAGCTGAAATTGGCTGAAACACCGATCTTACATGTTGACTAACCTTTTACTGAATTGATTGAAACAGCGATCTTACATGTTGACTAACCGTCAGCTGAATTGACTGAAACAGCGATCTTATATGTCCACTAATCATCAGCTGAATTAACTGAAACAGCGAGCTGACATGTCGACTAACCTATTGCTGAATTGACTGAAACAGCGAGCTACATGTCGACTAACCTATTGCTGACTGAAAAAGCGAGCTTATATGCCGATCTGTCTCGGTTGTTGTTACTGGTTTGACTATAAACAGCCAGCCCTAACTTTTCAACTGTATTTCATTGTCTTATCTCCTGACTAACTGAACTAGTAATCATTCTCAATGACATAACTGAACTAGTAATAATTCTCAATGACAAATGTAGTAATCATTCTCAATGACAAATGAACTTGTAATCATTCTCAATGACATAACAGAACAGTTTCTTAAAATAACGATCTTTCTCAAGGTCAAGTAAAAATTGTCTTTTAGCTAGTTATAAACAGATTTATTAACTACTGCTTAGTACTGATCGAATAAAAATCACTCCGTTATTACCAGTTATAAATGCTTTATAATTATGTGGATAACAAAAAGTAAACTCTGTGCTTAAATTCACGTTGTTAGCGTTATGTGAGTTGTGTATATGTAAATTCACGTTGTTAGCAGGCATATGAGCGTCATGTGAGTTGTGTATATGTAAAAGATGCGTTGCAGCGAACCATCAGAGCGTTAACCGAATAATGGATAACAAAGTACGTGTATCAACACTAAGAATGACAAAATTGGTAAAAACAACAGCTTTTAACGGTTAATCTATGTCACAGTCTGATAAAAATGTCCGACTTGGTGACCTACTTGTTTGTTTACTTCAAATATTGAGATTTGAAACCCTTAGCTCCTTTGTTCAAAGCTTTTCTCTATCGAGATGCTTCTAGAACAGGTCAAGATGTTATGTAACTTTAGGTCCATTGTCCAGGTTCTCGAACCAACTACATACCTCGCGATCAGTCACGTGATACGCATTATGCTTTTCTATAAATATGGGTGCACGCTTCCGTTCCTTTACTGCGAGAACACAATTAGCTATATCCACTGGCTAACTCGGGTCATGCGGCAGCCGACGAGCAGATGAGAATCACACTTCGACTTCTCATAAAGGTACCATTTTATCTGATAGTATTCTGCATATCTTGATTAAGTATGTATTTGTGCTATGTATTATATTATTTCCATATTGCTTGAGCACGGTCCAGAGAAATGACTGAAAAACCTATAAGTTATGGAATATAAATTTATTGTAACTCTTTTTCCATTGTAACTTTAATTTATATTGTTTTAATTCACTAAGAGCCAGAATGCCTGTGCTCGATATGAATTTCTCATGTAATTCAATTATTGCGTGTAATTTTAATTGTAAATTGTGAAGCGCTTGCTGTTTTGAATTACCCCTTTTGTATGAACATTAATTTAACGTTGTAACTATTTTTATTGATTCATACGTCATGCTGTTAAATGGAACATGCGTGAGACGATTACATTTTTTCTAAATCTAATTGTAAAACGACGCGAGGTCGAATCTCTAATTCAGCGCATTTTAAACCGGGACGTGCTTGGGTAGGAATGTGTTATCTGAAATTACATTAGGACACGTTTACTTCCTCAGGTCGGCCCTTGCCTTGCCTTGGCTTTGGCTTTACTTTTGCCTTTGCCTTGTTTTCCGTCTGGTATGAACTGGTTGAGCTCTAAGAGTGAGTTCTATTCCGAGAGTCCACGCCACTGAAAATTCAAGTTCACTAGCAACATAAAGGGACACCTTTCCTAGGCGCCACGTGCGTCGTCGCTAGAGTGAGACTGTGAAAATAGACTGGCTGACTGAATAAAGAGACCAGGCAGATACAGACAATTAAAGCTGAGTATTCCTCAGTGTATATTCAAATATCATAAGACAATCAATTGGCTATTCGTTGGTTAAATGATAAGGCATGTACGCGCAAAGAATCGAGAAATAGACTATTCGCGCTCGTATTTGATTATTGTTAACTTGTTAAACTTTATTAAATCTTATTTTCTTTGTTAAAACCTCTTAGTAGTTAATTTTTATGCATAATAGACCTATAGATTTTCTTAGATTGAATGGGGGCGAATGAGCAGAATGTTGATAACGAATGCATATTAATTTAGAGGAATTTAACTGTTTTCAATCTAGCTAAAGTTCGCAATTTATTAGTTTGTAAATTTGTCGTCTGTACTACAAGACACTTTTAAATTAGTCAAATGGTAAATTGAGCAACCAGTCTGCATAGGATATGAGAGAAGGAATTAATTATATTTAAAGTCCTTAATTATTCTAGGGCAGGGTCTATAAATAAATACTGGAAACGTAACAATCTACACACATAAACTGTTTAATACAAAGAAACAAAGATTAACTTCTATTTCATTTACTCATTCACTCTCACACACACTCACTTCTCTATCATACACACACAGACAAATAAAGAACACGCACAAAATGTATTTCAGGAATGACGAACACGTACCAAGATGTACTTCTAACACCCACACAGGAAATGACGAACAAACATCAAGATATACTTCTATCACACACAGGAAATGAACGCGCACAAAATGTACGTCTATCACACACAGGAAATGACGAACAAACACCAAGATGTACCTCATATTACACACGCTCGCACGCACATACACACACCGAAAAAAGGACCACGCACCAAGATGTACTTCTCGTCTATTTCTGTCAACAAGTCTGAGACATCTTCCAGTTTCTCCAGCAACTGTTCTGCGGTGGACATCAGACCTTCGTTTGTCTGCTGTCGCCAGTCCGCAAATGTCAATGACGAAGTGGCCATTGTTGTGAGAAGTTCGCTCCACACCACGAGAATCCAATGCTCAGTCCAATTTCTGGCCCAAATCGGGGAGTTACAACCTCATCCGCTGAAACAAGCCAGCCAAACGTTTCGGTAACATTAGCTGCACGGTGATTTCGATGCGGGTTTCAATATTGTTTGCATGATTTATGCGTGGTTAAGAGCATGCTGTCATCGTCCAGTCATTATTGTCATTCACTTCTCCGTCCCCTTTAGGTGAACATTTCCTTGTTTGTTTGGAAATGACACGCTTTTTTAAAACTTACGACTTTTTTTTTTTTTTAACGTCCCGCAGTGGGAGCTTTATTTGCTAGGTGTTAAAATGAAAGCTTTCCGAAAAACCTCCCAGTGCATGGGTGCAGCAATTTCAATTTGTATATATGTCTTCCTTGTGGACAAATATGTCCCTTCAAATGAATAATTAAGTAAAATTAATCTTAATCATGCATTTCATTAATTATTATTACATTACATGTATTTTGAGACAATTATACGAACGTAAACAAAAATTATAAACAGAATAATTTAACGATTATAATGATTTTATTTATGTTGAATGCAAACTTTGCCTCTAACTAAAATTCAAGAAGAAAGACAAGATAAGAAAGAGGCTGACTTAATTATAATCATCATCAACATCATTATCATCATCTTCTTCATAACCACAACAATCTTCGTGTTTCTTATGCACAACGAAGTAACAATTTAATAAAGCATAGGCATTATTATGAATTTAATAATCTAATTAGATTACACTGACAAATTAAAAAAGGTTGCTCTTTTCTACACTCTCTTAACAATAACATTTAGGCTATTTATATGATACAATTTCAAAGACAAGCTTCAAAGAGAATCTTACTGAACTAAATATGCTCACGTAAAATTAGAGAAAGGAATAATCAGTGTGTGGCGTAGTAAATTTGCCTATCCCTATTTCTAAACTTAATTGTTATATAAATTGTTAAATGACCTTGGGCACTGCTTATGCTGATATTTTTAAGTGTCAATGTTGGGGTAAACAACTCAACTCAGGTGGAGATTGTGCTGGAAATTGCTGATGTAATCTAAACTGGTTTTAGGTGGATGAGTAGTTTTTATTATTCAATGGTTAAGGTTTACAAGTATGAGACCAGCCAATAGGTTGAGATCAAAAGAATACCTGTTGAAAAGAATTTATTTTCTAATCACTTTGAATTTGGTGTGGAAGAAGTCTGGCCATAAAAGGCGGCTGTTAGCTTAATGGTGAGTTAACTGACTGATTGAGAGAGAAAGAAATATTTCGTGCAATTTTTGCTATTGATATATTATACATGCGTTTTACGTACAGATGTATTATGTGTGTAGACTATTATTTCTACAAATTGTGAACTATGATGTTTGTATGTAGTATGCTAAACACTTGACATTGTTTCTAGTGAACCCGCTCGTAAAATTGTTATCTTGTATTTATTATGGTGTATGCATGTATCGGGCTAATAAATACTATTGTAAGAAACTGTAAGTTGAGGCATGAATGTAAGAAAGAATGGAGTTAAGAGATGAATATACACTGGAAACTTAGCGTTTGTTCACTGTTTATATTTTACAGGGAAGAAAAAGACTTTTTTGTTTTCACCTGAATCTTCAGGTTTAGTGATTTATAAACTGGAACAACCGTGGTAGATTCAAGAAATCTCTACCCATAGTGTGTAAGTGTAAGGATACACTGCACTCTGTTGACAAAGTATGTTCAACTACATGTGGAATTTCTGGTACAAGGAAGTTACTGGAAATTGCTACATTGTTGTTCTACTTGAGGGAACTAATACAGCGAAGGAGCACCCAGATTAGTCTGGAGAGAACAGAGGTTCACGAAATAATCTAAAGCATGCTAGAGGAACATGAAGAAACTGACAATTCTATTGTGAACAATAAGCTAATGACTTTGTTATGAAAGTGCAAAAGACTATTGCGGCAATCATCTATACGAGGTTATATACAAACTATTATCGCTTATTTCATTTCTGTTCTCTGTGATTTATATTGACACTAATTTGTTGAATTATGAGTTAGGATATAAGACTGTATAACTTTGAAACTATCAAAATGAGGTTCGTGGAAATATTGATATTATGTACTCTTTTTATTGTATTTGCTAAATGTATATTTGGTTGTTGATTTAATAAATGTATTGTTAAATTTATTGACCTTCTTACAAATATTGATAATTATATGTTGGGAGAGATAGTGAGTGGAAGGGGACTTGCTAAATATAGACAGATTTATCTTCTCCTTTGGTAAGAAGTTTTCCACTTACAGAAATATTGTGTGACAGTGAATGTTTGTCTTTAATGTTGTTTTAAAAGAGAAAACGTATACAGTACCAACATATCCGCAAGTGAGAGAGACGAGTGGTGTCTTCTGGAGAATTATTAATAACATAAATTAAAATTTTCATCACTTTTAATTAGTTATGGATGATTATTATTAATAATAATAACCATTAACTAAGCGTTGTGTCACATGATGACAATTTTTTAAAGTTTAAGGAACAAACAAGAGAAAACAACACACAAAAGAAGAGGCCCAAAATAAAACAACAAAATAAAAGCCAACAACAAACATACCGATTGGGGTGTGGTCACGTTTTAAGGACGTCGAATTTGAATCAGTCCAATGACTTCCTACCTACTCTTCCCGACTTTTCCCCCAAGCAAAATAAATTAGATGGAAAAAGTGTTTGTGTGTGTGTGGGTGGGTGGGTGGGTGTGGGTGTGAAAGGAGGGGAGGAAGATAGGTAAAATCTTACACTGTGAATAATTAAAATGTAAATAAAATTTAAAATATAAATAAATAAGCCAAAGGACTAGTAATATGAAAATGCTTGAATCATAGAATTCTCATTTTTTTCTCCCCCACCCTCTCCCAGCCATCACCTGTGTTCTAAAAAAAAGTATAGGTGACTATGACACATAAGCAAATTTAATTACTCGTAAGGGTTGGGGTAATTTGTATTTGTTGACGACTTATTATTAATGATCTAATTTCGTCTCGGTAGATGATTCGATTTAAGAAGGATAGAAGGAGAAGGAAAGACCAAATAACTTGCATATTTTGTCCAGCCTTAATACAAGGACACAAGCACAGGAGGTTTCCATCAGAAAATTCGCCCCCCCCTCCCCCATCCCACCTCTTGCGTCGCCTCTTGTGAGTCACGACTTACTTTTCGTTTTGTTATTTCCTAGCCCGCAGACATGCTTGTTGCCTTTTCGCTCGAGGCAGTCTTGGATCACCCTACAATTTCCCCACCACTTCACTTCTAGCCACCCATCTCCCGCCACGTTTCTGAGTTCGTGATTAATGGCAATATACTAAAGCCTCGTTCTGGTTTCATGAGTAATGAAATAGCACACTGAGGCTTCGTTCTGGGTTCGTGAGTAACGAAATATACTGAAGCCTCGTTCTGGGTTCGTGATTATTGTCCCATATTGAGGCTTCTTTCTGGGTTCGTGATTAATGACAATATAGTGGAGCCTCGTTCTGGGTTCGTGGTTAATTTCATCCTGGGTTTGTGATTAATGTCATTATAATGAAGCCTCATTCTGGGTTCGTGAGTGATGACTATCATACTGAAGCCTCGTTCTGGGTTCATAATTAATGACATTATACTGAAGCCTCGTTCTAGGATCGTGTTAATATAATTATACTGAAGCCTTGTTTTGGGTTCGTGATTAATGTCTGTATACTGAAGCCTCGTTCTGGGTTCGTGATTAATGTCATTATACTGAAGCTCAATTATGCTTTGAATTATGTTTTGAATTGTCTTTGACATCGAGTCTTTTGTCAAACTGCTATGGTTATTCTCCTGTCGGCACCGTTAAAATATCACTGCTTTCTGTCAACTCTTGTAAGTAAAAATGCTTTTCCGTCAAATCTGGTAATTAAAAATGCTTTTCTGTCAAATCTTGTAAGAAGCCATACAGTGTAAAAAGCTTTTCAGCACCGTTAGGTAAAAGTGCTTTTTGTCAAATCTTGTAAATAGCTATACAGTTTGTGATGCCAATGTCACTTAGTTAATAGTTATGATTATTATTATTAATTAATCATCCATAACTAATGACAAGTGATGAACATCTTAATTTATGTTATTAATAATTCTCCAGAAGACATCACTAGTCTCTCTCACTTGGCGGATATGCGGGGCTGTAAATTTTCTCTCTTCCACAACATTAAAGGCAAACATTTAACATCACACAATATTTCCGTATGTGGAATACTTCTTATTAAAGGAGAAGATAAATCCATCTTTAATTTATATTCTTCTCCAACATAAGGTATCAATATTTGTAAGAATGTCAATAAATATAACAATAAATTTATTAAAACAACAATCAAATATACATAAAACAAATCAATGAAACAAAGAATACTTGGCATCAATATTTCCACAAAACCTTGTTCAAGTAATTCCAATACTGTGGCAGAGTAAATTTGCCTATCCCTATTTTAAAATGTAATTGTTTTATATATATATATTGTTAAAGTAAAGGCAAAGTAAGGGTTTAACAGCAAAACAATAGAAATTGTACAAGTAAGGCAAAGTAAGGGTTTAACAGCAAAACAATAGAAATTGTACAAGTAAGGCAATGTAAGGGTTTAACAGCAAAACAATAGAAATTGTACAAGTAAGGCAAAGTAAGGGTTTAACAACAATAGAAATTGTACAAGTAAGGCAAAGTAAGGGTTTAACAACAACAATAGAAATAGTACAAGTAAGGCAAAGTAAGGGTTTAATAACAACAATAGAAATTGTAAAAGTAAGGGTATAATAAAAGGATCTAAATTAATACGTTACGTCAAATTATACTGAATAGTTTTGTATCCTCAGTTAAATCAACAACAAAATCCCCAGACTGATACTGATATTTTTCTTGTCATAATCCTAAAAATAATTTATATTGATAAATTGGGCAATAAAAGGTTTCTTTTTAAATTATTGCTTTTATTATTTAATAATAAATTCATTTGTGTTTTGGAGTTGTGTGTGCCCGCGCGTGTGTTAATGTGATTTCCTTTAAAAGTATATAATAATAAATTTGGTTAGCTTAATCTCTTTTGTTTATTTCTTAAAACTTTATTTATAAATCCTTTTTAAAGAGTAGATATCACACATAATTCTGTTGCTGAAGAAATGAAAAGTTATTTTTGGGCTGAGTCAGTCTCGATTTCAATCTCTTTTGACGGATCTTTCTTTCTCATATTCGTTATTGCTTTTAGCTTTCTGCAAACTAGCAAAATAAATACCAACAACAAAAAATAAATTACATCTTGTGCAGATTGAGTTTTATATATACTGATGGCTGTATAGTGATTTTCTGATGAACTTTGATTTTCATCGACCTCGGTGTTTTGAATCACTTGCAAGGTAACTACCATACGACCCAGTTGAATCACTTGCAAGGTAACTACCATACGACCCAGTTGAATCACTTGCAAGGTAACTACCATACGACCCAGTTGAATCACTTGCAAGGTAACTACCATACGACCCAGTTGAATCACTTGCAAGGTAACTACCATACGACCCAGTTAAATCACTTGCAAGGTAACTACCATACGACCCAGTTGAATCACTTGCAAGGTAACTACCATACGACCCAGTTGAATCACTTGCAAGGTAACTACCATACGACCCAGTTGAATCACTTGCAAGGTAACTACCATACGACCCAGTTGAACTCGCTGACTTAGAAGTGCAAGACACAAGTCACCACATAGACTCGAATAAACTTCAATAAAGCAGCCACCACCCATTGTCTCACTCCCGCCCAAATTTTAATTTTCTTTTTGTATATTTATATCGTTCGCAGAAATAACGCATGCTGCAAACACTGAAACCAATAGAATTCTTTCTTTCTTTCTTTCTTTCTTTCTTTCTTTCTTTCTTTCTTTCTTTCTTTCTTTCTTCAATGCAGCATGTCACTAATAAAGCTCGTGGCGTTTATTTTTTTCCTCGTTTGATGGTCTTTTGTTGCTGTTGATTGATGCGGAGAGAAAAGCTCCCCATACACTCACCCCCCACCCCAGACTTTCAGTTTCAATGATATTTTTTTACGCTCCGATAATTAGACGAATGCAGGCGGTCTTCAACATAGGCTGCTTATTTGTCAAAATTAAAATAATGTTGACAATAATAAAAGTGTTGCCAAACTGCTAGCCAAGCTGACACATTAAAAATGAGTTGAAAATGGCCGTGAACTGTCCGGTCGAGTACTATCAGCGAAAGAAAATGGCCGTGAACTGTCCGGTCGAGTACTATCAGCGAAAGAAAATGGCCGTGAACTGTCCGGTCGAGTACTATCAGCGAAAGAAAATGGCCGTGAACTGTCCGGTCAAATACTATCAGCGAAAGAAAATGGCCGTGAACTGTCCGGTCAAATACTATCAGCGAAAGAAAATGGCCGTGAACTGTCCGGTCAAATACTATTAGCGAAAGAAAATGGCCGTGAACTGTCCGGTCGAGTACTATCAGCGAAAGAAAATGGCCGTGAACTGTCCGGTCGAGTACTATCAGCGAAAGAAAATGGCCGTGAACTGTCCGGTCAAATACTATCAGCGAAAGAAAATGGCCGTGAACTGTCCGGTCAAATACTATCAGCGAAAGAAAATGGCCGTGAACTGTCCGGTCAAATACTATCAGCGAAAGAAAATGGCCGTGAACTGTCCGGTCAAATACTATCAGCGAAAGAAAATGGCCGTGAACTGTCCGGTCAAATACTATCAGCGAAAGAAAATGGCCGTGAACTGTCCGGTCAAATACTATCAGCGAAAGAAAATGGCAATGAAAAATCTGGAAAAAGAGGAAAGCGTGCGAGACGATATAAATGCAAACGTCCAGTTATAGTTCTAAAACTAGGGGGATACATGGATTAATGGAAAAAAAACAAATAGATGCATAAAAGAAACGTTGGAATGATAAGGAAAAAGCTAAAGTATCATTTTATATGTCCGAGAATGCTCAGCAATGACAATCAGTAACAACCACCAGTAAGGACACAAAAAGCAAAACACCACAATGCAATCAATTTCTTTGCATCTATTTAACATTTTTAAGGAAATTATTACTTATACCTGTATTTCTTTATGTATTTCCTTGTCATAAAAGAAAATCAAAAGGAATAATGCTAGATATATATTATCACACTGTTTTTCTTCTCTGTAATGTATTTGAAGTGTCGAAATGAAAAGAGTTCACAAACGGCTTACAAACCTTAAAAAAAGAGAACTTTGTCTGCAGTCTTCATATATTTTCGGAGTAGTTTGCTAACAGTCATACTTTGGGGCGGGGGGGGGGGGGGGGGAGGGGAAAGGAGGCATAGTTCTTTATTTTTATTAAAAAATAAATTAAAGCAAAACAGTTTCATGTTCCCACTAGGTGTAGTTTTATTGTGACAGAATCATTCAATGCTCGCGGTGAGCGAAGCAATTTCCAGATGTGTCACAGCGTCACAAGATCGAGAGGCAAGGGGGTTAATTTTATGGTTGTATTGAAAACATTTTCCGGTTCAATTTCAACATTTATGCTCGCTTAAATGATTGTATTCAACTGGAGTGGTGATAAGAGACGTGAAACACTAATCCATTTTTAAGCAAAAAAAAAAACGAACGAAATTATTTATTATGTTGAACGTTTAATTCAACTTTCGCTGCCTCTCAAATGTTAAGACGAAAGATAATATATTTTTTTAATTTTGTAAAAATGTGCTTGGTATATTCCACCAAGTTTCCCTAGAGTTACACACACACACACACACACACACACACACACACGCACGCACGCACGCACGCACGCACGCACAGTAATTTATTGAGTTTAATCGATCTTATATTTACTAACCATATGTCACTTAAATTACAAATGCGGCTTCAACAGTCTGTATATTATCACGTAACTTTCCACTTTGCACATGTATTTCAACAGGTTATAATATAGGACATGCTACATTTAGTAAGCTGCATTGTAAGACATTTCATAATGTGTTTTCAACCGACTGTGATTCAAGACATGTCACATTGTTTTCAACAGATTGTAGTGTGAGCCATGTCACATTGTGTTTTCGACAGGCTGTAATGTAAGACATGTCACATTGTTTTCAACAGACTGTAGTATGAGCCATGTCACATTGTGTTTTCGACAAGCTGTAATGTAAGACATGTCACATTGTTTTCAACAGATTGTAGTGTGAGCCATGTCACATTGTGTTTTCGACAGGCTGTAATGTAAGACATGTCACATTGTTTTCAACAGATTGTGTTTTCGACAGGCTGTAATGTAAGACATGTCAAATTGTTTTCAACAGATTGTAGTTTGAGCCATGTCACATTGTATTTTCGGCAGGCTGTAATGCAAAGCATGGAACACTGTGCTTTTATTATATTACACTAACCCGTGTCACTATGTGTTTTCAACGGGCTGTAATGTAAGATATGTCATATTATGTTATACTGTATCACAACGCACGTCACAAATATGTTTTTAAATGACTGTATTGTAATAATTTCACAATGTGTTTTCGACAGGCTAAATTGCAAAACGTAGGTTACTAAAGTGTTTGTAATTGCACTTCATACTGTGAAGGTGTTTCAAAAGGTTATATTGTACCACATTTACAATAGGCTATATTGTACCATATACTATGACAGATCTTGTCTTTAATGTATTATCAAAGGCATTACTAAACCATTTCGCACTAACAGCAGGTCACAAATATGTGTTTTCAGTAGCCTTTATTGAGTCACGTGTCACAAATGTATTTTCATAACCACATCGCACTAAACAGCAGGTCACACAAACGTGTTTTATTTTCACAGACAGAATTGTGCAAAAGGATACAAAGACGCTTTCAATCGGCAATATTGTACCACGTGTCACAAAAATGTGAAAAAAATGGTTGACACTTATCACACGTGTGTTAGCAAATAGCGTGACATGCACACACTGGTTGGGGAAAAATATATGGAACAAAAGTAGACTATGAATAAAACATAAGACTATGAATTAAAATTCACCGGCAAATCTATTTTTCAATTTTACTTTTTATTTATTTATTTACAGCAAAGTCAGATGCTGCTGATAAACGAAACAAGAAAGAACAAACGCCTTTAAAGGTTATAAATTGAACAAGAGGGGCCCGGGAGGCTAATGCAATTTGCAGTGAATAAAAAAATACTTGCTTGTTAAGAAGACTAGCAGGGCAGGCTGTGTATCGGTGACGCCTTGACCTCATGAGCAAGTATTTGACTTTATTTTATTTATTTTTATTTTACTGGCGTTGTAACAACACGCATATAATAATACAAGTCGATATCCTGAGACAAAAAAAAAAATCCCAAACGAATAATAAGTATCTGTCTGGTGACGTGAAGCGCGACGGAGAATACGTCATCAAAGACGTAAGTTCTATTAATAGTTTTATATCTTCCACCCACCCACTTCCGAAGCCACATTTTTCTTATTATTCTCCCAAAACTTACTAATTCCCTCGTGCTAATAATAGAAAGAAGGTTGGACAATAATTAATTGAAGCGGTAAACAACGCCATTACAAAACTTTGTGGTCATTGTAACGTTCACCCGGGCGCATCAATCTGCAGCATCTGTGTCATCTGTAGCATGTGTGTCATCAAACATGATGCAACACAATCAGTAAAACTCTAAAGCTGGGGGAAAAAAGAGTCTATTTGTTCGCCTGGCAACGAACCAGCGGAATTACACGTTTTGCTAGATTTAGTGGTGAAAGGAATTTTATCTCCAGTAAACATGGCGCGCCATATAACGGGATTCACCGCTGGGTAGGAAGGAGATGTGTGCAGTTAACTTGCTGCGTTAAATATGAAATGCACTCTGTGGCTCTTGCACACGGCACTAAATCATGTAGGTGGTCCACTACAAACAGTAAGCATCGCCTACAATCTAAAATCGGTGGTATTGGGAGCAGTAGTTGGATAAGGGGAGGGGGTTGGCATGGTTGGCAGCGAGACCAGTGGTTGGCATTGACAGTCTGTACAAAAAAACAGGTGAAAGATAATGAGTGGTACTAAGAGCCGGGTTCCCGCGCAGGTATGGAATTCTGGAAAAACTCTGGAATTTGATTTTAGCCTTTCCAGACCTGGAAATGGTCTTGAAAATAAGTGGAAATGTCAAAATAGCCTGGGTAAAGTCTAAAATTTTAGTGTTGTTACCGTTTTAATTTTTGGTCGTCCGCAGACGGAAAATCGGAAACCGTTTTAATATTTTGGTCGTCAGCAGAATACAAACCGGAACAACGGACTTGCCTTTTAACATTCAGAGTAACTGCCCTTTTCGTTTAAAAAAAACACATAATAGGAAATGCGGGAGAGTGCAGCCATTGTGACTTTCCAGTTTCTAGTGAACATAATTGTATTAGTAATAAGATACTCTAACCTTGGCCGGAGAGGTCGGATTACAGGAGAAAATATCATTAAAAACCATTAGAGATATCTATCTGAAACAAATTGCAATCTATAGAAAAAGTTGTCACGCACCTATGACCAAAATATAGTGCATATATCTCAGCAACTTCCGAACTTATATCGATTTCGTGAGGAAATAATTATCCGTACATATTGATTTGATTAACCCCAATTGTCTTTGAAAATAACAGTTTGGGGCGACCTTTTCCCATATATTTCGATTAATTTTTGTTATATTTCAATATTCCCATAATTTCATATTAATTTCAGTTAAGTCTGTGTCTTTGAAAATAACAGTTTGGGGCGTCCTTTTCCCATATATTTCGATTAATTTTTGTTATATTTCAATATTCCCATAATTTCATATTAATATAAAAAAAATCACCATCAATTTTTAAAAATCAAAATCGAGTCAAGTTTATAACACAAAACCGATTCTCATCCCAAACATTTTTTTGAAACCGCGTACCAGAAATATAACAAATTTTCTAGAAAGCAAGACAAATATATCCTGAATCAGAAACAAAAAATAAAATGCAATAAAATAAAAATAAAAAAATAAAATTGTTAAACAATTTTCCCAAATCTTTCATAAATATAGATTTCTTAAGTAGACCAATTAAAATTTTCTACAACGTAATGCTGTCACTTTACACGTTTACATTTCATTTGATAATTATTTTCTGAAGTGATAGGCCTGAGGATCTTTTTTCTTCTTTTTTGTATTGTGCTGTAAATTTAATTCTATTTATTGAATTATAGATTCATAAAATTGGGTATAAATATATCGAAAACGGTCGATGCCAAATAAGCAATTACCATAGATGCTACAATGCTTCGGGCATTTCAATATGGCGGACGTTTGGCGACAGCGAATTTGCCCTTGGGTCCTCTCCATATATAGAGCTCAGTGAGTAAAATAGATAAATCATCACCGTGTATCGTATCTTTGCCTTCTTTCAACTGAAATCCACCCAAAGCATTTGTCGGGCTCTTGAAGTACCACTGGAAAAATAAAACCGATTACTGTAACTTTCCTCTTCCAAATGCCCTCAGATTCTTCTCTCCATCCATGTTCAGCTTAAACAAAATAATCCAGCAAAAAAAAAAAAAAAGAAGGCATGGTTCATGCCATCATTCTTGAAAGAAGAACAAAAAAAAAAAACCCCCAACCCCACCCCAACTCAGTCCCACCTTTCTACACACGACTTCTTACAAACTTCAACGACGTGATTCACTCACGATTTCATTTTTTTTAAATCACAGTTTTTGTTTATTTTATTCCTCTCTGGAACGTATCTAATGTTTATATCAGAATTGTTTACACTCCATCCTGGCAACTTTCTTCATACTCCAATATCTGCTCTTTTGGAAAGAAAAAAATAATCAGTTTAAATATAAAATATTGGGGCCATTTTCTGACTTTAAATCAGGATCTTCACTCTGTACAGGAAGGTTTGCAAACTTTTGGCACTCGACTGCTTGAGAGAGGGTGGCGCCAAACTCTTTGGTTGTTGAAGGAAAGGAACATTCTGTGAGGGTTCTTTAATTGCTAGTGGAGTGCTCGGAGTATCGTTCTTGAAATCTTGTCTCATCTTGAACTTTTGCGAAACTCAGCATTCTCCGTACCCTTTAAGCTGAATCACATAATGATGTCACCAACATCATGCTTAGCATAGAAAGCTGTTTTTTTTTAATTTAAAAAGTCTCATATTTTTTATAAGTCCTTTTGCCATTAGTTATGTTTTTCTGGTTTGACGTACTTCTGATTTGACATGCTTCAGGTATGACGTACTTTTGGGTTAAATATAATGAGTAATGAGCTGTATATAAAATAAATACTATTAGTAATCTGTTTGCTGGGACCATGCTTATCATTCTTTTTAATAAAGCGCTTAGAACTAGGGATTTGGTATCACATAAATTCTTATTACTATTGGCTCTTATGATGGCTTTTCTTTTGTCATGTCTGTTGCTCCCTGAGTACTGCGAGGATTCTGGGAGGTACAAGCTTTTAGGGAGAATGAGGGCATTTTGAAACGTAAAGGGCTGTGTTTAACAGCAGAAATTCTTTGGGGTCTAGGGTGGTTTATTCCGGCGATCTTTCATTTCACTCATTATATATTCAAATATTCAAGTTTCTCTTTATATACTTGGCACCATTTCTGATTTCACATTCTGCAGCCTCTAAATTTCTAATACAAGATTCTGTGTCGTGGGGTAGTTTCCTTCTTTTCATTATGGCGAAATAGGAAAAGAATAGAAACTAGTTGTAGAGCAATAATTGCAGTAACAGTAAAAGTAATAAATTTCAGAAAGACCACCCCAAACATAAAAAATTCCCTTCTACCGTCTGATTGATACCGCTGAGAATTCCATGTGATCATGCAGGAAATGATCAACCATTTGAGAAACTGCGCGCAATGTCTATCAACAACTTTTCCAACCTTACTTAAAATATATGTCAAGGTCGGTGATATTTGTAAATCCTTAAGGATTTTGTGGCCAACTTCTGGTTCTGTGAATTTGTTATTGAGAAAGTATACTCACTTTTCGTTAGTCATTTTTAGAATATCAGCACCAAAAAAATGGATACTTTGAAAGTAAGCTGCGATCATCAAAATAAAAAAAAGAACAATATGTTAATTATACTGTCAGATGGGTTAGAATTGACGCATCCGTCAAGAGATAAATTTGTTTTTCCAAATTTGACTGGTACGCTTGTATGTGCATTAACAGCAGACGACATGTCGCTGGACACCTCAGCAATACTCGATGCTTTTTAAGTGCCTTTCTTTAATAACCGAGACATAACTCTGGTGTAGAGTTGTATTTCTTTCAAGACCGAGACATAACTCTGGTGTAAAGTTGTATTTCTTTAATAACCGAGACATAACTCTGGTGTAGAGTTGTATTTCTTTCATGACCGAGACATTACTCTGGTGTAGAGTTGTATTTCTTTAATAACCGAGACATAACTCTGGTGTAGAGTTGTATTTCTTTCATAACCGAGACAGAACTCTGGTGTAGAGTTGTATTTCTTTCATAACCGAGACAGAACTCTGGTGTAGAGTTGTATTTCTTTCATAATCGAGACATAACTCAACTATAGGATTTTTACCAGTGAAATGAAAAGAACATGCAAAAACACTCGGCAGAGGACTTTTCAGCTGCAAACCAGACAACCACTACTCCTTGAGGTCTGGCTCCGATGGCATTCGATAAAGAGCGAGGGTACATCACACTGACAATCACACTGACAATCACACTGACAATCACAACGCTTGAAGAGAAAATGTTCAAAACAAGAATGACTTAATGCCTCTTTTAATTTTCTCCAGTTGTATGTACATTCACTCACTGCACTGTGCGTTCCAGTGTTTCCATGGTTTAGAAGTGGTCGGCAAACGTTTCGGACTACTAGGCCATTTCAGGAGGTCAAGAAGGCACACACTAGGCCAGAAAAAACAAGGTGTCCAAGGAAAGGTTGTTTTATTAAAAAATAAAAAATACAGTACGATCAAAGCGAAACACGATGTTGCATGTTCTTAGAGACAGATACAATATCAGGTTCTAATGATGAGTTTAGCAACAGAATGTCATTAAGGTGATTGTCAGTGAGCTGAGAGTGCAAACTTGTGTTCTTACAAAACTTCATCTTGGAGAACAGTTGCTTGCACGAATAAGTGCTGCCAAACATTGCAATCACACTCTTGGCACGGGGTAACAACATTGGAAACTGAGCATGTGGCAGCTGGTGGTAGAAGTCAATGATAGTAGTGCAAGAAGTAAACATGGACAAGAGAACGTCCAAAGCCTGCAGCTCAGTCAACTCCAATTGCACATCAGACGGGATGTCATCATAGGGAAAGTCAAAAGGAGTGCTGACGATCTTGAACTCTTGCGAATTAAGTGAAGGGTATGAAGTGAAGAGAACGCATATCAGTGAAGCGTGAAGAGAATTCATTCCGCAGCTTTGACAGCACACTGACGCATTTTTCGGTGTCAACGAGGGTTGCATCACACTTGCGAGGTAAGGGAAATGGACATAGTCGCCCTTATACAACTGTTTTCCCCATAGAATCAGCTTTACTTCAAATGCCTGCAAGTGGGCTTCCATGTTCGTGATGAGCACGTCACGTCCTTGCAGCTTCAGTTTAAGTTCATTAAGGTGAGAGCTGGTATCAGTGATGAAGCCAAACTGACAGAGCCAAACCTCGTCAGAGTACTTTGGAAAACCCTTGAGGCCCCTCTCACTGATGAAAGAAACGATCTCTTGGCAGAGGGCAAAGACACACTTCAAGACATTGCTACGACTGAGCCAGCGAACCTCAGTGTGGTAAAGCAGATCGCCATAATAGCCTCTGCAGCTTCACACATGTGCTTGAATTGCAGTGGTTGAGAGGATGAGCAAGCATTGCATTCACTAACTTCACCACAACAGACATAATGTCTGTTCGTGCTTGCTGCTTTGGCACACAATGACTCCTGGTGGATAATAAAGTGCACCTTGTGTATCTCCTGTGCACAGCCCAAAGAGTGGCCATGGTTGATGAGCTGCTGTGAAAGTCCCTTGATAGATCCAACCATGGCAGGTGCACCATCAGTAGTTACCGAGACGAGTTTCGACAGGTCAAAACCACTCAAAGCAGGTAGGAAGGCATTGAGGACATCTTGGCCAGTTGTCATTCCCTTCATCAGGATGACACTGAGAAACTCCTTGACTATCTCCAGGTCCTGCGTGATGCCATACACAAAGATAGTCAGCTGCACAGTGTCCTTGATATCACAGCTGTCATCCAAGGTGATGGAGAATATATCAAGAGTTTTGAACTTCTCATGAACATTGAAGACCGGACATCAGAGGCCATGTCCTCCACGCATCAAGTCACAGTGCAGGCAGACAACTAGAATGCCTTGAAAGTGTCGTTTTGCTCAGGACAAATTACGTCAACAACAGCAAGTATACAATCCATTACAAAGTCTGCATCAGTGAAGGGATGCATTTTCTTCACAATCAACAAGGACACTTCACAGGAGGCACAAGTGCAATGCTAAGCAGCCTCAGAAGCTTTGGAGGCCTGCTTCTTGAAGAGGGACAATTGTTGATCCAAACATGACTGCAAATGAGCAGCCTCAGTCTTTTACTCATCCATGGTGTAGTCTCTGTATATGTGTGCATGCTTGGCATCAAAATGCCCCTTGAGATTCAAAGTGAAAGTGCTGTTGGTGTCAGGGCTTTGTTGCCACCTTGGACAAAGAATAATTCATCAGTCCATTCAGGGTTGAAGACATGATGTTCGAGGTCAATCTTCCGGAGACTGGTAGCTGCACAGTGCTTTTGCTCTTTAGACATAGTAATTGGGGGTTACTGTGCGGGAACTGGATGTCAGTAATATGATCATGAAATAAAATTGCTTTGCATGTCATAGCACGACCCTGGTGAGAGGTGAATGAAACAGAGACAAGAGAGTGAACTTGTTTACAACACAACATTTATCATCCCTCCTCGGTCAGGCACTTCTGTTTCATACAGTGCCTGACATTAGTTCTAAAAATAAACACAGGTCACAGCTTGAGCTGCAACCAGCAGTAATGAATGGGAACAAAACCACGACAGTTCAATTAGGCCGGATCCAATAATAAATAACTAGGGGGGAGGGGCGTTAGGCCAGACTGGAATACTAGCTAGGCCATATCTGGCCTAAAGGCTGGAGTTTGCCAACCTCTGGTTTACAGATTCAAAACAACATTTAATGCGAGTGATTCATTTTAAGGATATAGCGTGAGCTATAAAAATCGGAAGCTGACCACAAAAATCTAATTTTACAATAGTTAGGGTAGCATGCATGCCATTTGATCTACGTGTTCAGATAAGTAATGGATAATTTTTATCCGGCTGTTCCCACGATGGTTGGACTCAAATATCTGTGCAAGTATTTCCCCACAGGTTCAAGAACTGGGGTTGTCTCCTCGTGGCAGTTCTTCAAGACGGAGCTTCTGACATCAGATGCAGTGGCCAATCAACACACTGAGGTAAAAGAAGAAATGTTTTTGCAACCTGCATAAATACCTATCGTCTGGTCAAGACTGGAGACTATCAGAATCATTTCTCTTGGAATTCTATGCAGATTGCCCAAATGGAGAATGTGTTTTGTATTTCCATGACTGCCAGATATGGGTTGTATCTGACGTGTTCCTATCTGATAGTTTCACGTGTCCATTACTATTCCTATTACTACTGCTCTAATTCTGGACATGTATGGTAGTTAAAACTTGGTGTGGGTGTGGGTGTCGAGCTGATAGCAGTCTCTTTCCCTTTGTATATTTTATCTATATAGATAATTATAATAATTATCAGTTCTTCAGGCTGTCCAGTTATTATCCACCCGTCTATCTATCTATCTATCTATCTATCTATCTATCTATCTATCTATCTATCTATCTATCTATCTATCTATCTATCTATCTATCTATCTATCTATCTATCTATCTATCTATCTATCTATCTATCTATCTATCTATCTATCTATCTATCTATCTATCTCTCTGTCTGTCTGTCTGTCTGCCTGCCCGTCCGCCCATCCATCCATCCATCCATCTATCTATCTATCTATCTATCTATCTATCTATCTTTAGAGTGTGTCTGCTTGTTCTCACTATTGTTTGAGCACGCATGTACACAAGACTAATGTCACATTATGACATCGAAAAGGAAGTGTATCACGATGATGTGTGTGTGTGTGTGTGTGTGTGTGTGTGTGTGTGTGTGCGCGCGCGCGCGTGCGTTTGTGGGAATGAATTCAGCTCTACATGCACTTAGGCTAGTACAGACACTAATAAAAAAACAATCCCTCCCCCTCCTCCCTTCACCTGCTCAGGTCTTTCGAGTTCTGTTTCAATGTTCGTTGCCGTTTGTACGCTTGTTTATGCTCATGGTGCATATTTGTACTCTGTGGGTAACAGACTCACGTCACAGTTCATCACTAAACCAAAGGAAGATAAGAACATGAGAACAATAATAATGCACAAGAAAAAATCTTGAAAGTCGATGCAAAAAAAAAAAAAAAAAGCGTTATTCCAATACAAACGTTACCTTATCGTTTCCTGTTTGACCAAACACACGGGTTACAGATAACAACCATAGCAGATAAAGCTTGCCCTCTGATCTCAAGATGCTGGATGTTTTGATTTTGTTTTTTTCACTAACTAAATGGTGTTGTAGATAACGTTTTCGCAGTTTTTTCTTCAATTTGCTGAAAACATTTCCTTAGACATGTTGCCTCGTCCGTTTCTTGGCATTCCAGCACAGGTCTCGTTTGGAGATAAATTGTTCTTTAAAAGCTGCGTTAAAGCGTTCAGGTTCCATGTTTTAATAAACTGACATAGTTTTTGTGTGTTAGCGTCTGAAGGCTGGTTCAGTGTCGATATGTCGATTGACGTATTTGTCTTTTAATACAAAAGAAAAATGATATGTAACAGTCTTTAATGTATTGTATACACTACATTCACTTCTCCGTGCAGGCTTCAGTTGTGTGATGACGACTGTCCTAGACATTAAGGAACTCGTTCGGTAAAGAAAGACATTCATTCCTTTCGGTCCAAACTAATTAAACAAAGCAAATTTATGTTTAAGTCCCTTTCACGTGACTATAATGGCGTGAATCCTAAACATTACTTTATGTTTAGTATTGAAAGAGTTAATCCGACCAGACCGGCTGGATCTGAGTGTTGAAACAGTGAGACGATTCATCTCAATAATAATGTGGATTCCAAATGAAAACTAACACTAACATAACTACGTCAACTCTATTACATGCAAAGGGTTAATCAGTTTAGTGTAATGTGTGTGTGAAGTTAAAGATGGGGCGCAGAACATTAGTTCGTTCTCGTTAACAATATGGTTTTCTATTTATAGCTTACATACCCTTAGAGGCTTAGATTCTCGGATTACAGTCGCAGATGAATCAAGTTCGACATTCCTGTGCAAGGGAACGTGGTGAGTTGATTAGAAATCCCAAGGATCCGGACACAGTTTAACCCTGGAGACTCCCGCGAGCTGTAGGCACTTACATATAAACTGTATCGTGTGGTGGTCCATGTGTCAAATTAACAGTGCATGCAGCAACGGTTTTATGCTTGAATGCTTAAAGGGCTTTTCTTTGATGTCTTTTTTTCCTTACAAGGTTTAGCGATAAAACTGATTCATTAAACCTTCATAATAAAAAATGAATAAATAAAACTGTATTCAAAGACAAAAAGATTTGAGACGACCCGACCCCGAAGCAACGAGATGTGAATATTGAAATAGATAATGAAAGTACACACACACCTCACACGCATACACACAATCTCACATGCATACACACACACCTCAAACGCATACACACAAGTTTAGATACACTAAAAACTCAAACACACACACACACACACACACACACACACACACACACACACACTCAGAGCGAAAAGTTCGGTTATTGTTTTCTTCGAAGCTTTTGCCAACCAACAACAGAAGGCACACTGTTCTCTGTGTTCGCCAACCACGTGATCTATAACCTCTGAAAGCTATCAATTTTTCTCAAGCTAACACATAAACAAAGTCAACCATTGTTAACTCTGCATTTCACGTGACTAGTCGTGGTGGTGGTGGTGATGACGAGTTTGATAAAAGTACTTGTAAAAGATTAAAGTATGCTAATGCACCTCCTCAATAAACATCGAAAAAGGAACATTAAGTAGAAGCTTGCTGAATTCATATATTTTTTTAAAACTTCTGTCTAGCTTAAAAACAAACCTTATTTAAATGAAAGTACAAACTGACTAAGAGAGATAAACACACTATTTCTTCTTTTATTTGTGTTTGCGTGTGTGTATTTGTGCGCGCCATATTTATTGATCTTTAATATATACACAACCACAGAAACACACGCAATAAAACTGGTTTATATATGCTGTCATTATGGCTGTCGTATGAAAGATGGAGTGATTAAGTTGTCGACCTTTGTAAAAACAGTTCAGCGACGCATGGGCATATAGTGTTTACAACCAACTCTGACCAAATCTCGACTGCTGATCAGGTCTGCTGTTATTGCTTAAGACTTGCAATTTATTTATTATATTAAATTGTCGTTTAGTTATTTCTGTCACATTGACTGGACAATAAAACATTCAACAGTGTACTAGCAAGGGAAGGGAAGGGAAAAGAAAGAAAGAAAGAAAGAAAGAAAGAAAGAAAGAAAGAAAGAAAGAAAGAAAGAAAGAAAGAAAGAAAGAAATGCGGAATCAGAGCTGGAAGAAAAAAGACGGCATGCATATTAGGGACATGGAGAAAGAGCGAGAAACAGATTCAGTGATAGCAGTGAAAAGACTGATTTACTATTGGTAAAATACTTATTCAATAGTGGAGAAAGACTAAGGGAGTGGTAAAATACTTATTCAATAATGGGGAAAGACTAAGAGAGTGGTAAAATACTTATTCAATAGTGGGGAAAGACTAAGGGAGTGGTAAAATACTTATTCAATAGTGGGGAAAGACTAAGGGAGTGGTAAAATACTTTTTCAACAGTAGTGAAAGATAAGGGAGTGGTAAAAGACTTATTTAATAGTGACGAAAGACTGAGACAGTGATAAAAAAAACCAACTTATTCAGTAGTGGTGAAAGATTTATTCAATTGTAGTGAAAGTCAGAGGTAGTGGTGAAATACGTGTTCAATAGTGCTGAAAGACTGGGGATGTGGTGAAAGTGAGGTAGTGATAAGACTTATTCAACATTAGTGAAAGAATGGGATAGTGGTGAAAGACATAGGTACTGGTGAAAGACTTGCTCAATGGTGGTTAAAAGACTGGAGTAATTGGTGAAACATTTATTCAGTGGTATTGGTGAAAGACTTGTTCAATGGTGGTTAAAAGACTGGAGTAAGTGGTGAAAAACTTATTCAGTTGTGGTTAAAAATTGGGGTAGTGGTGAAAGACTTATTGGATGGTGGTTAAAAACTGGGGTAGTGGTGAAAGACTTATTGGATGGTGGTTAAAAACTGGGGTAGTGGTGAAAGACTGGGGTAGTGCTGAGAGATTTATTGAAAAGTGGTAAAACAAAAAACCAACAACAACAAACAAATAAGCCTGAGCAGAAAAAGACTGGCGTGCTACTGTGAAAAGAAAAGAAAAATCCAAATCACAATTAGTTCAGAGAGTAATCATGACCACCCCCACACTCACAGCAATCAATTTAGAAAGAAATGTCTCAATTTTGTCCAAACTTCCAAGAAGTCAATGTTCTGGCTAGTACTCCATTAATACAGTGCAATTGTAAACATGTGCTAGTTACAGAAGAAGCGAATAAACACAAAAATCGAACTAACCTGAATTAAAAAGCGCTGTGGGGAAAGTTTAATCTCTGAAGCTGGGGCGAGCGGTTTGTTTGGATGACGAAACGAGTCTGTCGGTGACACAGGCGTTGAGTGATAGAACAGACGGAAGAAGATAACACTACGCTGGACTCCCCACCACCATCTCACTCCCAGGAGCGAAGGATACGTCACATATGCAGAAAAGCGTGCAAAATATCTTAACCCTTCCCCATCTTTCTATCCAACCACCACCACCCATCCCTCCAGCAAACAAAATTTCCATTTTACACGATTCGACAGTTCGTTCTCAAACACGAATTACATCACGACCTTCTAGTCTCTCAGATCTCTTTAGTCTTACTTCATGGCTTTCTTGGCTTTTAACTACTCTCTTTCAACAGATTATTCACGGGACCTTTTCACGGCAACCGCTGACAGTGATTTTATTATAAATATTTTTAACATAAACAAAGCAATCTCGAGTAGTCAAACTAAAATGTAACGAAACCGATTTTGAAACAGAAAATAAAAATAGCAGATCAGTCAGTATTAAAAAATGCCATAGCGGTATACCACCAGTTCTACGTTCTGTTTAGAAGTTCTATACCAATGCAAACTGTCATTTATTCATTCAACAACCATTATTAGGAGGGTGCATCGTCCCTAATGATGTAATTAATCATGACTCTATAAGATATGTACTAAATGTCTGTATATGTGTGTGTGCATGCATACTCACACATACGCAGGCATCAATACACTTTATATAATTTTATTCAACAACACACGGAGACTAAAAAGCTGATAAGAATTTGATGAGGAAGGGGGGGGGGGATGTTATTACGTCGCTTCGCGTACATCTTACTGGGTTTTAGTTTTGTTATTTTTTTTAAGTGCCTCTCTTTCTAATGCGTTGACACATATGACAGAATATTTCTATCTCAGATTAGTAGGACAGCTTCCAGGTGCAGTTACCTGCCCTTTGGCAAAGGGCCCGCGACCATAGAGCTCATTGGTTTATTGCGGAGCAATAAACGGAGACTGTCGCTAGTGTGATTATTCAAGATTCTGATCCAGAAAAAGAGAAGCTAGCGAATTTATTTTCCTTAGTCGAGTGATCTGAGCCAAACTTCAAAGTCCTAGCGAGCGAGCACATTATCTTTGAGCTGGCATGGGGGTGGGGGAAAAGGTTCGAACCAGTAACAGAACTGTTCGAAATACAAGACTGGTGACCATTTGGTAGCGTGCCGAAAATACCACTACTACTAAAAATAGCCAACCCAGCCACCTAAATCACACACACACACACACATCAAGTAAACTGTTGATTTTTTTAAATAAATAAATTATTATTGTTTTTGTTTATGAAGCGGGATGTCTCGGTAACTTGAGTCGCGTTTTCAGCAACTCGGTGCGGTATTAACTTAGCTGGACAATTTTTTGAAAACTGGCCATGACACTCACCGATTCAAGGTGGTTCATAAATCCCGCCATCAGCCGGAACTTGAGATGCAAGTCAAGTTATGGGTGCGGGTGAGTTTATTGAAAATATTCACTCGCGGACAACTCAAGCAGTGAACGGAAGGGGACAATGTCATGGTCGTTATCTGTGAGCGGGGCGCATCAATGGTTGTCATGTGGTGTAAAGGGTCGCTGAGACTTATCTACTGTCATGATGAAGATGTAATTTTTTTTATTTGGGCAGGCAATCCGTTACATAGCTGTCGTGTTTAAAATAACAAGAGGATCTGTATATGTCATACCGAAGGAGCAAAAATTATGTGTACATCCAAAGTGTTACTCGAGCTATTTATACTGCTTTATTTAAGTTATTAACACACAACAATTAGCAGAAACAAATAGTAGATGAGGAATGAAATAAAAACAGTTTTAATGAACGGATTTATTTTCATTTTTTATTTGCAACTAATCCTAACCCTAACCTTAACCGTTCTCTAAAACAAAAAAAACCCCACACTAACCCTAACCTTTCTCTAAAATAAAACACCAGTTATGTACAGAGCTGTTGGGTCTTCCGTAAACAAGAGTTGTGTATAAAGACACACCCTATTTATTATTATTATTTTTTTTTTTTTTGTCAACTCCGCTGCACTATCGCTTAAGGGCATAAAGTCAACACAATCGACAGTCAGATATTCGGTTTTAGGGTAGTGAAGGGTGGGTGGTGATGGAGATCTAAATATAGCACGAGAAAGAACAATACAAATAATAATTGCAAGGTACGCCAAGACTTTTTTCGGTTACTTATTATTTTATTGCAGTCGAAGATGTTGTTTACTGTGAACAAAAGGTTTTATTCATTAAAATGTCAAATATTATACTCACTGCGAACATGTGAGAGATTTTGTTCACAGTGAACGCAGCAAGGACTTTTGTTTGCTGTGAACCCGATTTTGCTGTTCACTGTTAACATGTCAAAAATTCTGTTCACAGTAAACACGTCAAACATTGTGTTCAATGCGAGCACAAAGATGTTTTGTACACAGTGAACATTCAAGGATTTTTGTTTGTTGAGAACATGCCAAATATGTTGTTCTCGTAATATTCCACAAATGTTGTTCACTGTGAATTCGTTAAAGATGTTATTCACATCAAAACTTGTGTTCACTGCGGACACATACGATATTTTGTTTATAGTGAACACAAAAAATTAAACTATGAATTCGTCATATATGTTGAACACTGCATTGGTTAAATATTTCGTTCACTGTGAACATGCCAAATATTTTGTTCACTGTGAACGTGCCAAAGATTTTGTCTACTGTTAACATGTGTGAAAATTTTTGTTCAAAGTAAAAGCCGATGACAAAAAAAAACAAAAAAACTAAACGAATGTTCATGATAACTCCGAGAGCAGAACCCGCTTCCTAAATAATGACAAAGGTGATCTGAACTTGCAGCGATCGAAACCAGGAAGGAAGACCTGGAGATTGTATAACTTAGAGTTGGAAAAGCTCAAGGCTGAGTTACCTAAATGTTAGAAATTAAAAATATTGAGAGTTTGAGATTGAAATCACTGATTTTTTTAAATAATAATTTTGAAAAATAAGTTCAAAATATGATCATTACCTTATTATTGTTAAGGTTCAAAATATTACTATTACTCAAGTTCTCATTAAAGTTTAAAATGTTATCACTGTATATATTAATAATTTTAATAAAGTCGTGAGAGGTGGACGAAAAACGTCACAGCTTTAGCTACAATGTTAGCAAAGCTTGAAAAGGTAGCAGAGTTGTCATGTATTTTACTCTTGCTTCAGAGAATGCTGAGATGTATTTCTTCAACCCTAAACGTTCACTCTCAACTCAGATTCCATTCCCAATGTCCGAACCCCAAATTGAAACCCTTTCCCTATAAGGTTCACACCAAAATCTCTCAATTGACGATTAGAATCCTTCTAATCTTTCAATTTTTTTTTCAAAGTTTGTTTTCAATTACATGCACACAAAACCAGTTTCATTGTTTTCATTATGGCTTTTTGTTGTCTTCACATGGACCATTCCTTCATGCTGGCTTCTTGTTGTCTTCACACGGACCATTCCTTCATGATGGCTTCTTGTTGTCTTTTCGTGGCCCATTCCTTCGTGATGGCTTCTTGTTGTCATTACACGGACCATTCCTTCATGATGGCTTTTTGATTTCTTGTGGACCATCCCTTCGTGATTCCTTCATGATGGCTTCTTGTTGTCTTCTCGTGGACCATTCCTTTGTGATGACTTTTTGTTGCGTTCACGTGGACCATTCCTTCATGATGGCTTCTTGCTGTCTTCTCGCAGACAATTCCTTCATGATGGTTTCTTGTTGTGTTCAAATGGACCATTCCTTCGTGATGACTTATTGTTATCTTCTCGTGGACCATTTCTTCACTGTGGCTTCTTGTTGTGTTCACATGGACTATTCCCTCATGGGTGACTTCTTGATCCCTTCTCATGGAACTATTCCTTGGCTTCTTGTTGTCAATATATATATATATATATATATATATATATATATCAATGCAAAAAGTACATTTAAAATCATTCAATTCAAATTGTCAATAAAATAACAAAACTTCTGGTCTTGATCAGAACATTGCTGAATTACAGAGACAAGGCAGGAGCATAAAGATGACAGAATTAACAAGGCTGCTAAGTGAGTGCTGGTAAAATGAATGTGTCCCTGACGATTAAAAAAATGCAGTAGTCTTCCTGAAAAACAGAGAACATCACCAATTGTACTAAATGGAGACATCACTCTTCTCTTAGTACCAAGAAATGTCTACTGCTTCATTTTAATGTGACGGTTGCACGATGCAGTAAACAAGACATTTGCAGAAGGGACAAGATGGGTTTCATCTTGGCCTTTTGTGCAATGAGCAATTCTTCATACTGTGCAATATCGAATTCCAATGAATACTGCCCACCATGACTTTATAAAGTATTCAAAAGTGTACAACTAGCTTTACTGTGGAATGTCACCAGAAGTTATGGCATCACTGGTCGTTACATTAATATTTTCAAATCTCCACCAGAGCACCATCTACTGCATGAAGATCAACAATGGCACCATTGACTTCTTTAGCATTGACACCGGCATGAAGCAAGATTATATTCTCTCACCACTCTTGTTTCTTCTAGTCACTGACTTCGTCATGAAGAAATTGATGAGCAGTACGAAGTGTTCGATGGAAGGACCATATGCGGATCACAGATGTCAACTTTGTAAATGATGTTGCCATGAAAGCAGAGACAAGGAAAGGTCTGCAGAATATGACCACCAAACTGGAACCAGGAGCTGGCAAAGTTGGGCTGAGGAAAAATGGCAATAAAACAAAGGTCATACAGATCGGCATCACTCCTAAGAGCACACTGGTCAAAGTGGGACACCAGTCAATCGCACAAGTAGGCCTACAACAGTTCTCCTACCTCGGCAGCACACTGTTGTGGGATGGTAGTGTTGATATGGATGTTAACTTCAGAAGTGGCAAAACATCGGCAGTATTTCAATAACTGCAGCTGATGTGGTCTACGCCAAACATCAGCACAAGGACTAAAATGTAAGACTCTCCAAAATCATCGTCATACCTATAGTGATCTACGCCCGTATATTTTTAGTCAGTACAAAAACAGTGCAGGGGTGCAACGTGTTTCACCAGCGATTGAATATGCTGAACCTCGCTGTCACATATCACGGTCGAATTACTAGCGAAACTTGGCGTTGAACATTCAAAGAGGACCTGCAAATACTTGAAATCAAATGGGTAGAGGTTGAAAACGTCACGGTCAATAGGACATTGTTGCTCAATGTTCCCTGATGCACCAGGCTGAACTAAATTTAAGTTTGTCTAAGTCTAAATATGTCTATCTCTATCTAAGTATAAATCTGTCTGTGTCTAGATCTAAATCTGTCTCTAAGTCTATATATGTAAATCTATCTATCGCTAAGTATATGATCAGTCTCCCTCTGTCTAAGTATAAATCGGTCTTAGATCTAAATCTGTCTCAAAGTATGAAATATATGTCTAAATCAGTCTATCTCTGTCTAAATCTAAATCTGTTTTTAAGTCTGAAAGAAACGCACTCTGCAAGCAATGTATTCGACTAGGAATAACATCCTTTAAAAAAAAAAAAAAAAATTCATGTGCGATTTTACCCCCAAAGGTAAGTTTCATATGATGTCAGTTAAGCGTATACATTACACGCATTGTATTACGATTCATAAGTTATGTGGAAGCGCTGGCTTTACACGGGAGTAACTGAATTTAATTTTGGCTATTTTTAAAAAGTATCTTTAAAAAGTAATAAAGCCAACAAAACAACCAAACATTTTTTTTTAAACTGTGGCAAAAAGGAAAAATGCTAAGCACACTCTAAATTCTTGTCAAGTAAGGTCTCGACAAGTGTAGAAACTGAGTAACTGGTAATGTCAAGCAATGTTTGTTGAAGACAGAATTAAGTTTTTAAAATATATTTTTTTCTAAATAAGTAATTTGAAGTGAGAATTGTTAAACTTGTAATAGCAATTAAAAATATATATATATAAAAGGGGCCTAACACAATATAATAAACTAGCTGTCAAGATTGTTTAATTTGGCGAAACTCCGTGCAAACTTTAACAGCGATAATCAAGGTGGCCGCGAAATGTGTTTATTTGATTTAGGTTTCTCGTCCGCTTCCAACATTCGCTGATTTCGCACACGGGTGCAAACAATAGATTTAGGTTATTTTTGGAAGAAAGAGATGCAGTAACATGAATGGGAAGAGTGTGAGTTTTAATGGATGCATGATCGGATTTTCCTATGTAGTTTGCCTGGATAATGACCAATAGCCTTCTTTGTTGATTTTTTTAAAATGCCAAGCGATCCATTTTTGTAATTAGGTGCGCGAAACTTGTGCGGTCATCCAGGGAGGTGAGTTATCTTCCTGTGTCGGTGTTTACATTATGTCGGAAGCGTCTGCATCATGCTGTCCTAACAGAGTTTCTTGTAAAAGCTTGGCCTGTATACCTTAGATTCAGTTTAGAGATGTTGAATTCTTTAGTAGAAAAATGTGCTCAAGCTCTGGCAGGAAGAAACAGGGGAGATGATATAAATATTTTGCAGAAAATGATTTATTCATTATACATGGTATGTGATTTCTATCTTATTTAGTTGTAAGCTAATTTTTGGTAACGCCAGTTGTTGTTTTCAATTCATTTAAATTTATGGATTCATTCGATTAAAAAAAAAATACTATCTAGTATAATCTGTATGAATGTTTTAATGTGCATGTACCGTCAATTGCATTATAAGAATTACGTGTAATTATTGTAATGGTGAAGAGATAACCGTTTAAACTTTAAAAGATATCGAAGGCGCAATTTTTTTTTTGGCTAACCTTATGATACAATTTGTCAGGAAGTGCTTGTACAATTATGCGGTTATTAAAATTATTAAACATGAACGAATTACATGTTTGTTTCTAGCGTTTCGTACTTCTTTGGAAATGATTATAAGGTCTCAAAACTTTGTTTTTAAAACCTTGTTTCTCACTCGTACTTCTTTGGCAATGATTATAAGGTCTCAGAATTTTGTTTTTAAAATCTTGTTTCGTGGTTTTCTTTGTATGAATTAGTTCAGATACATAAAACTGATTTTTTAAAAATCTGTAACTTATATTTATGCATTTAATATCGTAAAATAACTAACACTGAAATATATTTGTAATATTAATTGTAAAAAACTATTTACTAAACTTTGCATACTATACAATAAAATCTAGCTTGCTATAGTGGTCATTATGTTTCTCTAATCTAATTTTATTTTAATGAAACTTTATGTAAAAATTCAACCCAGTTATAAGGATCACAACAACAGACCATAAATTTCTCAACCAAATAATTTGCAATTATGTGCACATCCAGCTTTTTCAGTCATTCACCCCACCCCCCGCCCCCAAACTTGTTGCACCTAATCTCCTGCCACCCCTATTTATATTATTTTAAGGACAGAAATTCCCAGTTTAAAGTGCTCTCAATTATGTTGACAAAAAAAAGACAAAAATCATGTACCCATATTTTCTTTACTTATTGTCATGGTATATACTATAGATTAATAGAATCATAACATAACACATCCAATTACATCTACATATACCTAGTTTATTGTTTATTTAACATACATTGTGATTATCATACTTTTTAAAAATGACAGATATATATTAGTTTATGAAAATATTTAGAGTAATATTTTGTGCTTAACATCTAATTGGTATATATTTTCTTTTCTTTAAAAGTAAATACAGATGTTACTTCTATTTGCAGTTAAAAGACAGTGCAGTAAATCTGTACCCAGCAGGTGTTGTGCACCCTTATGCATTTTGGCTGGCAGCACCTCCAGACTGAAAAGTGTTTGATAAAACAAGACCACTCAACCCTTTTGGAATTATAGAAATTAAATGAATGACTGAAAAGACATAATTGAATAAGTATCTTTGTTAGAATTAGCTTATCTTGAAAACAATAATGGTGCGTTTCAATTGAAAAGAAATGATCGCTATTTTTGTCAGATGCAAATGCAGCTTGCTGTTAGTGTTATAGTACTAGAATGGTGTTAATTTTTTGTTTTGTCTACCAAAGGATATCATTTAGAAACCATACCTTTTGGTTGCCTTTAAATAAATAACTTAAGACAATAGTGGAATGGAAGAAATTGTACCTACTTCATATTGGTCATAGCATTTTGCAGCTGAAAAATACTGTTATAAATTATTATATCAGTTCACATTTTTCTCTCCTCAAAACATTTTATGCAATTATATTTGTATAGCTTTTATTTATTCAAGATATGCTAATGCAAGGCAGCATATTTTGGAAAGGAACTTATGACAGATAGAAAATGTCTGTTGCTATGTATATTATTGTTAAAGAAAATATATTTATAAAATATAAATTGAAATATTTTTGTTACATCTGAAAAAAACAGTTTTTAAGTTTAATGAAGATATATATAATGATTAGATTGTTAATTGTTAAGTGTAAGTTTAATGCACCTACCTAAAAGACTATCTTTAATTAGTATTGTAATGAGCAATTACAATTTTTTAATCATTCTCTTGGGTGATGATATGGACAAAATTTACAAATCAAAATCATAAACATGCATCTGAATGTACTTAAATGTTGCTCTAATTATTTGCTTCAAACTCAGTGGATGTATCTAAAGCATATTTTTCAACAAGAGGAGGCTTAAATTTTGATAGTAATATAGCTATTGTCCATAACTGATTTGTCCATATGCTGCCTGCCACACGTTGGTATTTCTCCTTTAAATAGTCTACTCTTTCACTCGTTGGAAAGCTTTTTCTATGTGTACACTTAGTGAATTTATTTGCTGATTTAATCTTACATCATCTGATGAAAACTGACTGCAATTAGATAAAAATGCATGTGTATATATCCCTTTTTTGTAAAAGTTTATTTACATTAAAACCTTTGTCATTCATGACACTCTCCATGTCCCAGTAAGTCAATAAGACCTGAAAGATGTGGGGTGGTAATTTCTGAATCACACATTTCCTGTTCGTAATTTTGAAACAAATATAACAGTTTAATGCAGAGAAATTCTAATTAAAATTTGAGTGTGTTTTGGCTCTTGTAGTTAGAAAAAATTGAGTGTTCCTAACAAAGAAAGACTGAGTTTACAACTCAGTACACTCTACAATTATTCTAGTGGCAGGATATTTTGTTTTGAATTCATCAGGCATGTAATCATTGATCTCTCCTCTTGTAACCCAGTATTCATGATTCAGACACAGCATACAGAAAATTTGTTCAGCCATCAATCTTGGTGCTGGTAGAAGATGGACTAATATTAAATCTATCTGCAAGTCCATAATGTTTCTAGGCTACCACCTTCTAGTCGGAAATGATGCAACTCCTCCAACAGCTTTTTGTTTCTTCCTCCAGTTGACTTATTCTGTTCTGAAGGGCTAAGGCATCAATCGTTGCAGAAATACATGGCATGTCTGCTCCCTGTGCATTATTTCCAGCATCCAGACTGGACTGCAAAGTGACACAAAAACAACATTTTCAAATGTGATTGTAAGCATACTGTGATGCCAATGCCACCTAGTTAATTTTTGATTATTATTAATCAAACACGCAAAATCCAAATCCAAATTAATCTTTTGGTAAAATAATATAAATCTACCTTTCCTATTATTGCTAGGAATCTTGATAATGGCTATGTTGTCATTTTATTATAATTTATAAATATCAAGGTAAAATTAACATTGAAACTTAATTCTACATATAAATAATTTATTTAGGTACTTCTAGTTCTAGATGCATTTTGTAATTGAGAAGACCTGCTATATTGATATGTGTGCTTGGTATGTAATAAAAAATCACTATTATTCTTAGTAACTGCAGTGATATTGTGTTCCTGTCAATTCATATATGGTATATGTGTGTTAGTAGTATAATATATTTGAGAATGAAGTTTAAATTCTTCTTTGAAATAATGCATAATACTTTATAAATTTGTACTTAAGGTACAAATTATTCTTTGAAACTGCACACAAATAATCATAGCAAAAAATTATATAATTCATTAATTTGGGTTCTATTACTATGAAATGTAAATATGTTATCTTGAGGAGAGCGTCCTTCGTCTCTGTAAATTTTTTATAATCCATTGCTTTTTCAGTCGTTCATCTTTGGGAAATGTATGAAATGGTAAAGTTGGGCACTTGAAGTTTACAACAGCACAATCAGGAACGCAACATACGCGATGACAGTTACTTATTGTTAAGTTGAAACATCATCAGTGAAACATTCAACGTGGTCTTGCAAAACGTCAACAAATGAACCTAAAATAACCCCACCTTGATCCGACAGGTACCTTCATGCATAATTCTCGTCGATATATCGTCCCAACAGGTGGAGAAAACACTAAGCCCATTTCGTTATGGTGAACCTCAACGAGAATCTGGTCACATCCACCTGAGCTGGAAATTTTCTTGCGATATTTCTACAGAATTTTACACATAATTACTAAAAATGTGCCGAATCCAAAGGTCCAAACCGTGTTTGTTAAACTTTCTTATTTCCTGGTTCAGTGGTTGGTGGGTGATATACTATCAACAAATACTGGGAGCTCACGAGTACGTTCGGAAGCTAACTCTTCAGGTAACACTAACAGCTTACTTAAAATTGAGTTAAACACACACTTAACGTTTTATTCACCGACGGCAGATTGTAAACTACGCCACAGTTTAACTTAATGTGGGTATAATAGATTTTATAATATTGATCGTAACTTGTTTTCTTCTGATCTAGGCGAGTTGTGTTATCTGTACGTGATTGTGATGTGACTCATTTCACTGGTTTATCCTTGCGGATCATTTTAGAATACTTTTGAAATTAAAGATATATGTGCCAGGATACATGTAGAATATATAGTTATTTTGAAAGAAATGGCATAAGTACTGACTCAAACGCATCTGGTTTAATTTTTTTTTTTTTTTAAATGTGACGTGTACGTTTATAACCTATCTACGGTAAAACTAAAAGTGCATTTTAGGTGCGTAAATTATCTATTAACCCTAACCCTTAAACATCAGATCAATAAATAATGTACGCACCTAAAATGCACTTTTACCACCATCTACGTATTACTACGTAAGTTAATCAAGAAGCCCGCTTATCAGACGACAAACTGATATCACGAAGTACTTTAGTCTCTGCAGCAGCGCACCTTGCCCATACTTGACTGTTATTCATACATAGGCCTAATGTGTAGAAGGAGAGTATTTAAAAGACCACATTAGCATATAACTTTTGTTCTTTTTAGTAAAATTACCTGTAGTTAGGGTTTGGTTGCAGTGGTAGATAGGATGGGCATTTGTAGATGATCCTTGATCTAACAGAGTAGCAGGAACGAATGATTAAATTGTAAAAATCCAGTTAGAAACAAATATCTCTTTGTAAACAATCATCCAGGATACAACTGTAACTTTTATTTAATTAAAGAAAGTTCCACCAAGTAAAATTACATTTCTGCAGTGTTCTTTCAGTTAAAAAAAAAAGAAAACCAATTTCAGTTTTGAATTGGTGTGATTAAAAATAAAATGTTATTTTTGAATTAAAAATCCTCCAACATAATTATGATTTTCTTTGGATTGCAAAATTAAAAGCAAATTCAGAATATGTTAAAAGAACAGAGTGTTAGGTAACATTTCTCTGATATATATGTTTATTTTTAAAATAAAAGTTTTTAAAACCCTGTTCTTCCATTATCATTGTAACAGCTGTTTTGTAGACTTTATGTCTTTTTTGAAGATCAGTATTTTCTGCCACTTGTATTTATTTACTGTTAAAATTAAAAATAAAACTCTTTGATGTAAAAACAAGTGTACAACTACAAATATGAACAATAAAATGAGCATTAATTGCATGTTTTAATGTTTTAAAAAGTTGTTTTGTCCTTATGCAGTTTAATTTTAGATTGCAAAGACTACTAAAATATATTTTTTTTATAAAGTGGATCTCTGCATAATGACTAGCTTGCATTTAGTGATTTTGCATAACAATTAACAGGTGAACTCTATAGGCCATGTGTATTTGCATAATGACCTCAACCTTCCATAGTGGCAAACTAATGATGGGTCATATCTATATCTATTGATTTTTTACCTGCATAGTAACTGAGTGTGCTCATTGACCATTATTATAGACTGGATCTAATTTATTATGCAGGCTCCACTGTATTCATAATTTTTGTTGTTATTTAATTTAAGATGACATGCATTGATAACTGACAAATTTTTAATAAGTAGAAATACGGTAATTTCTGTTTTTTTAAAAATTACACATATAGCAATATTTTTTTTCTTTTGGAAACATTCATTTCACAAGATGGCTTCATTATAAAGTCATATTGGGGTAGAGTCTCATAGCCATAGAGCATGCACAAAGTTCCTGACAAAAAACAAACCCCTAAATATAGCAATGTTGATTAGTCACAGTTCATGACCTAGGACAATTCATTCATATGAGATTATGACTGCTTTTTACTCACCAGAGCAGCAAAAGAAAAAAGTTGGAAATAAAAAGGTGTGAAAATATGGTAACTTCACTTCAGGGTGAAGAAAAGAACATGCTAGCATTTAATCTACAGATCTAAGCTAATTAAGGTGGCACTTATAATTTATATTCAAAAGAAGCTACATGTCTGGTCCTTGCAGTAACTAAGTATAACTCGTGGTATAGCTGCTCCTTGCTTCAGCTTTCTAGTTATTTTTTATAACTAGTCTGTCAAGCTTCAGAGTTTCTCTCTTCAAACTTGAAACCTTCAGATCAATGCAGTAAACATTTTAGATACTGAATGAATGTCAGAAATCTAATAGTTATTTATAGAATGGACCATAATTCTTTTCTTCTCATATTGTTGTGTTATTGGCTATTAATATATGTTCTGTTAGTACATTCAAGCAAGAGTATTAATAAATACTTTAAATGAAAGATTTTGAGGGGTGCCTTTTAGATCTTTTGCAAATCTGTTTCTGTTTCAAACTGTTGTCTTGGAACTTTCCAAATTCTTGTTTTCCAAACAGCATTCCAAAATTAAATAATTTTGAAATTTTGCCTTTTAAGATAAGATTAATAAAGTAATAAGTGAATTTTGCAATAAATTAAATGACTTAAGGCATTGTTTTTGTTGGACATGTGAGTTTTTTAAAAAAAAACTTTGCACTTCATATTTATGTTTAAAAGCCAATATTGATAAAATAATTATAAGTTTAATGTAAGTTCCCCCCCCCCCCTGAAAATAAATCTTATTTTGTTTGTATAAAATTATAAATTTACTTTGGCTGCCATTTTAATAATTATGCTCACTGTAAACTTCATATTCTATTTAATTTAGGTTTTTTTGTTGTCTGATAGAACAATATTTGAGCATTAATATTTATAATTCCATGACCAATGGAAAATAAAATTAGGATTAGACAGGAAATCTTGATTTAATATTGTCTAGTAATCATGACTACTGATTCATTGATTGGAGAAAAAAGTGTCTGTTCTGTAAAATTAAATTTGAACCTAGTCTTAAACTAAGGAAATTATTACTACAGTTTCCATTGTAATTTTTTTTGTAATAAATCTAGATTTGTGGTAATATAATTGTTTTTTCAAATCCAACCAAATATGCATCTTATTTATTACATTTTTGTATTTTATTTTGTATTCAGACAGTCATAAGAACTGTAGACAACTCTATCACAATGGTGCTGTCCAGATTGAGCAAACTCGGAGACTACATTCGATACTGCTACTTCCAGTACACAATTGTATCATGCGCCTGCATGTTGGAGCCAAAAGAACGTTACTGTCTCAACTCTGTTATTGCTCTTGTCTTCTCTCTGATCATTTATGCAACAGTGGTTTATTTGCCTGGCCACCTGATGATGATGATCAGTTTCTTACAACACATACTTGGCATCACTCCTTCATTTGATGCTGATGCAGAGAATACAGGGAGATAATCATCACTTTTTCCATTATTCAAGCTGCTCCATTTCATTTTTAAGAAGTGGTGGTTGGCAACATTCAAAATTTTGAAAATTTTGATTTTAGGGTGATTTTTTATTCTTTTGTTAGATTATTGTAAAATATACATTTGGGTACACAAGCATTACAATATATAAGTTTACCTTCTTAAAACATGTTTTGCATATATTATCACGTACAAAAAAAAAAGTTGATATGTATACTTTTGTACTTTTTTTGATTTGCCTTGGGTGTTTTTTTCTGTTAGATGTAGAGAATAAAAGGATCACCTATTCATGGTATGGAGAAAACGTTTGTGAAAATCAAGCATACAGATTACTTTATGCTTGACAAATATGAACCTGACTAATAAAACCCTTTTATTTGTAGCCAGATTTCTGGTCTCACTGACTGCCATACTTCTTTGTTTTGAATATTTATCATTTTCTAGAATCCTTTTGAAACAGACTTAAAATTGAATTATTAGACTTTGAAATTCTAAAATGTTCTTTAATTTGCACTGAGTGGGGACCAGAAATGTATGGTTCATGTAAAAAGAGGCTCTTTCTTGGCAGGTGATTTCACAATCTTTTTGGACCTCACACCAGATTTTTCGGTACCATGTTCAGGTAGCAGATATTCCAATATTCAAAGTATGTTTTCTTTTCTATGTTTGTTGGATTTTTATTTTTAAATTTTGATCTATTTATCTTCAGAACATATCATTGTTGATTGCCTGTTAATTACTGCAGCAACATATTGTCACAATTTGCAAAACAAACCCCTTAACCCTAATCCCCAATTAGTGGCTGTCACTTGATTGTGATAACTTTTGCACATAGTTCACTAGTGTGAAAATGTTTTTTGATTCAGGAAGCAGCAAATTATAATACTCACCCAGGTAAATGAGAGTGTGAGACATATATGTGATCTATTTTCATAAACTGCCTCATTGGAAGAACATTGCTTGCAGTTAGGTGAGACACACACTGCTTTCTAATCCAAGTTTCTTCCATGTGAAATGAATAAGTATACAGATCATTTGAGCACTTTACTACCTCAATTAGTTTATTGATAAGGAAATGCTAGAGATTGTGGATGCAATAAATTATTTCAGATTATTGCATTCAGCCAAATCAAATGAATTTATCATCAAACAAATATGATTTCTGTACCTGAGTTGATAAAAGCAAGAATTTTTTCTTAAGTTAGACTGCCTTGATTAACCTTCATGCTGCTGTCAGTTTACTATGGACTTTTTATACTACATTTTAACTGTCTCCGTTTTTAAAGGGTGAATTAATTGAACTATACAGATCCTTATATTTAAAATGAACATTTAACAATAAATGACTTTTTAATTAACTTTTCTTTGCTTTTACAGCAGTTAGAAGAAAAGTGCTCAATGTATGACTCCTGTTTATGGAGATTGTTAAGATTTTATTTTTTACACTTTTCAGCAATCAGTTTGTTTTTCTTGGGGTGGGTCGGGCTGGTAGTTTTATTATTTTTATAAAATAAATAATATATATAATAAATTATGATTAACACAAGAGTGATCTCAAACCAGTTTGATAACTGTTAATAACATCACCAGTGAAACATTTACTGCTTAGTTTGTTTCTGGTTAACCATTTACTTCCAGCATTCAGTTTTTGTTTTGGATATAATGTTGAATTAATAAGCAAAAGGTCTAGCAAGTAATTAAATATTTTACTCCTTTTAGATTTTGACAGTTATTTTGTGGGTGTTTATTTTATTTTTGTTTGAATGAGAATTGAATACTAAAACACAACAGTGAAATAAAGACTGTTGGCAGTTATTTAAATGTAAATTTATAGCTACCCCTTAATGGTTGCAGTAAAATTTGAGAGAATCCTTAAACCTGAACACTCTTGGCCTGTTGATTGAAACACAACTTAATGATTTGTGATTAATTAAAGAAATTGTAATTACTTTGTTCGAATCTGATACTTTCCCCATTCCATCCTTACCCGAATACTCTCCCCTTTCTTAGTGGCAAGTGATTTGATAATATAATTTTTATTTTTGCTTTTGGATTTTTTGTCCTGGCATATTAAAATATTTTATGAACAATGAGTCCATTTACAGCAATTGTTTGTGTTATATGTTTTGCTTCATCCGAAATCCATACATGATTATATTACTATTTATAGTTCAGGACATGAATTTACAGAAATTAAAATATTAATTCAGTTTGTAATTGAAAAATGACGATAAAAGAAGCACTATATACTCAAATTGAAAGCTTCTAGACAACAGGCACAGAGCTTTCTGAGCCATAGACAATGGGACTCTTTTGTTAATAGCAGCAGACAAAAGGATAAAGATCTTTTATTGTTTATTTACCAACAACCCAAACAAAAATACCCTCATGCTACAATGTCTTTTAGGTCTGATTTATAATTGCTCAAGATTATCACAAATTTAAATGTTACTTTTTTCAAAAAGATATTAATTTAAATATTTTATTGCTTGTGTGATGCATTATTAAATCTGTTATATTAGTACATTACTCAAATGGTTTCAAATCAGAATCAATCCAGAGTAAGTGTTGCAGTTATTTCTTTTTTTTCTAAGGCAATTTTAATATCCATTAAAATATTTTACTAATTTACTGACTTTGTACTTAATTTGAATTTTATTTAAATCGTAAGATTAAAGATTTTCTATAAAGCCTGATTAGCATGTATCATCATTTAATTGCTGGATGTATTATGTTGTGTATACTGATAAAGTAATCGTTCTTTTAACAAAAGAATTTATTGTGAATTTATAAATGCTATATGTATTTTTTGGATTTTTAAACCGGTTGCTCAGGACAAATTATTAATTTTTTAAAAAATTCTTAACAGTAGATAATGTAAAAGTGTTTGCATGTGAAGAAAGACACATTTTTAACTTGTATAATTTTAAACTGTCTACATATAAAAAATGATAAGCTTTTATAATTAAAATTGTCTACTAGTAACAATTATATAATTATTAACTTGCATAATTAAAAGTAGCTACATGTATGATTTTAAAACTGTTAACATGTTTTAACTAATATAATTAAAAGTTGTCTATATATAAAAATGTCATATATACTACAAAATTTCCTTTCATTTTGCTGGTGCTGGTGTATTGCTCAAAAATGTTATTGATCCATGGTCATTGTATCACTGAACTACATAATCCATTTTGTGCAGGCTTTGCTTTAATGTTCATAAATCGTCTCCCCTTCTTGCAGTAGTCTTGGTTGTGTTTACTCCTTACTAGTACAATAAAAGCTAATAGAAATGAGCGGTGCTTGATAGTGATACGCTGCATTAGGTTCACAATATCAAGCATGCTTAGAAAGCTCACAGATTCATAAATATGTCTCATTGTTGCTAGAGGAGATATTTCATATCTTTTTGTTCATTGCTTTAAAATATAATGGTCAGCAATCAGTTTGTTTTTTTTTAGGGAGGGTGGGTGGGATTGGTAGTTTTATTTTTATAAAATAAATGGCATATATAATAAATTATGATTAACACAGGAGTTCGATAACTGTTGATAACATCACCAGTGAAAATTTATTGCTTAGTTTGTTTCTGGTTAACCATTTACTTCCAGCATTCAGATTTTGTTGTGAATATAATATTGAATTAATAAGCAAAAGATCTAGCAACTGAGGACTTACACCACTCAGTGAGAACTGCTGCACACTTCAGTAGCATAGACATCAGCAGAGAAGCATTTATGGGTTATTGTCCACAGTAAGTTCGAGGGAACGAGATTGTAAACATTTTTCAGAGCTACTATATACCCATTACTGCCATTAGGTCATCAGATTTCACATAGTTAGATATATGAAGAGAAAATGGGATGGTTTGTACCCACAATAATTTTTACTGATGGGTGGGATAGAGTTAGGCCAAACCCAAAATTCAATATTTTTTTTCCCATCTAAACAGCAGAAACTATAAATTCCTGTTGCTAGAGTGACATTTGTATCAATAAGTAGAGTTTAAATATTTTCAAAACTTTTTAATTTATGAATTTCATATTTCCTTTAAGCTTGTCTCTTGTGACACCTCATTGCTTTGTTGGTTTCACCTTTTGTAACAAAATATTTAAACAGAGATTGTCACAAACATAATTGCAAACTATATTAAAGATGGAAACAGAATGTACTATTAGTATTACCCTCAAATTTGAAAGTGCATTATTATATCATTAATTTTAATGTACCTATTTTAACATGTACATTATTTTTATTTCTGTATGCATAATCATGATAAATAACTTAATAATCCATGGATTATAAATAACATAAATAATTTTTAAAAAATTTTATAAATCAAAAATCATTAATTTTCATACTGTTATGCAAAATAATGATTACAAAATATCTTGTTTAGATTTTGTTTGTATGTATCTTCTGAGAGTTATTAATGAAATATTTATAATGCAGGGAAAACATAATTCTAATTTTAAGGGCATAATAATATTATATGAAAATCATAATTGTGATTTGTGCATTATGGATTTTAAATATCTGTGTGATTTGTAATATTTCTGACATACATTATTCAGAGTATCATTGAATATTTAGTACTTATAATGTTTTTTTTATAATAAATGTAATATTTTGTTTGGATATGTAATTATGTGTGGATCACAACAGCATGTTCACCATTGAATAAAAATATTACACCTTAAATTGTGAAATGGTTCTAACTTTCCTACAGTTGTATTAAGTGTGAAATAAAAATAATTTTAGTGGCAATACTGTTTTAGTTTTATTTTATTCCTCTTAGTAGACAAACAAACCATAAATATACAATATAATCTATAGAAAAAAAAAGTTTTAATGTTGTATTATTTTTGATGAATCATCCAGAACATAAAAACATAAGAATAAATAAACTAAATCCACAACTTATAAAAGTACAATGACTAATACATGAACCCAATTTTACTTATTTTCATATGTACACACCAACACTTATTGCAATTTTAATATGTACACACCAGCACTTATTAGTATGCATGTGTTAATTCGTTTGGAGGAAAGTGCAATAAGAAATTGTTTTTTTTTCTCTCTCTAAGAGCGGAACAACAACAACCAATCTCTCTCTCTCTCTCTCTCTCTCTCTCTCTCTCTCTCTCTCTCTCTTTACATTGACATATTATCATGTACCAGCTTTGAAGAAGGCAGTAACATTAATCATTTGCTTTGCAAGCCTAATACGTATACCTTGTGGCCAACTAGCTTACCACCTACCTGATCGTTCTGAATTGACTATGGCTGACCATGCTCCCCCCTCCCCTCCTGGATAAATTTAATTATTGAACACTTGCATTTTGCGCACACACGTAGAATACAGAGAAATGACAGATTTTAGCTCAAAAAAAAGAGCGTTGTGGTGCTTTGTACTAGTCCCATAGTCCGTTCTATACATGGCATCCAATTCTCATTACATACGACTATGAGAACTTTCAGAAATAAGATATAATTGCAATAAGATATAATGAGCAAAAAGTCATTTATTGTTAAATGTTCATTTTAAATATAAGGATCTTTATTTATCAAGACTGAAATTAATTAACTGTCGTGTTTCGAGAGACCCACGATTTTATTAAACACAAATCTGACAATAATAAACCCAACAATACCTAGTCTAGTCTCCCCCACCCCTTCATTTCAGTCAGTCATTTAAATATTACAAATAAAAAGCATGATAATTTATTAGTCTTCGTGACAATGTTCTACATTATTATATTAAATTTCTGTAGAGCAGTGTGTTAATGTTTCCTGACATAGTACGTGACTGCAGTGCTACTGTCAAATGCAATGTCAAATAATACCCAGTTACTAATGAACTGGAAATGTAGGATGTTGTTTAATTATTTACTTTAAAAAATAACCCCATATTGATTACTGAAAGTTAATCCAACCGCATTTTATTAAAGAATGTACATGAAAGTTTACAGATATATTTTCTTATTTGAGTCACCTTGATTTTGTATATGCTTAAATCTCTTTCAATGAATTAATTTTTTATAATTTCATACATTTCTTTTAAATAAAGAAAATGGTAAGAGGGTGGGGTCTGGGGACAGATAGATGAATTTCAAGCAATCCGAATCCTTTATCGCAATAAGATTTATTGCTCTCGTTTTTTTTCTCTCTCTCTCTCTTTCTCCCCCCCCCCCTTTTTCCGTAAAGTGACGATAACTCAACTACTTTTCCAACTTGAAGACACATTCCGTCTACCAGCGTGGATATCTGCAAATAATACGTGTTGTTGTCAAGAGGCAACTTGTTTGGTAACTAAAGCTTTTCTGCTTAATTATAGGACTTAAAAAATTTCCTTATATATTTGAGAGTAAATTTTGAAATGTTTCAGGAACGACGTAGTCTTATTTTACTTTGTGCAAGCATATTGTGTACCATAGCAAATTACAGGCCTAGTACTACTACTTGTACTAGGTATAACTACACTTTGTATTATTAGGAATTGGCTCCTGCCACATTGTTTTCTTCTTTTTGAGAAACTAATCTACGTACGGTATGAGTAGTGTAAAAACAGTTGCGAACTTTTACGCTAGATAAAACCACGTACACCTGATCTGTTGACAATTAGTTCGGTACTAATGCCAGTTATTGAGTTATAATCAGAGAGTAAGCTTGATAAAAGTATTTGTTATTTAATAATGCAGTAGCTGCTTGTCTTTGCAAATTTAATTTATAGACACATTTAAAAAAAAAAACCTGAAAAAAGTCTTCCAAAATAATACAGTAAGAGTGTAATGCTAATAATATTTCCACAATAAGTTAAACTTAAAAAATTATTAATTAGTGCAAGTAATTGTGGGATTATGTATATAGCCATTATACTATATAGGCCTATATATATTAATAATAAATTATAATTAATTATACTAATAATTGTTGCTAGTTTCGCTTTCATTTTTTTCAGATTTATTATTGGAAATGAAATATGATTTTACTTGCAAATTTAACTTAAAAAAGAAAAACTGCAAATTTTGTGGATGTATAGGCTCTATGTCTTGTTATTATTATATAAAAAGACAAGTGAGAACAAATTTATTAAGTATGTAACTAAGTCTGTTTTTGCAGGCATAAACCAAAGTTTATATTTAAAATAGTCATCTAGCTCAGGATTATGCTAAATTTAACTTAAAGTTTTAATTATAAAAAACCAAAAGCTGATTTTGAATTTCCATTCCTTTTGATGTGATTACAAATTGGCAGAAAATGGCTGACATATCTCAGTTTACATTCCCCAATGATACACCTGTGTGCGTGTTGGACTGTAGTGAAGCTTTTGCTGGTTTGACTGAGAAGGAAAAGCTTTATGCTCACTATTTGGCTCAGGCTTCATTTACTGGCGGTCTGATTGTTCTTGTGCAGGTAAATAGTCAGATTTATTGCTATTTTAGTCATTTTAATCTAAAGAACATTTAAGTGAGATATTAGATATGTTTTTGTTTACAAAAATTGGCAATAACAGAGCTAAATAAATGCATGTACTGTTTGTAAATTAGGATAAATAGAGCAGAATATTAATTAACTGTGTCACTTAAATTTTATTTCTGCTTTTCTTTTTCAAAAATGAGTTTTAATTGAATCTTGCACATGCACACTTCTTTCATATCAGTTTTTAATTGTTTATCACAATAATTTATTTTATTGTATTAATTTGTGTGATGAAATTATATATAAAGCATTCATAAAGCAGCTTATATATTGCATAAACTTATGTGTGGTAAATTAAATTTTATTTACATTTACACCATTTAGAGAGTAAATGTTGGAGCAGTTTCTAATTTACAGAAATTTGTTAAGTTTTGAGAAATTTCAATGACTCTTGAAAAAAAATTGCATCATATTTATCTAAAAATGAAATAAAATACACTGCAGTTTATTCCTAATTTATTCTTACACCCATTATATATAGTTTACATTAAAAACTAATTTGCCTCTTTCTCTCTTTTTTTTTTTTTTGTCCTAGACCTCCCCTGAATCCCCAGGCATATTCTTATTGCTGCAGCGGTTGTTTAGAGCACAGCCTTTAGAAGAACTTAAAAGTGTGGCACAGAGTAATGGTGTTACAGAAGATGATTTCCAGGTATAATTCTGCAAATTGTTACATTGTTACATGCATGTGTAGGTTGTGTATATATTAAATAATTCACATTACTTGTTCAATCATAATTACCTTTGTTTTGTTTTTACTTTTTTTTTTTTTGTTGTTGTTCACAGTAGATATAGGCTCTACAGGGTCTATGAATTATGTTTGATGCAAGCTTTGTTCACAATCATTGTTGTTTTTTATTTTTTTAATGACTAAATCAGTAAATGCATTTATTATGGCATACATTTGTACATTATGTATTTCGTGTCTCAGTTGAATATTTTGACATTGTTAAATAAAGCAGATTAAAGTCATCTGTCTGAGATTGGCATTTTTAGCATTCAGACTTTTAAAAAGTTGTTAATGTTTAAAATATGTTTGTAGTCACCTGTCATTCATATTTGCTTAATTAATTGCATATTTTGTGGAAAAATCAGACTAGAATGTTTGTGAGCTATCTTTTAGTGTATTATTTATTAATTCCCTAAATCATAATCTGCTGAAACCTTTAATGTGTGTTTATTTTTAGCTAGCCAGCATATATATATCAATTATCATCCATATGGTAATAAAACTAATATGCAAGAATTAATCAATCTGGATATATTTGTGAATAGCCTGGATCTTTTTATTTAAATTGTACTTAAACATTAGAATGCATACAACAAAACTTACTGTCTTTCCTATACATTGTGATCTGATTGAGTGATTCATCCATTATAAAAAAAAAAAAATCCTCAGTGCATGATAAGCAAAGAAAATTAAATTAGAAAATTATTTATATGAAATTAATTATAATATTTATTTTTAAAATATTTTTTCCATGTGTAAAGCATGAAAGTGATGTTGGTGTAACATGAATGCTGTAATATGATAATAATATAATTTATATCTAATAGTAATATATATTAAGTATATATTTATTTTATAATATTTTATACATTCAGGGCATAGTTCAGAAATAGTTACTGTTAAAATGTCATCAAAACAGTAACCATAAGTTTACAATATTTTTTCGATTCTACTCTGTGTAAATAAGTTTACTTTGTAAATTATATCTGGAACTGGAAGTCTCTGTAAAAATTATTATCTTCATATGATTTAAAATGCTTTAAATAATTTATTGAAATAATGTTTGATTATAATTAAATTGGGAAATTTGTTACTATGTTTGATCAGCAATAAACATTTGACTTATGCTTGGGTTTTAAAAAGATTGGGCATTGGAGATGGCGAGTATTGTTTGTATTTCTATTTATCTACTTTCATTAGCATGATTCAGACCTACATGAGTCAACACATTGCTTTTGTAATTGTAGTGTTGTGTAATGCTGCCAGGGTACCATTATAAATTAGAAACTGATTAATTTTGAAATATAAACTTGTCTCAAACTTTATGCAAAGAATGTTGTTCTATCAAGAAAAATAACCAGACAGGAAATCACATGGCAGGTTGCACATATTTTGTGGGAATTTAGTTTTATATTTTAAAATCTTTGAATAGCCAAGACAAGTCATATAAACACCACTATAAATAGGTGCTAAAGGTAACCCATGGTAATTATGTAAAATAGAAACAGTCAGACATCTTCATAGCTGATTAAAAATGGTTCATAATTCATTCTTCAGAGGTCACTCTTAGGCATTAAGAAAAGCTTATAATAAATAAAATATTGTTCAGAATACATTTTCCTGCCTGGAATACTTATGTCATGTGCAATATTGTTTTTTAAATTACACATATGATGTAAATGCACAAATTGCTGCAGTATTAATATACATTTATAAAATGTTCTGCAAATGTTAGTTTTTCTATGTCAAAGAGAAGCATGGAAGAAAATTAGATATCAGTGTTTCAGGTATCCTGTGGCAAGGGCTGGAATGTTTCATTTAACTCATGCCACTTGCTGTTTTTGTTGTCATAGCTGCATGGTTTCATTTGTAGGCATTTCTGGTGTATGCTGCAGCCTTCTATAGCAACATGGGTAACTATAAGTCATTTGGAGACACCAAGTTTATTCCAAATCTCCCTCAGGCAAGTTTTTCTGTTCATAATCTTTATGTTATTAATGAAAAACATTATAATAGTTAAGTTTTGCAGTCAAAGATCATGCCACATTTTTGAAGGTAAAAAGAGGGAAGTAAATGTTAGAGAATTTAGCGTACATTTAGTACATTACATTTAGTTATTCTTAGTTATATACAGTACATTTAGTTATTCTTAGTTATATACAGTACATTTAGTTAAACTTAACAGATATAGCAATATCTGTTCACCATCTGTGTAACCTGAATGTGGATCTTACATTTTATGTTTATCACAAATATGTCTTAATAGGCAAATTAGATGTGCCTTTCTTTTTCAGGACAAAGTGGAGAAAATTATTCTAAACAGTGCAGCATCGGTTGCAGATCCAGGTGGTATCCTAGCCTTGTGGAATGCAATTAAAGACAAGATGTATTCTCTTAATGAACGTGATAAAGAATTGGGGTTGGGTGAAAAGGTAAATAAAATTAGAAAGCAGTAATAAACATAAACATTTGTGGAGGTATATGTTCTTGTAATCTACACAAATGCCCTAAATTGCAAAAAGCTATTTTTACTTCCCCACCCCTTTCCCCCAAACAGTAATGTATTCTTTTATTGTGAGCATAGTAAATTGTAGATATGCACATAAGTAAAACTCATAAAAAAATTATAAAGAGTAAATGTCAGTCTTTTGTTATTCGAATGGCATAACAATACATATACATGTAAGAAATAATCTGCTTGTTGTGGAGTTGTATAAGGTCTAATAAAGTAAAATGTCCTCTTAATGAAAGGCAAGTGCTAGTACAGTTAGTGAAAGAAAAGATAATCTTTATTATTATAGGTGAAGACTGCATGTGATTGCTTTTATGCAGCAAAAATTAAACAAATACATTACCAAAAAATTGTTTAAAACAAATGTTAGATGGCTTGCATAAGCCACTTACTGTGTTTGCTGGTTGCATAGGCCAATTACTGTGTTTGCTGGTTGCATAGGCCACTTCTGCATTTGCTGGCTTGCATAGATTTCTTTTACTTTTTTTCATTCAGTGAAGTAGCATAAATATTAGTGTAAAATCTTACTTGATTTTATTCTGCTCAAGGAAATTTTCAACATTTGCTTGTTTGAATATGTTATAATTTAAACAAGCCATGAAGGCCCAAAGTATGCTTTTCTAAGGATCACAGCTCTAAAAACTGGGTTTCTAAAACATTAGTAGGTGATGATGAAACGTTCATACTGCATTCTAACTTTTAAAACATTCTTTTATATATATATATATAGTTTTCCAATTCAAATTCTGTATATCCATCAGTACGAAATGCTAAAGCACCCAAGGACAAACCCTCGAGCACGTGGGAGTCTTTGTGATTGAACCAGCTAAAGTGCCTGAGGACAAACCTTTCAGCATTGGGAGTCTTTTTGAGTGAGCTGGCTAAAGCGCCCAAGGACAAACCTTCCAGCACATGGGGGATTTCACATGGCCAGTTTCACATTGCATTGTTGCATTCATGAAACAGACAACATCAAAGTACTTGTTAAAAAATTGGCAGATCAAATGAAGTGGAGAAGAGTTGATTTTAAGATTTTTGCAATTGCCCTTTGAAAATTTCTTTTTCCCATATAATATAAATAATATAAATACATTTTTAGGTAATTATGGATGAAGAAAGTCAACCAAGAGCAACGATTATGTTTGAATCATGAGCGACTGTAAAGATGGGGGGGGGGGGGGGGGGCTGACAAAGCCAAGAAACTCTCAATTGTCTGAGGTTGCAAAATGCAGCATGAATGTTGCAAAGTCACAAGAGGGAAACACTTGTGGAATCTCAAGTCCGACAACAAGCGAGCGAGCCAGTATTTTCATATGGCCAGCTTTATGTTGCATTGTCATGTTCGCAAAGCAGATACAACTGGCGATCAAGGTCATTTGCTAAATTATGCTTGAATTTTCACTTGCAGTGTGATTTATAATGTAAAAATAATAACCAAGCAGGTAAAGAACAAAAGTTATAAAAACTGTCGGTGGGCATTCGGAAAGTGAATAATGGATAGATTGGTACAGTTTTAACACCTGAAATGTTTTGGCAAACCCTTTGCCCACCACAGGATCAAGTACACTATGATGTCATCAGTACAGCCACAGGCACTGAATTTAATTTCTTTCTGCTGATTGACCTGGTGACACATTATTTTTTGCTATGTGCCTGCTTGGAATATGTAATGCTGAATGGTATGATGGGCACCAATTTTGAATGTCAGCTTAGTAGGGTCAAGGTAATTTTCTAAATGATGCTTGAATTTTCACTACCAATATGATTTATAATCAAGCCTTCCAATAAACAAATTCATTTATGTTCCTAGTAATGTATTCATTTTAATTTTCCACCCTTCATACTATAGTTGCAAATAATATTTTTTATTCTGTTTCAATCTCACCATTTAATGTGGCTCATAAGTCTGCTTTTGTAAATCTGCTTTTTGAAGTCTGTTTTTCTAAATCTGTCTTTTGAAGTCTGTTTTTCTTAGTCTGCTTTTCAAAGTTTGCTTTTCTACGGACAACAGATCTAGAAACTGGTTGTTCATAAATACCTATCTGTAATGGCTGAAGCAGTAATGCTAACACACTAACTTTTGAAACATTAAATCCAAATAAAATTTCGTTCTCATTTAATGTGGAAACAACTTTGGCCACACCTTTCCACCCTTCTGGCTGTTTGCAGTCCTATTTGTCTTTACTAACAGCTTTATTTTTAGATGATTTTTGTCTGTACCTAATTAGATAAGGGGAGGCTGGTTTTTTTTTTTTTTTTTTTATGCATTCAGTAATTGTATTCTTTAAAATTTTGTTTCCCATCACACATATGGAATGAAGAAAACAAACAACAAGGTAAATTTACCATAATACAGTCTTGAATAAACCAGCCTAACAATTTCAGAACTAAATTCATCTGTGCTGCTTCTGATCATAGCACTGGTTTGTCTTTTTGTTGATAAACTCGAACTGTAATCATGTGACTAAGCCATAACAGTAGAATATGGATCTAGTGATATGTTGTTGTTATGGTGGTGTTTCAATCACCTATATTTTTCAGATTTCCTGTAGTTGATTTTTTCCCCAGATATTCAATAATTGATTTAAATGTTTTTACATATTTTTTTTTTTAAGTCAAAGGAATTGAATTCTTGTAAATGAAAGAAAAAGTTCAAAGTAAATCGAAAAGCATATGAAGTTTTTGATGTATATATATTGGCTAAGGTTTATTGAAAAGAAACATTTAAAGTTTAAATTGAGTTTTAACTTGAAACATCGACAGCCTACTGTTGTAAATTACAATGACATTGGTTTCTAGTAGCAAAATTTTAATTATAGTGAAGTACAGTATGAAAGTCAAATACTTGTGAATGCATGCCAGGCTTCCACAACATCAGAGTACAATATATATATGCCACATGCTTGTGAATGCACAACAAGCTTCCACATTAGAGTACAATATATGTCAGAAATTTGTGAATGTACAAAAAGCTCCCATATCAGAATACAATATATAAGTCAAATACTTGTGAATGTACAACAAATTCCACATCAGAGTACAATTATTAGTCAGATACTTGTGAATGTACAACGGGCTTCTGCAACATCAGAAAATACATCATGTTTGGATTTGATTGTAAGTTGCATCCTATTTTTGTGTTGTTTTTTTTGAAATATAGATGTTAAAAATGTCCATTCAACATGTGATGTTTGAAAGCACTCATGTTTGCTTTTGCTTTCTTTACATGTAGGGAATCTCAACGTACTACTCCCACAACTGTGATAAAAGAGATGCTGAGTTGGCACAGGAGTTTATGGTTGCAAAGGTACATCTTGTTCACATATACAAATTTGTTTGTAAATTTTTGTTAAGGAATTAATTTTTCAGATTGGTTATTGAGTCAGACAGCAGAGTATTCTAACTAGGCTTTTTTTCTAAAGAATCTTTCAGCACCGATAATTGAGAAATATTGATTTGACCTATTTAAAGTATATATTATTGTGTTACAGTTGTGGATTTCAGTTAAGATTAATAAGGTAAAATGAAATTCTCTGAACAAATTAATAAAAATTATGATCTGAAGATGTCACCATTCTCAAAATTGTTTCCTCAAAATATTATTAAAATGCAGCACTTAAAAATTTTTTTTTATGGTATGGTAGGGATGATTTTGGTTTCTTTTATTTATTAGCCAGCAAGAAATGGGTGCCACTAACAAAGAAAAACCAAAAATGTGTTTGTTTTCATTTAGTGGGTTTTTAGTTTTTAGATTTCAGTTACTTTATTTGAATATATAATTTGCTCTCATGACAATATTCTAGACAGATAGTTCAAAATACAGAGCTTATGGAAAGACAAATTTTATATCAAAATAAAAAGTCTAGTGTTGTATAGTACTATTAATAGTTATATAACTTTAAGCAATTATTTTATTAAACTAAGTTTAATTTTTTTAGTAAAAGAAAAATGAAAGTAAATCATGAAACAGTTAATTATCAATTTTCAGCCAATCTGATTTATTGTTGAATTTATTAAAATATTTTAAATTTGTTTGACAAAGAACATTTTGTTTCTGGATCAAACTATTTCAAGTTACATATTGTATCTCCAGAAAATAAGTCCATATAACACACGCCTTTTCAAAAAGGATGATCCTGATACTCATCTACCTGTCTTTGAGATCCGACTTGCTTCTATAGAGACCACTGGTGAGGCATCCAATTTTTGCTTGTTTGTATTCTTTGAGTTATCTCAACATGTTACAAATTGCCAGAAATTACAAAATGTGTTCCTTCTATAATATGCATAACTAATTTTAAAGAGCACTTTATTCACCTCAGTCTTTTGCATGACTTATTCTTCTTAATTGTCCAGTGATGACGACTTTCTACAGAAAGGCTAACCAATTTGGATATATTCTATGCGTGCTCAACATCTACAAGCCAGAATTATTTTACAGTTTTCCATTAAATAACTTACAGAGGTAATTAGCTCATTAGCACTAAAAATGGTACATTTTCCATTACCACCATCTTGCATGACTTCCCTTGCATATTTTTGTACATTGTACTAACATTCTCCTGATGGTATTCGAAAGAGGCATCAATTTCCAATTGCTGAACATCAATTTTAGACTTATACATTCAAAATTTTGCATACTGCACAAGGTTAATCAAGGTCACGGACTTTTGCCCACAATGTCCAAAAATACAAAGTTGAATTTTTAAAATCTCGGCAATATTACACATCGGGTTATGAATGAATAAACTACAATAACGTGCTGTCATGATTCTGAAATTAGGTTGTAAAAATTTACAATACTTAGGAAATATTTGCACTAATTTTAAAAATTAATAAATCCACCAATTGCCAAAAGTTTATGTACACCAATGCCATACACATTTGTCTAGAATATTTTTAGGATAGTTTGGAAAACAAAAAAGTTATGCCAACAACAAACATACACTTAATAATGAATGAAATACGCTATTTTCATGAAATTTTCTATCATTTAATTCGTATTTAAATATCTACACATCAGAAAGGAACTAAAATTAGCATGCATCTGAATCTATTCTAAAACAGAAACGAAAGACAGATTTCAAATATCCTTGTTAATTCCAAGATATTTGATTTAGCCAATCCTCCCCCCCCAAAAAAAAAAAAAAAAAAAAAGTCAAGGTGTGAAGATTTTCGTATTTGTACAGTGTCATAACTCAGGAACTGTTGTTCCATACAGTGTCAAACTTTTTTAAATTGTGGCAATATATACACATGGTCCATTGAACAAATAAACTATAATTGGGTGCACTAAGCATGATTTCAAAGTTAGTTTAAAAAAATATCAATATTTTTTAAGTTCAGCTGTCAAACTCTACTAGAATTTACAAATTTCTATGCTTATCAATTGATTCTTTTTCATTGACTTTTTGTACATGGTGTATTTTATATGATCTTAGTTTCATTGTAAATTTGCATCTGTTTAAAAGCCTGTATCAGGTGTGATTTTATTTTGTGATTTTAATATTTTTAATTTGGGTGCTATCCGTCTGAAGAAAGTTAATGCTCAGATTCTGCAGGTAATTATTTCGTTTTTTAAAATTACTTTTAAATGTCTTTTTAAATTTAAATATTAATTATATCATCAGAATCTTGATTATAATTTTTTCACGCAGTCTTTAGTGTGTTGCTAATCACTGTTCACAGTATAGGTCTTGAATTTTAAAAAAAGTTTGGTGTGGAAAAGGTCTATAAAAAGTTTGGAAAATCATTTTAAACTTGTGGCAGGAGCTTTGATAGAAACGGAGGCAAAAGTGATTAGAGAGAGTAATTTGATTGATTGAGAGCTTCTTGCGTGCTGCTGACTTTCACTGATACAGATGGATAAAGAAAAGTTTAGATCTATAAAGGAGAGATACAGCATCTGGGTCAGAGAATGAATGAAGGCCATGTTGCCTTGATAACAACTTAATGGCTTGCTGTTTTATGATTTCCAAATTGCCTAGAGATCTTTAAAAAGTACACTTCTTCGGAATGTGAAAATTCCTTACATCTCATCTAGGATTGAATGATCTTGTCTCAATCATGAGCTAATGAAATTTCAGTCCTTTTGAGCTCAAACCAGGTCTTTTAAGGAATATTCTGCTTCTTTGTCACCATCTATCTTAAAAAAATGATTGGTTTATATGTATGAAAATATGTAGTAGAAAGTGTTGATATTTTGAGCAGTATCTGTTACATCAGTGACATCTTTTTTAAAACTACATGTACCTTATAAAAAGTTATCAATACATTGCCACAGATAATGAAAATGGAGATCTACCAGGCTTTGAGGGACAAAAGATTTTGGGGACACATAAGTTCACATCAAAAGATGTTGCTGGACCAATCACATTCAGGGTCACAAGGGGAGACTACTCTAAGCTTTTGGAGATTGTTGTGCAGAACCTGGAGCTTGCTGCTGTAAGTGTGTCTTAAAATATAAACAGGTTTGTCATTTTCATTATAGTGTTTTCCACTGTTCACTATTAGCAAAAAATATGAATTGGTATTAGGTGTAAAATAAATGTGGGAGTCCTAAAATTTGCACGTTTGCAACCTTATTCATCAGGCAATGTTGAGTATCCAGTGTTGGAAAATCATAATATAGTTTGCATTTTTGGCACACACATGAGTCTGTAATAAAGGCATTGATAGAACCATAACATAATACAAAATTATTAAATTTACAAACATTTTTCCTGACTTCAGTTTCTCTAAGGTATACTTTCAAAAGTTTATAAACTTCCTGCTCTACTTTTAACTTCAGTACAGCATGAAAATGTTTATTTTTATCAGGGAACCAGCTGTGCAAATCTTGGAAGTATCAATACTTGTTCTGTGAATCAAGTATTCATTCAAGGTCCCAAGTACTTATTAGGTAGAGTCCATTAATTAGAGTTATCCTCCTTAGTACATTTTTGTGTGCATGTGGCTTCAGTAATAGGAGAATGATGCTAACCAAGGTTGTGCCATTTACAGTTCTCTTGAGAGTGGCTTCTTTCTTCCATTTAAAGTTTTGTTTTGTTGCTATGGTCCTGTACTTTCCTGTTATCTTTTAATCTGCTGACAAGATAAATGTAAAATTTTTTTAATAGTTCTATTATTTGCCTCCTTTTTGATTTTTTTTAGACCTTGATAACATAATAGATGATGTGTTGTGAATGCAGATATCTCCCAACAAATTTTACTTCTGCTTCACTTGTGATTTATGTTCTGAACATGAAAGGACATGGATTTTTTGAGTGATGGTCAGATATCTGTTGGGAGTAAAAAGCTTGTAAATGTTTAACTATTGTGTCGAGGCTGTCAGGCATGGCTTAAAATATTGCTGCATTGTTGACTTTCAGACACTGCACTTGAGCAAATGGGAGTAATAGATAATAATTATGCAGATGTCATACTGAGTTTTTTAAGATTTTATTGAATTTCTCTTTTGATGTAGAGAAGGAGAGACCAGTCTTCCCATATCTGCAGGGCTGCTTGACATATCTAGTATATAAACATGGAGGTTGCTCTGGCATTGCTCAAATCATCACTGTTGGTGAAAGACTTGATTTGCATACTAAAGTGCTGCCAGTACACATGTAGCTGAATGACCTATGGTTTTGGCTTCAGTACCAGATTTCTGGGTTCTTCCGACTAGCACAATAGAGAACATAATGGACTCAGGGAAAAGGGTGTTTGTACTCACATGCTATAAATGAAGTCAGAATGCTACTTTCCCCACTTCCTTTGCATTTAAACTGAATTGTTTTACCAATGTTACTCATTCTTTATATTAAACAGTGAAGTCATACCATATACGTATTTAATTTAGGAAAATCAACTAAATGAGCTTTTCCCCCCTTAAAAAAAGGAGAAAAGAGAGGGATAATGATATAAGTAATTCCATCTGTCATTTCACTCACAGAGGTATAATCTAGAATGAGCATGAAACAGGAGACATGAATCTCCTGTTTCCTTATTCAATCTCATTTCTTGTGTGCCTTTCATAGTATTAGTTTTTTGCTGTGTGCCTCTCATAGTATTAGTATTTTGCTGTGTGCCTCTCATAATATTAGTATTTTGCTGTGCTGAGTGGGAATTAGTAGTTTCAAGTGTAATTTTGATTATATGCAATTGTTGCTATTTTGTGTTGACTTTAGAACAAAACCCCAATCTAAGATGTTGTGGCTCCATTGTATCATTATAAAAGTAAGGCTGCTTTATTGGGGGAAGAACGTGGCAGTGCTGTTGTGACTTAAAACAATTCTCTTCATCAGTCCAGTTAATATAGACATCAGGAGACAGGATAGTAGATCAGTACAGTATGTACTCATTATTTGTTTACAGTCTTATGCAGCCAATGACAATGAGTATAAGATGTTGAAGGAATACATCAAAAGCTTTCAGTCAGGTTCGATTTCAGCACACAAAGATGGTTCTCGTCACTGGATCAGAAACACAGGACCCATTGTTGAGACGTGAGTGTTAATATTACATTAATTTGTTTTCATTCATGATTGAATTGCTATCAGAGACACATCATCCATTGTAGAGACATGAGCTTTATATTTTACATCTGTTTGTTTTCATTAATGATTGAATTGATATCAGAAATACAGGACCCATTGTAGAGACATGAGTCTTAATATTTTACATATATTTGTTTCATTCATGATTGAGTTGCCATCAGAAATACAGGACCCATTGTAGAGACACCAAGTTTGTAAAGACATCATTTTGTTTTTACCTATGAGGCCCAGATTGAATTACTATCGGAAACAAAAGACCATTGTAGATGTAGATGTAAGTGTTCTGTTACATCATTTTGTTTTCACTAACTTGATCTAGATTGAATTAATATCAGAAACAACAGACCCATTTGTAGTGATGTGGGTCCTAATGTTAATATCAGTTGTTAATAATTATATGCCAAACAAGTTGAATTAAAATATTCTGATTTTTTAGCTTATGGCAATCATCTAACAATAAATTTGCCTGCCTTATCTCAAAGAATTATTTCTTCCCGATGGTCACCGATTACCATTTTAGTGTTATAATAATACAATTGTGTCATTATACTTGATTTATTAATTTACAGAATATATTTATATATTTTGGTTTTAATGATGAATAATCATAAATATTTTGTTCTTTGAGTAGCATTTAAAACATCATCAAGTTAGAATTGTTTGCACAGTATGTACAGGAGAAGTACTAGGAGAATTACTATAGATGTCTTTGGATTGTTTCCATTGTCTGATTTTAGTATGTTTATGTGAAATGAATAATGTCTGGAATAAATATACTTATGAGGCACTTGAGACAGGGTCTTTGCAATATAAAATGTGAACATTGTATCTATGATGTATCCAAAGAGATTCACAGATTCCTAATGCATGCCCGTGAGTTAGTGCCTAAAGATGTTTATATAACCTCCCAAGGGTAGGTAAACAGTATAGAGGTGAACTACTAGCCTGTCCTATTATTGTGTTCCTTTAGATGCCAGGGGGAAAGCTGCTTGCAATTGGGCAACTGCTACTACACCCTTACACCATTTAAACATATCTTAACTGTAGAAATTAGAAAGAATAAAGATTTTTTTTTCATCTCACCACTTCTATGACAAAATTTTTGTAAAATGCTGAGCTGGATATAATTGCTGTAATTTCTTGAGTTTTAGCTTATTTGGAGCATCTCTAATGACTTGGAGGAAAAGGGGTAGACATCATCTCTCATAATATGGGGAGAGGGTACAGACAGGCTTCAAACTAGGGAAACAGGGTATATGTATCAGAAGGCAGGGAGACAACTCCCATTTCACTGAATTCTTCAGTAGGTAACATCCGAATCAAAGGTTTGGTGCTAGAGGTAAATTCTTGGGTAGTTCGCTTGTGTGTACTGTGTATTCTGTGGGAGTACACTTTAGCACTCGACTTGAGCCTCTCCATGCTATCATTTTCAACCAGTGACCTGAATTGAGCCATACCAAACCCGCCTTCAGACAATAAATCATTCCTCTTTGCTATTGGAAAGCTTCCCTCTCATTTTCCTTTCTCGGGTTAGCTTGATGAATATGATAAACTCTGATTGAACCCAGAGTGTTGTCTGGTAGTATTCATGTCTATAGACTCTGCTTGAATATGCCCTATGGTAGATCTCTTTAGTGGTCACTGTTACCTACCAGCTTTTATTTTTAACATCCCTGTCTCAGTATCAGGCTTTAAAGTTATTAATTAATATTCACATCTACACTGATGACAGACTGGTTGCCTAGTTCACCCTTCAGACTTTATAATTAAGTTGCCTCGAGTTCTGGCATTCAATATATTGACAGGTAAATTTGTGTACAATGCATGGGTTGGAATAGTTATCTTAACTTGACTGATTACAACATAGATTATCATTCATATTACATTCGGCTCTGCCCCCACCAACCCTTGATAATTGAGTCAATACTTTGTTAAAATTACAGGAAATAAATTTACAATAAAATAATACACAGCAAAATGATATACATATGGGTCTTCCAAAACCTCCTATTCTGCCTACATAAATAGAGTCAAATCATAAATGTTGGGTTCAAGTCAGTTTGGCAGAGATTAGCCACTTAGCTGTATTTTCTGTAATCGAGGAAGTACACCTTGATGGAGTAACACACACAAACGGTCCACTTTCAACACTTGGCAATTATTGCAGGACCCGTCTTAGACTTGTCTCACTGTGTCTTCAGATTAACAGGTTCCAAACAATGCAATGCACAGGAATGGAGGTAAGGCAACAAAGCCAAAACAAAAGCAAAAACCAAAGCCTGCTGAAATTCAATACATGGTTCTATCAGTGCTGATACATAATCTACCTCATCTATGACTGAGTATGAGTGCCAACAGAAATAGGCAGCTCTTACAGTTCGACCTCAATGGTTAATTTACAGTCAGCAATTTTAAAAAGGGAATAAAATGTGACAGTTCACAATCCTGCAGGTTACAATAATTATTAATGGTTTTTACATTAGTGGAGAATGAATGAGCACTCCACTACATCCCAAATCTGTTACAATAAATCAAAGGCTATAATAAACACACAGCACATGTTTAAGTTTAACATTACATATTTCGATTTCTATTGAACGTCATAAAATAAATGGCATTATTTTCATACAAAAGTCAATAAAAGAATATATAAATATCTCTACAACATTCTTAATATACCGCATATATACATATAATACAAAAGAATTTGATATGTTTTACCTTTTCTTATGCAATTGCAGGCCAAAAATCTTCGTCCATGAAATCTGTTCTACCCTTGGTGAATAGGTACTGTTTTGTGTGGATAACTTGTTAGCACATTTTTCAGTCCGACTTATAGACTACCTATGCCCACACTTCCTATGTATTCAACAGGAAAACATATCTCCATATACGAGCATCGAACGTCCACCAACAAGTTTATTTTCTGCTATCCCTCATCCATCCTTCACCGTTTGATTACTCATGCATGACAGTCGATTGACCTATATCCTAGGTACAGAGCAAAGTGGTACTGCACCACAGTTTGCAAGGACGGTTTAACGATCCAGCGTTCATTATAAAAAAACAACAAGAGATGTTAATTAATAAAATCGTTAATTAAAACAGGCATAATTTGCCTAGACTCTTCTAACAGCCACGCTTTCCTTCCATGCTTTCTGGTACTAGGCACAACAGCAGGTAGGTGTCAGTTTGCTGTTCTTTCTCAACATTTGATCAGCATTCACAAAGTATACTTTCTTTCATGCTTGCTGTCAGTACTTACAAGAGAGATGGGAGTCACAACAAACTTGCAATCAGTACATACAAGAGGGATGAGAGTCATAAAAAACTTGCAGTCAGTACATACAAGAGGAATTGGAGTCACAACAGACTTGCAATCAGTACATACCTTACAAAGAGGAATGGGAGTCACAACACATTTTGGGCTGATTGTTTTGAAAGCACTCATTCAGCCATGATACTGTCAGAAAGGGCAAACAACTCAAGTAACAGAAAAATTATGTGGAAGAAAGCTGACATCCTCAAGACCACTGGAAAATGCACAGCCCTGGCTTGGCAGAAGTGTTACCAGTACTGAGCAAAAAATTATACTCAAGGGACATGACTCTTGGGCAAATTCTTTATCATTTATTTCTCTCCCTTGGAGATTTTGTGGGGGTCATTTGAGGCCCTTGCATGCTATGTGAATTAGGAATATGTGTATCTCCTTAAGAATGCTCATCTAGTTAACAGACCTTTTTTCATTTATCTTCTTTGCTTAACCAGTACAATCCAACACACAAAGTGCTTCTCTATTTTGTTTACAGTTACATTGGTTTCATCGAGTCTTACAGGGATCCTTATGGCGCTAGGGGAGAATTTGAAGGTATGTATGTTGAATTTAAAAATAATTTAAATTGTCTATCTTGTGGAACTTTATGATGCATTCCTTTGCACCATGGCAATAACAGTTATTTAAATGTCTATAACAGACATTTATCTATAGATCAACTTGGATGAGTTTCAACATTAACTCTTGTATATGTAGTTGAACTCTTGAATATGCATACTTTTAATGTAAATTTCTGGTCATGAAAAGCTGTGTTGGTGGGACTTGTGACATACTAATGCATTGGCCTTGCAGAGGATGATCATATTCACCAAAATACAATTTTGCACAATAGATTAGAAAATAAGTTCAAAACGTACAGTTGGTCCACGCATAAATTTAATGAATTGTTGGAAATATGTGGCTTAGATGTTTCCCACCAGTCAGCAAGTACATCCCTATCACTGCTAAGTTCTGGTATGAGTTATTATCTCCTCTTTCTATGCATGCCTGTTTCCAAGTATTGTCTCTAAAGTGAATTTAAGAATTAGTATGTTTACTTTTTGGGGGGTTTTTTGTGCTTTTTTTTGTTGTTGGTGTTTGTGTATGTCCAAGGCTTTAAAAGTAAACAATATTTTGTTTGGCAGGATTTGTGGCAGTGGTCAACAAGAGTATGAGTGCAAAATTTGCAGAACTTGTGATGAATGCAGAGCATCTTTTGGCTCACCTTCCCTGGCCATCAGAATATGAGAAAGACAAGTTCCTGAGACCAGATTTTACCTCTCTTGATGTACTAGCATTTGGAGGCTCTGGAATTCCTGCTGGCATCAATATCCCCAACTGTAAGTCTAGTAATTTCAGTTAACACACACAAAACATAAGGCCAGTATTCAGCATTCCAACTTGGAAGTCTTGTAATTTCATCATCGATTATTGGCAGGTGATTAAAATAAAACTCTGCTTTAACTTTAGGTATTTCTCTCCGGCACTTAAGATGAGGTGCTTGAATTGATCACTGCAAGCTTCAAACATCATTGGCAGATTGGCATTTCAAGACAGTGAATTAAAAATAATACCTTTTCTCTCTCTTACTGTTGTTTCCTCACAATTATAATTTTTTTTTGCCCCTAGAGTTATTATCTCTTCTGGCTAAGACAGTACAATAGACTGTATATACATATTTTTATTCTTTGTTTGTGAATCTCTTGCATTTGAAAGGGTGTAGCATATTATTATAATAATACAAGTAATGGAATTTTTCTCTAAAGAGGAATGAGATGTAGCTATCATTATATATGCAAATCTATTGACAGGGTAGTTGGCATATTTTGATAGAATTAAAAAATGTGTTTAGAGTAATTATATATCTCCAAGTCTCATTATTCATTTCAACACATATGAACTGAAATGAATTTGTTATGTACACTTAATGTTAAAATTCTCTCCACTTTTGAAGATCTCATCTGTGAACCTAAAATTTTTTATCAGAAAAAGGTTTATATTTTGTGTACACCCACCACATCTGCACTGCACTGTCATTGTTTGCTATGCAATTGTATTCAGTCCAATAGCCAGTGCACAAAACATTTGCTTTGTTTGTTTTTTTTAATGATTTTTGTTCTCTTGCTGATTCATATTTTTGGAAAAGCATTGGCCATGCTGGAACATGAGTGAAAAGTGAACTTTAAGTAGTGCTATGTCTAAGAGAGAATGTATGAATTATAATCTTGATGAGAAATATTGTACAAGCAAAAACGTAAGTATGTTGTATTTATTACACTGGTTTTTCAGATCCTTGCAACAACCATTCATTCCATTTTGAAGAATTTATATATACTCTTACTAAAGCACTCAACAGTGAAATTACTTGACAAAGGAGTTATATGAAGGAGATTACGGAAAAGCATCTGGCATCATGGATTGTAGATTTATATCAAATAAAGTTTATAGTGCCTATAAATATGGAAGGTTAAATGGGATATTTTGTATGGTAATAATTATGTTGGATTACAGAGAACATTTTTTACCTATGAACTTTCATTCATTAACAGCTTTAAAGAGTTTATTTTCAAACTTTGTTGATTTAAGGTCTTTCTGTGATAAAAAGAATCAGTAAGATCTTTTGAATATTAAAAGAATCTGTGATTGGTGAATTTTTATTGGTATATTGGTTCTATAATTTTAATGATTTAAGATGCTTTGATGACAAAAAGGATCAACAATTGGTGAATTATTTTGTTATATTGGTTCTGTTTTATATATTCTCATCGCAGAATAGTGGATACCCGAGATAAATGTTTCAAATAACAGATACTAAAGTAATAATATCATGGAAAGTGTAAATACATGGATATTTGTAAAATTTATATAATTTGAATATAAACAATGCAAAGAATGTAACTAGAAACAATGTAGCATGCACAAAATTACAAAATAATATAAATGTTTCTTCGAAGTACATTTCTTATGCATAGCATAAAATGATTCTAATTTTTCCCCATCGGCTTCCTCTGTCAAGTTTCTTAGTTGGTGAATTAAATGTCTCTTCGGTATAAAAACCTGTACATTTGTATATTCATACCATTTGGTTTCTCTTTGTCAATACATTTATTTGCTATATGTTGTCATTTTGCATTTGGATTAATTATTTTTGTTTTGTTATATTTTCTGTAGTTTAAAAAAAAATATATATATATGCCTTAAGTAGTTTTTATGAAGAAGACCTTGTGTATTTTCTGTGTAAATATTGTCAAACACTTAGAATTTTTAAGAATAGGCACTGCTTTAAGTAATAACTATTGTTATTAAATGATCTGTAATTCATACAGATGATGACATTCGACAAGATGAGGGTTTCAAAAATGTCTCTCTTGGCAATGTGCTGATAGCTGGCTACAAAGACAACAAAATCACATTCCTTTGTGAAGAGGATAAGGTTAGTTCTGTGTCCTCCCCCCCCCCTACCACTTGTAAATCATTAAAAAAAAAGTTCATAGTCTTGAGGATGAAATGATTGTCATTTTTATTAGAGTGGAGCACCCCATTAATAGAAGTTCATTTGTTTTAATTATTTTGTAACATATTGCTTGTATTAATAGTTGTTAGTAATAATTATATAGATATCTTGACATATTTTTGCACCAGAGCACAAAAGAAAGTGGAGTGTTAAATTTTATGAATGTTTTAATAGATTTATAAAAGAACTGTACAATTATGGGACTGATTAGATATAGATTTATAAAGAAATAGCAGTTTGTTAGTACTGGATTGTTACCATTATTGATTTGCTGTCCTTACTGGATTATAAAGAAACAAGGAAGTAGTTTAATTATTAGATTGTCATTATAAGTCTGTAAAGGAGCGTTATAACTACTGGATTGTTGTCATTACTAATTTTTAAGGCACAAGTGGAATTGGTGCCATTACTAATTTATACAGAATAAAGGGAGTACAATTGCTGGATTATTGTCATCTCTAATTTATAAAGGAGGAGGGAAGTGCTGTCATTTCTTGATTTTTGTTAGTACTAATTTATAAAGGACTAAAGATGTTGAAATTATTGGTTTGTTGTAATTATTAGATTATTGTTATCTCTAACTTGTACAGAAACAAGAATGCAATTACTGGATTTTTGCCTTTACTAAATATATCAAGGAACAGGAGAGTATTGCAATTACTGGATTGTAACCACTCATTTATTAAGGAAAATAGGAGTATATAATTCATGGAGCATGATTACTGAATTGTCATTACTAATTTGTAAGGAACTAGGATATAGTTTAATTAATGGATTGCTGTCATCACTAATTTATAAAATAACAAGAGAGTATTGTGATTGCTATAATTACTGATATACAAAAGAACCAGGGATTGATATGAATATCGGTGGGTTTTTTGTACAAAAAAGAGTTGTAATTATTGAATTGTTAATTTATAAATGAACTTGGAGTATTATAATTCATGGATTATTCTCATCACAGTTTAACAAGGGAGTATCATGATGACTAGATCATTATCATCAGTGATTGTCATAACAAAAGAACAGGGAAGAGTTGTTATTACAAATGTACATTTATAAAAGAAATGATTGAATGAGTAATTTCATTCCATTTTCTAAGATAATTTTGAAGATATTCTTGCTATTGTATTAATTGAATCTCAAAACTGATTAAGCAGAGCTAAATTTTAAAGTATGCATATCTGCAAAACTTAAGTCTTTCTTTAAAGTAGTTTATTTTAGTCTCCCCCCAAAAAAGTCAACAGAATATTTTGACTTACAGTTCGTGTAATTTTATTATGACTATCTGGTTTTTTAGGAACTATATACAAAGTGGAAGATCCCATCTTTTGAAGTCCAGGTTGGCTTGCATGAATTGCTGGGACATGGTAGTGGTAAACTGTTCATGAAGAAAGCTGATGGCACTTTCAACTTTGACATTGACACAGTACAACACACAGAAACACAGGGAAAGGTATGTTAAAAAGATAAATACAATTTGAGTGCTAGAAGCTGTTATACAGGCTTTTTGAAAAATTCTGGAGCCATAGGAGAAATTGGTTGTAATTAAGTTTATATTTAGTGCACATGGAGTTTTGCATGAATTAAAAAAAAAAATCATTAATAAAAATGCAGGTAAGATATTTTTCTTATTTCTCTTTGTTTTTCAGACACAACATATTTTACATTTGTATATTTTATTATGTAAACTTTTAACATTATTAATCTCTCACTTTTCCACCCAGTGTAGCAAAAAAAGCCTAGTGGAACTATAATGTTTTCACTATGGTATACACTAATACACTATTTAAGTATGCTACTTTTGCAATGATGACTATTAGCTTTTGATAGATTCAGAAATTATTTCCCTTTCTCTTGAGAGTTGTACTGTACTATACCTATATAAATTAAGTTGGAACTAAGTAAGGAATTGAATAGTTATGAGTTGTACTATAACCATATAAATTTTAATGTTGGAACTGAATAGCTGAGAGTTATACCACACTACAGACATATACATTTTAATGTCAGAGCTAATTGAAGAACTGAATAGTTGAAAGTTATACTATTATATTGCCATATAAATTTTATTGTCAGAACTAAGTAAAGAATTGAAGTTTTACTTTAGCCATATTAATTTTAATGTCAAACAAAGCAAGGAACTGAATTGTTGAGAGGTCTAGGTACTGGGTTGTATGCAGATAATAGTTGTCAAGCACTTGGAAATCTTAATTTTATGAAAATAATGCTAATAAAATTCTGCAATATTTATTTATTTGAACTTCTTTATTGCTGACTCATTTCCCACTAAGTCCATTTTTCACTTTCACATGTCAAAAAAAACCCCACATTTAATTGCTTATTTCTAAATATAACTACATTTTCTTGTTTTATGAGGCTAACATTGATTCCATATTTTCAACACCACAATTCTGATGAATTATGGATAATGGCTTTTTAATGGGTATTGAGTGATGTTGAATTGTAATATTTGATTTTTTAATTTGCAGTATATATAGAAATGACTAGTGTTTTGTGACTGCATTAGCTTTCAGGCAAAGCTTAGTAATAGCAGTTTTCTTGTTTGATTTCTCATGGAACTATTACATTGTTGATGGTGTTCCAGATATCTGTTTTTTTTTTCAACCTGAATAATTTGCAGAAAATAAAAATAGTTCCAGTTCAGATTGTCAGAAATCAGAATATTTAAATGGATTGTCAGAAATCAAAATATTAAATGGATTTTCAAAAATCGGAATATTTTGTATTGTGGTACAACATGCCCTCCTTTTATTGCCATTATTTTTTGTTTAACATTGTATGGTATTTACTTCCAAGATTTCTTTTCACTGCTGCTGAAATTTGGCAGTTTATAAGTGTGAAAAATAGTAGCATTTAAAAAAATGATTATGTCATAAACAAAGTGAAACTAAGGACATGGTGTGTTTTGACAGATAACCAGCTGGTACTTGCCCGGAGAAACTTGGGACTCAAAGTTTTCAACCATTGCCTCCACATTTGAGGAATGTCGTGCAGAATGTGTTGGCATTTACCTCTGCCTGCTGTCTGATGTGCTGAAGTAAGTATTTTCTTCTAATTTTAGTAAATGCTTTTAAAGTAATATTCCTTTCAACCAATCTCCATTTCTTAACATCTTCAGATGAGCAGTTATTGTAGACTTTCAGCATTCATTGCTTAGGATCCATTGATTAAAAACTGATCTACAACTGGACCTATTAATTGAAAACTAATCTACAACTGGACCCATTGATTGAAAAACATCTACAGTTGGATCCATTGAAAACTAATCTAGAGCGGACCCATTGAAAACAGATCTACAAATGGACCCATTGACTGAAAACTTATCTACAAGTGGATTCGTTGATTGAAAACTGATCTACAATTAGACCCATTGATTGAAAACTGATCTGCAAGTGGACCCACTGATTGAAACTGATCTACAGCTGGGTCTGTGAGGTTCACATACTTGGGTTTATTTATGAACAACTGATGGGACTTGATTAGAAGAAAGGAATGTGAATTAGTAAAAGTAAATATAGAACTAGTGTCAGCAATGATGAATGTAAAGTTTTAATGTTACTAACATGAATGTGAAGTCAAAAGTCATGAGAAGAGTCTCTTAATTTGATTGGTCTTAAAGTGTGTTACATTGTACTGTTACTTTAGACAATGCGGAAGTCACTCTTTACATGATTCAGTGCTGTCTGGTCAAAAGCGCCATACTCAAGAGTCTGCTAGGACCTGACATGATTAAAGTACATTCAAATATTTCATTAATCAACATTTTTTCTTATTTAGGCAGAATAAATTTTTATCCTTTTATCCAATATTTTCAATTCTGTTTTCAGTATATAGTATTATAAGTATTGTAATGTTAAACTCCACAGAAACATGTTAAATTAAGACATACTTGTTTCTACATTTGCACTACAAATGCTGACAGCATCTGCTTATGTAAATTAAGTTTGCATAAAGCTTTTAAAATTATATATAAATAAACTTATATTGTATTGAGAGTAAACTTAGAAAAGAGATGCCTGAATATTATTCTGATTTCAAATAAATTTCACCTGTTTTTACTCAGTTGCTCTCATCTGAAATATATTAAGCCTTTTGTTTATATTGAGAGAGGCCACAGAAAAGCTTAGATGTTTACTAAATTTCATGAAACAGACATTTTCTTGTAAAACCACACTTTTGGACAATGCTTATAGTTTTCAAACTCAAACTATTTTTGAATTTGTGACAATGAAACAAAAGTACTTTTATTGTCATGAAAAAGTTATATGGCAGAGTTGTTTCCCATTCCATTGTGTAGGAATTTGTAAAAGTGATATAGCAGAGTTGTTTCCCATTCCCTTGTGAAGGGATTTGTTTAATACTTTTGATGAGTGCCAGAATTCTTGTGCTAGGGTGGCATTCTGAACTACATGTCAAAATTTAGTTTGAGAAGCATGTTCAGTCATCTGCTTGTATAATAGATGGGAAGCAACTCTGTAATTTAACTGTCTTATTTAGCTTGGAACAGGTATTTCTCTTTAGTCTATGTTGGTAAGGTCAGAAAATTGTATTAAACAGTCACCATAAAGTGAAAGCATCGTGGTTTAAAAGAAAATATTGTCTTTTAAAATTTTTTTTAGATACACCTAGGCTGTATTTTTGTTATAAACAGGCTTAGGTAAATATAATATACACGTTTTGGATAAACTTGCTGTTCTTTGTTGTAGAGTAACAGGCTTAGGTAAATATTACATATACATTTTGAATACACTTTTGCTGTAAATTAAAAGGCTTAGGTAAATATTACATAAACATTTTGGATACACTTTTGCTGTAAATTAACAGGCTTAGGTAAATATTACATACACATTTTGCTGTAAATTAACAGGCCTAGGTAAATATTACATACACATTTTGGATACACTTTTGCTGTAAATTAACAGGCTTTGGTAAACATTATATACACATTTTGAAAGAATAGATACAGATACATCTACTGATATGTAAATTTAGTATAGTTTATGTGGCAGAATGTTTAAAAGTTTTTAAAAAATAGACAAAGCTGCCTAAAAAATGCTTTTGGCAGATGTGAAAACAGTAAACAGACGTAGATAGCAGTTGTAGCAAGAAAATAAGTTACGGACTGTATTTTACTTCTTTACAAGGAATCTTCTTATACTCTCTTATAATCTCTTTTGTGTATTATAGTGTTTTGTGTTGTACGTTGCAAAGGTTATGCTAGTTTTAATTCTGCATTATTTTAAATGTATTGATTAACTGACCAGAATATTTGGCCACACTGGTGATGATGGTGATGACATTATCTACGTGAACTGGCTGAACATGGTGCGGGCTGGTCTCTTAGCACTTGAGTTTTACTCTCCCGAAACACGAACTTGGAAGCAGGTAGATCTTTCAGTTCATCCAAAGACTGAGCTTTTATCCATTTAATTAGTTAAATGTTTTGTTTAATTTCTTTTTCCTCAGAACATTGCAGAAAGTAGATTTTAAAAAAAAAATTTTTTTTCCAATTTGCTAATGCTAGTTGTCTGTCTTTGAGCACAAGTTTACAAAATAATAAATATGTTTTAAAGTACATGGAACATTAAACTAAAGTACTTTATTTACTAAAATTATTTGTATATATATATGATCATAACAGCTATAATAACAAAACCCCAAACATATTTGGAGAAAATGCATTTATTAACCTATTTAACTTAGCTAGTATGATTATTAAACATTTTTTGAAAAAAAACCCAACAACATATTTGGAGAAAGTGCATTCGTTAACCCATATATTTGATTTTTTTTCAATGGTATATATCTTAAGAAGCTATTATTTACTGAAGTATTATGTAAATTTGACGGTTTCTTCTATCTTGGAGGTTTGACATAATAGGTATTATTTAAACAAGTATGAATTTCCTTGTTGTATAATGCATTTTAAATTAAAATCAAGAATTTAATAGATAGTTATAGCATTGCATTAATTTACTTGTTATATTTGAATAAGGTAATGCATTGTAGTTTAAAATACAATAAAAATCATGATTTAAGGTATTTTCCCCCATTACATTCTAATGTGTTTTTTAAAGGCTCACATGAATGCTCGCTTTGTCATCCTGCGGGTAATGTTGGAGGCTGGTGATGGATTGGTACAAATACAAAAAGTCGTTGGAGAAGATGGTCAACCCGATCTTTGCATTAAACTTGACCGATCCAAAATCACTTCAGTTGGTAAACCGGCTGTTGGAAATTTCCTTCGCAAATTACAAGTAATCATATTATTTGCCTCATTTACATTTTCATTTCTAGATATAGGAGATATTGTGTTAGCAAAACAGTTTAAAATTTATTGAAATAATAAATAAATATTTGAATTCAACCTCCATCCTGTTTTGAAGGCAACAGTTATATTTATCAAATTTAAATGATGGTGAAGGTGTACAGTACAATGCTCAAAGAGATAACTCAAATTTGCTATGTATCAGTTTAAATCAGGTTCTGAGCAGTTAGTTTATTACAGAAGTCATGAAAAAAATCATTGGGAATCTTTTTTTTTAACAAAGTTTGAAATTGAATAGAATAAATTAACACTGGGTTGGAAGATTTTCTGTGATCTACAACACGTCCAATCAATAATATTGCATTATTTTATATTTTGAAAAAAGAATGAAATAGTCAAGTTATATTGTCATTTAATTCAGTTAATGAATATCCTAAATGTTTATATTGTATTACCCAATTTATTTTACAGGTGTACAAGAGCACTGCAGACTTTGAAAAAGGAAAAGAAATGTATGATTATTACTCTGATGTCAATGATAGCCAAGAACCTCACTTCCTCAGTCTGCGATCTATTGTTATGGCACGAAAACAGCCACGCCGTATGTTTGTTCAGCATCACACTTATTTACAAGGTTGGTGTCCTGTTGTTTTTAGTGTGATATGCATTTGGAACTTTGGCAGCTTTTGATATTGTTCTTGAAATGTTATTATTTGTCCTGTTTGTCTTTATTATGTATTTCTTCCAAGATTCAGGATTGTCATTTAATGTTTTGTTGTGTCCTCTTTGCAGTATATAGTTATAATTAGGATTATAGCATCATTTTGAAAATTTAAAAAGAATAAATCATAATTCGATCCTACCCCCCCTCACCACCACCACCACCATCAACTGTAAGAATTTTATGTTTAATTGTATAATGTTCAAAGTAATTATAATATATATTTTATAGGTTGCTGAAGAGAAGTAAGTGCTTTAAGCTTTCCATGGAGTTTAAAGGAGTTATTTGTTTGTTGATAACTGCGCACTCTTTTCCAGATGGTGAAGTAAAGTTGAAGAGCTATGATGCCACTGCATGTGCTTTGGTTCAGTCCTTTGTAGACCGATTTCCAACTTCAACTGTTGATGGTGTTCTTCAGGAGCTTTGGGATAAGGACAAACCATTTTTCTCAGACTAGGAATGCCTAGAGATTAATGTGATGTACTATTAACTTTGAAATTCTTGTGCATGAACTGTAGTCTTAGCTGGTGAAATCCCACATGAGCATAACGACACCAAATATTAAGTTTGCTTACAATTTTTACATTACACCAGTTTCTAATTTACTTTTTAAATCATAGTTCTGATGGAAGTTATTTCCGACATTTGCTAAATTTCTTAATGTTTGTAACCTTTTTAAAGTCCTTTTTCTTTCATAAATATTTTCCCCAGAATTATGTGAATGATTGGTCTGTATTTCATGCAGTTACAAGAAGGAAACATTTTAATGCTATATTATTTTGAGTGCTATAAATTGTCAATGATTACCAGTTGTTGTGCTACTGATTAAGAGCTGAAAATTGTTTCTGGTTTTTTTAGTTAGTTAGTGGCATGACTTCAGTTAGACATTCAAACATAAGATCATAAAAAACCAAAACTACTTTGTATTCTTTTATAAAAGATTACAGGAGTGAAAAGCTGTTTTATTCAGATAATGAAAATACAAATAGTGATCAGAATTGTGTGAAGTTTACTTAACAAAAATGTTGTGAATAAAGAACTTATGGTTTATTTGTTAATTTTAAATTTGTTTAAATTTTGTAAATCATTTGATATTGATTTATGGAATGGAACACAATTTTAGAATGGAAATCTCACTTTCAAAACAGGTGAACATGAAAAACTATTTTTAATGGAATTGGAAAAACAAATGAAGTTAATCGTATGCAGCATCATATAAGTTATCTTTTATTATTTTTTCTGCATACTGACTATATGTAAAATCTTTTCTGAAATAATTAACACCAAAATACTTCTATTCAGAAATTAAAAAAAAAATTAGTACATGTATTAACATTCAAGGTACAATAGCAATTATTCATTATATTTTTAGATCTACTTTATAGTATAATCAGAAATTATTGTCACATTTCTAAGTAGTACTAACTTAATCTAATTATTAATTAATTCAACTAATTTTCATTCTTTTATGAATTTTTTGACAGTTAATATTCTTCTTTGTGGGGAAAAAAATGATGAAAATCAGAGTTCTTTAATCAATATGTAATTAGGGAGATTTTATACTCAATGAATTTATGGTTGTTTATTTTATCTTACTGCACAAAAGAACACTTTTGAAAAGTCATAGATTATTAATTTATAGTTGTTTATTTTATCTTACTGCATGAAAGAACACTTTTGAAAAGTGACAAATTATTCACAATACATGGCAAGCATCAACACCAGTTTTAACCACTTTTGTAAAGATAAATAGAGAATATAAAAATTTAAAAAATTTAATTATAATACAAGTGTGTATTAAATATGACGCCTTTATTTTGCAGTCTCATAACAGATTGAAACATTTAACAGAGTTTGTTGATGTCAGATGAATATAATCCAGTGTCTCAGTTAAATACGGCCGCCTCCAATCATTTTGAAATGCTGAATCATTTTTTAATTTGGCATATTCCTGAAAAAGTTGACAATAAAACTCAGTGAGCGGACATGAATCGTCTTGCACGTTTTTCTCTGGCTAAACAACCATGAACTTTCTTCTCTGATAGTTTTCATAAATTTTCACAGCACAAGTAGTTGCTCCTGTAAGCATGGTTCATAATACATTAACTTACAAATAGCAAAACATTATTTCTTTTACAGCCCTTTCATCTACACTTGTACTTCTCAAACTTTATGATCTGATAGCTCTCCAAATTTATTGTATAAATTTCAAGGTTCTCCTGACTAAATACTAATAAAACAATATTTAATTTGCAAAACAAATTAAATTACACAAACACATCTCATAGCCTCTTGTTTGAGAAGCACTCCTCTTGAACTCAAATGGTCTGAGTAGAATCAATAAGCCTTTTGAAGTTGCACCTCTGTTACCAGATATGTGCAAAGTTAGGTAGACTGTTTAATAATAGACAGCTAGGTACACAAATATAAAGAAACCATAGATATAAAAAGAAAAACCAGGGCCATTACATTAACTGTTTCTTGTGTTGGGTTACTGATTTACTGACATTAAAGATGTTTTGTCAACTTCAACAAAAGTGTTTAAGTGAAGCTAGTCTGATAACTCTCAAAGCAGTATTTTTCTCAAGTATTGTGAATTTTTATTTTCTCTTCTTTGCACATCCCATTTTCTCACATGCAGCTTAGTCATATGGATATTGGATTTGGGACCTAGACTATTTTATTGTAGAAATTAATATTAAGCAATAATAATAAAAAATTTGTGGTAACCATTTCAGTATTTTATTTTTTATAAAATGTGGTGAATGCATTGTGTGTTATGCATTATTTTACATGGACTGTACAACATATATATGTGTACCATAAAATGAAATACTTTGAAATATGTTTAGAACACAACATATACGTGTACCATATAATGAAATACTTTGAAATATGTTTAGAACACAACATATATGTGTACCATAAAATGAAATGTGTTGAAATGTTTAGAGCACAACATATGTGTATACCATAAAATGAAATGTGTTGAAATGTTTAGAGCACAACATATGTGTACCATATGATATAATGAAGTGTTTAAAATACATTTAGAGCACATCCCCTTAAAATAAAACATATATTTACAATACTGCTAATGTTTTGGCTTTGAAATGTATTTAGAGCACCAGCTGTTATAACCCCAAAAGCAGATGGTTCTAAAATGACCTTCAAATAAAACATATATTTACAATACGACTTATGTTTTGGCTGTGAAAATGACAACCACTTAAAACATCTATTTAAACGACAACCACTTAAAATACAACACCTGTTTAAAATACAGATAACAATACAGTAGTGTTTACCACTTCTTTCTGGTTTGCAACAGTTTGAAAAATCCTTAATGACCTTAACCAGTACAATGAGGTGGTAGATACATTAACAGTAATGAGATCCTAAAATATGGTAATGGTGATGTAAAAATTAATTATATACATGTGGTGAAAATGGTTGAAAACAAAGCATGAAATGTGTGGAAAATCTTGCAAATATTTCAGGGTTTATGAGGGTATATGCTTTTACTTTTTACTATTCTATTTTATGACTATTAGATCTTTGCTTTCTAGTTCTAATCAAGTTGAGTGTAAAGTATTCAATACGCAGTTATTTTCTTACAATTAGATTTTTTAAAATATTTATTTCTGCTGAATGATTCAAGTAACTAGATGAGTATATGCAGTTATTTTCCCTCCGTTAGGTTTTGTACCTCTAGGTCTTTGCGTAATATCATGTCTTGTAAACCCAAACCACAATTTATGTGGAGTATATGTGTATTAAATATTCAAACTAATGCATTCACCATGTTTACACATACACTTTGACGACATCTCAAAAACATTTTGGACTGGGACTATTAAAATAAGAAAAAACAAAAAAAACTATAGACCAAAGACAATCTTTCTAAATCTGGATTACCTTCAAAACAAAAGTATCATTACAGTTATTTCCTTTTTTAATGGTATTTTACAAACTCAGTACGGAATAATCTTTGATACATCATCTTTAAAGGTAAATTCTATCCATTACTAAAGATAATTGTATCTTGCTTTCATGTAGAAACTGACAAACAATAAATAAACCCCTTTAAAACTAAATCTGTGCTCTGTCATGTGAAATGAAAGTACCGTAAAAAGTGTACCTCTAACTGAATTATTTTTTCTATTTCCATAACCATTTGGAATGTTCAAATTCGTTATCTACTCTCGGCGATGTCAACATCAGTCTGGCAATAGCCTCTCTTATTTTTTCTATTCTAAATATGTAAATTTAATTTTGGCAGGGCAAAGTGGTTCTGGTTCAGGCCACTACTAAATGACCAGAGAGATAATGACTATGTGATTCTAGTAGGCAAGGTATTTTAGAATTGATAGTCACTTCACGATGGAAGTAATCTTTGATTCAATCGACATTCCACTCCATACTTTAAGGAAAAGTCTGAACTGGTGTTTAGAAAATACTCTCAACCACAAAATCAAAACAGACCTACAGGGAAAAAAGAACCCAAAACAAATCACGGAAACAATACATATTTGCTTTGGCTAAAATGTTACGACTAATTCCGACTAATGTAAACTTTCAAAGATCTTTTACAATATGCACGTACAATTACGTTTTGCTACACGCATAAGACCTTTTACAACATGCACGTACAATTACGTTTTGCTACACGCATAAGACCTTTTACAACATGCACGTACAATTATGTTTTGCTACACGCATAAGACCTTTTACAACATGCACGTACAATTATGTTTTGCTACACGCATAAGACCTTTTACAATGCACGTACAATTACATTTTGCGACACGCATAAGCAAATCTTTGATTGGGATGATGGCAGCTTCTGGCTTGAGCCGACTGGCATAAGAAAATCGATTCTCTAACTTTGATATGTACATCACTTTATTAGACACCTAATATTTAGAACAAAGGTTAGGGTTGCAAATCTGCATGCACCCTAAATATTTTTGAGCCCCTCACGTTACCTTGGCTGCTGCCTATGCCACACTGGAGAGGTTAGTGTGCATATGAATTCAGTACACGGAACTTTCTTTATTGTCCTCCAGTCCACTATGGGGCGATTATTAATATAAGACTGAGACAATGGTCAATCCATCTGTAAGCCTATGGTCGAATATGGTCCTAAGCCGGACCTTAGATTTTATTCTTTTAACATTAGATCATTTCACCTTTAGGTGGCCTGACTATTCGATTGAGAGAGGTCTAGTGCTCGGACCCCTCTTCAAAGTGCCTTTAACTGAGTTACTTCTGGCTATTGCCGTCCGTGAAATGAGTTCAAAATCGCGAGCCGAACGTTAAACTCAAATTAACTGATAAATGAATCTGTTAAACGTGGAAAGCTATAGTTGAAATCCGGTAGTTATAAACTACGGACTAAGTCTCTAGTTCGTGAGATTTGCCAACAATGGAATGGTTCCTCTGCCTCTCCCCACCCCTCTCCCCATCCGACGTATCATTGTCACTCTGAACAGACAAGTGGATCGAGGCCCGGAAATTGTTACATACATCATATTTCCTCATTAGTTACGACAAACGTTTCATCATTACGTCATGAGCACTGGCTAACGCGCTGAGTCGTCGTCGAAATATTTATAGTGACGCGCAGCTGGAGTTTATCAGCTGAAGGAAAAAAAAAGAAATTACTTGCGTTTGGCCAGAATAAGCCCCGTTTTGGCATAATGTTTTATTTCCAGGCTTATTACTAAAATTATTTTTTCACTTCCTTGCAAAAAGTATTTTGTCACTGGCATGTTTTCTAAGGTTGCGGATAGGGTCGGTGTGTTTTAACACTGAAAGTCCCCTTCTCGTGTTCTAATATCCAGGGTGGGTGGGGTGGAGACTCCTGATAAGAGGGACTAAATTGCTAGAAGAAATATATTATTAATGAAATGGCGCATAATCTAATATAAGAATGAAGATGATGATTAACGAAAGACATTATCCAAGTACCAAGAGAAAGTCTTGATTAACAAAATGCACATTATCCAGAGTGCAAAAAAAGGGAAGACGTGATTAACAAAAGCACATTATCCAAAGTGCCAACAGGAAGTCTTGATTAACAAAATGCACATTATCTAGTGCAAACAGAAAAAAAAAAAAAAATTGAAGACGTGATTAACAAAAGCACATTTTCGGAGTGCTAAAAAGGGAAGCCGTGATTAACGAAAAGCACAATATCCAAAGTGCAAAAAGGAAGTCTTGATTAACAAAAGCACACTGTCTAGAGTGTAAAAAAGGAACATGATTCGCCAAAGTGCATAAATCAAGTGGACAGTGAGTAGGAAGACGTGATTAGCGAAAGCACACAATCTGAAGCGCGAGAAGGTAGACGTGATTAGCGAAAGCACACAATCTGAAGCGCGAGAAGGTAGACGTGATTAACGAAAGCACACAAATGTGAATTGCAAGAAGATAGAATTGATTAGTGAAAGCACATAATCTGAAGCGCGATAAGGTAGACGTGATTAACGAAAGCACACAATCTGAAGCGCGAGAAGGTAGACGTGATTAACGAAAGCACATAATCTGAAGCGCGAGAAGGTAGACGTGATTAGTGAAAGCACATAATCCAGCTAATAAAACTTAACATGGGATAACGCGATTAGCGAAATCACATAATCCAAATGAAGTGCAAGAAAGATTTTCTAGTGAAACACTGCAAGAAAGAAGCCGTGATAATGAAAACTATGTAAAACATTAACCCCCCCCCTCCATCCCATCCCAAGAAATGAAGAAATGATTATTTACTTTAGAGTTTAGAGCATATGACGTGAATACTTAAAAACCATGTAATGCAAATTAATCCCACCGAAGCCCATTCAAGGGAAAGGGGGGGGGGGCGGAAAAGGGACGTAATTAAATAACAGAACTGTACTCAAACTATGTAAAAAGTCACTTAATATAAATTTAAAAAACGCGGCCAACAACGTGATATACCACACCCATACTGCTCTCCCTCTCTCAGACGCACACACACACACACACACTTGAAACTGTTCTGATCATTAAGGCAAAATACATATAACTACTGTAATTAAGAATTATATTTTCATTGTTAAATACAGGACCAACTACTCTCGAAAGTTCACACAAGAATGTCGCCGGTCACGTGGTAAAAAGTAGACTTCCGAATATAAAGTCGCGTTGTGTGTAGAATGAATTGGCACTTCTGAAGTCGATATTACCACCTCACTTTGCGTTTGGTATCGCCCCGAATTCAGTTAGGGTGACACACCCCTACTCCTGCCTGCACGAGGACAGCCCTAAGGTTTATTATAGAACTGGCGCCTTGATACCAATTAGGACCAGATGCCACGCTCTAGTGACCAAGTAGTGTCACAAGTTGCGGCCGAGGTGCACTGGCACGGATATCGACCAAGGAAGAAATTCTTTACTCTCAGGATGTGACGCGTCGAGTTTCCCCAAATTAGACACACAAACACATACAGAATTAAAATTATCTTTCTATCTATCCATCTGTCTGTCTATCTATCTTAATGATTTCACTCACTTTCAGTATGTCGCGCAAACCATTATATGTAAACACTGTTGCAATGACTCTGTGAGAGACTTGTATTAGCGACGATGAAAAAAACATACTAACAGTCTATTCATAGATCATGTTAATTAAAAGTCCTGTTTTCAAGTAAACTTAAACCATGTCACCAGCAAACTGATTTCCGTTAAAACGAAAGCAAATGACCCGGAGAAAAAGCCCCTCTGATCCATTCACGTCCAATTTAAGTACACTATCGGGTAGTTGGAGTTGTTCAGAATTTTAAAATCCTCAACTCTCATTACAGTGACTAGATGTAGATCTGTTTCACAGGTGAATGCGTTTATATTTACAGTCTCAAACAAATCAGCAACTGAACTCTCAAGACAGTGACTAAGTGTAGATCTCATTGTTTCACAAGCGAATGCGTCTATATTTACAATCTCAACGAAACAGATAAACGGGCAAACGAATTCGCCGCAAGCGGCAGGACTAAATTCAAATTAATGCCATGCCCGTGTTAGTATGGACAGTTTTGAGCCGTAGTTTGACAGTGGCTCAAGTTCAAATTTATGCCACGCCCTTGTTAGTAGAGACAGTTTTGAGCCATAGTATGACAGTGGCTCAAGTTCAAATTCACTAGTATAGACGATTTCGAGCCATAGTTTGACAGTGACCTAAATCCCAAACACAGTAGTCTAATTATTATTACTGCGCACAAATATATGTCTCACCAACTAGAACACTCTAGTCTCAATATAATGATATTTAAACAAACATAAACTTTTCAAACTCTATATATCTCACTCACAAACAAATCAGAAACAGGCAGAGGGGTTGATGGGTAATGAGTGCTATTCTCCTCACTTCTCTCCATGATCAGAGAAAGTCTCCCCCCCCCCCTTGCTGTGCAGTTAGTCGTCACTGTGTTAAGTTTGCCGTTGACGTCATCATGATGGTTTGCTTCCTCTAAATCCCTGAGAAGTGCTTTTTTAGTCAGCCACACATACATACACATGCATATACACGCGCATATATATGCACCCCCCCCCCCCGAAAATATATATTCACACTCAAATACATATATTGCGCCCACTCACATATGAATTTATTTATACACATACATAAACTCGCACACACTCAAGTACACATACAAACAAAACTTACACACACACACACACACACCGACAAGCATATATATTCGCGTCAAACTGTCACTCATAATTATATGCACACACACGTATACGCCGCATATCAGTCGTGAAATTAAAATAAAGAAAAGCTTTGATTACTGTAATCATTATTTGAACTAAATAAGAAGCCCTTCTTATTGTCAAAATACACACACACACACACTCACAAATCGCATCGGATCAATACACATGCGCACATAATGTATATTAGCTTGTTTGAATTTAAGAAAATATGATATTCATAAGTGATTTAGCTAATAATGGACGGCTGATTAGTAACCCACACAGAGCCTCAATGAAGATGTCCGCAGTCATCTAATGTTGGAAATGGATGTTATACCGAAATTAATCACCACTTGAGCTTCTCTCAGGGCGCGGTGGTCAATTTTGGTCCGCTTCCCCAAAGAGCCACTTCTAATTTTAGACACACACACGATTGTAGTGCATGTCGTAATGATACCGACACGAATATCGCCAAACTACATAGGCCTACACAAGCACACATAATTATATGCCCATAAATATACACGCATTTCGCAAGCGGATGTTTCAGTCATAAGACTAATCGCTAGATTCAGTTTAAATACTGACGCTGCCCTCTAGCATTAAAGATTTTATAACTTAAGCGATTCCGTTATCTACCTGTTATTTTTTCGGGCATCGCTTCACTCGGCCACAACATTAATTTCGGTTTTGTGTTTCGGCCACAGCATAAAGCCACTGCTTCCGCCAGTAATGGCGGGAGACGAAAGAAAGCCTTACAGCGCATGCGCACTTTGTTCACTCATTCAGCGCAGGAAACAAGGGAGTGTCGGTGAAAGGAAGGGCGGCTATCTGTCTTCCCATTCTTTCTGAAATTCCAGAGTCGAGCCGTTGCGTGGCGGATGGAGGGGAAAAAGAGGGAGAGAGAAAAGGAGCTTGCGATCATGACTAAGCAAAGATAAGACTGGCCATAAAATCTATTTCCTTTCAGGAGTCTGTGGGTGTTGTTTTTGATTCCATTTGCCATTGGAGACTGCTCGAGTTGGAAAGGCTCGTAACTCACGTGGCACTGCGCTTGAATGACCAAAAGGCACCGAAAACTATCGCTTTTCAAAGTTTCCTTTGGAAAGGGGGGTGGGCAGGGAGAGATAGATGGAGGCTTTTAATAAGCATTTTGGGCAGAGAGATATACAGAGAGAGAGCATTTGAAGGGAAGGCGGCAGAATATTGGAGGGATAATGATTTGCAAGTTATACATTATGATGTCGCAACGCAACAATGATTAGGTGAAGGGGTGAGATGCACGCGACGGCATGTGCGTGCATGTATGTGTATGCATAGTGTGTGTGTGTGTGTGTGTGTTGAAGCGTCACCTAGCAGTAGAGTGGGGACTGATTACATCTTGTCATCTATTGCATCCAGTCATCTACCTACATGTATTTGTCAGTTCAAACATGTTTTCTCCGTCTCACGACTCTATGTTTATCTCTGTGTGGTTTTGTACCGTGTATATATGTGTGTGTGCGTTGTAAGAGTTTGTGTGTCTTTGGTGGTGGTGGTGGGGTTGTGCGTCTGTGCGTACATTTGTTTCCTATGTAGGTTTATACTTGTGCGTGCTTTTATGCGTTTGTATACGTGTTTGTGACTGTGTGGTTTTGTATCGTGTGTATGCATGTCTGTGTTGTAAGAGTTTGTGTATGTCTGTGGTGATGGTGGGATTGTGTGTCTGTGTATACATTTGTTTGTTTCCTGTATAGGTTTGTACATGTGTTTGGGTTTTTTTATGCGTTTGTATACGTGTTTTTGTGTTTATTTATGTGTGTGTGTGCTGCGTATGTTTTTGTATGCATTGTGTGTGTGTGAGAGATTTAGCGAAATCATGCATGCAGTTTTTTTTTGGTGCGATTATATGCATATATATGTATGTGTGTGTGTGCGAGAGAGAGAGATTCAGCAAAAATGCATGTAGTTTTGTTCGATTATATGTATATATGTGCTTGTGTGCATATGTGTTTATATGTGCGCGTGTTTGTGTGAGAGAAAATTTAAGACGTAAGAAATACTGTTTTAGTGTACTGTTATTATTTTTAATAAAATTGTATCATATACATAGGATGCAAGTTAATTAGGTCAAATGATTACTTCTCGAATATGAGCAATTTAAATGTGTAATTATAACTGTAGAATGACGTCATCTGGGAGTTAATTGCGCAGTCTATTGGACTTATTGCTAGTTTGATCTAGACACTGGGATTACTGGTTAGCCTAAACCAGGCATTTATTTATTAGCTGGATGTACCAAATCAAACTCTACGAATACCTCGCATCAGCGTCAAGCGGGATAACTCTTGTGCAAGGTCGTGCACCCCTTCTCCCCACCATACACTTGGTCACTCTCCAGAGACGCCCCAAAAAACCTAGGGCACTCCTTGTGATGGTATTTTTGAAGATGTCAGAGTTGGTAAACAACCCGAGTTGACAATACGCTAGAAAATGCTGATGTAATGCAAACCATTCCACCTGGGTGAGTAGTTTAGTTTTATTATCCAATGGCTATGATTTACGAGAAGGAGACCAGCCAATGGGCTGAGATCTAAAAGTTTTAGAGAAATCTATTACCTGTTGTAGAGAAATCTATTGTTTGATAACTTGAATTTGAAGTGGCAAAGAAATCCGGTCTTGAAAGGCAGTCGTTATATTGATGGTAAGTGACTGGTTGAGAGAGAATGGACTTAGAAATTATTTCATGCATTTTGCTGTCGATATGTTAAACATGTGTTTTATTAAGATGTATTATGTTAAGTAGACTATTGTTTCTATAAATGTTTGAACTAAGCTACTCAGATAAAGTGTGTTAGATACTTGACATTGTTTTGATATGCTTTACTTATTAAGTATGTATATCTAGCTAATAAATATAATTTCAAGAAACTGTAAGTTGAGACTAGAATGTAAGAAAGAATGGAGTTATAAAGCAATAAACTGGAAAGTTAGCATTGCTCTATTATTATTTTTCAGGGCAAGCAGCCTTTCTACTTTTTAACTTTCTTTCCTTGTGTGATTTGAATCTTGGTTGCTGTTTGTGAACCGCTTCGACTGACCATGGTAAAGGCAGGGAGCAGTGTGTAAGTGTGGAGATACACTACACCCCTTTGATGTATGGTGGCAAGATATACTGATTACATGAAATATTAGGGATATACCAGACATGACCTTCCTTGACAAAATGAGGTGCAAGTCAATATGGACATTTTGAGATATTGAATCAGAAGAAGCCATTGGTCATTGTGAAAGAAGCCCTATGAAGAGCTATTGGTCATTGTGAAAAAACGCAAAATGAAATGGTATGGGCATGTCACACGATCAACAGGGTTTGCCAAGACAATCATGCAAGGTACTGTGCAAGGAGGGCGAAGGAGAGGAAGACAGAGGAAAAGATGGGAGGATAATATCTCAGAGTGGACAGGACGCTTGAGCGATACAGTAAGATTAGCAGAGAACAGAATGGAATGGAAGAAGCTGGTTGTCTGATCATCAGTGGTGCCCCAACGGTGGGAAAGACTACGGGATAGATAGATAGATAGATAGATAGATAGATAGACAGACAGATAGAAAAAGAAGAAACTAAAAGAAAAAATACTTTTTTAATGTGGACAGTTAGACTCTAGGCAGTGGTCACAAGATGAGTACCCTTTGAGCTTTCATTTTGAAAAAGGTTTTTAAAATTGTTGGCTAAAGTAAAAAGCTAATTTTCTTTTTCAATCACTTTCATAGAAGCGCCATGTTCAGCACAAATTTACAACAAAGTTAATAGAACCCAAAGATTTTACTGCGGTTTATTTTATTTTCTATAATTTTTCTTTCATCCCTTCCCTCCTCATCCAGAACCTCTCCTCTTCCAGAACCTCACCCGCTCCTCCGAAACCTCACTACCTCGTCTTCCTGAACCTCACCCTAAACCTCACCCTTCTCCTGAATCTCACCCCTCTTCCTGAACCCCACCTCCTCTTCCTACCCCCACCCCTCTTCCTGATCCTTACTCCTTTCCGGAACCCAACCCTTCTTCTTAACTTCACCCCTCTTCATGAACCCAATCCTCTTCCTGAACCTTACCTCCTCTTTATGAACCTCACCCCTCTTTCTGAACCCCACCTCCTCTTCCTACCCCCACCTCTCTTTCTGATCCTTACCCCCTTCTGAACCCCACTCCTTTTTCTGAACCTCACCCCTCTTCCTGACCCCATCTCCTCTTCCTGAACCTTACCTCCTCTTTCTGAACCTCAACCCTCTTCCTGAACCTCACCTCCTCTTCCAGAACCTCATCCCCTCTTCTTGGTTGAGGATTGGCTGTTAGGTTCTGTAAGTGCCTTTGCGACGTTCTTTGATCCGTGTTCATTTTTCTTCACATTTTCCTTTATACACTTCTGCTCTTCTTCTCTTCTTTTCTTCCTTTACGTCTTGTGCATCGTCTTCTACTTTCTTCCTCCTTCCCCTTTTCTTAAATCTCTTCATTCTAACCTGCCTTCTTTCTTCATATTTTCCCCTTAGTCTTTCTGCACCCCCTTTCTTCCTTTTTTCTCAGTCGTTTTCTTCTTTAAGCTTCATCCTCTTTCTCTTCCTAGAACTCTTCGTTTACCTCTCCTTCAGTTCTTTTCTTCTCTTTTGGGGTCTTTTTTCTCTCCCCTCCCCATTTCCTCAGAATTATTGATTCATACATGGATTACACGCCAACGGCTTTTAATAAGATTTTTTTTTGTTTTTGTAGCGGTGTGTGCGTGATGTGTATGTGTGTGTGTTTGTTTGGAGGGGGGTGGGTGAAATATGGGGTTAAAAATAGATTTAGCACGTCATTTTACTGCACTAGCTAGACTGTCTGTACGAGTCACAACGACCGAACAGCGCTTTATCGGTGATCTTTCAGTGCCACCTGTCTAACACGACCATGTCGGCCAACTTTTATCGGTAATGTGAATATGAGAAAGATAGAAGTCATGAGGAAGTTACAAAATTTGGAGTTCGGAAAGAGGGAAGAAGGACGACAGAGGAAATGAGGGAAGCAGAAGAATAAAGGGAGGAAAAGAAGGAAAAAGAGAGAAGAAAGGAAATTCAATTAACAACTGGAAAAAACCTAGAAATCCTCCAACGAAATTTAGATCCTTTGCGATACGTGACAGATCTATAGTTTTCTTTGGTGTTGAGAAGGGGTGGGAGGGGGTGGAGGAAAAAGGAGACGGGGGGGGGGGGGGCGGAGTAAAGAGAAATATGACTAAGAACAGGAGGGACGTGGGGACATTTTGTTTGGTGCGTCTGTCTGTGTGTGTCAATGCTGACCATTTCTTTTTTCTTTGCAGACTTTGAAAACATATATAGTGCATCACGAACACCAACAAAACCAAACCAAAAACCTACATAATATTCACTTTTACATCATGTTTGAGTAATTTAACGGTAAAGTAAAGGTAGAATGAAGGGGAAAATAGGTGGAAGTATGTTGGTATGGAAAAAACAGTCAGGAACAACCACCCCGATTATTCTTAGTTCTCTTTCCCCGCCCTCCCCTTCCCCCCAATTTGAAACTAGAAAAATGACTGAGTAGACGAAAGGGAATTTATTTCGAGGGGAGAGGGACGTTATGTGGGACAGCCAGCCTCTCAATAAATAAATTAATTAATTAATTAAAAAGTGAACAATGCTAATGAAGGACATGCAAGAACAGGATTCAGTTCTGTGAAAATTTGAGGGTTCTGCTCACAGATAATTATGGCCAGAAGACTTGAATAACGTAATATTTTTATATAATTTAGTGTTTTGTTATTGACTTTGGAATTGAATAATAATAGTTTGCCGTACAACGTTAATTAAATAAACACACACACACACAAACACATATATGCACGCGCACAATATTTAAAGAAAGACGAGCAAAGGACATTATTTCCCTGTAAGGTGAATATAACACGAGTTTGTCTATACCTGTGTTAGGTCTTTGTGCCTGATATCTATTAGGCTAGGTCAGGGGTCTCAAACTCATTTTACCTGGGGGCCGCTGGAAGTAGAGTCTGGGTGAAGCTGGGCCGCATCATTATTCCCTGCTGCCAGAGACCTGGCAACGCTTCCTCTTACATAGCTCAGACACATTTGGCTTCAGGGAGGAAGCCACTGAGACCCTCAGTAAGTTTGGACCTGAATTTTGACTTATTAAAGTTCATGGTGGAGAGGAGCTTTACACACAGATAGGTGCTCCCCAAAAGGCACTTGGTCCGCTTGAACATCCTGGAAAGCTCAGGGAAGGTAAGGGGCAATTCTCTTAAAAACTGCCCAAGCTTTTCTGCTTTTCCACTCACCTCCCTGAACTTGGCTTTGAGTTCAGAATTACAATGTATGTCAATTAGCTCCATTTGAAGCACAGAAGGGGAATCTTCCACATCGAAGGAGAAGGGGTCAGCAAATATTTGAAAGGTGGTTCTGTGTTTCTTGAATTCTGCAAACCTGTGATCAAATTCTTCATGCAGCTTTACAATGGCATCAACATACTTCTCACCACTGAATGGTGTGGCACAATCCATGAGTGCCTTACAAGCTGGGAAATGGAAGAGGTTTGTCTGAAAAAGCTGGGCTTTCCATAACACAAGTTTTGTGGAAAATGCTCTGACATTGTCAAATGCTGCGCTGACAAGCTGCCCCTGGCCTTGTAATTTCTTGTTCAGTACATTCAGCTCTTCTATGATGTCAACAAGAAAAGCTAAGTCCATGAGCCATTTGGGATCACTTAGTACAGGAACAGCCATCCCATCCTTCTCCATGAAGGTTTTCACTTCTGCTCTCAACTCATAAAACCTCTTCAAGAACTGTCCCTTGCTAAGCCAACTTACCTTGGTTATTTTTCTGTTCTTCCTTTTCTGTTCTTTCAGTCTACTATTTTTCTTCTTTGCTAAACACTTCACCTGCTTTTTCGACATGAAAATGCTGTTTTTTCCGAACAACTCATCTGTGGGTAGACCTGTAGGGTCTATAATCTATATAGAATTAGCTTGCTAGATCTGGATCCTTTTGAACTTTGCTAAACAGTAGCAATATGTAACAGGCTTGGGAAAGAAAGTCGCCGAGTTTGGCAACACCGTTACTGTCACGATCCTGAGGTATGGTAGCCCACAAGTGACAAAAACTATAAAACTCCCAAGCTGCGTGAGAAAAACGTGCGGGCCGCACTATCACTAAACTTTGATTTCAAGTGGGGGCCACAAAATATCGTCACGCGGGCCGCAAATGGCCCGCGGGCCGCATGTTTGAGACCCCTGGGCTAGGTCTTTGTGCCTGATGACTATTAGGCTAGGTCCTGGTTCAAGGGTACAAGGCAGCAGCACTAGACTTATGCTATTAGGCTGGCCACATTTTTTCTCAATCTGAGATTTTGCTATTGGCATTGCTTCCTCGGTCAAAGCTGGGATGACGTCCTCTGCAGACTAACGCTATTTTTCTAGAAGTCTTCGTCAAAAGGGAAGAGTTACTGCTCTTTGGAAAGTGCATACTTGTCTCTAGTCATCTCCCGTACACCAAGTTAAGAGTGAAAGAACTGATTAATATATTTTGCAACAGCAGGTCTTAACAAAGTGTATATTTTGATATTTGTGAAAACTATTTTGTTGTTGTGTATTAAACAATCTAACGCAGCGTCTGCTCACAGTATGATACTTTTGCTGCTACCATATAACTATTAAAAAAAAAAAAAACAACTAAACAACAGAAGTTCATTCACCAACCTCTCTCTGTTCATTCTATCATTTATGTACACCTGTCTGAGCATAACTGGTGTGACTGAAGGTGAATTATCTACTCGTCTCTCTGTCTGGTGTGTGAGTAGTCACGTCATTCGTGACCAGTTCGTGTCTACAGTTGCAGTGTACGTGACAAGCACCTCTCAAACCCACGTGCGAATAGTCGTTACTTGGGATCAAGTCTTGTTCTCTGAGGGGAGTCTCGGCTAACCCAGCAAGACGCAATACCTTTGTAGATGTTATTACTATTCGTTGACTAAATGCGAGGCGGGTTATTAAAATGGCACCCTTACTATTCATACAGGGAGTTTTTTTTTTTTTTTTAAATCTTGTGTTGATCTTTACGTCGAGCACGAGTTAAGACTGGTTAACATTAAAAAAGCCAAAACAATTGCAGAAAAGAAATTCATTTTGATTAACGACATTGCGGGTCAGATGCCTTTCAGCTTTCTCATGTGTCGAAAATGCAATTCTACCGCTACTGTGTCAATATCCGTTGCCTGCTCATCCCACCTTTTTTTCAGCGGTCAATGTCTTAGGAGATTCAGTATCCCTGTCTGATTACTTAAAAAAAATATATATAACTAGCGTTGCACGTCAAAGGGACATTAGTCAGCAGGTCTGACAGTGAAGTCACTGTGCACAAATTCTTACAGCAAACAAGCGAGGTCAGTGCGTGCCCGGTGGTTTGAAACGAACACCTGAAGAATGTAACTTAAAGCGAGAGCACATGTAACATCCCGGATAGCTAGCACTACGGGGACACCTCGAGGACGGTTCGATCATGTCGACACTCCCGTACCTCTGACATTATGGGTGGTGAAGGAGATAGTGTGTGTGTGTGTGGGGGGGGGGGATGGTTGGGTGTCGTTTCGGAAACGCGAAACTTGGCACGTGAAAGCAAGCAGGAGCAGTTCTTTTGACGCTAATGTAACTGGCTAGCGTGACTGAAACCCAAGCACACTTTGTTCAGTGACTTTGACGCCCTTGTGCATTTTAACCAGTGCATGCATAAACAGCTAGCTGACATTCGAGAGCGTGCGAAGTAGTTAATAAGTGAGCAAGCTTGTAACTTAGGGACTTTGATGACGTAGTGGTCAGAATCAATTTTGTGCCGAGGATGCCAGCAGCGTGTCGTTCGCGAAATCAGTCATGCTTGAAAGAGGATATTACAATTAAAATTAATATAGCAATCAACAATATATGTGTGTGTGTGTGTCACAAAGTGGGCAGGCTCATTACAAGCCGACCCCGAGCTGAAGTTAGAGATGCAAGGGGTGAAGTCTATTTTTGGCCTGCTCCGGTGCACCTCCAAGAAAAGCCCGTGTGACGTAAGCCAGTACTACGTCGCGTCAAGTTGTTACATAGACACACATGACATACACCATTGATGTTTGGGTGGGGCCCAGTTTATTAATGTCATGCCAAGGAACGTTTTATTGGCGGTGTGTGTTGTGAGTGTGTATCATAAATGTGAATAAATGGACGAACAGAACGAACGGTGCAAACAATAGTACAAATTCTTTCGTCCCTCTCAAAAACTATGAATAACAAGAGAGTTGAAAGATGGTTAAATCAGGATATTTATTTCCCGATTTAAAAGGGGCACTACTCTTTCGCACAGTGATTAATCATTCATTCAACTTTCCAATGTCATACACTCTGTGGGAAATAAGGGGAGATGAAAATGATGAAATTCAAAATATAAAATAAAGATTAATTACACAATTCTTATGCGGCAAATGGGGCCGCTTTAACAATAGTTCACATATAGAATAAGCATTAATTTTAACATTACAGTTTGAATTTCACAAATGATATAATAGTGTTCATTTTCTTAGAGTCCTAGAGTTTAGTATGTGCGCGTTAGCCGTGCTAATTATTACTCACTATTAATGTCAGAGTTCCAAGGAGATGACGTAATCTCACACGTCACTTATAAGCGGCACTTCAAAGTGAAGACCGACGCAATTGTGGCGTCGCGTTACAGGTGAAGATTCTGCAGAATCTAGGCACCACTTTCAGATTATCACTGGGGAGAAATCTGAAATTTAGCTGACTGTTGTCAGCCTCGATAATTGTCGTTGTTTCTTGGTTGTCGTGGAAACGGACACCTCAACGACGTTTAGCATTATCGGATGGAGTCGTCCAGTGGGATGTGTCGTCGCATTACATTGAGTGTAGAAATCCGGATATCTGTAAGATTACCTCGGTGCTAGCCTTCTCAATAGCGGGATAGATCTGTCAAACCAAACTCTCAGACAGGGGGAAGAACAAATTGGTCCCTCGTGTCGTTAACTGCATACAACCAGCGTCGCATACATCGGTTTTTTTCTTGACAGCGAACTTTCCACTTTGCCAAAAATTATACTGAGTAGTTTTGCCTCGTTACTCAATATATGGCATCAGACGGATGGAAAACGGATGGAAAGAGATTTTTGCAGCTTTCCTTTATGAAATCTCTGTACATGAGATAATTCATACGTGAAGTTAGACTGGCTTCAGACGAATCGACATTTTCAACATTGAGAGTAAAGTCTTCCTTTTGCCTCTTATATAGCTTCACTGAATGTTTCCAGAATTTCCAGAAGCTATGCCGTGTGACTCGATTTTTTCCCTTGGATATTTAGTGATGAGCGTGTTGCACGCTTTTCTTTGGTCAATTCTAATGCGCACTGGCCTTTGGTCTCGTAAACAACATGTGACTAGTAGTGCGCAATTGTCCCAATTGTTCAATATACATATCTTTCACAAACTAATATATATATTCAATATGATATAATAACACACACTGCGTCACGAACGTCTGTCTACTAAAGAGATCTTAGGTGACCGTTACTGGAATTTCATGCTACATATGAAAAATAACAAAACTCGGATTACTTCAATTAGTTTTGTTAGCGGTTTTTTTTAAAAAATGAAATAAAATATAATTTCTGTCCCTCATTTCCTGTGACAGTGTGTGTGTGTGCATGGTATGTTATGTATATCCGATTGTGTGATTAAAAACTAAAGCTGTATGTCGTAATTAACTAATTACAATGTTTGTTGTTCTAAGAGATATAACTCACAATGACGTAATGACCCAATTACAAATGTTTTGGTACATGCGTTGTTATACCGTACAGATAACTTAATGTACTAAGTACTTGTGAGGATCTATTAAACAAATTATGTATTTTTGATAACTATTTTTCTTATTATTAATTGTTTCTTTTATTAACGGGTTTTCCCCTGCCTTGTGTATTTATCGTGAAAGCTTCCGTTAAGGGATTAAGCTTAAGGCTGACGAAATACCTATTTACGTGTCCAGGGAATATAGGATAAGTCAGAGGTGAAGGACACTGAGAATATCGGATACTAGCCACCCATATATGGTCATTTGCATACCGGGCAATGACGTAGCGCTAAATCATTAACTGACCTTTATGTCCATTCATATACTGCCTGGGCTCGTCAGACGGCCACCGTAACACATAGTGCCCACAGGGGTGAATGAATTGCGTCCACCATTGACTGTGCCTAAGAACACATAGTGGTAATATACTTGATTTTCCTAGACCATATTATTCTTGTGAAAACTGATATATCATGTATTTTGTAGTATGAATGTTGTGTAGAATATTCTTGTGATTTTGATGATGCTAAAAGTTAATATATTTTCCTACAGAAGCTATGTGGTGTTAGCGATGTTCTACTTGTAAAATGATGGAGAGAATTACCCGTGTATACAGTGGTATTTTCGTTGATTAATTGTTATCATGGGAGAGCAAGTTGACATGCGTTGCATGAGTCACTAGCTAAATTACATTATAACTGTAACTGTATTGTAATGAAGGAAATATATATTATAAAGATTTTATACATTTGAAATGTTCATGTAATTTAAACTGTGAATTAGCTAAAGCTAATTAGTGGAATTGTAAAGAGTGATTATTCTAGGAATTCTAAATGCTAACTGAAGTAGAGTCAGGACTGAGTACTTTAGTAATTTCTTGGAGTAGAACTCTGAATGCTAACTAGAGTCACGACTGAGTGCTTTAGTAATTTGTTGGAGTAGAACTCATATGGCTAACTGAAATAGAGTAAGGGCTGAGCGCTTTAGTCATTTGTCAGAGTAGAACTCTAATGGCTAGTTAAAGTAGAGTTATATATGTTGATTTATTAACGTATTTGTAACGTATATATGTCGATGTATTAGTGTAAATGTGATATATGCATGAATTAATGCATGAATGTATTCATGATGTATATTGATGTATTAACGTGTTTATGATGTATTTTGATGCATTAATGTATTTATGATGTATGTTAATGTGTTAACGTATTTGTTATATAAGTTGATGCTTGCTGGTGCGCAGGAGATGTGTGGTGTTGTCATTGATGATAGTAAATTTCTATTAAGAAATGACGATGATGGTGTACGACGTCTAACGCGATGTTACATACGTTTCCGTAGTAAAGCTTTTATAACGAAATTATAAATTATAACGAAAGAACTGCACTTAATTAAACGCCCATTATTTTGCTTTGAATTAGAACTCTTACGACTCTGCCACTGTACACCCACACTTATCTATCGCTCGGAACAGGTTCCTCTCTCAAAGAGATCATCCGATGGGGAAGTAAGTGGCCGCTGAGTGTCGCACCAGGCAAAGGGCCGCAATCAGGTTAGCATTCAACGAAGCCGGCGGCACGCAACATTGTCGGTGTCTGTTGCCAAACATGACGGACTATCGCAACTGGAGGCGCACGTGCATACTACAGGTCCACGCGCCAGCTTCGCCTAATCTTATCGTTCTATTAATCCCCTCGTTAACCCTCCCTCCCCGTTCCTTGAGAGCTTATTCATCACTAAACCACTTTTTGCCGCACTGAGAAGTCGCGGAACTCTCCTTTCGGGGCGATGTTCCTGCGGTCTGGAGTGAAGTATGCCAGTACAAGAGCGAGGTGACACGCCCATGGTAGTTCTGGAAATGGTACAAAGAGAGTGGGTGTGGGTTGGAGAAAGGGTTCCGGGATGGGATGGGGGGGAAGGTAGTGGGTAGTCGAGCATTTTCAAATAGCCGAAATCTTTCTTCTTTTGCACAACACGTACTGAAATTGAAAAAAAAAAGGGAGATGATCATCTGCCTGACCTCGTTTGTCTACGGTTCTAGTCTCATCGCGAGTGACTTGACCGTGTTAGAGAAGAGTTTTGGGCTTAGAGTAATAATAAATAATAATACATTGTAAAAAATTCTGGTAATAATGAGTAGAATCGGATCTTGAAATTAGATCAACAGACTCTGAGTCACACAGAAAAGGCTGGAGATGACGTTTGTGGAGATATGACGTTATTTTCTTTTCTTGAAATGCAGTTCTACTGGAGATGTGTTGAGATACAGTTGTACTGGAGATGAAAATGTTCAGTATTTGTCTCTATAAATAAACTACTGGATGTGTGATGAAGAAGTCCAGACTTTGCCTCTATAAATAAACTGCTAAAGTTAAGATAAAAAAAAATGTCAAGCCTTTGTCTCTATAAATGAGGTGTGATGAAAAAGACCAATCTTTGTTTCTATAAATAAACAATTTGTATATAAATTAGACAAGTCTTCATCATTGCCCATGTGATATATATATTTGTTATCATAGTTACACCGGGATTGTCATTCACTAAGAGATTTTGTAATGTTAGCAGCCATGATTCTCTGACGATCAACCAAGAATATAACCCATCTATCTGTCAACTCCAAATCACAGGATGAAATCTTTATATATACATATTTTAATTCTTAGCATAAATTAAAATCTATCTATCTATCTATCTATCTATTGGTATGCACATGTAATAAAATTTATTTTTCCCTTGAGAACAGCTTTGACACCTACGCATTCACACACACACACACACACACACACACACACACACACACACACACACACACACACACACACACACACACACACACACACACACACATCCTCTCTGTCTGTATACTTTGTGAATCAAGCATTCATTTTCAGAAATACTCGTGTTATCATCATCATCACCACCGCATTTGTCGCCGCCGCCACCACCACTACCACCGCCAGAATAATAATTTTTATTACCAGCATTACTAGTATCATTTAGAATCACCATTAAAATTGGCACTGGTGGTGAATATTCAAATTGCATTTTGTGATGGTGAGAATAGTGTATAATGTCACTGCTAGCCACCACTACTTTGATATGTTAACAAATCGACCTACTCTTACCGCCCCCCCCCCTCCCCGATGTATCTGTTATTGAAGTCCCCTTTCTCGGAAAGGTCTGAGCGAGAGCGAGTTGGTGTCCTTGCACAGAATCCAACTCTGCCCTTTCAGTTGTGGATAAGCAGACTGGAGTGTTTACGTCAGTAAATGGCATGTGTCACATGACTGAGCGACTGTGAGTTATCAGTCATCAGAAAATCTCCTCATTCACTCGTTTTGAGTCTACTCCTACTTCGAAAGTCCCACCGAACTCCCCTCCAAAAATCTATCCCCCGGGCCGTTGATTGGTCCTGAACTATTTCTCCCGTGAGCAGCACGTTACTCCCTCCACCCACCCAAATCTCCCTACATCACCACTTCCCTGCCGTCGCCATCGCCACCAATAACAACTACCACCACCGCCGCCATAACCAACAATTACCACCACCACTACTACCACCACCGCCACAACCACCACCATTGAGGCATTTTGGAGAAACGGATTCATTTTGGTGTGTGGACCAAGATTATAATATAATTACTGTGGACCAAGATTATAATTACTGTGTTTCGGGGAGGTGAGTGAGCAAACTTACTACAACATCAATCACTAAGCCTGCGACGCCCCACCATCTCCCTAAATCACTCAGGTCCTCTCTGACCACCCCCACCCATCCACTCACTCACCCACCCATCCATTCACCTCGCATGAGTCACTTTTCCGAATCAACAATGGGCCCTTTGTTTGGCGTCTTTAGTATTTTTATTCTGAACTTAATACTCATTTTAAAGTGTGTGTTGTGTATTTAGTGTGTGTCTGTGTGCAGGAGCGTGTTTAATCTTCAGAACCAAGATATTCTAGGGATAATATTTTATGGTTAAAGATTAGCAGCAAAGATACATCACTCCCCCCCCCCAAATACGGTTAACATCAAGATGTCTCACGGTATTTTTTTCTTATGAAAGGATACCAAATGTGTGTGCGTGTGTGTGTATGTATGTATGTATATTTGTGTGTGTTCTCTGGAAATCTCTCCCATTAACTCAACACTTTCTAATTTTATTCCATAGTGAAAGTCACAACAAATGAATCAGCACAAATAGTACACGGGTGCTGACCCACCAAAATAGCGTTCAGTTAGCCGTTATCCTGTATACATACTTCCAGATCTTTGCGCGTGCGCCTACACACACACACACACACACACACACACACACACACACACACACACACACACACACACACACACACACACACACACCCCACATACACATATATATATATATCACATCACACAGACCGTAAAGGTGTAACCGATCAGACTATATTGCCATTGTGAATGTTTTGAGGGATACTTATAGATGTCACATCACACAATAAAGATCTTTCCAGCTCACGATAAAATGAAGGAGAGAAATCCTCTTTACACTTCATTATGCAACTATAACTCTAATTTAGAAAACGATTTTCGCTTTTGTTTCATGTTTGTTAGTGTTCGTTATATCGCAGTATGACTTTCCAAGGGCGTAATTTTACGGAGAAAAAAACCTAACCCTGAGAAGTTTAGAGGCGCAATATTACAGAGACAAAGCCACGCTGAGTGTTTAGGGGCGCAATATTACAGAGATAAAACCTACCGCCGAGACGTTTAGGGGCGCAATATTATAGAGATAAAATTTACCCCTGAGATGTTTAGGGGCGCAATATTACAGAGATAAAACATACTGCTGAGATGTTTAGGGGCGCAATATTACAGAGATTAAACCTACCGCTGAGACGTTTAGGGGCGCAATATTACAGAGATTAAACCTACCGCTGAGACGTTTAGGGGCGCAATATTACAAAAATGAAACCTACCCCTGAGAAGTTTAGAGGCGCAATATTACAGAGATAAAACCTACCGCTGGGAGAAGTATAGGGGCGCAATATTACAGAGTCAAAACCTACCGCTGAGATGTTTAGGGCATAACTTTTGCTTACATAATATCTAACACTAAGCCCAATGTAGTAGTCTCCTTTTACCTAGATAAAACCTAAAACTACGAATTTCAAGGACAATTTTGCTAAGGCATTTCAAAAACATTTTTTTAAAGATTAAAACTTACACTAAGACATTACAGAAACATAATTTTTACTTAGATACAAATAACACTAAACATTTCAGGGACATAATTTTGTTAATAGACAACATTTTACTTAGAAAGACTCTGGTTGGCTGTTCCTCTTCTAACTGTGCATACCGCTTGATGCCCATGCAAGGCAATTAAACAGCCTCGTGTGGGTAGAATAGCAGTATTTTAATTGATTTTATTTATATTGTATGATTAATTATTAAATAACGTAACTAAAGATCAATGCTGACCTAAGTGAAAAGTCTTTAATACTTTTTAGAAACTATTGTCTCCAGGTGATCTTTCTTCAAAGAATGTTAATCAATCTTTAAGCCACTGCCAGGCTATCAGTGAGAATTTTCCTGCTTAATGATCGTAATGACCTGGCTTAATTAACTATGACTCCCTCCCCCAACACAATCACTTAGGATCAAACACACAACTTAAGAACAACATAGACTCAACTACAGGGAAACATTATTAACAGTTTATTGAAACAAACAGCTAAAATTAATGTAGCAAAATGAGATGGTGGTTAAAACGAATTAACTTTCTCACTCCTAACTGGACATAGAACACCTGCACTCTAAACAACGTCCGTTTGCTTCAGGTAAATAAAGAAGACAAACTGTCTAAAGATTTCACATTGTGAAAGTCTGAATGTTATTTAAATAAATTCTAATTTTCACGAGTTCAAAAAATTCAAACGGAAAAACAAAGATACAACTGCAATCATCAGAAATGCTGAGCAATGGCGACGTTTGAAAGAAGAGACTCACGACACCTACGATAATAGCAAGGGGCTGACTTAGTTGCCCGCAGGTCGATATAAAGTAGTTTCTCGCCACCCCTTCCACCCCCGACAATAAAATCCCCCCCCCCAATTCTCAGTGAAAATAAAGTTTATAGCATGCACACTAAAGTGGGATTCACTTTAGCGCAAGCTACAGTTTCCAATAGCTGAAGATGAAACAGATCTCCAATCGATTTTAAGCCACCCAAACAAAACGAGGGTAGATGTACACCCGAGTATCCAATGCAGTCACGAACACGTCGATAACTGAAACAAAAACAGACAGGACCCCTCTTTTATGTCCCGTGTCAAGGAACTTAGACCCTGGGGACGCAGTCGTACCGGTGAGGAACACTAAACGTTTGTCCAGATCAATTCGAATCTCACTCAGCTTACTTTCATGTGCTTTTGTCGCGGTCCTATACCACTTCGTTATCAAAGGTGGAAACCTGTTATTTTAATAAATGCGAAAAAACCCAGAGAATCTACAGAGTCTAATAAATAGATAAATAAAACCACTTTAGCCATTCATTCCATAAATAGATAAATAAAACCACTTTAGCCATTCATTCCATAAATAGATAAATAAAACCACTTTAGCCATTCATTCCATTCATTTGTATAGCTTCCTTGAAAATATGATTTAAAAAATAAAATCCGTGCTGGCTGAATGGAGGAGACCAAATGATAAATTTAGCATCGATCTGATTTTTGCTAGGGCATGAAGGTTTGAACGTATGCTAAGATATTCCCTAAGTAGCCATTGGTCACAGTACGAAACGTTACCCCAAACTCCTTCCTGCTTCTGAACTAAAGTTTTACTAAATGAATGTTCATAAGGCCCTCCCTATGGATTGGACATTTTAGACACCCTAATCTTACGACTGGACCCACACGCCACTTCCGTGCATAACAGTAACACCCGAGAGTGATGCATGCTTTGATCCTGATATTTCAACTTGATCTAAAAATGTTTTCGAAAGCGGCGGAAGCCGGAAGCGTCCCCTACATTCAATCAAATCAATGTCCAGAGTGACCTCCCTTTGGAGAGCCCAACATTCAGACTGAGCGTCCTGCCGATCGTACAGTTGATACTTTAATATTTTTAACAGCTTTTACTCACGTACAGATGCTAAAAATAGCTCGATGTCTTCTTTTTTTGAAACAAAGGAAGAAAACTACATGGTTTTCAAAAGAACAAGTTAATTGATTTTAGCAAAGAGAAAAACAAAGAAAACGATGTTCACAGGAACTAGTGTTCAAAGTTTATTCAAATAGCACAACAGAAAGATAGCTGTTCACAAGTACACATTTTAAAGTTACATGGAGAAACAAAGATAAAGCATGTTTTAACAAATCATAATGGATTTTTTTTATAAGTAGTGTGCATTTATTTCGTCACGCCAACACCAAGACATGGCAAGAATATCGTGCTGTTTGTGGGAAAAAAATCTAACAGATTGTTTCCAAGACCCACGGAATTTGTTGGCTTCTGAATTATTGTTTTCGCTCGTAGTCAAGGATGAAGACACGTGAAGAAAAAGAGAAATACAGTAAAAGTTTAATTTTGTTTACTAACAGATAGGCACACTTGAGGTAAGGAACTATAATTATTTCAGCAGTCAGGCATCTTTTTTTAAAGACTCGAAATAGAGATTATAATTAACTAAACCCTTTTATTAATTTCCTTTTGACTCCCAGTTGGAAACTAAATATAGACCATGTAGATGTTCAGGTAAGGCTTAACCTTGCCTATTGTAGGCATAATGAGTGACCAGCATCAGTCCAAATGAAGCCCAATTTAATCATAACCTAGCCATTTGTAGGTATAATGAATGACCTGCATCAGTCCAAATTATGCTCATTTTAATTATAACCTTGCCTATTTGTAGGTATAATGAGTGACCAGCATCAGTCCAAATTATGCTCATTTTAATTATAACCTTGCCTATTGTAGGTATAACGAGTGACCAGCATCAGTCCAAATTATGCTCATTTTAATTATAACCTTGCCTATTGTAGGTATAATGAGTGACCAGCATCAGTCCAAATTATATATGCTCATTTTAATTATAACCTTGCCTATTGTAGGCGTAATGAATGACTAGTATGCGTCCAAATTAAACCTAAACCAGCCTAATGTAGGTATAATCAATAATCTGTATAAGAGTCCAAATTAAGCCGAATTTTGGCCTAACCCAGCCTATTGTAAGTATAATGAGTGACCAGTATGAGTTCAAATTAAGCCCAATTTAGGCCTAATCTAGCCTGTTGTAGGCAAAATGGGTGACCAATGTAAATGTCCAATGTATGCACAATTACTCAAAATTAATTAGGTTTGATCTAACGAATAGTGTAAAGAACGTCACATTTAGTAGTGTAAAGAACGTCACATTTAATGGCGTAAAGGACGTCACATTTAGTAGTGTAAAGAACGTCACATTTAGTAGTGTAAAAATCGTCACATTTAGTAGTGTAAAGAACGTCACATTTAATGGCGTAAAGGACGTCATATTTAGTAGTGTAAAGAACGTCACATTTAATGGCGTAAAGAACGTCACATTTAGTAGTGTAAAGAACGTCACATTTAGTAGTGTAAAGAACGTCACATTTAGTGGTGTAGTGTAAAGAACGTCACATTTAGTAGTGTAAAGAACGTCACATTTAGTAGTGTAAAGAACGTCACATTTAGTAGTGTAAATGGTTTCGTTCCTGCATATTCTTCAGCCATTTATTAAGAATGAGGAAAATGATCAGGTCGAAGATATGAATATGCCGATAATTTCATCAATCGACGGAAATTGTTTGCAACACTGTAACGATTAAAGGACCCCCCCCCCACGTCTTTGTTTAGCTGATTTGTGTTTGATATACATTACACTTCAGTTGAGTAAGTTTATATTAAATGAATAATTGATTCAGTTTAATTATTTGTGAACATTCTCTTGTAAGATTAATTGAGTATTTCTAATCGGGAAGTAGTGGGAAGGGTTGTCTTTCAAGAAGGAAAGGAAAATTGACCAAACTTCAGACCATTTACAGCTTACAAATCTGGATGCTGCATCTCTTCAAGTGACAGTTCATCATCTTTCCAATTGTTAGTAGAAGATGGTGGCGGGTAGTGGAGGTGGATGCAGGTGACTAGGGGCACATTACTCTAGGCCCAATTCATGCCCAGTAAATGCAGGAAGGGAAGGTCTTATTATATCGCTAGTTTTAAAAAAGAGTATTATAGTTTGATCTGCACCTCATTAATGGCAGTTGCTTGACTAGTCAGCAAAATAAAACATTCTTTGCAGGCCATCTTAGCCTATGTTTGGTTGTTACAATCAGCCGTGTTCATCATCCGAAGTTCGCGTGCTTTCGCTCCCTCTGCTGTTCTTTCAGCATTCATCAACGTTTAAAACACCCGCTGCTTCACAGGTGTTTAAGAAATTTACCGCTGTTCTGGATGACGAAGACATTTAATGGAGATTCTTGCAACATGAAACATTTCACTCCAGGTTGCGTTTAAATTAAAAAAAAAATTTAAAAGACTCATTCATCTTGACAAGTGAGGCACACTTCACTACGGTGGGGAATTAAGTACTGTTCTTGTCACGGCTCGAGTCTTTTGTTTTTTTACAAGATCTGCCAGGGAAACGTTTCCAATCATCTTATTGGCCTCATCACCTTTGACCCTTCTAATATCTCACACTCAAATTACGATTTATTTTTAAAATTGAGGAAATGATTAAATCCATGGCGTTTGATACAAATCTACTTACTGATTTAAATATATTGACTTTGTCACCGTTGTGGGGCGAGGGAAGTGAGTGAAATCAAACGAAAAATACCAAATCGTCTCTTGAATTAAAAAAAAAAATGGTCTGAAGTGACGTTTCGGAAAAATAAATGCATTGTAGTTGAGGCTGGTTAAATACTAAGTGCAGCCCAGCTATTTGTTCTTTTAAAAGTAATTTTTTTGCTTTGTTTCGATGAAATAATTTGAGCAAAGGTTTGGACGAAATATTTTATTTGATAAACTAGCGAAGCCTTGTCATTATCCTAGCACCTTATTAAGGCAGTTTGTGAGTTTTACATAGCTAAATATGCAACATGAAGAAAGGCATTTTTATAATTGTTTTGGTGACGTCACATTTCTTTTGTTGATGTCACATTTCTTTGACGACATAGTTCTTTAATATCACATTTTTCAGCATGCAGAGGTAGGGTGAGGGATGTTTTCTTCGTCACAGGAATGAATATGCAAATAAAATAAAATTATAACCATAATATATATATATATATATATATATATATATATATTATTTGACTCTTTAAAAAGTGATTATTTGACTATATATCCATTATTCAGGAGCAAAAAGACACACACAGCCAAGTAATTTTAGTAAAATTAAAATAATAATCTTTTTAGATAATCTTATTTCTACTTCAGTTCCACGTCCGTCTAAAGTTTGCTGACCTCACAGATGGACTTTTGAATGATAAAGTCACTGACGTGAGCAAAACGCCACACCAAAGACACTTAAAACAGAACGAAGTCCACTAACTGCGGATATTGGGTGGGGTTGAAAGAAAGAATCACACCGGACGTGCACAGTTTAAGTGGGTCACCTGCCTTTCTTATAAGGAATGTTAACACGTTCTGTGTCAGTTTTAATTATTGTTTTTCAATAAACTTCACTTACTTCCCAACAACGCATATTTTGCCCCATAATTTATTTTCCCTCGATCAATCGTGAAGATCACGAACATTGAAGTGCCTGTACCCGGTGTACTCTGTGTCCAGGTGACTGCCACTAGTAGATTTTGCTGTTGTTTTAATCACTTTAATGAGGTGCTGCCTCTCCCTCCCTTACTGGATTGACCTCGCGGGGTGTCCTGCTCCAGCTGGATATGACCTTGCGAGAGCCAAGTTGTTTGCTGTTGAATCACCCCAACGCCAGTATCTCATCGTAGACGCTTAATTTGTGCTGTATATGGGTACAGTATGTGATATAATATAAGGGTACAGTACAGTATATGATGTAGTATATGGGTACAGTATGTGATATAATATATGGGTACAGTATGTGATATAATATATGGGTACAGCATGTGATATAGGTACAGTATGTGATGTAGTATATGGGTACAGTATGTTATGTACTATATAGGTACAGTATGTGATGTAGTATATGGGTACAGTATGTTATGTACTATATAGGTACAGTATGTGATGTAGATTGCATACCAAGCACTAGCTCAGCAATGAATTTCAGATAGCCCGGTGGAGTGTGGTAAGTTTTTAAAAATAAAGATTGGCCAAACACGGCAAGATTTCTGACTGCCCTAGTTATTAAACCAGCTGTTAGACTTTGGGCTTGCATCATTCTCATTTATGTGGGTGGAAGTCATCATTTCACAATTTGCACTCGTGGCAAGTGAATCACAAACTAAACTATAGTGTATCACAAAAGTATGCTATAAAAGTATATTTGTGAAAGCTTATAGTAAAATAGTATGCACGAGATGTTGCCAACATAATTCATCAAACTTCTCTTACATATTAAAATATCACCAGTTTATTCATTAAACTTGTGTTACATATTAAATATCACCACTTCTTTCATCAGACTTTGCTACATATTAAATATCACAAGTTCATTCATAAGACTTTTGCTGCATATTAAATATTACCAGTTCATTCATTTAGATTTTTGTTACATATTAAATATCACCTGTTCATTCATAAGACTTTGTTACATATTAAATATCATCAGTTCATTCATAAGGCTTTTGTTACATATTCAAAGTCACCAGTGCAGTTATCAGACTTTTGTTACAGATTAAATATGACCACTTCATTCATCAGACTTGTGTTACATATTAAACATTGCCATTTCATACATCAGACTTTTGTTACATATTAAATGTCACCACTGCATTTATCAGAAACTTCAATGTCTATATTCAATGTCTATATTCATTCATCATACATTTCTGTTTATTTTATCTGCTGTTTACACCTGTCTAGGCATGACTTAGTGTAACTTGGGGCAAGCCCATCTTGCCTAGAAATCCATTTGGTAAGCGTTGCTTAAGTTGGCTTGTGATTGTATATGTGCTTTTAGATGTGAGTGGAGTGAATGTAGCACAACATCTATAGTTACATTCACCCCCCCCCTCTACACACACCACACATTATGCACGTCAACACACAATTTTTCCCAAACAAACATTGAAATTCATTCACAACATAAGTTCTATCCATGTTGTCATTATACACTCTTACAATAAACATTTACAATTCATTCTCCACCCCACCCTAAATATCTGTCTAATAACAAATCTAATCTGCACCAGATTTCATTAGCCAATGATAAGGACAAAGTTAATCTGTTCAGATTTTTATTTAATCATTAATTTAGTTTCTAGGAATAATACTTCTTAACTAGCATGCCTTTGAGACTACTAATTATTATGCATCAAATATTTTATTGTTAAACTTGTTTGATAAATAAATTTTTGTTACTTACACTTCTTTATTCAGCAAGGAGGTCTGCAAATGCTTAGGGGGTTGGGGCTCAGTTTTAATTGTGTTAAAAAGTCAGACAATAGCATACTTTGGGAAGTGTTCCCTTAAGCTGAGAGAGAGTGTGTGGACCAGAATTTCTAAAAGATCAAGAGGAGTTCAAGCTGACAAGTTGGAATAGGAATGCAGAATCTAAGTGGAAATAAAATTAATTAATGGTTAGCGTCTCTGAGGTCTGACCGAGTTCCCTGTCTTTATCCACGAAGATCCCTACGGGCGGGACTAAACAGATTAAGGTTTGAGTAGGATAATCTGTTAAATCTGTTATATTTTATTATAAAAATAATTATATTATTCAAATAATGAGCATTTATTCAAACAATCACGTTTTAATAACGTGCATGATTTTAAATACAAGGAAAATTTATAACTGACGTGCAATTTCTGATTTTACTTTTATATTTGAGTATGATGAAATTTATTTGATATTATTTCCCCCCACTATGTTTTGTATACTCTTGAAGAGAATGTTAAAATGTCATTTTATGAAACTATAAGAGGACAGTGTATCGTGAAAGTAACTTTTTGATATAATATATAAAAAAATATATTACATTTTTTTTTAACTAAAAAAATATTAAATAATTTTTAAGATACCAGAGCTGTTAGATCTCACGTCTAGCAGACAATTTTAAAGATGCCAGAACCGTTAGATCCAGCAGACCATGCAGAACTAACACCCGTATTGCTTGTTAAATTAACAGTTTTAAACTTAAGGCCTTTACTGCCTGGTACATTTAACATTCATGCAGCTTTTATTTCATAACACACACACACACACACACACACACACACACACACACACATATAAACTTAAAAACGCGCGTGCACACATGCAAACACAGTTTATAATACACGTATTTATAATTAGTAACTCATCTACTGATCTACACCGACCCACAAGCATTGCATACCGACCCACATCTCCACCTCTCCCATCTCCATACTCCCTCCCTCTCATGCGTGTACATTGAAATCAGGCCATTCATCTGTGTCACAGAAGCGAATGACACTGCGTGCCAACTCAAACAGCTTGGGATGTCTGGTCTTCATCGGTACCAAACACATATAATTGACGTTAATTTCAAATAAGTTTGTTTGTATCTACGTGCATGGATACGTGTGAGTGTGTGCATGTATACCAAACTAATGTAATTAGTATTAATTACACACACAAACAAACTGGACACCCACATGTTTATGAACGGTGTGTGTGTGTGTGTGTGTGTAGTTAACTATACATATGATTGATTGAGTGTGCATGTATGTGTGTGTACGTGCATGTGCATGTATGTGTGTGAGGTAAATACTTACAAGTGACAAAAATCTAAATATAGTAGGTAATTCTCCATCCGAAGCCCATTTATAATGCGGCATTCGTTTTACAAATGATGTTACATAGATAGGTGTGTTTGAACGAACACAAATATGCGCACGAAACACACACGTAAGCACACAAAACACATATAAGCAAACAAAATACACACACGTAAGCACACAAAACACATATAAATACACAAAACACACGTAAGTACACAAAACGCACGTAAGCACAAAAAACATACAAAACATATATAAGCACACAAAACACACGTAAGTAGACAAAACACGTAAGCACACAAAAACACACGTAAGCACACAAAACACACGTAAGCACACAAAACACATATAAGACACAAAATACATGTAAGCGCATAAAACACACGTAAGCACAGAAAACACACACGTAAACACACAAAACACATGTAAGCGCACAAAAAACATGTAAGCGCACAAAATACACGTAAGCACACAAAACACACGTAAGCGCACAAAACACAGACGTAAACACACAAAACACAGACGTAAGCACACAAAGCACAGACGTAAGCACACAAAACACAGACGTAAACACACAAAATACACAAATAAGAACACAAAACGCACATGTATGCATGGCTTTTGAAAAAAAAAGCCTAATATAATTTGGAAAAAGTTATTGTGCTTTATTAAAAAATAAAATGTATTAGTGTCATAATTTAAATGTGCAACGGTTTTCACTAATGTTTTATTCATAGTAAGTTTTACAAGATAAAACGGTGAGAAAATAGCGCAACTGTGTGTGTGTTTGTTTGTGTGTGTGTGTGTGTGTGTGTGTGTGTGTATGTATGTGTGTGTGAGAAAGAGAGAGAAAGTTTACAGTTATTCAGTCAACAACAAATAACTATTGTTGATAGTTTATATGAGTGTTCACAACTGAAAATAATCATAACTTAACTTCGATCATACATTAATTAAATTTTGTCTGATTGCTAACAACTTAAAACAATCCTTACCTAGATTTCACCAGATTGTCAACAACTAAAAGTAGCTGAAACTTAAGATCACCAGGTTACTGGAGACTGAAAAAGCCCAAAGAACCATAACCTACATAACCAGATTATCGACAAATGAAGTGCAATCATCTATAGTCTTCAGCTTGTCGACAAATGAAGTGCAATCAAATATAAACACTATTAGTCATGAACAGATTGTGATGATGTGACAGAAGTGATGCAGCATTTTGAGTTAAGTATTTGCTGACAGGAAGGTAATCAGTGAAGTGTAGAAAATTATTACTAATTAAACTTAAGTATTATGTGTGAAAATATATATTTGCTTTTATCTCATATTTCATTTTTTGAATACACATTTTTATATACATAAAATTGTAGTATATTTTTTCTTGAGGTGAGTGCTTATAATGTAAGTATAGGTCCTGTTCAGCATGTTTAAGTGCAATGTTAATAAAAGTCACCGTGGATTGTTTACTTCAAATTTTGAGTAAGGAGAAGAACACACTGAAAGTATTGTTGATTAGCAATTTGTTGCTTAGAATTTCAAAGGCCAGAATTTCTAAAAATAGGTATATTTGTTTGTCCCAGGCTTGCTGACTGAAGATTAACCAGGACTGGTTGAGTGACAATTATTAACCATTAGCAAGGTATACGTCATAACTAACCATTGATGGAGTACTGGTCAACTGAAATTAACCAGTCAGAATTACTAAGGTATAGAGAGCAAAGCTGAACTTAAAAATATTTCATTTCTCAAAATCAGTTTGACAATCTAGCGTCAAGGGCGGACATTGCACTCCCCATTAAAGGCACGCATGGTTCGTGGTAGGTATTTGGGAGTAAATTCAAAGTTACAAATTTCAGACTTGAAATTGTTATGATTTTTTTTTAAAAGCCAGTAATTAATGCATTTTATCCATTTGTATAAGTTGTAAATATACATATGTATACTTGTGTGTGATATTGTATAAGCACTGAAGAGAAAATCTCATATTATATTCTTGATTCAGTAGAAAGACCCACGTGAATTGTTATAAAATATATTTTGTAAATGACGTGTATAGTGGTTGATAGAATGTTTCATGGTACACCTTAGCAGATTTAGATTTTATAAAATCTTGCAGTGATCTGGAGATTTTGTAGTGTAGGTTAATTTTAACTTGTTTAACTATTCTTATTTTGAGTGATGTATTTGCAAATCTTCTAGGGAGTTTATGTAGTGAAATCTAATTTTGTAAAACAAACCCCACTGCATTTATTTATTGTAACTATTTTGTATACATATTTGGAATCTGAAGGAAAGTGTGTAGCTTGATTTCATTGAATAAGAGGATACTATGGATGGTAATGATGTAATGTTAATCAGCTGAGGCTGAGAGAACTGAAACAATTAGATTGTGCATTTAGTATTTGATAAGTTTATTTTAATGGAAGGATAGGCCAGATTCTCATGAAGTAGGCCAGAGAGTCTCAGGAAGTAGGTCAGATTCTCATGAAGTAGGCCAGATTCTCATGAAATACCAGTTGTTGCAGAGAACATTGGCTGCATCTTGTTGTGTGGCTTTGTGACATTTGTTTGGCTTTTTTGGGTTTCCATTTACTAGGTCTACATAACTCCACTTCCTTTGTCTGCCAAGAGATCCAAGAGGGTCAAGAGAGCCCGGAGCCAAGACAACCAAGAGAGCCAATAGTCAGGAGCTAAGAGTCAAGACAGCAATGAGAGCCAATAGTTAGGAGCTAAGAGCCAAGACAACCAAGAGAGCCAATAGTCAGGAGCTAAGAGCCAAGACAACCAAGAGAGCCAATAGTCAGGAGCTAAGAGTCAAGACAGCCAAGAAGAACTACAAAGGACCAGAAGCAGGAAGAACCAAAAAATAGAAGTTCTTCAATCTCGAGAAACTGGAAGTAATGAATGATACAAGTAGTGTTCTTCACTTGACGATGGGGAATCCTAACTCATTCTTCACTTGACGATGGGGAGCTAACTCATTCTTCACTTGATGATGGGGAGCTAACTCATTCTTCACTTGACGATGGGGAGCTAACTCATTCTTCACTTGACGATGGGGAGCTAACTCATTCTTCACTTGACGATGGGGAATGCTAACTCATTCTTCACTTGATGATGGGGAGCTAACTCATTCTTCACTTGACGATGGGGAGCTAACTCATTCTTCACTCCCAAAGAATTAGAAGGAGAAGAATGACAGATAATTTTCGAAGCCATCAATCACTCGTGGTTAAAGATAATTAATAAAAATCTTAATTGCATAGACTGTTATTATATATTCTTAAGTTAAGCAATAATTAATTAAAGATAATTGAAGACACTTCTTTTCACAGAACCAAAGGAGATTGACCTGCAAGTTCTCTCCAAATACCTCAAGAATATTGATGCAGCTCACAAACATAATTGCACGTCTTAGAGTTTATTTTCTAACAAAAGACGTCATATGATCGATGGCTTACTTTCAAAGTGTCGTTAGCAGTCGGGTAAGATTATCGTCGGGACACGAACACGTGGATCTAAAGGTTTGACCTCACTCTAGGTCAATAAGAGCAAAGTGAATAATTATTTTTATCTGGGTTTATCTCACTTGTGTTACATTCAAAGCCAGCTATCAGTATTAGATGTTGAAGTCTGATCCAGACAATCACCAGATTAGTTTTAGGTAAGATAAGAATCTAACAGACGTCAATGTAGCAATTTGTATCTTGAAAAATATTTCAAAATATTTTGGGTAAACATTAGTAAACATTTAAAGGTAAATTATTTTTTAATCTTTGTTTTATATAAATTTTCTTTATGAAAGTTATATTAACACATTATACAGTTCAATGATACAACTCAAGAGAATTAGTTAATGAAATAGTTCTTCAGTTATGAGAACTGTATTAAAATTAAAGAAAACTTTTATATATATATATATATTTCATGTTTAAAGGTCCTCAACGATATTTTAAGAAAATTAAAGCATTAATAGGGAATGAAAAAATCTAAAAACTTTCTCAAGAATAAATTACCAGATAAAGTAAAGAAGGAAATTAAAAGAAAAGTATTAAATTTGAAATTATTTTTCTTAATAAAATATACGAACTGAGGGGATACATAACAGAGATGGATGATTAATGTTTAAGAATAATTGCTGTATTAGTCATTAATTAATAGGTACAGCCAAGATAATGGTTTTAAAAGAAAGAAAGCAAGAAAGAAACTTCCAGATACGGTCAACTCTTTCAAGTACTTGAACACTCGTAAATCTGTTTTAATGCGTTTTACACGTTAATCGAGCACACTGAAGCGATGGGAGAAAAAATATTTATAGACGAGCACCTGACGTGTGCTGCTGAACAGATGTCAAATAATGACGTGAGTGGGGTGCCTATCTGGATCCTTCCCTCATCCTCCCACCCTTATCCAGTTTCTTTTCCTAAAAAAGAAAGAAAAGTTCTACTACGACTTCACTCTTCAAACATCTTGGCTTTGGAACTGTATCAGATTAGATGAAATGTTCCAGCCTCGAAGACAAGCTCAAGGATGATCTGCAGATCTTTGGTGGAAAGTCAGCTGTACATCTTGTAGTCCCAATCGTGCGGGCTAAGATGGCGCGCATGATATACCTGCAGGCTTCCGTTTGCTTCGGGTTGTTTATATCACAGATTTGGCGGCCTTTCGGTTCGTTTCCGGAATTTCCCCAGTTCCTGGTGTAGTCAAGCTGAGGCAACGCCTTCGCCAGCGCCGGAACCCGGGTGTCCACCTACGCCACAGCGGTGCGGATGTAATTGTCATCATTTACTTGAAAATATTTTGTTATCAGTTGGCATCGCGTTTACCTTCTGTATCCGTGACATCTATTTCGCATTTCTCTTTCTCATTCATGTTCTCTTCGTCTTCAGAGATTTAAAACGGTTCCAGTCTCTCCCTTCCCCATCCTTACTTGCACCTCCCATACACACACAAACATGCACAGACCCCCCCCAAAAAAAAAAATAAAAAAAATCCACACACAAAGAAGCACAAGAACCCCCCCCCACACACACATCCACACACATACTTCTATTTGATTCATACAGTTATGTAGCCATGTTCTCGATATTTTATCAGTCAACTAGAGCCGTCACATACGCACGCATATAGGCTTATGCATATCCATACACGAATACAAGTATACAGATGCATTTGCATGAGCATACACAAACACACAAGCCTACTCGCGCATGCAATGTGCGCGTCTCATATGCTCTCTCTCCTATATACGTACGCACTTTTCCAGACACAGATGTCACGTGTATTATGTGTGTCACACACACATACATACACTCACACGCCGCACACATACACAATAGAATCGCACATATTAGTATATTAATTTCAATATATAATTTGGACAGCAATTCGCTCATACACGCAACACTCTCACACATACACACACAACATACACTCACATGCAACATACACACACGCGCAATATGCACACACACGCACCACATACACACACACACACACACAACATAAACACACGCACACACAAAGCAACAAGATACGCTCGCACATCCATGCACTCACGTATTAATCCACACATTTAACCCGCAACACTAACACAAACATATGTTGCATGTTACAGAGACACGCAATTTAACACAGACAAACAAACAATTACACAGGTTTCCTTGTTTTGTCAAGGAGTTTATAGTGCGCTTGTCCTGTTTTTGCCGTTTCCTCGTGTTTGATCATCAGGAGCTCTCTGATTCATTCTGAGCCAGTCAGCTTGCACCTTTTCACCCCTTCTCTCCTACCCTTTCATTGAGATCTCTGTCCGCGACACATGGTTTATTTCAGACGTTTGCTGAAGATAGTGCTGAAATTGAAGTAGCCAGAAATAAAACAAGCTAAATAATGTTAAAATTACATTTGAGATAATTTTTCTTTGGCTGTAATTCCTAAAAATAAACTATCGGTTTCACTTCAAATCATCAGGTAGATAAATCGTAAACGATTCATGGAGATACAGAGGCAAGTGGATTAATTTAATTTTAATGCAAGCCAAGTAGATAAATTGCAATCGCTTCACGGAGACAGAGAGGCAGACGGATTAAGACAGGGCTGCTAGTCAAGCCATTTGCACTACTGATCCACAAGACTGAAGTGTAAGTATGTTGTATGTGTTAGTGCAAGAGTAACAGCATATTTACATGTATGTGTACTTTGGTGTGTTCTTATGTTACTTTGTTTGCGTGTGGTACATGCATGTGTGCGTGCGTTTCATCTAAATTTATATATGTGGTGTGTTATGCGCCTGTTTTTAAGTGTATGTGCATATATGAGTATGTGTTTATTGTGCGTACGAATGTGTTTATACATTGGTGAATATATGTGTTTGTTGTGCGTACGAATGTGTTTATACATTGGTGAATATATGTGTTTGCGCGCGTGTGTATGTGCAAGTATTTGTATATGAGAATGTGGTTGTGGTGAACTGGAATCTAAGAAGGAAGGAAGATGAGAGACAAAGGATGAAAAGGAGAAATAACGGAAGAAGAGAGGAAGAGAGAGTCCAAGAGATTACGTTTATATGCTGAGTGCCTGTTACGACCTTTCACGTGAAAGTTTTTCTTTCTTTCCATTTAAAAAAAAAAAGCAGGTCAAGAGCCATCAGCTCTGGACATGCCCAATTGAATCTATTATTATTGAAAATATACGTGCAGTCTTTCTCAATGACTTAATGACCGATTTCCTTTTGACTGTTTTGTGCAGATAAGGGCCACGGTTAAATCATTCTGTCATCGTCCTATGGAGTGGCTAAATCCAGTGATTTTTATCGAGGGAAGACACACTCAGGGTGAATGAGCAGAATTATCTAAAATAAAATAGCGGCACATTCAGAAATAACTAACTCTTAGAGTGCGTGCCTCTGCTGGCGATATCTGCGATTAACACAAATACGTGCGCACACCCATTTGCACACACCCAGCCGTCGCATATATCACAAACTTCCTGTAGTTAAAGGAAAGGAAATATAATTTTTCAGTTCTCACTATGCACAATTTTACCAGTGGACACAAAGGCAAAGTGTTAATTTAGAGGAATGCACTACAGAGTAAACGTCTTTTCTCTTCAAATCGAAGTATGACGTCATTCCTGCGTGCTGCTCTGTTTGGTTATCTCCCAAGTTGTAACACAGTTCTAGGCCGGAGATGTCAAGCGATCCCGTCACTGATGAAATCTATATTCATTTATTTCTAAACTTTTCAAAATTAATAGTTAGAAAATGATAGAGCATGTCCCTTCTTACAAGAGAATAGATTATGTATTGACAAGTCAGTGAACAGTAACATATACAATGATCTGTTTTTGTCCACAAGAAAGAGCATTAAAGATTGGCTGGCTATTTGTTACCAGTCGTGTTTATAGTATATATATGTGTGGCAGAGTAAATTTGCCTAATCTTATTTCTAGACTTAATTGTTATATAAATTGTTAAATTGTCAAATGACCCGACCTTGGGCACACCTTATGATGGTATTTTTGTTAAGTGTCAGAGTTGGAGTAAACTACTCCAGTAGAAAATGTGCCAAATATTGCTGATGCAATCCAAACCAGTTCCAACTAGATGATTTGGTTTTATTATCCAATGGTTAATATTTACGGGAACGAGAACCTCCAATGGGCTGACCTGCTGTAGAAAATTATATTGTCTATGCTTGAATTTGGTGTGGCAAGAAGTCTGGTCATGAAAGGCGGCCATTAGCTTAATGGAGAGCTAACTGATTGATTGAGAGAGAATGGACTTCTGCCTGTTTCATGCATTTTTGTTATTGATATATTATACTTGTGTTTTATGTAGAGATGTATTATGTGAGTAGACTATTATTTCTACAAATGTTTGAACTAAGATGCTCGTATATAGTATGCTAAACACTTGACATTGTTTCTAGTGAATGCGCTCATAAGACTGATATGCTGTATTTATTATGCTGTGTGTGTGTCAGGCTAATAAACACTTGCAGAAAACTGTGAGTTGAGACTTGAATATAAGAGAGAATGGAGTTAAAGATGAATAAACTGGAAAGTTAGCATTTGCTAACTGATTATATTTTAGAGGGAATAAGTGACATTTCCTTGTTTTATCTGAATCTCCTGGTTTATTGATTATAAACTGCTATGACCATGATAGATGCAATAAATACCTACCACATTGTGTAAGGAATATACTGCACTTCATTGATGTATGGTGGCAAAGTATACTGACTACACCAAGCAATTTTTGGTACAAGGAAGTTACTATAAATTGCTACAATTGTTGTTCTGCTTGAGTTAGCTAATATAGTGGAACACCAGATGGCCTCAAGAGAATAGCGGCTAGTCAGTGTTCTACAATGTAAGAAAGGAAAACTTGTGGAATTGACAGTAATAGCATGAACAATAAACTTGACTTTGTTATGAAAAGCATGTGAAAGTACTATTGCAGTTTTGCCTGGACTTTGTTATGAAAAGCGTGTGAAAGTACTATTGCAGTTTTGCCTGGACTTTGTTATGAAAAGCATGTGAAAGTACTATTGCAGTTTTGCCTAGACAAGGTTACATAGAAACTATTATTGCTTATCTCTAAGAGCATCATTTCTATTCTCCGATAAGAATTGTCCTATGATTTGTATTAATCTGCTGAATTTGTTTTAGGATATAAGACTGTATAGGTATTAGAACTATTTGAATGCTGTTTTGTAGAAATATTGATGTCAAGTAATCTTTTTCATTGTATTTGTTATATGTACATTTGAATGTTGATTTAATAAATTTATTGTTAAATTTATTAACCTTCTTACAGATATTGCTAACCTTATGCTGGAGTCGAAAGTGGTTGGATGGGACTTGGTAAATATATATTAAAGATGGATTTGTCTTCTCCTTTAGTAAAAAGATTTCCACCTATGGAAATATTGTGGTGGTAAATGTTGTGGAAGAGAGAAAATGTTTACAGTGTCCACACATCCTCCAAGTGAGAGAGATAGAGCGGTGTCTTCTGGAGAATTATTAATAACATAAATTAAGATTCACTTGTAATTAGTTATGATGATTAATAAATAATAATAATCATAACTATTAGTTATTAGCATCATAATATACAAGGAAATTAATATTATGATATCAGGATGATTTAAATGCCTGCGATATGACTACACATGATTAATATTTGATGAAAGTTAAAGATGGAATATTTGTCTGTTAGTAGATGGTAAGGATTAAGGATTTATGGATCAATAACATGTACTATTTATTATCATTACTTCAACTAATCAACTATCACATAATCACTTATGTAGCCCCTCTGACCCACCCTCCTCTAAAAATAGACTATATGCAAACCTAGTATTAGAACGGGTGACCTGTATCCCTAGGTTAGTAAAATACATGAGTATCCATATATTCACTAAATTAACCATTCAAAGTGCAGCTCAAACATGTGCAACAAATTGGCTAGAAGTCTACCCGAATATCATTAATCGAATTCAGGTAGATGATTATACTTTATTAATACCAAGAGACAAAATAGTCAAATTAATGAACATAGAAATAATGGTTCAATTGCATAAGCATTCTCAAATTCAAATTATAGATGAGTAGCAAACATGAATTAAATATTCAAAATCCATTCTTCCTTTATCAGTCAGTTAACTTACCATAAGCTAATGATCACCTTTATGACTGGACTCGAGTTCTGTTCGATTTCAAAGTGATAGAATAGAGTACTTCTTGAACAAAGAAACTTCCATTTGCTACTTTGTTGGCTTATTTTAAATTTTACTAAAAAAAACAAAACAAAACAAAACAAACTCATTTGCTACATTGTTGTCTTATTTTAAATTTATTTTTTAAACCCTTTTGCTACGTAGTTGGCTTATTTTAAGTTTGTTTTTTTTAAATAAAAAACCCATTTGCTATGTTGTTGGTTTATTTTAAGGTTTTTTTTTTTTAAAGAAAGAAGAATAAAAAGAAAAATCACAAATATTAAATTTTGAAACAACAGTCCCGCCCTTCTTAAGTGTAGAAATTTCATCAATCTCTGTAGCAAGTAGATATCCGAATTCAGCCGGATGCTTTCCGGCAACCATTTTCAGTTTGCAAGTCGACTGGAGTACAATATAATTATTCCCCCCCCCCCGCCCCGCCCCGCCAACCCCTTCCTCTAAGAAAAAAACAAGCCAATATGCATTTTCATTCGAACACAGCCACGAGCGGAGAGCACTAGCGGGTCTACAGCCATGAATGAGGTAGAATTTCTGAATAGAACTTGATCCACCCACTCGTTCTTAGGAGAATGTTATTTTAAGGAAGAATTTTTTTTTGTAGGGGCGGGAGGGGGTATTTGGGGGTGGGGGTGTCACATCGACTTTTTCATGAGATCGTTTTCTGCCTGCGTCACGTGCTCACCTGCAAGAGCTCGTGCATCCTTACCCGTCCACCTGTGTTTGCTTAGAAAAGAAAACCTTCACTCGAAAAACATGAACCCAATCCAGCAACATCGAGTGACATCCGCACTCATTTAACTGTCCGCCGTGCGTATGAATTCCTCATCACTCTCAGCCAGCTAGTGACTGCGTCTACCGGTCACCAGCAGCCTCCAAGTAGTGCCTGTCGGCAGCTGCGAACCGTAAAATGAACATTCGCAAGGCTGTGAGATGTTGGCTTTTGTCAGGTTTAACTACGCGTAAAACAGACTCATTGCAGGCAGCAAAGAAGACCGCCAGTCGTAAACAATAGTTTCTGTGGGTTAGTACTTGGTCAAGGTCAGTGGGAAAATGTTGACTCAAGTTGCTCTTGATTTGGCTGAAGCGTGGGTTTCGCATTCCACTTTCGCTCTCAACTTTTGCTGATTTCATAATCAGCGTGATGGCGTGAGGGGCAGTTTTGGTGTCTCACAAAGGGGGAGGGGTAGAGATGAAAAGGAATAAAAGCAAGATGGTCATTTTGTGAAGCCCCATTAGAGCCCGGCAAGGTACAGACTGACGTACATTTAACACATAAGCAAACAGTAACGGGTTCTGCTGACTTTAAAATCAAAAGTTTATTAAGATGAAATTACAAAAAAAAAATGATGATAAAGTTCAAAGGACTGCTTAATCTAAGAATGACCAGGCAAACTTTCACTATGATCATTTTTTTAATGTCTGACTTCTGTTAGTATGAAACAGAGAAAGTCTACTGACTTACTGTAAAATTGCAATTATGTAGGAGTTATGCAATGTGACATACGAGCTGAAAAAATAGCTGTCACTTTGTTTGGTTCAACACAGTGCAGGTGAAATGTTGATTGCAGACTGGCAATTGGGCAGGATGGTGAGAAATGTTCCCAGGCCCTCATTTTGCAGGACAGATAAGGTAGTAATGACGAAAGCATTGAGAAGGTGGTCAAGACAATGTTTCAGTACCTGAAAAACACAGCCCTAAAACGGTAGTGATTGTAAGCATGGAGTGAGTTGAACCAGTAATGTGCAATCATCAGAAATATAAGACAGTTGGACCAACGATGGACATCAGCAATGCGATAGTCAGTTGAATCGGTGATAGACATCAGTAATGCGACAGTCAGTGATGGACATCATCAGTAATGCGACAGTCAGTTATGGACATCATCAGTAATGCGACAGTCAGTGATGGACATCACCAGTAATGCGACAGTCAGTGATGGACATCATCAGTAATGCGACAGTCAGTTGAACCAGTGACATCAGTAATGCTACAATCAGTTGAATCAGTAATGAAGATCAACAATGCGACAATCAGTTGAACTAGTAAACATTAGTAATGCAACAGTCAGTAGTTGAAACATTGATGGACATCAGTAATGCGACAGTCACTTGAACCAGTAATGAACATTATTAATGCAAATATGTGATGCCAATTCGACTTAGTTAATGTAAATGAATATTATTACTAATTACTCTTTCATAACTAATTACAAGTGATGAAAATCTTAATTTATTTATTAATGCTCCTCAGCAGACATCACTCGTCTCTCACATGGCGGATATGGGGCGCTGTAAACGTTTTCTCTCTTCCACAGCATTTAAGATAAATTTTCACGGTCACACAATCTTACCTTAGGTGGAAAACTTCTTACTTAAGGAGAAGACAAATCCGTCTATATTTAGTGAGCCCCCATCCACCAACTATCTTCTCTAACATTATTATTATAAGTAAGATTATTAATATAAGTAAGAAGATCAATAAATTTATTAAACCAACAATGAAATGTATATATGACAAATACACGGATATAGATTATTTGACATCAATATTTCCACGAACCCATGTTAGCATAATTTTATGTTTATAGTCTATATCTTTAAAGATGCAATTCAGCAATGAGTCAATACAAAGCACAGGATAGTGTTATCAGAGAACAGAAATGGAGTTATTAGAGATAAAGGATTAATAACTTTACATAACCTGGATTAAGCACTGCTTCAACACTCTTTCACTTGCTTTTGCAACAATTTTACACTGTCCACATCAACACATCTCTCTCTTCACCCATGTGGAAAATGCTGATGTGCTGTTATACTCTTGAAACCAACTTGAGCACCATCTTTGCCGTGTCAGTTCCTTCAAGCAGAACATGATTACAGTAATTCTAATAACTTCACTGTACCAGAATTTTCCAGATGTACTCAGCATACTTTGCCATGATACAACAAAAGTGTGTAGCGTACTCCGTTATGCTTACACACCCCTTGAAGATGATTCCCACATCTTGGTGGTCATAGCAGTTATAATCAGTGAACCAGTAGATTCAGTAAACATGGAAAAGGCATGCTTTGTCTCTGAAAAACATAATCAAGGGACAACAAGTGCTAAGTTTTCCAATTTATCACTTTATAACTCCACTCTCTCTTACATTCCAGTCTCAACTTACAATTTCCTGCAATGGTATTTATTAGCTGGATACATGCATATATTGGGCTTAAGGGAACATACTATTGCAGTGGTTTCATAATACCCAGCTTTTGACCATTTGATCCTAAATAAGGTTTTAATATATTTTCCCGTGTGTATTTCGTTTGGAATATTCAAATGTTAATGAAGACATACACATAGATAGTTAGATAGACAGAGACAGAGAGAGGGAAAGAGAAAAGGAAAGTAGGAATAAGAAGAAGAACAAAAGGAGTAGAAGATGACAATGACGACTTCGAAGAACATCAAGGCTTGGTGTTCACCCCATGACCTAATTCAGTTACGACCTGTTGTATTTACAGCCAGCTCTGCACTTTTCTACGTCCTAGAAGAGTACGTCAGCGTTCTGTTGACAGTCTAACACAGTGTCTTTTAATATTCTCTTTATGGTGGTGCTCAGTATGTACTTTACAGCATGACTCAGATGTTGCTCAGTTTCCGAGTTACACCATATCTCAGTATTTATTTTACAGCATGTCTCCATATTGATCAGAATTTCATTGAGATTTTGGCCACTTGTTGCCAGGCACGTACCAGTAATTAAAATTCATTCATCGGCTACACAGGTAAAAAGTCTCAATGCTCTAAAGCATTAACTAAAATTTAAATCTGTGCTACTAGAGACTGGGCTTTCAGCTGCACAGAAGCCCATGACCTTTCGTTATAAGAAAAAATAATGCCAGATAAACTTTGCTTGTTCACAGTGAATTAATTTTAAATGTTTTCTTGGTGAAAATGCTCGTAATGTCTCTTAGAGAAGCGAGTCTGTTTGCAATAAACAATGATCAAGAAGAAATTTTACTGCCAGCGCTAATAGTTGTAAATTTAATTTATTCTTCTTTAAAAAAAAGAAAGCCTATAAAACGAAACGAACTTTCGCCTCTCTCACGCTCTTTCACTTTTAATGCCTCGCCCAATATGGTGACCTCTTTCAGTGTGACCTATGATGGTTCTCCGTGTTTCCGAGTTTACTATTCTGAGCATGCGCAGTAGAATATGTTTTTGTTTCTTTTGTTTAAAAAAAAAGTGGGAGGTTCTTATATTTTGTAAAGGTTTCAGGATAAAACAAAGAAAATCCGGGTCAGATTATAGAAAAGCGCTCTATAAAAGGAATTTTTAAAAATATTATTATTGATGGGAGGAAAAAAGCAATTAAAACTTGTAAAAATATTTTTTAATAAAAATCCTAGAAATTTGAGTAGCTGAGGTCTACTTTTGTGCCAATAAGGTTTATTCAATAATTATTTACTGTTTCCATTTAACCTAGACAATTTTCATTAACAATATTACCGCACGGTAATTCTAAATGTCTTTTGAAACCACCAATTCATTTCTGATAGGTTTTAGTCTTGAACTTTCTAGAGCTTTCGCCGATCTAAGTCATCACTAGATTTCAAGTGTGTCATAGATATGACAAACAAGAAATTTTCTCTAGTTTGAGAGCTCTAAGCATGCAAATTGTTCTTTTCAGAGCGACATTTCGGTACAGCTCTCGTGTTTGTATTCCTGGCCTAATACAACTCTCTGACATTTGGGTCATCAACAAATCCCTTGTCTTATTCTTATACAACTCTCTGACATTTGGGTCATCAACAAATCCCTTGCCTTATTCTAGTACAACTGTCTGACATTTGGGTCATCAACAAATCCCTTGTCTTATTCTTATACAACTCTCTGACATTTGGGTCATCAACAAATCCCTTGTCTTATTCTAATACAACTCTCTGACATTTGGGTCATCAACAAATCCCTTGTCTTATTCTTATACAACTCTCTGGATCATTCCAAAAAGAGTCCAATGTATATTTCTTAGATGTAACTCACAAAACCTTTTCCTATCTTAGAATCAGCACATCCTTCCGTATATTTTAGAACTCTCTCTCTCTCTCTCTCTCTCTAATGTGATATTCAGTACTGACATACTAGAGCCCCATTTTCTGGGTCATCACGAAATCACTTGTGCGATTTTCAACTGATCTACTGAAACTCTTTATTTTCTGAGTAATCACCAAATCAATCATGTGTGATTCTTACAGCTAACCTGTTAGAAATCTCTTTTGCTAGAGTCGTCATCAAATCATATGTGTGATTTAGATTGACCTACTAAATTAATTAATCTCGTTTATCACCACATTCCAATTGTGATTCTTACATCTGACCTACCAGAACTCTGGATCTATCAATGATGCCACCAGACCCAGTATGCTGCTTATATATAACCTACTGAAAACTATTTTTAAAAAATCAATTACGTCACAAGATTCAACCAGTATGGTTTGTACATGTGACCTACTAAAAACTCTTTAAAAAAAAATTAATAACAAGACACCCCCCCCAATATGGTTCTTACAAATGACCTATTGAAACCTCTTCTGTCCACGATGTCACAAGATCCCCCAGTATGGTTCTTACATATGACCTTAAAACTCAATGACGACGCAAGATCCCCAAGTATGGTTTTTATATTTGACCTACTAGAAACCTTTTGTATCAACAAAATCGCAAAATGAATTTCTTAAATCTGTTCCACTAAAGTTCTTTCCTATCAGTAACATCACCAGATACCAACCGTGGTTCTACCATTGTGGTTGTCATACCCGTACTTTGTTAACTTAGAACTGTATTAAAATAACTTTGCTTACTGCAATTACTCCCTGACATGACCAAAGTTTCAAGTAGTATTGTTCTTGGGGAGTTACTTAATACTTTGTTAACTTAACTAATAGAATATATTAAGTGTCCTGGTCAACTCCAAAATCTTAATGTATATTGTTGTAAACCCTCTGAACTTTAGCACCGCAAAGCTCTCTTGCCTCTATCATAATTAAATTTGTAAATAACTTCCTAAATTTATCTACTTCATCCCTCTCCTATAAACTGCATAGACTTCTTGGATTTATCTACTTTAGCCCTCTCTTTTCTCTGATGTTGTCAAATCCCTAGTGAACTTCCTGAACTTTATCTACTTCAATCCTTTCAAATCTCTAGTGAACGTCTTGGAACTTAGCCCTCTCTTTTCTTGGCGTTATAAAATTTTTGTCAACTTCCTGGATTTATCTATTTAAACCATCTCCTTTCAAACTTCTTAGATTTATCTACTTCAACCCTCTGCCTTCTCTGGCGTTATCAGGTCCCTAATAAACTCATAGACTTAATTACTTCAGCTTTCTGCCTGATCAGCCGCCATATCACAGTGCGATCCTGCGAATTTTTTCAAGACAACAGCTGGAATTCCTGTCTGGCAAATCCGCTCAGTCTCCCCAACACTTCCTATGCTCTCAACTACTAGGTGTTCAAATCCCACCCCCACCCTCTCCAAGGTCAACTGGTTGACTATTCTCTTATGCATCACATCTTGTAGTATCCATAATCAAAGGTGACCACGCCCAAGTGTAGTTTCAATCTAGATATCTGCGCTCCACGTCCGGCACTTGCATTCCTGAAATTCAATGAATAGCACTTGTACTTATCACTTCCGGTGTTATATGTTTGTGACAGTGTGTCTTTCAGAATTAGACACAAACGATCGCACAGCTCTCATAAAAAGATTGCGTAGTAAAGGAACATCTTTCAGCTGTAAAAACAGTTAATCATTGTTTTCAAAGTGGCGAGCGGCCAAGATTGCGTAATGAAGGAAAATCTTTTCGGCTGTAACAACAGTTTATCACTGTTTTGAAAACGGTGAGTGGATTCTTCACATTCTTTACTAGGCGCTATTTGCTCGCAGTTATCATCCTTTTCATTACATGATAACAATATCTATAATGTTCCTTTTATAAAAATCTTCCATGAGAGTACATTTTCATTTAGAAGTGTTCACAGATTTTAGAAATCGGTTTTAAACGATGGAATCTTACATATGACATTAGTTTTAACAGACTGAAAACAATATAATGGTTAGTTTTAACAGACTGAAAACAATATAATGTTTAGTTTTAACAGACTGAAAACAATATGACGTTAGTTTTAACAGACTGAAAACAATATGACGTTAGTTTTAACAAACTGAAAACAATATAATGGTTAGTTTTAACAGACTGAAAACAATATAACGTTAGTTTTAACAGACGGAAAACAATATAATGGTTAGTTTTAACAGACTGAAAACAATATAACGGTTAGTTTTAAAGGACTGATAACAAAATAAGGATTAGTTTAATAGATTGACGATAGTATAAAGATTAGTTTGAACAGACTGTTAATAATATGACAATTAATTTTAAAACATTGACAACACTTTAACAGCAGTGTACATCTTGGACAATATCTAAATAAAGATTAACCGTTGGCCTACAACCCAGACCTATTTCTTTCTACCGCCATCTGCAAGTTAGTATCACTGAATATGAAATGTGATAAACTTCTCGACAATACCATTGTCCCAAGACTTGACTTAGCATGGAATAGGCAGAGAATGGCAAATTCACTCGTGCCATTTGCACACAATCAATATCATTTGCAAGAGTAACACTTGCCAAAATCGATTGGTAAGTGAAATAAACATCTGCATGATTTGTGCTCAACAATTTGCCTCCAAGCAATGACGTCAGATCATTTTCACACCAATATCTCGGACAGTAGGCCCTTCCAAAGCATCGGACAGTGTGTATGACGCCTTAATTGCCATTCCCAGTAGTCTCGCGTCAGACATTAGGCCCGCATAGTTCTAGAATGTGTAAATGACGCCTTAATTGCTATTCTCAGTAGCCACATATCCATTTCACTACTTTATGTCTATGCATTTGAATAACGCACAGTACATGCAATTTTTCACTTTGGACAAATTTAGATGGACGTAAGTTTTCGGTCCCCATGTCTCTCTCTTTCTCCCCCCTCCCCCCCGCCCGATCTTCAGTCGCTAATAACCATAATTAAAATGAAAATAAATGAAATTGTGTAGGGAATGTCCTGCATTGAACAACGTGTAAAATTTACACATTTGAACAAATCGCGATAGTTACATGCTTTTTGAACAACAGACAACAGTTGCGTGCTTGATTGAATAACATGCAACTGATATCTACCCGTTAGAACAGCACACAACAGATGTTAGAACCATACGCAACGAAAGTTGCATTCCTGCTTAAATAACACGCATCATTTATATGCCTGTTTGAACATCATGCAACCGATATATGCTTGTTTGAACAACATCACAACAGTCACAGCCTGTTTGAACAACAAGCAACACTTTCATGCTAATTTCTACAAATCATATGACGTTATTTATTTTACTCTTTAGACAGGGCAAGCATTGAAGTAGGTGTACATAACAATGAGACAACCATACAGTTGAATCTACGAACACCGGACTGCGTTACTCGTGGCAATAAATAGCACGCACAGCTTACATTCACGTTTCCTCAACAAATTGGATTCATGACTCTTTTCTAATCCGCCAGCACATACAGTGACTTCGCTGTCCAATCCGTCATTCAAATTAACTGATTTCAAAAAGCACTTAGACCATCATCGTGTACAATGCATTTCACTCCGCAAGACAGTGAATGAGCAAAATTTACAAGTGGTAAACGAATTCAACCAGTCGTTTAGAATTAGACGATCTTTGAAGTAATTTGACGTCACCGACTTAGACCCAATCCATTGGGTAAATGGATTGCCACAAAGCAACCTCAACAACTCAGAAGATGGTTAAACTGGCTCTGCATCACCAGCTGAAACCAATATTGCCAGGTAAGTTACACGTCGATTAGGGATTCATTAGTATTTTTCAATTAAAAGAAAGGATGGGCACTGATTAACACACACACACACACCCGCCCCTTCTTATTGCGCAAATTTGTGGGTCGGTTCAGTCTTGAACTTGGTGCACCTAACGAACGCCTCTGACGTCACACGCAGAGTAGGTCTTCGCTGATGCTGGTAGAAAACTTGATGGGAGTAATATCGATGTTGTGATAAGCGGCCAGATCTGGGCCAACTTTCCTGGAATTCCGCATGACGCTCTTAAATGAGAAAGAAGATTGCACATAAACTGTTATCAACCAATCATGCGCTTCCTTTCAGGTTGTCAATTAATTTTGCGCAGTTTTATAGGCAAATCGCCAGGACTGGTTTTGTTGTCTTTTTCAAGCAGGTGTCACACATTAAACAAAAACTGACAGTCAATAATAATCAAATGAAGGCATGCGTGACGTGGGAAGGGTGGCTAAAAATAGCTCTCGTCCAAGGGAAAACAAGCCTGGCTTTGTTTGCTGATAAGAAACAGCTTTTCGAGAGACCCTGCTTGTTTGCTGCTTGTATTATAAATCTCGCTTTGTTTTGCTGGGAGAACTTCTATTTCATGCGTAGCAATTTCTACCATACGTCCGCCGGGCAAAGTTTGTTTTTCTTTGTCCGCATTCAGCAGCTCAAATTTTGACGAAGTGCCAGCTTATCAAATGAAGAAAGACTAGTAGAATACATTATTCAATCAGAATGGTTACTCGGCAAAGACTATTTTAGAGAGAAAGAAAGAGAGGCGGGGGGAGGGGGGAACTAGAGAGATTGAAAGAAAAGATCTCACTTGTGTGTATGTTCCTGGTCTCTTTCAAGCGAACAATAAACGTTAAAGAAAAACAATTGTATATAAGTAATAATCTACTGACATCTTACCCTTAAAAAAACAAAAAAACAAAATAAAAAATGTCAGTAGATAACTAGAATTTTTTTTAAATTAAGAAATTGTTAGTAGACACGAACGCACACACATACTTAAAAAATTCAAATATGCACAGGTATTTATTTGAAGAGAATAGTTGATAAAATGCAACGGCAAATATACTGTATGTATGAGAGAGAGAGAGAGAGAGAGAGAGAGAGAGAGAGAGAGAGAGAGAGAGAGAGAGAGAGAGAGAGAGAGAGAGAGAGAGAGCAAAAAGACAGAAAGAGAAAGCAACGAGTGAAAGAAAGGGAGAGAGGGGCACAGTGAGAAATGGAGGTGCGGATAAGAAAGAATGGAAAAAAAACAGAGACAAAAAGAGAGATCTGATGAAGAGATTTGATGAAGAGAACAAGAGAGATTTGATGAGGAGAACAAAACAGGAAACAGAAAGAGATATTTGATAAAGAGAATAAAAGAGGGGACAAAGAGAGAGATTTGATGAAGAGAACAAAAGAGGGCAGAAAGAGATATTTAATGAAGAGAACAAAAGAGGGGACAAAGAGAAAGATTTGATGAAGAGAACAAGAGAGGGACAGAGAGAGAGATTTGATGAAGAGAACAAGAGAGGGACAGAAAGAGAGAGCGAACGTCAGAGAAGAGAGAGTTCAATTAAAACAAACGGAAAAAGGAGTGGATGCAAAATTGTGGGTAAGGAAAGGGGGAAAAGAAAAAAGAGATCCGGAGATTGAGAAAAAAACGGCAACAGAGCTAAAACACGCACGCACGCACGCACGCACACAAATAGAAAAACAAAATACATACATGCAGGTACACATGCACACTTACTTGTAGACCACACACACACACACACACACACACACACAGTCACACACACATAGAAGCACAAACTCAAGCAGAGGAAGTCAGACATCAACAAGAACTTACGCTGAGAAAAGATCTTATGACGTCACAGTTATTTTCTGTACGCGCTATCTAAGGCCAACCAGGAATTCCATTCACAGTGTAGAGTCTGTAGACTGTAGAAGAAAGGTGCGACCGGTGAATCAACATTGCATTTCTATAACTCTACAAACCACTTGTCTTGCAGATGATGGGCAATCACTCTGATTTTCCTTCAACTGATTATTATTTACTACTACAGTGAGGGGTGGGGGGAGGAGAGGAGGACAGCGAGGAGAGAGAGGAAGAGAGAAGAGAAATAGGGAGAGTGGGAGGAAAAGAGGAAGAGACGGAGGGAGAGAGAGGGACAAAGGGAGGGGAAGATGAGAAAGGAAGAATAGAGGGAGGGGTAGAGGGAAGAGGCAGAGAACTACTTTAGGTCATCGGCAGAAAAAGAAAGTTTACCAGGGTTACAGGTGTGAAATAATAACCGGCAAAGTCAAGTCACTATAAATGAAATTGGGGAAATTAAATTTGTAACGCCAACGCCACCAAGTTAATGGTTATTAAAATAATAATTAATTAAGCGTCCGTAACTAATTACAAGTGATGAGAATCTTAATTTATGACATTAATGATCCTCCAACAGATACCACTCGTTTCTCTCTCTCTCTCTCTTGGCGGATATGCGGGTGCAGTAAAAGTTTTCTCTCTTCCACAACATTAAAGACAAGCGTTTGGCATCACAAAATATTTCCGTAGGTGGAAAACTTCTTACTAAAGGAGAAGAAAAATCCGTCATTTAATTTAGATTTAGCGACCCCCCCCCCCCATTTACCCACCTTCTTCTCCAACATAAAGTTTTCAATATGTGTGAGGTCAATAAATTTAGCATGAAATTTATTAAATTAACAATCAAATAGACATATAACAAATACAATGAAAATGATTATTTGACATCAATATTTCCATGAAACCACATTTGAATAATTTTTATATTACAGTCTTATATCCTAGAATACAATTTAACAATATTGTCAATAAAAATCACAGGGTAGTTCTTATCAGAGAACAGCAGTGGAGTTATTAGAGATAAGCAATAATAGTTTCTATGTAACCTGGTTGAAGGACTGTCTCAATAGTCTTTCACATGCTTTGAAACAATGTCACAAGTTATTGTCCATATCAGTTCCAAATGTTTCTCTCCTCATGCTTGTATTCTCGGGAAACCAACCTGGGTGCTTATTTTTTGCTGTGTCATCTCCTTCGAGCAGAACAACAATTGTAGCAATTTCTAGTAACTTCCTTACACCAGAAATTGCTCTATTATTCAGCATACCTTGCCACCATACTTCAATGGACTGGTGTATTCTTACACTAAAACATTGCAGTAGAGGTTCCCTGCATCTACCACAGTCATAGCAGTTTATAATCAGTAAACCAAGAGATTTAAATTATAGAACTGTTTTGTCCCAGTAAAAATATAATGAGGGAACAAATGCTAAGTTTCCATTTTATCTCTATATAACTCCATTTATTCTTACATTCAAGTCAACTTACAATTTCCTGCAATAATATTTATTAGCCCAATACACACAGCATAATAAATACAGTATATCAGTTTTATCAACAGGTTCACTAGAAACAATGTCAATTGTTTAGCATTCTATATGCGAGCATCTTAGTTCAAAAATTTGTAGAAATAATTGTCTACTCACATAATACATCTCTACGTAAAGCACAAGTATAACATATCAACAGCAAAAAATGCACAAAATATTTCAAGTCCATTCCCTATCAATCAGTCAGTTAACTCACCATTAAGCAAACGGCAGCCTTTCATGACTGGACTTCTTGCCACACCAAATTCAAAGTGATTACGCAATAGCCGAACACACCCACACTGATGTAATCAGAAGCTAAGCAACCCCCAACCTCGTGCTGATGTAATTACTTGCTAAACGCACTGAACACAACATAACTGCAATTAGCTCGCAATGAGCTTTATTTCTAAACAAAGTTCCTTTTTTTTTTGTTTGTCTGAACACAACGCACAAATCACTAAAGAGCCAAAAATTTCTGACGTCTTTTCCCCATCAGACATAAGATACTGTTATTTTTGAATTAACATTAACGAAGCAACAACAAAAAATGCCTGCTATTATTTTTTTTAAAGATGAGAGATAAATAATTCTAACGTGCGTACCCACTTTTATTTTATTTATCTGTGTGTGTGTGTGTGTGTGTGTGTGTGTGTGTGTGTGTGTGTGTGGTGTGAAAGCGAGAGAGAGAGAGAGAGAACAAATAAGGAGAGATACAGAAGAATAAATAATGGAAGATGTGATGACAGAAACGACGAACAAATGATTCCATTCAACTCTTTATCTAAAGCGGCTCTGTCCAAAAGTATTCTAGAAATGTCTTCCGGAGTAGGTTCCAATTAGCACTTTTTCTCTGAGAATGCCAATTCTTACCTGACAATATCGCTTTTATCATGCTGGTTGTTGTAATTGTTGGCACCAGCTCACTGGAAGGAAACAGTCTTTACCTTGCAAACAGAAGCAGCAGGTCACATGTGACCTGAAAGTTGCTCTTAATTATCGTAAACAAAATGCCCCCCCTCCCACTCCATCCCGTTTGTATCTGAAGAAAACTATTATCTACATTTAAATTTGGCAGGAACATGCCTAGTTTACTCATAATTAACCCCTTGACACTGGCATTCCGGAAAATGCTCAAATAGGCCACAACTTCTCCAGTGCTGAAAAACTGAAAAGAAAACAAAAAAGATAAACAGCTTGCTATTGCTACTGCCCTTGTTTCTTGAGAGCAAAACTTAAGAAGATACCTCGTTTGACACATCCGGTTTCACCACGAAACCTTGGCATAAAGTGGAGCCTTGCGGCCTTCGGTTAAGCTCATAGAACCAAGTGAATCAAATTGGTGTTCGGGACTAAACGACAAGCAGTGTAAGTGCGCGAGGCAGAGCTGTTTCTACCTAACGTGTGAGTAGACCCCAATAGATGGTATTCGGAAATCAGCCTGTCCTCTGATTCAAGGGGAGTGAATTCCTGTACAGCTGTACTTGTTTACAGCGAATATCATGAACAGCACTGGCCCTGCATCAGGAAAGCTCTCTGACTGTCATGAAAAAGAATTAGTTTTAAAAGAGATACTTATTCACTCTGTACATGTAATAAAAGGTTGAAAGTAATTGATTTAGATGTACTCTTAACACATCACCAGTGATTTTAAGATAACACTCCTTATTCTGCCTAAGAGATATTTCTCTTGAAAATGAAGGTCAGTCTATTTCCGACTGTCCTCTGTTCTCTGACTGAAGAAAACATTGCTGGGGAAAGGATTCTTGAAAGAGTGACATTGCTGGGTTACATTATTGCTGAGGAAAGGATTCCTGAAAGAGTGACATTGATGGGTTACATCATTACTGGGGAAAGGATTCTTGAAAGAGTGACATTGATGGGTTACATCATTACTGGGGAAAGGATTCTTGAAAGAGTGACATTGATGGGTTACATCATTACTGGGGAAAGGATTCTTGAAAGAGTGACATTGATGCGGTAATTCTAACCCATCTGATCGTCTTCTTAACATATCTAAAAATCTTACTTTCTAAGTATCCACATTTATGTGAGATTCTAAAAATAACTTCTAACGATCGGCTCAAAGCAAATATACTTCATCAGTAACAAATTAACAAAACCGGTAGTTGACCACAAAAGCCTTGAGGATTTACAAACATCACCAAACTTGAGATATATTTCGGTAGTTGACCACAAAAGCCTTGAGGATTTACAAACATCACCAAACTTGAGATATATTTAAAGTAAGGTCGTGAAAGATGTGGATAGAAATCACGCAAAAATTCCTTGCAACGTTTAAGAATTTTACAATATGTTAATAATTGCTTCTTTAACTCGGGACTTGTTCTTGTCTTTCAAATATTTCATTACATTAAATTTGAAAGAAAAGAGTTCGTTAAATACATTTGTATACATTCAAAACTATCACACTCTAGTAAATAAATCACATTACATTATTCCCACGGGGTTCTCTCTTATAAAATCAAATTAAAAAATAAGAAACTCCTCTTCCTAATTCTTTTTTTTTTAGTCATTCATTTGCATTTATACTATACTAGCACAACTATTTTATAAGTCAGAGTGGCTTTTTTTTTCTCGGTCGAGGTTTGTTATTATGAGTGACCAAGACAGACTTTTGATTATTGGCGTCACTTTAGTTATTTGTCTCATGTTTATCTTTCTCCATATTATTTTTTATAGATGAGAAATAGATTTGGTCTCATGTCTTCACATACGTCTAGTGAGAATATCTTTTCCTTAGTCTTCTCATACGTCTAGTGAGAATATCTTTTCCTTAGTCTTCTCATACGTCTAGTGAGAATATCTTTTCCTTAGTCTTCTCATACGTCTAGTGAGAATATCTTTTCCTTAGTCTGGTTTACTGTTACAACTTGCATTGCTTCCACGGTACGGTGCACATGACTAACTTTCGAGTCCATATGTTCTTGTTTCACTTCTAATGATAGCTATATTCGAGCCTCACACTTGCTGTCCCACTAACAGCCACACCGTAAGCTTCTGATAGAAATTAACACTTTTGTCTGGAATCAACAGCTGTTTTAACTCGGTTACTAACATTATTGATAACATAAAATTTAGAAATATCTTTTTAAAATTAAGAAGTATTATTTGCATTTATTTCCTACACAGATGTCCTGACTCATTAAGCTTTATTTTATTGGTACGAGTGAAATTAAATTTTATTTTATTGGTACGGGTGAAATTATATTTTATTTTATTGGTACGGGTGAAATTAAATTTTATTTTATTGGTACAGGTGAAATTAAATTTTAAAATGCTCCAAGAGAGCTTTATGATAGTAAATGAAAAACCATGAAATACAAAATCAGTTAGATGCAATAAATGAACAAAAATGGAATACCAGAATCAGAAACTACGCAAAAAAAGTTATCAAACATATAAATGTATTTATCAAAACCATGCAATAATGTTAAAAAACATGAAATTCCACAATCGAAAACACGCAATAAAGATCTCAATCATAGACTACCACAAACAAAAACACGCAATAAAGATCTCAATCAGACTTCCACAATCGAAAAACTGCAATAAAGATCTCAAACATAGACTTCCACAATAAAAAAAAATCCACGCAATAAAGATCTCAAACAGACTACCACAATAAAAAACTAGCAATAAATTTATCAGACTTGGACTTCCATAATCACAAACACGCAATACAGTTTTAAAACATGAAATACCACAATACAAAAAAAACCCCAACAACTAGCAATAAATTTATCAAAAATGAACTTCCCTAATCACAAACACGCAATACAGTTTTAAAACAGAAAATATCACAATAAAAAAAAACTCGCAAATTATTTATCAAACAATGACTTCCATAATCACAAAACACGCAATAAAGTTTTAAAACAGAAAATACCACAATAAAAAAAAAACTCGCAAATTATTTATCAAGTAATGACTTCCATAATCACAAAACACGCAATAAAGTTTTAAAACAGAAAATACCACAATAAAAAAAAAACTAGCAATAAATTTATCAAACATAGACTTCCATAATCACAAACATTATGATTGCAATAAAGTTTTAAAACATAAAATTCCACAATCAGAAGCGAGCAATCAAGTTTAGAATCAAGGAACACTATGCCACCTTTCAGTGAACCTACAGTAATTTTAAAAGCACAGACTTTCTCGAAATTCTAACTTGCACTCATAATTTCCGGTTCCCCTACAGGCCTACAGTAAGACTGCCGGTTACCGACCCCTGCCCTACAGTAAGACTGCCGGTTACCGACCCCTGCCCTACAGTAAGACTACCGGTTACCGACCCCTGCCCTACAGTAAGACTGCCGGTTACCGACCCCTGCCCTACAGTAAGACTGCCGGTTACCGATCCCTGCCCTACAGTAAGACTGCCGGTTACTTTTGAATGCTTACCCTCACGAGGAATAAATTCGTGTGCTGACTTTAGAAATTAATATTATTTATTTTAAAAATAGATTAATTATCTGCTAGACCCGTTTTGCTGCTTATTCAATGGCTCACAACAAAATACCTTACTATTAAACATTTTTGTAGTCTGTTGAAAACAGACCGTTGAGACGACTCCCTAATGTTAAGGCCTACACTCTTATGTTAATATTTTTTTTTAATATATGTATGGCACTAAAGTCGCATTTTATTGATTCTTCACAGGTATTTAACTAGAAACTTCTGTTGAGAGTTTGTCTTTTTAATTTCGAGGTTTTTTAATATTTCGAATGCCTGACATGTTTTATTAGATATTATGAGTCTTTGGCAGCTGAGCATGATGCATAAAACGCCAGATGTAGTGTGTATTCAAAATAGTCTCTCTCTCTCTGAACATTCCTTTTTGCTTCCTGGAGAATTCTTAAAGAATTCCTCTTGTTCTTTTGGTGATAAGCGCCCGCATTGCTGCCTCAGATGCGCGTGTGTCACTGACTTTTATTACCGAGGATGAAATCCGCGGTTTGGCTTTGCGAGATACAAGAGTTATTGCCCCCTTGAGTAAACTTAAAATAAAAACTACGAGCACTGAACTGTAGAGCCCAATTTCAGTGGAAAGGTATCGCCAGGTTTACAGTATCGAAACTGTTACAAACACTCGAAAACAATAACATTAACAATTACACCTCCACTCAAAATTACCAACCAAGAACAGTAGTTTACCTTGTCCATGTACAGAGTAAAAAAAAATACTGTAAACAAAGTAGCCATTAAGAAAAAGTAAGTGCGCCCCCAATTAACTGGTTCATTCGTATTCTTAAGATAAGTACTTTGGCTTATGTGCAATCAGATTATCTTTTGGAGTTGCCATATATTAAAGATCTCAAAATCTATTTGACTCTTTTACATCGCTAGAATTTCTGTAAGGGACTGAAACATTTATAGAGGTTATAGAGGTCGACTATGCCTGACAAACGGGACTGAATATTTAATTGTTGTACGAGACTACAATGCTGGACAACAAAAGGGTATGCTTGACTGCTTTACGGGACTGCAGTGCTTGACTATAATACTGGACTGGAATGTTTGGCCGCAGTACGGGACAATGCCTGATGGTTGTACTTAGATAAACTTTTAGTTGTACGGACTACATTGCCTGATGGTTGTACTTAGATAAACTTTTAGTTGTACGGACTACATTGCTTGATGGTTGTACTTAGCTAAAACTTTTAGTTGTAAGGGACTACAATGCTTCTCTGCTTTATGGGATTGCAATACTTGACTAATGTATAGCACTACAAATGGTTGACTGTTGTACGAGACTGGTAAAATTACTGTTGTAATGGACTGGAATAATTGCCTCTAGTATGATGTGGGACTGGAAGGCCTGAGTGTAGGGACTACGATGTTTCAATATAGCACGGGATTTGAATGCTTGACTGTTGCACGGGTCTACAATGCTTGATTGTTGTACGGGACTACAATCCTTTCACCATAATTCGGATCTGGAGTGTTTTACTACTGTACAATGTTTGCCTATAATACGGGACTGGAATGATTGACAGTTGTACAGGATTCGATGTTTGACTGTTGTGCTGGATTAAAATGCTTGAATATAATTGAGGACTGGATGGTTTTACTATTGTACAATGTTTGGCTATATAATACGGGGCTGGAATGCTTGACTGTTGTACGGGACTAGAATGCTTGACTGATGTGCGGGACGTGAAAGCGTGGTTATTGTGCAGGACTGGAAAGCTTGACTGTTGTGCGAGACTAGAACGATTGACTGTTATGAGAGACTAGAATGCTTGACTGTTGTGCGAGACTAGAACGATTGAATGTTGTGCGAGACTAGAATGCTTGACTGTTGTAAATAACTAAAATGTTTGATTTCAACATGGGAACTTTAAATGAAGTATATGGCTATAATTTTGGAATGATTTCAGAGTCGAATGTTTGTCTACAAGACTAAATGCTAGACTGTTTTTTGTACGGGATGGAATGCTTGACTGTTGTACGGGAATGGAAATATTGCCTTTTGTCCGGGACTACACTGTTTGATCCATATGAATCACTGGAACGTTACTGTTGAAGAGGACTTGACTGTTCTCTCAGACAAAAAGTAACAGACTTAAAAATAATTTACGCTGTCTGGCAGGATGGCATGAATCACGTGACTACGGTCAAGATTCCTAAACGATTTATTTTTTAATTTTCCCTGCCATCGGCAAGTGTTTTTTTTAATGTAACAGTTTAAACTTGGACTGTGTTGGATTTGGGCCTAGGCGTCAACCACTTCATTTCTTCCAGTTTCTTCTAAGTGTTTTCTCTCTCACCTATTTACTTGAGAATGACGTTAGCGATGTGAGGGTACTAAATTCTGCCACGGGAGTCCGAAAATAGGAAGGTTTCTAGAGGGAGGGAGACAGAGAAATGTGAAAGGCAGTAAAACTAAGAGAGAGAAAGGGAGGGCGGTGGTGAAAGAAAGAAAGAAAGAAAGAAAGAAAGAAAGAAAGAAAGAAAGAAAGAAAGAAAGAAAGAAAGAAAGAAAGAAAGAAAGGAAGGAAGGAAGGAAGGAAGGAAGGAAGGAAGGAAGGGTCAGGTTTAGGAAAAATAGATATATAAAAGAAGTTGGGAAGGGAGACGCAGACAAGAAGGGTTCTATGAAGAGAGAGATATGGAGGAAGAAGGAAGGCTGATTGGAGAAAAATAATCAAGTCACTGATCAGTATACGTTTTTCTAGATGATGTGAGAATAACAGCATAAATGTCTATATCAAGGTATAACAATGATGTGAGAATAACAGCATAAATGTCTATATCAAGGTGTAAAAATGATGTGAGAATAACAGCATAAATGTCTATATCAAGGTGTAAAAATGATGTGAGAATAACAGCATAAATGTCTATATCAAGGTGTAAAAATGATGTGAGAATAACAGCATAAATGTCTATAACTCTATATCAAGGTGTAACAATGATGTGAGAATAACAGCATAAATGTCTATAACTCTATATCAAGGTGTAAAAATGATGTGAGAATAACAGCATAAATGTCTATATCAAGGTGTAAAAATGATGTTCCTAATACAATTTACAGTAACAGAATAACTTTCTTGTGGTTGTTGTTCACCATTTGTTGTTATTGTTAGTATTTACCAAGACTGTAGCCGTAGAAATTGGTACTACTCAAATTTACAATCGAGAGCTATATAAGCAGTGGTTGTTAGATTTGCCTCACGGTACCGTAGAGATATGTGCTTTAGATTTGCCTCACGGTACCATAGAGATATGTGCTTTTAGATTTGCCTCACGGTACCATAGAGATATGTGCTTTTAGATTTGCCTCACGGTACCATAGAGATATGTGCTTTTAGATTTGCCTCACGGTACCATATAAACAGGTGTTGTCATATTTACACGATACCATAAAGACAGGTGCCTGGGTTCGTGTTGATCGACTAAAGTCAAGGTCATGCGTTTCACGTTGCGCTGACTAAGGGTACCGATTAAGCAGGTGCTGCTGTTGGCAACATTTCATTACCAGGCTGTTTGACTGAATTTCCACCAAATGATAAGTTTTTCTCCATTCGCCTCATTTTTCAAGAAGCATCCGCCTCAGGACGGTCTCTGCTGATTGTATACTTCTTGGCAGTTCATCGGAGTGACGTGGAACAAACAGCTCTTAGTTCTTGAAATAATCAACGTATTTATTTATTTACTGCATAAGCAACGAGTCAAAAAAGAGGAAAGAGGGTGGGGGAGAGGGAGGAAGGGAGGGAGCGAGAGAGAGGGAGGGAGGAAGGGAGCAAGCGAGCGAGAGAATAGGACATAGAATTTAAGACAAATTGTGATTTTGAAAGATGGAGAAAGAAAACCGACACACAAAACATGCACAGATGAAAGAAAGAAAGAAAGAAAGAAAGAAAAAAGAAAGAAAGAAAAAGAAAGAAGAAAGAATGGAAAAAAAAATAATACATGGGGAAAAAAAGACAAAGAGAAAGTTACGGAAAGAGGAAAATGAAAGAGACATCAGGAAAGAGGATGTTATAGACAGAAAGAAGAGAGTTAAAAGGGGTTGTCAGGCAGGAAAAGGAGACAAAAGCAGGAATGGAAAGGAGTTAGAGAGAGAAAGGGAAAGAGAGAGAAGAGACTGAAAGAAGAAAAACGGTGAAAGAATGTGACTTAGAAAGTGAATATAGATGAAAGACAGACTGCGAACAATTGGTGTCTGGACAAGGAGGGAAAGAAGACATAGAGGAGAAAAAAGGGAGAGGAAGGAGACACTTTTGAAGGGAGAGGAAGCAAACACAATTAGGAAGGGAGATGAAGGAATATTTAGGAAGGGAGAGGAAGGAGGTCAAGTTAAAATGGGAGAGAAAGAATGCGAATTAAGGAGGGATAGAAACAGAATTGGGAAATTGGTAAGAAAATTGAAGACAGCATTAAGAGAGATAGAAGACGGAGAGAAAAATTAAGAAGGGAGAGAGAAAGGAAATGGGATTAAAAAGGGAGAGAAAAAAGAGAATTAAGAAGGGGGAGACAATAGCAGAATTAAAAAGGGAGAGAGAAAAGAGACATAATTACTAATGGACATTAAAAGAGGGAAACAATTAATAAAGGAGAGAGAATTAAGACGGGGGAGAAAATAGCAGAATTAAAAAGGGAGAGAGAAAAGAGACATAATTACTAAAGGACATAAAAAAAGGGAAACAATTAATAAAGGAGAGAGAATTAAGAAGGGGGAGACAATAGCAAAACTAAAAAGGGAGAGAGAAAAGAGACATAATTACTAAAGGAGATTAAAAAAGGGACATAATGAATAAAAGAGAGATAAATGAGACATAATTACTAAAGGAGATTTTTAAAAAAGAGACATAATGAATAAAGGAGAGAGAAAAAGAGACATAATTACTAAAGGAGATTTTTTTTTAAAGGACATAATTAATAAGGGAGAGAGAATGGTGACAGGATTAAGAATTGAAAGGAAAAGAAAGAGGTAAAGAATGAGCAAAGAAAGGGAAAACGAAAAAGGACTAAGGAAAATTTGAAAGGAATGAATAAAGAAAAACACACAGACTTAGAAAGAGAAAGAAGAATGGAAGACAGATTTAAAACGGTATATAAGAATTTCATGGAGAGAGAATTAGAAAAGAAGACAACAATAACGCATAATTAGTAAGAGAGAAAATTACAAAAGGAGACAATAATGGAGACATAATTAAAAATGGAGAGATAGTGAGAGAGTCTGGAAAGAAGACAATGGTGGAGAATTAATTAAGAATGGAGAGTCAATTTGTAAAAGATACCAGTATCCAATGTAAGCAGAGTTTCAGAAAAACAGACAGAGCAGGAAAGAGATGAACTAGACTGAAAGACACAGCAGGAAAGAGATGAACTAGACTGACAGACAGCAGGATTGATAGGATGTGAAGAGACGAAGGAACAGAACCGCCTCCAGTTTTCAAAATAACATTAAAAAAATATTCGTTGCATTCCGTCTATTAGCACATTGTATTTCTGGCATGCGCACGATGGATTATTAAAGTGTTGTAAACAAAGAATTAAATTTATAAATATCTACCATGATAGCGGCTCCGTATATATAATATACAATTTCTAATTGTTTACTATAAGTACACTTTTGCTTCTAAAGTAAGGCAGTTCTTTGTTGTTGTTTTTTTAAAAGAAAATACTAGATGTTATTGCTGTTGTCGTTGTTTTTATTATTAGTATTTTTTAAAAGTGACTTTGCTTCAAAATTAAAAATTAAAAATTCACAGTTTGTACAGTATTAAAGCCCGCAAGAAGCTGTTCAGAATTTAGGCATATAAAATGTTTATCATATTTACTACAGTGAAATAGCTTTGCACACAGATTTTATAGTCTCGGCTCTTGAAAAAAGGTTTTGATTTTTCATGTGTGTATGTTTGTGTGTCAGTGTCTCTTTGTAATATTGCTTGAATGGGTATATAAATGGACGTGTGTTAATAGACCTAAACATATGTGTACATGTATGAGTTTGTAAGTGTGCTTTAGTGCATGCATGCATTTGTTAATGCCAATGCCTGCTCGTTAATTCCTGTATTTAAGAAATGCACACGCGTAAAAAAGGAAATGTGTTGTAGTGCATGTGTGTGTATGCGTTAGTTGCCGTGTGCATGTGTGTGTATATTTGTTATGTGCATTAGAACGTATCTATATTTGTGAATGTGTGCGCGTGTCGGGCTTCTAATTTATGTAAATGCGTCACTGAAATACATTCTAGTGTCCACGAATTTGTTAGTAAATGTGTGTTTGTGTATCTGCTTGCATGCATGGTTGGGCAATTCGTGTTTTAGTTCATTAGTTTACTTGTGTTAATACATATGTTCATGGATGTTAAAGCAAATATGTGCGTGTGTGCATGCATGTTAAGTGATTAACTTTCAGAATAAATCACAGTGACGCTTGACTGAAGAGTTACAGAACTTGCCAAAAGTATGCTTGGCCTTGACAAGGGAGCACACTCATCGAGCAGACGCTAAGTGCCAGCATGCGTAAAACCCTGATCGTCAGAAGTAAACAATGTCTATTTTCAGATATCCGATCAATTTTTTAAAAAAAAGTCTCTCAAAGCACATGGGGTTATTGACACGAACAGTTTAACAAGTCAGTAGTAATCATGTCAACAGGTAGAACTGCGACCAGCGAGAAAACATAGTGAGGAGAATTGGCTTCAATGAGATATATATATATATAGAGAGAGAGAGAGAGAGAGAAGATATAAAGCAAACACACATTGTATTGATTGCACATGGTATTGATTCAATCTCTTCTGAGAATACATCGGCACTATTCTAATATCAAAAGAAATTATTATTATCAGTCTCTTGCTCTCTCCTCTCTCCCTTCTCTCCCTCCCACACTCTCCCCAACGCTGGTTTAACCCATCTTTATTTCTGCTTGTACTGTTTGCCTCTTTTTCTCTCTTTCTTCCTCTTTCTCTCCCTTGCTCTCTTCTTTCTGTCTCTCTGTTCGACCCCCCCCACTTAACCTTTAACCTCCCTCTCCTTAATTTTTATCTCTCTCTGTCTATCACTCTGTTTAACTATTTCCCTTTCATTCTGTCTCTTCCTTCCACCTTTCTCTTCCTCTGTCTCTTTTTTCCATCTTTCTCTCATTCTCTCTCTTCCTTTCAGTTTTCTCCCTCCCTGCCTCTTCATTCCATCTTTCTCTTCCACTACGAACTTTTTTCTTTACCCTTCCTCTCTCCATCCTCCTCACTCTTCCCTCTTTCCTTCGTCTCATTCTCTCTCTCTCACATAGACCCCCCCCTCCAATCACTGGAACTGTCCCCACCCCGTCTTTATCTTCGGATAGTAGTACACTTTGCTGTACCCGCAAAAATGTTGAATCTACCCGTCTTCAAATTATCATAAAATTGATTGGAATCGAGATAGACAGACAGACAGACAGACTGATAATTGAATGATAAATGTGTTTGTTGGCAATGAGCAGATGGATTATGACTACCACACCCCTTTAAAGGCATTTGTGATAATTGTGATAACTGTGATAATTAAAACAAGTGGAGTGAAATCAAAGAAGTTTGGTTGGGGTTCACTTTCCCATTTCACACGTCTTGTCATTATTTGGAGCTACTTCGGTCGTCCTGAAAAATATTAATATTAAAATAAAAATTAATATTAAAATTAAAATATTAATATTAACCCAAAGTTTCAAAATCACGACAGCAGCACAAACAGAAATGTACAGGAAATATTAAATTTTGTTCAAACAAAGTACACACAAAATATCATCATTTATTGTCAGCTGGATAACAATTAAGCATTTTTTGCATTGTGGTTTTGTTGGTTTAAAACGAATATCCTGACCATAGCGCCACAGGTCGGGTATACTCCCTTTTCTACTACTGCGAGGAAAAAAATATTAATAATCGGAAGAATTAAAATAAGTAGTGTTTTAATATTTTTATTTTTTAATTCTTTTGTGTCAGTTTGTCCTGGCCTAAGTAGTCACAACATGAAGGATACTGAATTAAATTTTTTCACGCACTATTGTTACTCCTTACAGATTAACAGGCATGACAGGTGACAAAGAAAAATTTGAAAAATTTAAAACGGAGACTGTCCGTGTCATGCCTGGCATTCACTGCTTTCCTAGGCCTTGCGAAAGTAAGTCGTCCAATGAAGGAATGAATGGGGACAGATATGCAGACTTCAAATGTTTCAAAAGTGTGCTTTTCTTCATGACACGAGGTTCCCATGGTGTTATCACAATTACAGCTAACGAGCAATGACAGTACAAACATTACATGATGACAATACATAAATATGAAATGATGAGAACTTGACAACAAGATGATTACAATGAAAACTAAGGAACTTTATAAAGCGACAACAAACTTAATAAACTTAAGGTCAAAGACAAGTGAATGTGGTAGGTAGGGTTGCAGTCCAATTAATCTAACAAGAATAGCTAATTCAGATATTGTCACTCAAAGAATATAGATGTTTTCAGTGTATCTTAGTTAACTTCTCCAGCACACAATGCAATTCTGACTTCAATGAATAGAGTTCCAACATAATGATCCTAGTGGAACCAGTAGCCCACAACAAAACAAGTTAAGTACAAACTGGTTTCGAATTCCACATTACGTAAGTTCTACTTGAAGGAAGATACACACTATTTCTCTTTCTTCTTTTTTTAGTGTACTCTAATTTCAAAGTGGACAGGCACTTGAGATTTAACTCTATTTTGGGAAGTCTTTGTTGCAGGGTTGTCACCCTTGAGACCTCTGCCCTTTGCCAGGAAAGCAAAATAATGTATCAGAACTCCTTCAGACCTTAGTTCCAGAATCCACAAGAAAAAGCAGACTATATCAAGTCCTTCAGCTCCAGTCAAATCAAACCAAAAATTTCTGCAATAAATTTTTGCAGCTTTATATATCTTATTGCATACATGACATTTCAGTTGTGAAGTTAGGCCATTCCTGTATTCACAATTTTTTAACTATCTTATCGTGCAAAAGAAAATTATTAATATAAATTTTAAATAAATCTTTCCCCCTGCTAATCGATGAACTTACACGTACCTTCTTTAGGGTGTTGACATGCAATTGAAGAAAATTTAGTTCTTTTTCTCTTATCATTTTTCCCAGTCAAAGTATTTTGACTGTCTATTCACTTAAACTGTTTAACTGTAGTTCTTACAAACTTCCCTTCCGTGAACATCATGTTGGACAGTGCTTTACTTTGGCTTAGCTTTCCTTACTTATTTCTTGCCACCTAGACATCATTAATCTTGCCCACACACATTTAGCAGGGTTTTCCTGCTACATAGTCTGGTATTTTGTCAGGGTCTCTTGAACAGTTCACCAAAGCAAAAGTATATATGGCTTGTCACAGGGAACGAGGGACAGAAATTATATTTTATTTCATTTTAAAAAACCGCTAACGAAACTAGTTGAAGTAACTCGAGTTTTGTTATTTTTCATATGTAGCATGTAATTCCAGTAACGGTCACCTAAGATCTCTTTAGTAGACAGACGTTCGTGACACAGTGTGTGTTATTATATCATATTGAATATATATATTAGTTTATGAAGGATATGTATATTAAACAATTGGGACAATTGCGCATTACTGGTCACATGTTGTTTACGAGAGAAAAGGCCAGTGCGCATTAGAATTGACCACAGAAAGACGTGCCGCACGGACAGCACTAAATATCCAAGGGAAAATCGAGTCACATGAGGCATAGCTTCTGGAAGTTTCTGGAAACCTTCAGTGAAGCTATATAAGAGGCAAAAGGAAGATTTTACTCTCAATGTTGAAAACGTCGATTCGTCTGAAGCCAGTCTAACTTCACGTATGAATTATCTCATGTACAGAGATTTCATAAAGGAAAGCTGCAAAAATCTCTTTCCATCCGTTTTCCATCCGTCTGATGCCATATATTGAGTAACGAGGCAAAATTACTTCAGTATAATTTTTGGCAAAGTGGAAAGTTCACTGTCAAGAAAAACCGATGTATGCGACGCTGGTTGTATGCAGTTAACGACACGAGGGACCAATTTGTTCTCCCCCCTGTCTGAGTTTGGTTTGACAGTCTATCCCGCAATTGAGAAGGCTAGCACCGAGATAACAGATATCCGGATTTCTACACTCAATGTAATGCGACGACACATCCCACTGGACAACTCCATCCGATAATGCTAAACGTCGTTGGGGTGTCCGTTTCCATGACAACCAAGAAACAACGACAGTTATCGAGGCTGACAACAGTCAGTTAAATTTCAGATTTCTCCCCAATCTGAAAGTGGTGCCTAGATTCTGCAGAATCTTCACCTGTAATGCGACGCCGCAATTGCGTCTGTCTTCGCTTTGAAGTGCCCCTTATAAGTGACGTGTGAGATTACGTCATCTCCTTGGACCTCTGACATAAATAGTGAGTAATAATTAGCACGGCTAACGCGCACATACTTAACTCTAGGACTCTAAGAAAATGAACACTATTATATCATTTGTGAAATACGAACTTTAATGTTAAAATTAATGCTTATTTTATATGTGAACTATTGTTAAAGCGGCCCCATTTGCCGCATAAGAATTGTGTAATTAATCTTTATTTTATATTGTGAATTTCATCATTTTCATCTCCCCTTATTTCCCACAGAGTGTATGACATTGGAAAGTTGAATGAATGATTAATCACTGTGCGAAAGAGTAGTGCCCCTTTTAAATCGGGAAATAAATATCCTGATTTAACCATCTTTCAACTCTCTTGTTATTCATAGTTTTTGAGAGGGACGAAAGAATTTGTATTAGTATTGTTTTGCACCGTTCATCTGTTCGTCCATTTATTCACATTCATGATACTCACTCACAACACACACCGCCAATAAAACGTTCCTTGGCATGACATAAATAAACTGGGCCCCACCCAAACATCAATGGTGTATGTCATGTGTGTCTATGTAACAACCTGACGCGACGTAGTACTGGCATATGTCATACGGGCTTTTCTTGGAGGTGCACCGGAGCAGGCCAAAAATAGACTTCACCCCTTGCATCTCTAACTTCAGCTCGGGTCGGCTTGTAACGAGCCTTCCAGTTTGTGACATGGCTACATGATGGCTTTTGCCAGAGTGACCAATGCTTATTACATATGGGCCACTTATTATGTATGAACAGTCTCTCCCCTACTCTTTTGTTCTAACCACATTTCTTCAGCTAAGTGCCAAAAATTAAATACTTTGCGTACTTTTTTCCGAGGACATATGACAGTTCTGATACTTTATTTTATTACACTATGTTTACTACAGTAATTTCCATGGGTATTTAATGGACTGATAAATAAGTCACTCATTACACTTAAAGTCAGAAAGTGCAATTTCTAAAAGAAATACTTCATAATATACAGAAAAATATACCAGTACATTTCCCCCACCCACCCAACCCTGTAAGTAAGTATATTGCCACTGATTTATAATCGAGTAGAACTCATACTCGAGTATGCTTAACTCAGCAGACAGCTATATTGCCACTGTTTTCTGTTAAGTGGGGGCATTCGGCGAAATGACGGGGTAGCCAAAGGACATATTGCCATTGATTTATAGTCAAGTACAGTTTTGTATTTCAATGTGATTGGCTGAATCATATTGCCCTTGATTTATAGTCGAGTAGAGTTATACATTTCAATGTTATTGGCTGAATCATATTGTCCTTTTTGATTCAGCACTCCTTGTACCGTACTGTGGCTGCAAGATATATGGCAAGTGTCAAGATAATCCAGCTTAACAGTGATTTTATCGCAACAACATTAGTTGATCACCCGATATACTGCATATTTATAGACAGCTTTTGAACCAACGCTCGAAACTCACCCCCCCCCCCAAATAACTGGCTTAACTTACGGCGTTTTCCACTAAGTTAGCGCCCAGTTCTCGTTGGCATCGCTAAGTTCTTACCTAGTTCTTGCTGGCATCACTAAGTTCTTACCCAGTTCTCGCTGGCATCGCTAAGTCCTCACTTCTATTCTTACCTCTCGCTAACATCACTAGATTCTTATCTGGATTACTCTGGCATCGCTAGATTCTTACCCATTTATCGCTTACATTGCTAAGTTCTTATCCAGCTCTCGCTGGATAAGTTTTTACCCAGTTCTCGCAAATATCGCTAAATTCATGCAATCGATTTCGAGTCGTAAACATTGGAACCGATTACTGGTCCTTGAAACGTGCCTGTCGTCTTGTATACATATGAACAGGAAGTCTTATCTGAGCGAGACCTTTTGCTTATCTCCCCTTGCCATGTAATCAGTCTTTCGTGAGCGGAGTTACATTTAGTGCTAATGACACGCCAAGGTCCGGTGTTTGGCTGTCAGGATACAAATGTTCGGCGGACAACGTAACCAGTCAACCTAGTGCATTCCATTCTGAACATTTCTACCATTATATCGCACACCGCTTTCAGTGTTTGTCATGTAAAGAATAATTTGTGTTCTTTGTGTGTGTGTGTGTGTGTGTGTGTGTGTGTGTGTGTGTGTGTGTGTGTGTGTGTATGTGTGTGTGTGTTTGATCAAAGCTGTAAAATTATAAATAAAAAAAAATTACAACTTTACGTCGTGAGTAGTTATACTGAAGTTTTGAAAGTGAAATTCATCTGTGCTATAGATTCGTTTGTTTGTTAATAAACAAACTGTTGTTCCTCATAAACACGGGATCTAGTTTTGTTTTGTTTGTAAATGTCTTTATTAAGGTTATAGTAGTATCATTAGCTTTCCTAGATCAATTCCTATATGAAAGATGAAGTGCTCTCATTAACATTTTTAGATAAAATCTTATAAGACAGCTGAAGTGCTCTCATTAGTAAAAAAAACAAACCACTTTATAGATAGGTTTCTATATGACAGATGAAGTGCTCTCATTATTAAAAAAAGTTTTATAGATCAATTTCTATATGACAGCTGAAGTTCTCTCATTAGTATTTTTAGATCAGTTTCTATATTAAAGGCCCAGTACTCTCGTAGTAGATCAATTCTCATTAACAGTGGTAGCCCACTTTCTGTATTAAGGCTAAAGTGTTCGCATTATACACTTCTAAATCAATCTATATATTAAGGTTGTAGTGGTGTCTTAACATATTCCTAGATCAGTTCCTATATTAATTTTGTTGTGCTCTCAGTTTATATTCCTAGTTCAATTCCTACATTATTTTCTCATTATTCATGGCCGTTCGTGGCCGTATTTTCTCATTATTCATGGCTATTTCAACCCAAATATTAAGGTTTGGTGTTATCCTAATGGAGAATTAGATCACCCCAGATATTAAGGTTTGGTGTTATCCCAATGCAGAATTAGATCAATCCAGATATTAAGGTTTAGTGATATTATTAACCATTCCTAGATCAGTTTTCATATTAAGGTTTAGTATTATCTTTAACCATGCCTAGATCAGTTTTTATATTTATCATTAACCATGCATAGTCTGTACACTAAGGTTTAGCGGTGCTATCCAAAACTTGAATGTTTGTCAAAATTCCTATTTCATTAGACTAAATTCTTAGTAGGGCTATTGTGTTGTCAATGAATGTTACCTCAAAATTCCAATTTCATTAGACTAAATTCTTAGTAAGGCTATTGTGCTATCACTGATTTCAAATACTGTTCCTTTGTTACAGTTTTCTGGATGATATGAGTGTAGAATTTAATTATTTGGATAGAGATTTTCTATCAGTACTTCTGCCTTTGTAATATTATTGTATCTGGTATTATGAATGAAAAGCTATGATAACCTTTGAACTTACTATTCCTTAAATTATGACAAATATATTTTCTTTCTTTCTTTCTTTCTTTCTTTCTTTCTTTCTTTCTTTCTTTCTTTCTTTCTTTCTTTCTTTCTTTCTTTCTTTCTTTCTTTCTTTCTTTCTTTCTTTTTCGTCCTTCTATCTTGAGTTTAACAAACAGCAATCCATTTTACTCCCAACAGCATTTTATTCATCATGTTCACTAACTGGTAAGTTAATTACTTTTATAGGGACACTGCTAGTTAGTTAGTGAGAGACTTCGTACAGTTTACGATATGTTTAGGGGGTGGGGATAGAGGGAGGAAGTAAGATAATAATAATTAATTTCTTGTTGCTGAATAAAGCTCACAAACATCCGACCCGAACACTTCCTTTAAAACAAACAGCCCTAACATGGAGCGCCTTCACAGCTGAGCGGGGAATGCAATTTATCATTTTCCTGAAAAATATGTTCTGTCAAAAGAATAAATAAATATTCTAAGTTCTCAGTCTGAATTTGGTAGCGATTTTGTCTTGGTGAATCTCTCAAAGTATACATCAAGTAAGATAAAAGTGTACATCAAGTAAGATACAAAGTATACATCAAGTGACATACAAAGTATACATCAAATAAGATAAAAGTGTACATCAAGTAAGATACAAAAAACAAAATGTTGGCAGAACCTGGATCCTTTCGTCCATTCACACTTCTCGTTTTTTTACTCCAGGAAATTTATTTTCTTCTACGTCTAATTCTAAATATTTCTGAGGCAAAGGAAGTGCATGTCAAAGTCGCGTGTAATTCATGGAGTGCAATGTCAAAGTCACGTGCGAATCTGAGAGTGCATGTCAAAATAAAATGCAGTCTTGGGACTGCATGTCAGAGTAAATCACAGGTCTAAAGTGCATCAAAGTAAAATACAAACCTGGGAGTGCATGTCAAAGTAAAATACATGCCTGGGATATTTTAGTAATAAGCAGAAGCAGCAACGCTCAAAGAATTACAAAAACACCATACTTCGCACCAACTTAAAAACACCATACTTCGCACCAACTTAAAAACACTAGTATTTCCAACGCTCAAAGAATTACAAAAAACACCATTCTTCGCACCAACTTAAAAACACCATACTTCGCACCAACTTAAAAACACCAGTATTTCCAACGCTCAAAGAATTACCAAAACACCATACTTCGCACCAACTTAAAAACACCAGTATTTCCAGCGCTCAAAGAATTACAAAAAACACCATTCTTCGCACCAACTTAAAAACACCATACTTCGCACCAACTTAAAAACACCATACTTCGCACCAACTTAAAAACACCATACTTCGCACCAACTTAAAAACACCAGTATTTCTAACGTACTACAGGTAGATGTTCAACAGGCTCATCACGCTACACTGCACTAAATCAAATCAGATCAAACCAGACTGTTTCAGTCTCAACCAAACCTCAAAGCAAACTAAACTTGTCTAAACCGTAACAACTCAGATATATATCTATGATGAAAACTTATCAAAGTTACTCACATTCTAAGTAAATCAAGTGAAACCTTACACCGACAAACGTCATCTTATCGAACTGCCTCACAGTCAATCCAATCAAACCAAGCTGTCTGAAATAAAACCTAATTAAAATATACTTCCCCAAACTAAAGCAATTAAACTCACACATAATGAACCAAACCACCAAAAACCTAATCTGGTCAAATCAACCATACTAAGTCAAATCAACAGTGCCAGGTCAAATCAATAATGCCAGGTCGAATTAACCATACCAAGTCAAATCAACAGTGCCAGGTCAAATCAATAATGCCAGGTCGAATTAACCATACCAAGTCAAATCAACAGTGCCAGGTCAAATCAATAATGCCAGGTCGAATTAACCATACCAAGTCAAATCAACAGTGCCAGGTCAAATCAATAATGCCAGGTCAAATTAAAGCACAGAAACATTACATATTTAAAAATAAATCGAGTGCTTGAACGAACAGACACACAAACACGCATACATGCAAATACAATCACACACATATAAACACAAGCTCACTTTTTTTTGTAAATTTATTTCTAAATAAGTAAGTTGTTAAAACTACTTCATGTCGAATTTGGTGAGTCGTTCGGTTGTAGGACTGCATTTTAAACTGCATAACCTTTAACGCGAAGACGCATCAAGATAAGCCCAACTTCCTTTAACGGCAAGCCGATACGACTTCAACCAAGTCGGCAGGATGGTTCGTGTTTATTGGGATGAAGTAAGATACGAACAGCTTTTATTTGAACGCAGCCACGTAGGTCTTCAATGTATTTGAACGCAGCAAATTATGACAAACATTCTCTGTACGCCGGGGTAGAAGAGTGTGTGACTAGAAGATAGCTTATTAGTAATGTGTGACTAGAAGGTCAGTTCATCAGTATGTGACTAGAAGGTCAGTACACCAATAATGTGTGACTAGGAAGGTCAGTACACCAATAATGTGTGACTGGAAGATCAGTACACCAATAATGTGTGACTAGAAGGTCAGTATACCAATAATGTGTGACTAGAAGGTCAGTACACCAATAATGTGTGACTAGAAGGTCAGTACACCAATAATGTGTGACTGGAAGGTCAGTACACCAATAATGTGTGACTAGAAAGTCAGTACACCAATAATGTGCGACTGGAAGGTCAGTACACCAATAATGTGTGACTGGAAGGTCAGTACACCAATAATGTGTGACTAGAAGGTCAGTACACCAATAATGTGTGACTAGAAGGTCAGTACGCCAATAATGTGTGACTGGAAGGTCAGTACACCAATAATGTGTGACTGGAAGGTCAGTATACCAATAATGTGTGACTAGAAGGTCAGTACACTAATAATGTGTGACTAGAAGGTCAGTACACCAATAAAATAATATGTGACTGGAAGATCAGCTCATCAGTAATGTGTGATTAGTAGGTCATTGTTTCAGTGTGTGACTGGGAAGGACTGCCCATCAATAAAGTGTGACTGGAAGGCCAGTCCATCAATAAACTGTTGTGATTGTTGGTGCTGGTGGTGATGTCTTTAACAGTGGCAGATTCTTTTTGTCCTTTTCTTAAATGAATGACATATGTATGTCCTTTCCCCCCATACACACCCCTCATACTCCCTCAAATCATGTTCCCACAATGCACCTCTACCATCACCAATAGCGCTAATCTTTAAAAATAGAAAGATAATACAAAAATAGTCTCTGCCCTAACTTTTCGTCCTTTTCACAAAGTTCAGCGGTGCCCGATAAATTGCCAACTTACGTCAGGAGTGAGAGGCGTCTAAAAGAAATGATGAAAATAACAAACATTTAATGTTTCGTTAATACTATATTTAATATATAATGTACATGTTTTTCCTTTCAGGGTGGCAGTATAGATTTATAATGATGATGACGATGATATTAGTCAAAAAATAAGAGGCTATTAAATTAACAACCTGGGAACATTTTACCAACGACTCAAAGGGAGAGAGTAGCAGAGAACACAAGCACCAACCATTGAAGACACGAAATTCTTCATGGAGAAAATCAAATATGAACAGCACCTCAGCCACATGGCTTAAAGACCTACCTGAAGAACTCTGGAAAAGAATGACGTCAGAATCACAGACATATAACGAGCAAAAAATAAAGAAGATGCGTAGGTCCTGGCCTAGAGTATGAATGTGTCTGGTCAAAACGTCTGTTCTTCCTAAATGAAAGACTTGAAGAACAGTTGCTCAGAATAACAGGTGTACCAAATATCTTGCCAGGCCTAGACTGCAAAAGGACAAACAAATCTGGTTATAAAAGACCCCGCTCCCCCCCCCCCCAATGAAGAAATACTACATAATGATGTGTATGTCAACCATATGGACATTATTATTAGCAATTATGGAACACAGACGATAGGTTACCTTGAAGCAAATAGATTCCTGGCAAATGATAAAAGGGGACAAGATAATGGAGAGGAAAGAAAGACCAATTTGCAATTAATTAAACAGTTACTATTGGCAGAAAGAAATTGGAAATAAGGATACCTGTGGCATGGATTAACTATCAATAGGTCTATGTCTCCCTTTAGTTTAAATATTATTAATTAACAGAGGAGTTAATTTACTACTAATGATTTTTTCCTTGACGTACCAATGAATGATCTTTTGAATGTATTTCACTTTGATGATTTTTACTCATGATTTTGCTTGAAAATAGTATTAGACTTACCTTTTGTTCTTTTGCTTACCACCTGTGTTTTATCAATGCTTTTTCATTCTTAATTTTTATTAAATTATTATTTTTATTTAAAGATTGTGCCAGAGTCTAATTCATTAGTAGGGTTTTGTGACCGTCTTTTTTATCGTCAAAATGCAACTGTCTCCAACTATGTTATGTTGATGTTAGTTTGGCACTGTGTGTATTTTTATTCTCACAACATTGCTTGCCAATCACGATGAACAGCAGCATGTTAGGGATTGGGGTTCGAGCCGAGGAATAGAGTAGGTGGTACTCCCCCCCCCCCCGGATTATAGTAAGGCGTAGGTGAGGAATAGGCTGGCTATTAATTAGGGGTTAAATTAACACTGTCACTTGCAAAGGACCTTACAACTCCCACGCCAGGTTTTCGGGTGAAAACACTGAACTGTTCAAAGAAAAGATAGGCCTTGACATTTAACGAATGAACACTGTCCAACAAAAATTACAATTTCCCCTCCTCTCACCGACTCTCAGAAGGGATAGACTTTGAGATGCAGCAAGTGGTCTACACCCAAGACGTTGGATTTTGAGATGGTTCAAATGATTGTATTAATCTAAGAAAGACTAGATTTCCATGCTTTACTATTGGTGTACACCCAAAACAAGATGGATTTTGAGATGGTTCTAGTGGATTAATCTAAGAAAGACTAGATTTCCATGCTTTACTATTGGTGTACACCCAAAACAAGATGGATTTTGAGATGGTTCTAGTGGATTAATCTAAGAAAGACTAGATTTTCATGCTTTACTATTGGTGTACACCCAAGACAAGTTGGATTTTGATACGATTCTAAAATGACGAGATTTCCACATTTTTCTAAAACTTGAAGAAAATATGGACTTAGGAATTAACACTACACGACCACTAGCAAGAGTGGAGTTTATCAATAGATTAAAACTTGACCTTTACACAGCGTACTTTTGCTTTGCTTCAAGTTTATCTTTGTATAGACTTTTACTTTTAAAAAAATGCTTATTCATGCAAGTAAGTATTTAAATGGATTTTTTATCTGGTTAATTTTCCATCTCCTGGACGACATTACTAGCATAAATAAAGGAATGAAAAATCTGTAGAAAAAAGCTTTTCAGCCGTCCGTACACAACACGTAGTAGAAACTGAAGACAGAAAACGTCAAGGAGCCGAGCATCGCAACATCAGCCTTCAATAAACACTTGGCTAGAGTAAACTTTTACTAAATGTTACAACAACAATGCTAACAAGAAAAAAGAGAAGGGACTGTTGAGCAGACGTACGTGAACTATTTTTAGACAGTTATTTGCGGAAGCGTTCCTCTTTTTACTAATATTAGTCTGCACATGTTGGTTGTTTGGTTGTATTTTTTGTTTGTTTTGTTTTTTTGTTTGGGTGGGGTGGTGTTTTTTTTTAAAATATGGCTTTCTATTTTTTCTTCTTATCAACTAAACACAATTTTAAGGAAGGGTTTGTTGTTACTGACATTAGTTTTGTTGCGTTATTTTGTATTTTGTTTTAAATTTGCTTTGCGCGGTTATGTGAGAATTAAAATAAGACATGGCAAGTAGCGAAAGGTTACTTTGCTTTAATTCAAGACTAGACATTTTAACTTGGCCACTGCTCGAACTTACTTATAATTAAGTACTTTAATTCAAGACTAGACATTTTAACTTGGCCACTGCTCGAACTTACTTATAATTAAGTACTTTAATTCAAGACTAGACATTTTAACTTGGCCACTGCTCGAACTTACTTTGTATATATAATTAAGTACTTTAATTCAAGACTAGACATTTTAACTTGGCCACTGCTCGAACTTACTTTGTATATATAATTAAGTACTTTAATTCAAGACTAGACATTTTAACTTGGCCACTGCTCGAACTTACTTTGTATATATAATTAAGTACTTTAATTCAAGACTAGACATTTTAACTTGGCCACTGCTCGAACTTACTTTGTATATATAAATAGTCTTCAGCATTTCTAACTGTGAAGGGTCCTAAGCATAAACGACATGTAATGAATGCACTAATGAGTTAGAATATTTCTTTATCTATGAAATGCAAACTATATATACAGTTAAATTATAGCGGGCGAAAACATATAGGAAGGGAGGTCAGTTCTGGAAAGCAGACTTCTGGATAACACTGTAAAGTGAAGCAAATACGGAGTGTGTACCTTATATAGTGAAGTGTGGCATATGTATTGTAGAGTAGTTTAGTGCAGTCTGGTGTAAAGTAGTATAGTGCAGTCTGGCGTACACTAGTATAGTGCAGTCTGGTGTAGAGTAGTATAGTGCAGTCTGGTGTAGAGTAGTATAGTGCAGTCTGGTGTAGAGTAGTATAGTGCAGTCTGGTGTAGAGTAGTATAATGCAGTGTGTCGTACAATAGTATATTGCAGTGTGGCATACAATAGTATAATGCAGTCTGGTGTAGAGTAGTATAGTGCAGCGTGGCATAGAGAATTGTGGAGTAGTTGGTTAAGTGTATGTAATAAGCGTACTGTAGTCAATAGAGTTCTGCTTTGTAGTGAACTGCTGTGTACTGTTACGTAGTGTAAAGTATTGTAGTGTACTGTAGTGTAGTATACTTTACTGTGGAGTAATATACAGTACTGTAGTGTAGTATACTTTCCTGCAGTATAGAGTACTGTAGTGTAGTATAGAGCGTAATGACATTTTACGTGGGGTTACGTAAAACAAATATTGCATATGGTCAAAAACTCAAAATGACGATGGTGATAAGTGTACAGTGCTCGGATATTAAATTTCTTTGCGGCCATGTTTTAAGTGTCAAGTTGTGGATACCGACATCTCGCCTCTCAGTAAGTCCAACAGCCAGATTTTTCTCTAGCATTGGGAACATATGGTTGCGCCTTCGGCTAAGCGAAAGTACATGCAGCTTTGCTTGCGTTCGGGTGCCAGCACTGAAGAATACGCTTGCATATTCCCTACCCAGAATGGCACTCAGAATGACGCTCAGAATGACACTCAGAATGGGTGAGATTCTGGCACAAAGACAGGTAAAATGTGGGAACTGAGACTGACTGAGGGATCAGCAGATTCCCGTCTTTCATCTCATTGCGCAAGGCGGGGGGAATAACTCGTATAAATTTTTAATTTTTACTTGTGCTGAGCGGGTAGAGTTGAACTCGTGTTTTCAGTGCACGTAAGATGCCACCCCCACCCACCCTACAATACTGTAAAACATGGCGTGTCTGCACCGTCTCACGGTTTTATTAAATTAATTAACAGATAAAATTATCCCATTTCAAAATAATATTTCAAATATAATAACATTTTAAATTCCTTTAAAATAGGGCTGCCCATATTAAAGATTAATCTTCCGTTTAATCGCTAAGAAATTTTATCGATTAATTTATTTCATGACAATTAAAAGTAATTTTCTTGCTTACTTACTGAAGCAATGCCGATATTTAGTTGCATCGGAAGTTCTTTTTTGTTATTATTTTTTTACTGCCAAAACGGCCGATTCTAAAATGAAAGATTATAAACCGGTTAAAGGTAAATTGCATGACCATTTTAGTTGAAAAGATTATAAACCGGTTAAAGGTAAATTGCATGACCATTTTAGTTTTAAAGTAGACGATAACAACAAAGTTAATAATGGTGAGAAGGTATAATGTTTTCACTGATAAAATCTTCACCTTCTGTGGTTCAAATACGTCGATGACATACCATTTACAGCATACACATCCGGCAAAATATAACACGTTGTTGTCAATGACATACCATTTACAATATACACATCCGGCAAAATATAACACGTTGTTGTCAATGACATACCATTTACAATATACACATCCGGCAAAATATAACACGTTGTTGTCGAAGACTGTTGGTGGACAAACAGAAAACTCGAAGCAAACATCATTAAGCAAATTTGTATTGAGGCATAACAAGCTAGTTAGTGCCAAGCTCCAAACTGATATTACAAATAGTATTGCCCATTGGATTGTCAGTAATGGTCAACCAATATCCATAGTTAATGATTCTGGTCTTCAACAGAGGTCACGTGTCTCACTTCAGAATGATGAATACAAGTTGCCCACCAGACAAACATATAAACAGCATTATTGATAGAATGTTTCTAGAGAAAAGCCTTGGACTGAAAGTGAAGGCCAGCAGAGCCAGTGCAATTGCAATTACGTGTGATATTTGGACCTCTCTCGGAAATGAGTCCTATTGCGGTGTAACAGCACATTGGATTGACAGTGATTGGTCACTACAATCAGTTACATTGGACTGTACTGGAGTAACGGAACGTCATTTAGTAATGGCGGTAGAATAGCAATTTACTGACAAGTTGCAAGCCATTGTTACCGATAGTGCTCGTAATATGGTTGCTGCGGTAGTGAAGACACCATTTCATCACATACCATGTATTGCACACTGTTTGTAACTAAGTGTGTTACATGGACTTAAGATTGCACACTGTTTGCAACTAAGTGTGTTACATGGACTTAAGATTGCAGACTGTTTGCAACTAAGTGTGTTACATGGACTTAAGATTGCACACTGTTTGCAACTAAGTGTGTTACATGGACTTAAGATTGCACACTGTTTGCAACTAAGTGTGTTACATGGACTTAAGATTGCACACTGTTTGCAACTAAGTGTGTTACATGGACTTAAGATTGCAGACATTGAAATTCTGTTCTGAAAATGCATAAAATAGGAGGCCACTTCAAACATAGTGCTGCAAACACACATGAACTTCAAGTGTGTCATCAGCAAGCTGGGAACCAAGAACCTCTTAGAAAGTTGCAGCAAGATGTTCCTACTGGATCAGTACTTACTTAATGCTAGTCACACTACTAGTACTTACTTAATGTTAGTCAGACTACTAGAAGCAAAGAATGACATTATTAGCTACCTCGAGTATCATCCTCGTAATTATTCTGGACCCGGTTTTGCTGGTTTGGTCGGTGAAAGAGCTAAACAGGTGTGAAATAGTTATAAGATTATTTGGAATTAAACTCTTGTTAGAATATTCGTGTAATTTAACTTATTTGTTAAACATTACAATTCATTTTTGTATTTTTCACATTGTCTTGCTGACGAAATGATTTGTAAAACCAGTTTCTATAATGTTTAAGCCTTTTAAGTTAAAGAGGCAATTGTATATCTTTATTTGATATTGTAATTAAATGTAAAGATACCTGTTAATGTTATGAGAAAGAATCAACAGAAAAGATTTAAGAAACATTGTTAGGAGAGAGCTGACATGTGCATTTTGTCTATTCTACAGTGCTCTAAACCAGTCCAGTTCAACTGCCAGTTCAGTTCAGTTCAGTTATGAATTTCAAGTTCGAGGGTGGATTCAAGATCAAGGTGTTTGCAGTTCAGGTGATGATTGCAAGTTACCAGTTTACAAGTACTATTCCAGTACAGTGCTGAAAGTTGCACATAGTGATTTGCCAGCACCTTACAGTTGTGAGTGTGGATACACTGCTGTAGAGTCAGCAACCACTGAATTCTGTTGCCAAGTTGGGGTAACAAGTTCGACTATGAAATAGTTGGGAACCAATGGTGGAAGATGGAGTGTGTGTATATGTGATGTCTGCACTTCCATAACTTCCACTCTTGTCAGAGGGAGAACAGCAAGTGGATGCTGTTGATGTAACCAGCATTTATCTGTGACTGTCGTATTATTCCAGTGATGGAATAATTGGTGACTGTATTGAACTTGAGACAGTGAGGACTGCTTGATTCATACATGTGGTTTGGACATTCTATGCATCATTAACAAACTGAGTAGCTGCCTATCTGCTTCTGTATTTGCTCTGCACCTGGCAGCTTCAGTGACAAGTCCATATAGATGAACACATTTTTAAACAATCGGATGAATGAGTGTCCAGCTCTCAGATCAATGTTATAATGTTTTTCTATGATTTTCTATTCTTCTATTTCTTAATATTTGTTAACGTAAACGTTTAGTAAAGATTTAGCTTATTAGGACTTGATACAAACTGTGTAATATGTTGAACAATTTAAAATCTTATGAATTGAATGACAATTGCTAAAGAAAAGTTTAAGTTGTTAATCATTAAAAAATAATGTGTAATTTTATGATTTGCTTGTAAATAGTGTATACATGATTTTATTAATTATTTAATTGTGTATAGTTAATAAAATTGTTGATTTATTCTTCCCACTTTGGCTAAATTAATTGATAAAGGGAGCATGTAGGTTTGAAGAGTGGGGGCTGCCAAACATAATTAATCTTGAAAGTCAGTCAAACATAATTAATCTTGAAAGTCAGTCAAACATACTTTTGGAAAAGAGTCCTTTCAAACCATTATGAGAGGTGTAAAGGCAAGAGAGAAATACTATAACACCTAGCTTAATATTAACTAGCAGGACTGTATTTCACTCTGGACGAGAAACATCTAGAAGAGGAGAACAATTAGAGTAATTGTTGATTCTAGGGCTTGACTTAGTCTCCCAGACTGCAAAAGACGAAGACCCTTTTGAGGAATGGATTACTAAATTAATAAAGATATTTAAATATTAATTCACTAGGGTGGAAGATTCACACAACCTTGATTCACAATCTTAACAGCCCTACTTTAAAGTAATCCATTTCCACTCTTCATATATCATTCCGTTATGTCACATATGTACTAGCTGTAGAGACTGAATTCGATATTAAAATATACGTGTTTATCCTAGGAATAGATTGTTCCTGACGTGTCATCTTTGTTGTGCGTCCATTGCGTCTGGTTTTGTGCGTGGTATGACTGAGAAACGAGGTTAGTTTCCAGAAGCAGGCAGGGGAGAAATCAACACTTTAATTGTCTCATCTTTCCTCCTGCACTCACACGTAACAATCCGTCATGATGGATGTGGCTTACTGTAGAGTGTCATGGTGGATGTGGCCTACTGTAGAGTGTTGTCGTGCATGTACTTTAGTGTGGCGTACTGTAGTGTTGTCGTGCATGTACTTTAGTGTGGCGTACTATAGTGTTGTCGTGCATGTACTTTAGTGTGGCGTACTATAGTGTTGTCCTGCATGTACTTTAGTGTGGCGTACTGTAGTGTTGTCATGTATGTACTTTAGTGTGGCGTACTATAGTGTTGTCATGCATGTACTTTAGTGTGGCGTACTATAGTGTTGTCGTGCATGTACTTTAGTGTGGCGTACTATAGTGTTGTCGTGCATGTACTTTAGTGTGGCGTACTGTAGTGTTGTCGTGCATGTACTTTAGTGTGGCGTACTATAGTGTTGTCATGCATGTACTTTAGTGTGGCGTACTATAGTGTTGTCGTGCATGTACTTTAGTGTGGCGTACTGTAGTGTTGTCGTGCATGTACTTTAGTGTGGCGTACTATAGTGTTGTCGTGCATGTACTTTAGTGTGGCGTACTGTAGAGTGTTGTCGTGCATGTACTTTAGTGTGGCGTACTGTAGTGTTGTCGTGCATGTACTTTAGTGTGGCGTACTGTAGTGTTGTCATGCATGTACAAAGCTTATGATTCCCTTCCAAATGAACCAAGCCTACCTGGAGATAAGAGATCCAAGCCTACCTGGAGATAAGAGATCCAAGCCTACCTGGAGATATAGAGATCCAAGCCTACCTGGAGATATAGAAGAAAGTCTATCAACTCTGCATACCACTCAATTAGTTTCAGTGGTTTAATTTTGAAAAGGGAGATAAGCAGGAAAATTTTGATAAAATAAATCAGATTAATTTTGATGAGGGAGATAAGCCGTAAAATTTTGATGCAAAACAGGATTAATTTTGATAAGGGGGATAATCAGAAAAATGTTGATGAAAGAAACAAGATTATTTTTGATAAGGGGAAAAAACCCAGGAAAATCGATGAAATAAGCAAATTAATTTTGATAAGGAGATCATCAGGAAAATTTTGATAAAAGAGCTAAACAGGATTTATTTCGATAAGGGAGAGACAAGAGTAGTTTCCTTTTCTTTCTTTCTTTCAAAAAAAATAAAATCCAGTTTGAAGACTAGACAGAATGCCTTAGTTGAAAATATTTAAACACGAGGTGAGTCTAGGAGTGCACCAGGTTTTAATTGCAAATCCCATGAAGTTGGAATTTAAAACAGTGATAATTAGGATGGCTTACGACACTGGCAAGAGTTATGTTCCAATTTCTTCCGCCTTCTCTCCCTCTTTCTTTTTTAAACCCACGGTACGCCACTTAATCTTTCCATCTTGGTGTTGGATAGAAAACTGGAAATCTTTAGGTCTTCTTGCTTATACAGAAGATATTTTTACAGTGTTCTATTTTTTTTTTTTTTTTACTGTTTGATTATTGTTTGGAAGGTTATGGTGTTCAATGTTTTAAAACTTTCTGTATACAAGTATTTGCATTTGTTGTTTAATGTTTTAAAACTTTCTGTATACAAGTATTTGCATTTGTTGTTCAATGCATATTGCAATTGAATTTTTGCATTATAATCAAGACGTTTATGTAAGTCGTTTAAAGATGAAGTATTAACTTTTTTATTTTTATAAATCAGTGGATAATTATTGAAATCGTTATAAGTATTTAGTGCGTAAAGTGTGCATTTAAATGTGTGTGTATATATATGTTTGTGTGTGTGCGCGCGCGTATTTTTGTGTGTATATATACGTGCGTGTGTCTATTTGCCAATCTTATTCTTCTCATACAAAATTGTCTCAGCACACCTCTTACGCTGAAACGTATACAAAACATGCCAATCAACATTTTAAAAAAAACACACACAAAAAACGTATGTTTTCATGATACAAGAAAACAAGAAATGCCTATTGATTTACTGAAAACGTTTTCTTTATTTTTATATTCTTGTACAATTTCTGGTGGATTTATTCATACCACAATAGTTTTTCGTAGTGAAACTCACACTTGTCTAGACTATCTGTCACACTTGTCTAGACTATATCACATTCTCTCCATTTCTCTTAGTCTCCCTTCAATTTTTTTCTTCAATTTTTTTCTTTCTTGCTGTCCACTCTTTCTTTCTTTCTTTCTTTCTTTCTTTCTTTCTTTCTTTCAAATTTACTTTCTGCATAATCTGTTCTTTTATACTTATCCAAACTGACGTACCAACACAAAAATCAAGCTCTTAAACATGCAAACATTATGCCTGTAAATATGGGCGACCCCCCAAAAATCACATTGTGTACATTTTTAAAAAACAAACTAACATTTAAAAAATACAGTATAAAGAAAAGAAGAAAAAAGAAAAAGTGCCAATTTTTGTCTAGAACAAACCTCACGCCCATGTCGTGCCCTATATTATAAATAGCAGCTGCGTAAAGGTCAACAACAGTTACTCGACCGCATTAATAGCAGTTGAATGTCATCAACATTACCGGATCCTCAACAGGTAATACAAACTCAATAAAAGTTCAAATCAAACTGAGGCTTGACGGTATTTCCAGCAGCGTCTGCACGAAAATTGTGAAAGTTGTTTGGGGGAGGGGGTAGGTTGAAACCAATGCCAAAACGTTCATAACACAATCTCTCGATCTTTCAGTCACTCTCTCCCTTTCTTTCATTCTCTTCCCCTCCCTACCCCCTTCTCTCTCTCACTCTGGCGTGCCGGCACATAAGACATTTCAAAGTCGATCTGGGCTCTGGCATGTAAAAACGAGCGTCGTTTCTGTTCGCAAGCCAGACTAAACTGAACGCACCACGTTGTAGATTCGTGCATTTACAACTACATGTAAAATAGGTCTACTACTCAGAAATCGTTTAGCACACGGCATGATTTTGAACGCGTCTGAGTATTTCGCAGACACAGAACTGTACTTAGAAAAATCACTAATGACTACGATTCATGGCTTTAAAAAATAAATAAAAAATTATATTTAAATTTATTTAAAAATAAACAGCAAAACTGACGAGCTAGGCACCTGATTGGCGCCGCGTTTGTCACGTGACTCGTGCACAATATGCAACACTTCTCCCAGCGAAGGTCCAGAAGCATGCAACATCAAAATTAATTTGAAAGATAGGACAAATAATTTAAATAACAAACAAAACTACGCACAAATTAAAAAGAAATGTTGTGACGTTTGCTTTTGTATACATATAGTACTTCGAAAGTCAATAATTAAACATTTTTGGAAATGATTGCTGTCGAGAACTTGTTTTATAAACTCTGCAATTGTGAACATGCCATTATGTGAATTTGCCAAGCGGCAACTGTGAAAATGCCATTATAATCCTGCCACTATATGTATCAACATTAAATTTACATTCGTAAAAATACTTGTAATTTGCTTTAAAAATGAAACCAATACTACAAGACAACGAGAAAACAATAATCAAACTGCTGACAATAAATAGCACGAAAGTAGTCCGTGCGGTTATAAATAGAACAAAAGCTCTTCCACCAGTCTTTTTCTGTCACAGGCGATTTCCTCTTCCGGTAGAAGAAAAGGCACTCGAGCGGGTTGAACGATTTCACTGGATCGTCAGACGTCTTTCAGTGCGTTTTTTTCATCGTTGCTTTTTTGTTTTTTTTAATAATATATATATTACTGCTGCAGTAATTGTATTCAGTCAGTTTGTAACGTTTTTCTTGAGTACAAGAATTGGGGGGGGGGGGGAGAAGACGTTTATCTGACGATTCGTTTCTACTGCCAAGAACACTTCATGAGGGAGTCCATCGTTGTTTTCACATGATTTTAACAATAGGCAGTGACTGGGTTTTGTAATTTTCGTGGTTTCTATAGTTAATTGTTTGCTGTTGTTTATTTAACTTATCGTGAATTTTATTTTAAAATTTTCTTCCGTCCGTTATTTGTTGTGTGACTTGTTGGATATATTACTTTCTATTGAACCGGCTTTGTTGTTTGTATTGAGCCGGTGTGTTGTTTGTATTGAGCTGGTGTGCTGTTTATATTGAAGTGGTGTGTTGTTTGTATTGAACTGGTTTGTTGTTTGCATTGAACTAGTGTGTTGTTTGTATTGAACTGGTGTGCTGTTTATATTGAAGTGGTGTGTTGTTTGTATTGAACTGGTTTGTTGTTTGTATTGAACTGGCTTGTTGTTTGTATTGATTGGTTTGTGGTTTGTATTGAAATGGTGTATTATTTTTACTGAACTGGTTTGTTGTTTACTGAACTGATTTGTTGTTGTATTGAACTGGTGTGTTGTTTTTACTGAACTGGTTTGTTGATTACTGAACTGGTTTTTGTCGCTTAATTTGCTATCATACATGTAGCTGTTTACCCGTTTGTCTGCTATTTGGATGGCTTAGATGTTTGCTCTTTATTTGTTTGCTGCTTGTCTGTTGTCGGCTACTGGTTTGCTTGTTTGTTGTTTATAGTTGCCTACCTCCTTTCCCGCCCCCCCCCCCCCGATTAACTCTGACATATTCTAGGAGGCATCCTTGCGGCCGACGGCATTAACACTACTTACACCGTCAAATAATCGAGTGATGTCACTGCAAGAGTTAACAGTGGAGGCATTTTGTTGGAATATATTATTCACTGCCAAGGACACCGTTCACTCAAATTGCATTCACCAGTGGGCCTACCGAAAGGTCAAATTTGGCCTAAGAGCTTCATTTTGGTCGGAATGGGGGAGGGGGTGAGAAAGGTAAAAGAGGGAGGCTGCAGTCATGTCAAACAAACAAACAAAATAAAATCTTAAATTGATTCTTAGGCTCCAGACATGACTCATTTAAACCTGGCCTACGTGATGAAATCGATGTCAGGAATTGGAATACGAGTTACATACCTACATACTATCCTAGAGCGATCGTATTACGTCACAAAAGTTCAGGCATAACGTGTTCAATGACAGTATAGCCTAGGCCCGTACTGACTGACCTACTTTCGCTTAACACCCACGTAGCGTTTTACCAAAATAAAACTTTGATCTACTTTCACTTACCACATAGTTCTTGCTAAAAGAAAACGTTGACTTACTTTCACTTACCACATAGGGTCTTCCTAAAAACGCTGACCTATTTTCACTTACCTCATGACGTCTTGCCAAAAAAACGTTGACTACTTTCACTTACCTTATAGCTTCTTTACGAGTACAGGATTGAATTAGAATAGGAAGGGTAAGGTGGGTGGAGGAAAAACAGGATGGAATTCTTAAATTACTGTAATATCTTCGCACTGTTACATCAGTGCGAGCAAACATTTTTTTTCAAATGCAGTTTCCTACACAGTCAACAAGTATTTCTCACTCAGCCATATTTAAACACGTATTTCAAAAAGAATCCCCCAATAAAATCTAAAAAAGAAGTTGTCACTCAGTGGCTTTTAAACTTTAAAGTGAACGTCCATTTCCGTGTCTTCCATCTCAACACTCGCGATTTATTAAATTTAAAAAAAAATAAATCTCGTTTCTTAGATGCAAGACAGGTCGTTTCTTGGTCTCTTTAATCTTTCACTCAAGCCCAAAGGTCATGATTCCTGATTTCGCCACTTCATTTTGGAGCCGTGGGCTCTGAAGCATATTTTGTGACTTTAGTCTGATAGCTCATGACCATAGACAATTGTGAATTCGCGTTTCTTCGGGGATTGAGGTGTAGGAAGGGGTAGGTTGGGGGTGAGCTAGGGATTCCGAAATAAATGAAATGCGAATATCGAATAGGTGCACATATCAGTAAATAGAGAGCCTGCTTATGTAGCTTTTGTGAACCCAGGCATTTATTTTGTAGCAACACTTGTGTAGTCTGTGACCTCAGACAACTATTTTGTAGCCAGGCACTTGTGGTTCTGACCTCAGATAACTGTTTTGAGGGATTATTTCTTTATTTTAACCACGCTCTTGTGATTTTGTTTCTGCAGACAACTTTTGACTACGCTCTTGTAACTGGTGACCCCAGAAATCCTTATGATTTGGACTATTTTCTTGCGACTTCAGACAACTTTTCCTGGGCCACTCTTGTATGGCTTGTGACCCCAAACATCTTTTCCAGGGCCTCGCTCATGAAGATTATGATCTCAGACAACTTTTTGAGGAGAAGCCACGCTCTTGTGGCTTGTGGCCTTAACTTTTCTAAGGCCATTCTCACGTGGCTTGTGAAAATAAACGTTTTACTGAGCGCCGTTGAAATGCCGACGAATTGAAATTCCGTGTGAACGCTAAGCCCACTCGTGTTGAAACTGTTCAGTTAGCTAGCAGCATGACCGGCCTTGACATTATTCTGACACCATATCACCATCAATCGTAAAAGTTAAAATTTCAATGACTGAATAAATAAACGTTTTTGATGTGATAATGGTAGTTGCGATTTTACTTTTTGTAAAATAAAAAAAAAATTGATAATGGATGTTACGAGAGGCCAAATCCTAGGGCTTAATAATCAAATGACACACGTATTCTTGATGAAGAAATGAGGTGTCGTTGACACAGCGGTGCGGTTGTTCTCGGTAAACTGATGTACTGATTTTACTGAGGGAAAACGCGAATGGCTCAATTCTTTGTTTATTATCAGTCTTTCACTGGTCAGCTGGTCGCATCGGGTTTTGGATTACTGAAAAGTAAAAAAGATGGAAAAGATGGAAAAAATGGATTTATATTTTCTTGGAAACAACTAAAAGTGTTTTTCTTTTTCTTTAAAAAAAATTAAATAAAACGGAATATGATGCAGTAGTTTTGTTTTACAACTTAACAGAAAAAATAAAGATTTTCAAACTAAATGTTCAATACCAACACTTCTGGTCCTCAGCACAATTTCAATCTGACTGTTCAATACCAACATCTCAAAACCACATCTTGTCGTCAGCACAACAACACTATACCCTCTACATTCTTTCCCACCACTACCACCACATACACCAGCGTCTTGAACAACTAAGTATTCATGTTAGGATGCTGACAGTATCAGCAAGACTGAGATGTTAAGTTGAAAGAAAAGAACCTGCCGTTGTTTGTAAAAAAAAAAATTTTTAATGTAAATATACATTACCACGCACCTAAGTAATGATTTTTACAGAAAGCACTTTTTTGAACTGTACATACACAAGACACAATACTTGTAATAACCATACGTAATACTTATAAAAATCATCCGTGATGCTTGTAATAACCATATGTAATGCTTGTAATAACCATACGTAATGTTTATAAGCATTTGTAATGCTTTTAATAACCACTTGTAATAACCATTTGTAATGCATATAATAACTATACGTAATATTTGTAATAATACATAAAAATAACCATATAATTCTTGTTATGATCATACGCAATGATTATAAAAACCACTTAATGTTTTTAATAACCATTCGAGCTTTCTATTATATTATTATAATTATCTTATAAATATTTAATCTTCGAATTATAACAATTATTATATATTTTAATGATAAACAATCGTGACATTTTTCTACATCAACTGTTAACATTTCAATTAAAAAGTGAGCGAAGACGTTTAATAGATGTTTAAAAAAACATAATAATAAAAGTCAGGAGAGTAGACGCTGAGAGTAGCTAGTGAAATCTGTTGTAAGCAGAGTGACTGAAGAACTAAGCTAAAGGTCAAAATAGTTTGTAGTCACTAACCTGTCCTTGGGAAATTTTTTCCGAGGCACGCCGTTTTGCAGTGCTTCTTTTGCTGGAAGTTGTTGCCGGCAAACCTGCAGCTTTGGAATTTTCGACATGTCCCAGTCTTTTGGTCGAAGAACCAGCGCCACTGAACTCTCATGCAGTTGGTCTTGGAGAGATTGACAGGCAGGGAGCACAAAGAGACTTTTGTCGCAGGTTGCTGAGTTTGCTGTGTGCGGTCGGCACGCGCCAGATTAAGACGACGACCTTTCTTGCTTCCTGGAGAGGAATAAAAGACAATTAATTAATAATTTATTAATTAAAATACCCCTACTAAAAATAAATAAAAGACACGAATATTAATTAAATACCCCCACCTAAAGTAAATAAAAGACAACGCTTATTAATTAAAATATCCCTACCCCAAATAAATAAAAGCGAAGTAAAATTGCAACCAAAAAACAAAAAGAAAAAAACCCTAATTTTAATCATGTACCGAAATTGAACGGCATAGCCAAAACAAACTGTCGCAAAGTCGAATCGGATTTCTTTCTTTGTGTGTGTGTGTGTGTGCGTGCGTGCGTGCGTGCGTGCGTGCGTGCGTGCGTGCGTTTGAGAGTTGTGGTTCTTGCAATTAAATGGTATTAACGATCTTGCAGGATTGAATTTGTTTACATTTTAATATGCTGAGCCAAATGTTCTGTAAATTTTAGTAAGTGCACTTTTTCCCCTTAGATACTCTTTGAAAACCATATCTAATGATTAGCCAAAATATTGTTGTTTCCCTATTTCCATACCAACCCAGTTCATACGCAAAATAAGGATCTAAATTAGAATAAATTCTATTGTTTGCAAAACTTATACTCTGGCGGGACTCGTTATTGGTTCCCCTTTTAATTCTCGAGTGTAGTGTCCAGTTCAGTCCCCTTGTTTCTATCAGACTTCTGGCGTCTGGGACTGATTGGTTTTTGTAAGTGTATTCGCGGAGAAACTCGCTGACGCCTACAGATTTGTTTCGTTTCGTTTATAAGCGACTTTAAAGAATCAAAAAATGGGATAGAGTGGGTGGAGTGGGGTGGCGATGCAGTGAAACCGGTGCCTCAGAATATCAAGATGAAAGAAATATTAAACTGAGAATGACGTAGCGTTGCCCATTTGCTTTTCGTCTACTTCAAACAAACAAAAAATAATTATAAAACAGGAATCCGTTGATTTCGCAGATGTGGAAAGCACGTTTTGTTTTTCGTACTTTTTATTATATATGATGTTGCAACTTTTAATATTTTGCTTCGAACTGTTATGTTTATAAGTGCAAAATTCATTTAGTGTAAGTTTCGCCTACTCAATTTTCATCGTTCACAAGGCAAATTAATATTTTACGCTATTTTTAGTGACAACCGTCTTAAGTCAAGTTTGCCAAAAAGATTCTCAAGATTTAGCTATGCTGCCGTATTCAAAGACAAGTAGAAGAAACAAGGGAGATAAAAAAAATAACAGCTATACACCGGTGTTGGAAGGCAGATGGAAAAGACAAAAGAATGATACTGATCTGATGAAAAAAAGGCGAGAAAAAAATAGGGGGGGAGGGAAGGAGAGAAAGCTAAAGTAGCTATACCTTGAAATGAAAATCGGCGGGAAAGACAAAATTGCTTTGCATCCGTGTATGGAAAAAAAGCAATTAGAGACGGGATAATTCTTTATATTATTACCGCGTGTGAAGCAATTAGAGACAGGATAATTCTTTATATTATTACCGCGTGTGAAGACCAGATAGAAACGACAGCTGTATTGCCGTATTCAAAGACAGAAATAAAACGGAAGGAAGGTATAGCTGCAATGTATAATATAAGACGGGGGGGGGGGGAGAGAAGCGTGATAGTCAATATAGATGTGCATAGACAGGTACGAAAGGCCAAAAGGCTCCAAACTATATTGCATTAAGACAGGAGCGAATGACAAGATTTCTACACTGGAGTGCAAGACAAGATAGCTATATTGTCGTATATAAAGACTGGAGTGCAAGACAAGATAGATATACTGTCGTGTATAAAGACAGGAGTGCAAGACAAGATAGCTATACTGTCGTGTATAAAGACAGGAGTGCAAGACAAGATAGCTATATTGTCGTGTATAAAGACAGGAGTGCAAGACAAGATAGCTATATTGTCGTGTATAAAGACTGGAGTGCAAGACAAGATAGCTATATTGTCGTGTATAAAGACAGGAGTGCAAGACAAGATAGCTATATTGTCGTGTATAAAGACTGGAGTGCAAGACAAGATAGCTATACTGTCGTGTATAAAGACAGGAGTGCAAGACAAGATAGCTATACTGTCGTGTATAAAGACAGGAGTGCAAGACAAGATAGCTATACTGTCGTGTATAAAGACTGGAGTGCAAGACAAGATAGCTATACTGTCGTGTATAAAGACAGGAGTGCAAGACAAGATAGCTATACTGTCGTGTATAAAGACAGGAGTGCAAGACAAGATAGCTATACTGTCGTGTATAAAGACAGGAGTGCAAGACAAGATAGCTATACTGTCGTGTATAAAGACAGGAGTGCAAGACAAGATAGCTATACTGTCGTGTATAAAGACTGGAGTGCAAGACAAGATAGCTATACTGTCGTGTATAAAGACAGGAGTGCAAGACAAGATAGCTATACTGTCGTGTATAAAGACAGGAGTGCAAGACAAGATAGCTATACTGTCGTGTATAAAGACAGGAGTGCAAGACAAGATAGCTATACTGTCGTGTATAAAGACAGGAGTGCAAGACAAGATAGCTATACTGTCGTGTATAAAGACAGGAGTGCAAGACAAGATAGCTATACTGTCGTGTATAAAGACAGGAGTGCAAGACAAGATAGCTATACTGTCGTGTATAAAGACAGGAGTGCAAGACAAGATAGCTATACTGTCGTGTATAAAGACAGGAGTGCAAGACAAGATAGCTATACTGTCGTGTATAAAGACAGGAGTGCAAGACAAGATAGCTATACTGTCGTGTATAAAGACAGGAGTGCAAGACAAGATAGCTATACTGTCGTGTATAAAGACAGGAGTGCAAGACAAGATAGCTATACTGTCGTGTATAAAGACAGGAGTGCAAGACAAGATAGCTATACTGTCGTGTATAAAGACAGGAGTGCAAGACAAGATAGCTATACTGTCGTGTATAAAGACAGGAGTGCAAGACAAGATAGCTATACTGTCGTGTATAAAGACAGGAGTGCAAGACAAGATAGCTATACTGTCGTGTATAAAGACAGGAGTGCAAGACAAGATAGCTATACTGTCGTGTATAAAGACAGGAGTGCAAGACAAGATAGCTATACTGTCGTGTATAAAGACAGGAGTGCAAGACAAGATAGCTATACTGTCGTGTATAAAGACAGGAGTGCAAGACAAGATAGCTATACTGTCGTGTATAAAGACAGGAGTGCAAGACAAGATAGCTATACTGTCGTGTATAAAGACAGGAGTGCAAGACAAGATAGCTATACTGTCGTGTATAAAGACTGGAGTGCAAGACAAGATAGCTATACTGTCGTGTATAAAGACAGGAGTGCAAGACAAGATAGCTATACTGTCGTGTATAAAGACAGGAGTGCAAGACAAGATAGCTATACTGTCGTGTATAAAGACAGGAGTGCAAGACAAGATAGCTATACTGTCGTGTATAAAGACAGGAGTGCAAGACAAGATAGCTATACTGTCGTGTATAAAGACAGGAGTGCAAGACAAGATAGCTATACTGTCGTGTATAAAGACAGGAGTGCAAGACAAGATAGCTATACTGTCGTGTATAAAGACAGGAGTGCAAGACAAGATAGCTATACTGTCGTGTATAAAGACAGGAGTGCAAGACAAGATAGCTATACTGTCGTGTATAAAGACAGGAGTGCAAGACAAGATAGCTATACTGTCGTGTATAAAGACAGGAGTGCAAGACAAGATAGCTATACTGTCGTGTATAAAGACTGGAGTGCAAGACAAGATAGCTATACTGTCGTGTATAAAGACAGGAGTGCAAGACAAGATAGCTATACTGTCGTGTATAAAGACAGGAGTGCAAGACAAGATAGCTATACTGTCGTGTATAAAGACTGGAGTGCAAGACAAGATAGATATACTGTCGTGTATAAAGACAGGAGTGCAAGACAAGATAGCTATACTGTCGTGTATAAAGACAGGAGTGCAAGACAAGATAGCTATACTGTCGTGTATAAAGACAGGAGTGCAAGACAAGATAGCTATACTGTCGTGTATAAAGACAGGAGTGCAAGACAAGATAGCTATACTGTCGTGTATAAAGACTGGAGTGCAAGACAAGATAGCTATACTGTCGTGTATAAAGACAGGAGTGCAAGACAAGATAGCTATACTGTCGTGTATAAAGACAGGAGTGCAAGACAAGATAGCTATACTGTCGTGTATAAAGACAGGAGTGCAAGACAAGATAGCTATACTGTCGTGTATAAAGACAGGAGTGCAAGACAAGATAGCTATACTGTCGTGTATAAAGACAGGAGTGCAAGACAAGATAGCTATACTGTCGTGTATAAAGACAGGAGTGCAAGACAAGATAGCTATACTGTCGTGTATAAAGACAGGAGTGCAAGACAAGATAGCTATACTGTCGTGTATAAAGACAGGAGTGCAAGACAAGATAGCTATACTGTCGTGTATAAAGACAGGAGTGCAAGACAAGATAGCTATACTGTCGTGTATAAAGACAGGAGTGCAAGACAAGATAGCTATACTGTCGTGTATAAAGACTGGAGTGCAAGACAAGATAGCTATACTGTCGTGTATAAAGACTGGAGTGCAAGACAAGATAGCTATACTGTCGTGTATAAAGACAGGAGTGCAAGACAAGATAGCTATACTGTCGTGTATAAAGACTGGAGTGCAAGACAAGATAGCTATACTGTCGTGTATAAAGACAGGAGTGCAAGACAAGATAGCTATACTGTCGTGTATAAAGACTGGAGTGCAAGACAAGATAGCTATACTGTCGTGTATAAAGACAGGAGTGCAAGACAAGATAGCTATACTGTCGTGTATAAAGACAGGAGTGCAAGACAAGATAGCTATACTGTCGTGTATAAAGACAGGAGTGCAAGACAAGATAGCTATACTGTCGTGTATAAAGACTGGAGCGTAGGGCAGAAAGCTATAATGCCATGTGTACAGACACAAAGGACAGTTAATAGAGTTATATTTTTAAAAAGAAAAATGAGATAAAAATCGTATAAAATACATAAACAATAAAAAATGTTGTGTATGCGACTTCAGCGAATGACTGATTATTTGCCTGCCTGTAATAATTTTAATTAGGATCGCAAAATTTTAACTGGCAGTTTACCGCTAGACCACTAATTCTATACATTATTATTATCTCAACTGAACTGGAATGCAGAAGCACAGCAAGAGTAATTCAACTGTTTCTTTACTAGGGAAGTGATCGGGTTACCTTTTTTTACAAGGCACTTCCGTTCGCAGCCTCTTTTGCCCCGAAAGTTGTTCCCCCCTTTTGTGCGGCAGCCTTGAAATGTCTTGCACGTACCGGTGCTCTCATCAAAAAACCAGCGCATAATCGACTTCCGGCATTTTAGGGCCTCGTCCGGGATCGGAAGTGAGCAGAGTTCAAGGCTGGATGCTTTCGATGACGTCGTTGTTGCGTCATCAGCTTGTATTGGCATGCTTCCGTCATCTACATTGAAAAATAAGAGTTCTTTTTACAGCCACGACCCCCACCATTATTATTGTAATTATTAAATGGAAGAAAGTTTGTACTTTGAAGATGTTTTCTTTAATTAGTGAGCAGACCTTAAAATCCGTGCATAATTTTATCTTTACACAGTATTATATTAGTAACAGCAGTAGAGGTGATGTTAGTAGTGGTACGGTGGTGGTGGAAGTAGTCGTATATTAGTACTAAAGTATTTCATAAACAAACGAGTCTCTGATGAAGCGTTCCCGCGCGCACCCGCACGCACACGCACACTCACCCACCCAATGCATTATAATCACAGAGACCACCTGGAGAGGTAAAAGGTGTTAATTTTTGACACGGTTCGTTGCACAATTCACCGTTACTAAAACTCTTCTTCCGGTAAGCAGGTTCAATCGACTGTAAAACGATTTCGTGCTAGAGTACAAGGCTGTTGACCTGTGACCTCGCCGTTGGAAAGAACAGTTCGAAAGTCGTTGGGATATTATTGACTTTGAGAGCAAGGATATATGGAAGGCCATTAAGCGCATTCATGAGATTCAACGTGCCCAGAACGCTTACATGTCCAAATAATTAGGAAGCTTGTTCATAGCTACGGTAAGTGAAATTATCTGCCTTAATGTGAATGAAATAACATATTTAATGGTCATTCGTGCTAAAACATAATGTCTCCGCGGACAATAGAGATAGGTTAATATTCATGTGCACTTGTTTGTGCGTGTGTAAATGTGTATATGTATAATTTTTGTGTGAACATGTGCGTATATATATTTAAGTGTGCGCGTGTGTGTGTTAATGTGTTTATTCATGAACATGTGCAAGTGGGTGCAAAGTCAAGATGAAATAAAATAAGTAAGTGAAATAACATAAACAGTAAGTGAAATAACATAAACAATATGTGAAATAACAAACAGTAAGTGAAATAACATAACCAGTAAGTGAAATAGCATAAACAGTAAGTGAAATAAAATAAACAGTATGTAAAACAAAGTACACAAATACTACTTGTCAACAATACCAATGGTATTAAGAATGATGAAATAATGAAAATGATGATGACGACGACGACGATAAAAAATAAATTAAAAAGGAAAACAATTAAAAGAAAATAATATAACATTTTCAACTCACTATAACTTAAATGCATAAAATGAAATAAATGAAATAAAAATTCAGTAAACCTATTAGCAGTTGTAATTTACCGTTATTCCCTAATCTTACCTAAACTCATTTCACCGCATTCTACCCGACTCTACCCTACTCTGGTGCAAAATCGGTGCAAGCCGAAAACGTCCTCTATTTAAATGACTGAAGCATGTATGCTTGTTTCTGCGTATTGGCCTGACAAGAAAACAAATAATACCATTATCATTTTAAGAGTGGTGATCACAATTCGTGGCCACCTAATACCATTATTATTTTAAGAGTGCTGATCACAATTCGTGGCCAGCTAATACCATTATCGTTTTAAGAGTGCTGATCACAATTCGTGGCCAGCTAATACCATTATCGTTTTAAGAGTGCTGATCACAATTCGTGGCCAGCTAATACCATTATTATTTTAAGAGTGGTGATCACAATTCGTGACCAGCTAATACCATTACTCTTGAAACTGTGTAAAAACACACTTCATAGGCCGCGCGATCAGAAAAACAAAGAAAGAAACAACAAAAGAAGCACACTTTCGATTCCGAACAATATTTTCAAAAATATATCTCATCTTTTTTCTTTTCCTTCCTTTTTAAATAAAAAATTAAAACGTTTCAACAACAGATCGACATGATGTACGACACGTTAAACGATCGTTTCTTGCATGCACGCTCGATGTAGAACTAAACGGCAAAAACAAATCTGATTGCAATTTTTGAGCGTATCGTTTATAAACTTTTTACGTACTCGTGAAACAAGCCGAAGTCATTGCGAGCGCGTGTTGGTGAAACAAGCCGAAGTCATTGCGAGCGCGTGTTGGTGAAACAAGCCGAAGTCATTGCGAGCGCGTGTTGGTGAAACAAGCCGAAGTCATTGCGAGCGCGTGTTGGTGGAACTTAAGCCGAAGTCATTGCGAGCGCGTGTTGGTGAAACTTAAGCCGAAGTCATTGCGAGCGCGTGTTGGTGAAACTTAAGCCGAAGTCAAGTGCATGTATAAGTTAAGTTACATGCTGGACAGGTATTATAGTTAGAGACACACTACTTATACGCGTGTAGTTAGAGACATATGTATAGATATGTAGTTCTAGGCAAACATGTATAGGTGCATAGTTGTGGACAAATTTGTAAGGTGCGAAGTTATAGACATGCGTAGAAGTGTGGTTATACAAGTGCAGGAATGTATTTACAGAAGTGTAGTTAAATATGTACAGATGTGCAGTTACAAACATACATGTACAGATGTTTAGTTATATAGACAAAAATGTACAAATGTATAGTTCCAGATATTCATGTACTGTTGTTAGTTACAAACATACATGTACAGGTGTTTAGTTATATAGACATACATGTACATGTGTGTATTTACAGATATATAGATGTATGGGATCAAATATTGTCCAGGATTGTGCTGACAATAACAGCAATGATAAGGCTGAAGACAGTTTGGAAAGACAGAAACATCTCAGTTCAAAGATCAAACTGATGCACTCTTTGGTTGTATCTCTGTTTTTATATGCCTGTGAGTCATGGACCCTCACAATAGATCTCGAAAGGAGGATACAATCTACTGAAATGAGATGCTTTCGAAAGTTCTTGGCATTTCGTATAGAGATCATGTCATGAATGAGGAAATGGGAAACAGAATTAGACAAGTATTTGGGCCTTATGAAGAGCTATTGGCCATTGTGAAAAAACGCAAAATGAAATGGTATGGGCATATCACACGATCAACAGGGCTTGCTAAGACAATCATGCAAGGTACTGTGCAAGGAGGGCGAAGAAGAGGAAGACAGAGGAAAAGATGGGTGAATAACATCTCAGATTGGACAGGACTGAAGCTGAGCGATACGGTAAAATTAGCAGAGAACAGAATGGAATGGAGGAAACTGGTTGTCAGGTCATCAGTGGTGCCCCAACGGTCGACAAGACTAGGGATAGATAAATAGATAGTATTTGGGTTAAATCTTGCATCTATGCCTGTGTTTGCCTTTTTACATATCTGTAGATATTTAGATTTATATCTTTCTTACAGACATATACTAACTCATGCTTTTGTCTTTGCTACATACATGTTCTTAACACATTTGGTTCGTTTTCTTGTTACATACGTGTATTTATGCCGTTCAAGACCTTTGGTTGTTCCATATATGTGCGCTTGCTGATGCAAGTCAAGACCTCTGGTTTTACATACATGCACCTATGCAAGTCAAGGCCTCTGTTACGTACATGCACTGACATATGCTTGCACCTTTAACCTGGGCACGACATTATCGCGAAGGGAAGCTAACGAGACACAACAGTATAGAAACCGATTTTAGAATACACGATTCCGCTTAACAGTTGCGACACCCTTTTACAATCACAAACTGCACCCCTCTTGCCCTACCCACTCACCAATCCATCCGGAGCACAATATATATGAACCATATATCTGTCAGGCACCTTTACCGTATTTGACTTGTAATCTGCAAATACCACTCTTATGCTCTTCAAGGTCGTTTCCACCTCACATTTAATTCCTAAAAATGTCTACATCACCTGAAGCAGCTATGAACGTTAGCCACCCGGTTTACAACACGCCTTATGGGACTCTAAACTACGTCACCCAGAACTTTAAAACTAGACTGTCCCATTCTTTGCCGTGTTTACATCTTTAAAGTCTGGAATGCCAAATGTTCCTTCGCTGTGCACGCGGAGTTATGAAGATAATATTCTCGCACAAATAAAAAAAAATCCTGCGCGAAATACCGCAGCCAGGCGGCGGCCAAGGACATGCCGGAAAGTTAGACCATGTTTTGCGGCCGCAGCTTTGTAACTAATAAAACGGATAACGTTATCAGGGTGACGATGGCTTTCAAAACGCCACGAGCCAGGTGTCAAGCGGGAAATCAGTTGAAACGGCTTTTCATCCTAATCATTTCCAATAATAGACATCGTTCTAAGCTAGATAATGGAGCGATTAACATCGCTGTTGCCGCAGGTGCTACTTAATTAATTCAACAGAAGGTTGTATGGGTTTGTTTGGTAGTGGTTCTGACCTTTCCACAACACCATCTAACTTCTGCCATTCCTCTGCGAAGCATGAATGTTGCCTGTGAAGGTGCTGGCTTTCAACAGGCAGTATGTTCCTATCCAGAAGCTATCAGAATCCACAGCCCGGAAGTCGCCAGAGTGTAATAACTGGCGCTAAATAGATTATGCAGAACCATGGCCTGAGCTGCTGGTTATGTCAGTGTATGCTTAAATTCATAGTGTGTTTGTGTGTTATTTTATAAAATTATACTGTCACTTACCGACACATGCACTAGCGGATTTGATTTGAAGCCTACACCCTATCTGTACCACACACACGCACACATGCACACAAACACACGTACTCATATGCACGATACACACACACACACACACACACACACACACACACACAGAAGCATGGAGAAGAAAATCAAGCACGCATATCGGCTAGCTACCAGTGACTGTTCAATGCAAGCGTATACTAATAGAAAGTAAGTAACTATTTCACAGATCTACTCTTGGACCTTGAATTAATTATGACTGAATCATTAATTAATTTTGAAGTCTATACTTTTAATAAATAAAAATTATTTAAAAATAAATAGGATCTCACCTTGAATTAATTATGACTGAATCATTAACTAATTTTGAAATCTACATCCTTAATAAATAAAAATTAAAAGTATCTTTAAAAATAAATAGGATCACACCTTTAATTAATTATGATTGTACTTTAACTGTGAATGTACTTTAATTAACAAAAGGGACCATTTTGATATTTGTTTTTAAATAAGTATGAGTATACATTTAATTAACTATAGATTAAGAATTTCGTTATAACTAGGAATGTAACTTTAGAACTTCTCCACGATTAGGTGAACATATAAGTAGAAGGCATCATTTTGTTTTATTTAAATTTTCAATAAATGAATCTGAAATCGATACAAATGTTCTGATTTTATAATGTTTTTTTTTTAAACCTGTAACTCCATGCCCGCAAAAGAAAATTGTTAGGAAAACAAATAAATTAACAAAACTAAGATTACCTGGCATTTTCTGTAAACATTTTTCAAAGAGAAATACTGAAGGGTTTAACGTAAGCAATTAAATTTCATTTAAGCGAAGTCGTTTGTGCTAAAAATAGAAAGCACTGATTAGAAACCTGGAAGCATTAAGAAAACTGGCACGCTAGCTATGTTTACTTGGATACTTGGACTCTATTGGATTATCTGGCTACGTGTACGTCTTGCCACTGGAACGACCTCTAGAACTGCGGGGAAAGTTCTAAGCTTCAGGAGGACCCAGGCATCAAAGAATAGTGAGAAATATGGTTGGCCCAGAAAGATGTCAGTAAGCACTGCTAAGCTGGTCAGCATCAGAGACAAACAGACGCCGACGTCACACAGAAATGAGGAGGTCTACGTCAGAGACAAAGACGATCGACGTCACAGAAAGGAGGAAGTCTACGTCAGAGACAAGACAGACGGTCGACGTCACAGAAAGGAGGAACTCTACGTCAGAGACAAGACAGATGGTCAAATTCACAAAAAGGAGGAACTCTACGTCGGAGACAAGACAGACGGTCAACGTCACAGAAAAGAGGAACTCTACGTCAGCGAGAAGACAGACGGTCAACGTCACAGAAATGAGGAAGTCTACGTTAGAGAAGGGAGACGGTCGACGTCACAGAAAGGAGGAAGGCTACATCTGAGAGAAGAAAGATAGCATACATCAGACAAGTAGATAGCCTACATATAAAAGTGTGACGATCTATATCAGAAATGCGAGACACCTACAGCAGGAAAGTAAGACAACATGCATCAGAAATGTAAGACAGCCTACACCAGAAAGAGACAATTACATCAGCAAAAGTGAGACATCTACATCAGCAAAGAGAGACATATGACATCAGAAAGTGGGACATACAGCAGGAAAGTGAGATAGCATGCATCAGAAATGTGAGACAGTCTATAATCATTAAGGCCAGATAATATATACCCAACACACAAAACAAGAAGTGAGACAGTCTACATTAGAAGCAAGTGAAATGTTCTCTGATAAGAACTATCCTGTGATTTGTATTCAGAGTAATCTGTTGAATTGAACTTTAGGATAGAAGATATTCAAATGTGGTTTCAAAGATATCAAGTAATCATTTTCATTGTAATTGTTATATGTATATTTGATTGTTGATTTAATAAATTTATTGATCTTTTTGCATATATAGGAGAAGAAAGTGGGTGGATGGGGGCTCACTAAAATATAGATTAAAGATGGATTTGTCTTCTCCTTCAGTAGGAGTTTTCTACCTATGGAAATATTGTGTGACGGTAAATGTTTGTCTTTAATGTTGTGAAAGAGAGAAAAAATGTACAGTGCCCACATATCCTTCAAGTGAGAGGGATGAGTGGTAACTTCTGGAGAATTATTAATAACATAAATTAAGATTCTCATCATTTGCAATTATTTATGGACGATTCATTAATTATTATTAATAATAATATCATTAATTAGGTGACGTAGGTGTCACTGAAAGAAATCAATCAGTATCAGAGACAAGATGGTCTATTTCAAAAAGAAGTGATCCTATAACACAGAAGAAAGACAACCTTATAGCAGAGACGAATAAGGCAGAATGTGTTAGAGAGGTAAGACATCCGACACCTAAAAAAATATAATGAGAAAACCTACATCGGAGATAAGTATGAGAGTTTACATCCTAGAGAAATGAGACAAACTATATCACAGAGAAGTGATACAGACCTCAACCCAGAGAAGCAAAACCCTCAAGCCTGAGAGATGAGAGAAAGATAAACCAAACTATAGCGGAAAGTAAGGCCTACCAAACCCAGGCACGGCGAAAAAGACAAACGAAAACACCCAGGCACATAAAAAGTGTGATAACAGATAATGGAAAGATCTATGTCACACGCATAATCGGGGACTCGTGACTTGAACTGACGCGAGGACACATTCCTACTTTGAGCGGGAAACATTCCAATTATCCATTGGACCTGTTCCAAGTGACGGCTCCTATCGGACTCACCCTGTCTCAAGGTCACGTTATCGCTAATACTTAGGGGTCATCACTATCTGTGGAGAGAGAAAAAAAGCAACCAGGATGGCATTATCAGTTGATTCTGCGTTTAGGGAGTCACAGTCGGTAAAGTGCGGCCTCTTTATGAGACCGGAGTTTCAGTGCTGTGCTAAGTGAAGCAAGTCCCTACAGCTATAGCGTCTTTGCTATACCCAAGATCAATGCAGCAAACTGTACCCGGTTATCTAGCACGCCCCACTAGCAAACAAACTGGAGATAATGTTTTGAAGGAACGGGTAGTGGTGGTGGTGGCTGGGAATAACTTTAATTAATGGCTGAACATCAATTTTACAGTCCAGTCCTAGTCACTTTCCCGTCTTCCTATAAAACACACACACTACACACATTTAAATATACACACAAACGCACACATATTACACACACATGCACAAACACACACAAACACATACACATATATTACGCACCAACGAACAAAACTAGAGATTCCCCACCCCCATACCAGTATACTCGATCAGACAAGCCTATTAAAAGTTATAAAGTACAGACAGATGCACATACAGACACAGACAGACACACATACAGACAGGCACGCACATACATATACACACATACAGACAGACACACATACGTAAACACAGTCAGACAGACTAATACACAATCACAACTATTGTAGGGAAACCATGGAAACCACTGGCCAGGTCGTGATCTCATAAATGTGACGAAACTAGTTTGTATACAAATTTCAGAAGTCAGGATTCGTTCTTTGAAGATTATTGTTCTTAGAAGGAGAAATGCCATTCTTAGAGGAAGTGGCGATTTTTGTTCTTAGAAGTAAGATTGTAATGTTTATAAGAATGGCGGGGGGGGGGGGGTTGTTGCTGGTGGAGGTAGTAATATATTTATTAGAAAAGTTGACATATCATTCTTAAAAGAAAGGTAATAGTGTCTTACATGTAGATTGTAGAGGAACTTTGGTTCTTAGAAGAAGGGGAAATATTGTTCTTCAAAGGAGGTTTATGGCTATTACACAACTGAGAATTGTCGCTCTTAGATGAAAGAAAATTGTCGTTCTTAGAAAACAAGGGAATTCCCGAATTGTTAGTGAGAAGAAGAAATATATATTTTCACGGCACGAAAATATAATATGTTTACAAAACAAACCATCTAGTAGTTATATAGAAATGCATTTCTTTTTTATTTAAAAAAATAATTTAAAGAAACACCATTGACGGTCTTAGAGCTTTCTTAGGGCCTCAGATTTCTTTCATGACTCTTGTTTGATACACTTCATTACTCTCAAACGCGAAAGACTGTTGAAAGCAATTTTCTTTTGCACAGAGGGAGCAGTCAAACATTCTTTTGTGCGTTTCCATGTGTCATTACTTTCGCGCAATCGCGTAAATAAGACTTTATAGATAATTCTTTCTGTTTTAAATAGGCCGATGCGATTAATTCTCGTGAGTTACAGATTAAAGCTCTTATTAAATAATTTAAATTATTTCCTGTTGATGTTGCCAATGTCCGTTCAAATTAAAAAGTGTGTCACTCTGTGCGCACCGCATACTTCGCGTCGGTCTAGTGTGTCGCAATCTGTGTGTCTGTGTTCGATCTAAGTACACAAGTAATATTTGAACAGGACTACGAAGAGTTTACTCACTGAGTATGACTTTGTAATGTACAGTTAACGGACATGACTTTTTGTAGTGTGTACTTCACGGCATTTTGTAGCATTTACCTAACGGCCTTGATACTGTAGAATTTACTTAACGGCCTTGACATTGTAGCATTTACATAATGCCATGATGAATTTGTATTGTGCATTTAACAACCATTACTTATTAGAGTGCATACCTTTTAAGGTACATACTAAACAATCACGACTTTTTTTAGTATGTAGTTAACAGCCGTGACTGTTCCCGTGTACTTAACGGCCATGACTTCTTATCGTGTACTTAACAGTTACGACTTCTGGGAATATAGTTATCAGCCGTGACTGCTTTACCGTGTACTTAAAGATCATGATTGCTTTACCGTGTACTTAACGGCCATGACTGCTTTACCGTGTACTTAACGGTCATGACTGCTTTACCGTGTACTTAACGGCCATGACTTCTTAGCAAATACTTAACGGCCATGACTTCTTTACCGTGTACTTAACGGCCATGACTTCTTTACCGTGTACTTAACGGCCCTGACTACTTTACCGTGTACTTAAAGGCCATGACTTCTTTACCGTGTACTTAACGGCCATGACTTCTTAGCAAATACTTAACGGCCATGACTTTTATAATGTGTACATAACACTACATTGTATCAATTATTGCATATTATAACCATGATTAGCATGTCCGAAGCTGTATAACACACAGGATACATAATGTGAGTAACATAGCCGACCAGTAGGAACGATGCTAAATTTAAAAAAAATGATAACCTTAACTTCAGGATACCCAACAAAGTAACATTACTTACCAGTATGAGCAATTCCAAACATTGCTACATGGTAATGACTATTGTATGTTACATGGTAATGACTTTTGTATGGTGGCTGTAGAAGTAGAACTACTGGCAGGTCACTGAATTGAGGGCCATACAGATGAAGTACCATACTAGGAAGTCACTGAATTGTGAAAGACAACACAGTAGAAGTAATTAATATACTAGCAGCTCACTGAATTGACGAGGACAAAACTAACAGGATTATCTTTAGCCACTATTGAAGTAGCTCAAGAAAGTGGTTTTAGTATTTATCGGGTGGGTTTAGTGCTATTAGTATTTATCGGTGGGCGATAAATCGTTCAAGAACTCTTGGTAGCTGAAAAAAAAAATGAGGCAATGCCGTTGATCGCTGTTTGGACAACAACGAATAATATAGTGCACCCAGAAAATCTACTGATAAAGTTTCCTTCCAAAAGAAAAAAAAACGCCATTCTCCACACCCAAGACGCTATGAATCTCTCCCTTCTGGAGCATAAATCTCCACCCCGGGGCGCGGTTTTATCAGCTAAATCAACGAAAGTTGGAAGAGAAAATCAAAACCAGAATTTTAAAATCACGTTAAACAGACGGTGCTCATTTTAATATAGAATGGGTTGATACCAGTCAATTAATACAGACGATGTCCATTTTAGTATAGAAAGGGTTAATACCAGGCAGTTAATATGTTAATATAGACGATGTCCGTTTTAGTACAGAAAGCGTTAATACCAACGGAGATTTTTATAACGAAGCTCTGCATTCTGAAAATAGCAATTAGCACCGCGCGAAGGCCGTATGCTACAGCTGTCAGAGCCACTTAAAACGACTTCTGAAAGAAAATATGTTTCTTTTAATTTACGTGTTTGTTTGTACGCATGTGTGTATGAGTTGCGTGCGAGTGTCTGTGTACGAAGGAGATGACGGGGTTGAAAACAAAGGAAAGAGATTCAGCCTGACTCTGTATTTTCTTGATACTTAATAAGCGTATAATCTGTATAGTATTTATTATAGCAACTTTTCTTTGTACTGTATTTACTATGGCAACTTTTCTTTGTACTGTATTTACTATGGCAACTTTTCTTTGTACTGTATTTACTATGGCAACTTTTCTTTGTACTGTATTTACTATGGCAACTTTTCTTTGTACTGTATTTACTATAGCAACTTTTCTTTGTACTGTATTTACTATGGCAACTTTTCTTTGTACTGTATTTACTATAGCAACTTTTCTTTGTACTGTATTTACTATGGCAACTTTTCTTTGTACTGTATTTACTATAGCAACTTTTCTTTTCTTATAATGTTTGTCTCCCTCTATCCCCCACCCCCCGATACTCTCTTCTCTTCCCCACCAATCCTTGTTTCCAACACAAAGTACATTTGGAATCTCCTGATACCAACCCGATTTGTTTCCCCTATATCTTTAAATTTTAAAGATTAAAAAAGTCTCGCTCACACATACTTTAACAGCCTGGTTATAGATTTCAGTGCTTGCACATATACACCACAATGAAGTAATGACTGATCCCTGAAAACGCATCACAGAGAGAAGCAATGGCTGATCCCTACCTACCCACACCTCAATAAAGCAATGACTGATCCCTCATGCAAACTTCATTTGAAATAATGACTGATCCTGTTACTAAGCCGAAGACTTCCCCAGACCCCACAACACCATTATCACTGATCCAATCGATAACACCGAAAGTCGTCCGACGCACCCGCGCGCCAATTGCGAGCGCCTTCAGAGCTTGCGGGTTAAGGGAGTAACACACCTTTCTCGATTAGACAAGGTGAAGAGTCAAACAAACCGACCCTGCCCTTAACCTATAAGTGTTTTGAGAGCTTCGAGTGCCCAGGAAAAGACCAAGAAAGGTCTACACTCATGGGTATCGAACGTTCCGACGCGCATGCCTTCAACGGATTTTTTTTTTTATTTTTTAATGACGCAGCTAACTTGCAGACGACATAATATGAGACGCTGGATTAGTGGAAGCGAATAACGCTGCAAGTAAATATATAACCCGGCTACAGCCATGATGACAACTCGCACACTCTTTGGGGCGTATGATAACTTCCGGTGGTATTCAAGGGGAAATAACTTTAATGCCACTAGCTGCCATGATAACTCACACACTCTTTGAGACGTGGTAACTTCCGGTGGTATTCAAGGGGGGAAATAACTTAAATGCCACTCAGTCAAGATTGAGTGATGGAATTTGTTTAGGGGTGGGTTTTCGTGCGCTCGTGGTGATTGTCTTCGCGAATGCTTGGAATTGCATTTGTAATATTAAAAATATATCTATCAAATAGTCACACATTTGATCTTCTTTGCGAAAGAGCACGGAAAACTTTTAAAGATTCAAAATCTATTTGAATCAAGCGTGATTAAAGTCTTACAATTTAATATTCTTAACAAGTGGGTTTTTTTAAATAATTATTTCAACAATGTATTGCACTATGAAATCAGCATTGACAGAATACATATTTGTGCTCAATGACTAAGCATTATCTGAACACGTGCATTATTATAGGTAAATAAACTTCCAAAGGACCATTATTATGGGTGACTAAAACATCCAGAGGACCATTATCAAAAAGATAAGACTTAAAGAGAACGACAATCATATGTACAAAACTTCAAAAGACCCAACCAGATATACAAAAGGTTCCAAAAAGACCATAATTAGAGGTAAATAAAGCTTCCAAAGAAATATGATTTAGGCCTAAATAAGGTTTTCAAAGATCATAATTATATGTACATAAGACTTCCAAAGGACTATATTCAGACATAAATAAAACTTCCAAACGACATTATCATAAGTAAAGTATCCACATAACCATTGCATTAATATTTCATCAAAGCTATGAATAAAACTGCGTTAATTGGATGGTCAGACGAAATTTTAAATTAATTAAAACCATTAACACTGAGTGTTATTATTCTATTTGGTGTCCAGCACACACACACACACACACACACACACACACACACACACACACACACACACGCGCGCGCGCGCGCGCGTACGCTTCTTGTGTGTTGGCTCTGAAGGGTGGTGTGGTGATAAATAGTCTTGAGTCTTGAGCTGATATATTGTTGTATTCACATGCAAACGGTCCGAGACTTGCTAAACTGATGACAGCCATATTTTGATGTACAGACATTTTCAGGTCAGTAATTTTGTGAATTAACTATTATATATATATATATATATCTTATCCTTTGTTTTTCAGTTGATAAAATATTCTAATAATACATTTTATAAAGGACACCACTTTAGCAAAGAATATTTTTATTTAAAACCTTAACATTTCTTCCTCTTTCAAACTCTATAAAATTACAATAGTAATAGTTTCACATCTTAATTTATAAAATTATAATATTAATAGCTCCACATATATTTATAAATTTAAAGAGAATGCCATCATATTTATTTATTTATTCTACTGGTAGCTCATAACAGAAAATAATTTCTCCGATTAATAGGGCATTTCGGGTTTTAAAAAAATTTAATATTTATATTCATCAAACGGTGGTATTATTTCAATACTTTAAGACAGAGGGTAGTGGTATATTTCAATACTTTAAAACAGAGGGTAGTGGATTATTTCAATACTTTAAGACAGAGGGTAGTGGTATATTTCAATACTTTAAAACAGAGGGTAGTGGTATATTTCAATACTTTAAAACAGAGGGTAGTGTTAGGGTGACTACGTGGTATATTGCGGCACATTGCGCAGTAATGTAGTAACCAAAAAATCTGAGGTTAGACGGAAACGAAAAATACAACATCCGAATTAGGACTACAAACAAAACCAACAACAAAGTGTAACTGTAACATTTTTATTCCGCTTAACATCTCTCAGTACACAGGCTTTATGGAGATCACCCAGGTCAGTGACCTTTGACATGAGAACTTGATGCCACAGTTCAGCCCAAGGGTCTCCAAACTTTTCAGCCCGAAGGCCGCATTAACTATCAAACAGCAGTTCGGGGGCCGACTACACACTCGAGGTCCAAATAAAAAAGAATCAAAACATGGATGTTGTTTTTTTAATTATTTATTTAAATATTATTTTATTCAGTTATTATTTAATAACACATTGATACACTACACATGAACACCTGTATTAGTGGGAATGGTGAAATTGTTTCCTGGATCCCAAAATAGCAGACATTTCTGGCTTTAGATTTGATGTCCCTAACATCAACAGTGACCTGAGATTATCATCGGACAAGTTTGTTCTCAAATTGTTCTTCACGTATTTTCATTCTTGAAAATGTTTGTTCACACAGGTATGTTGTTCCGAAGATTGAAAGGTACCTTGATGCAATGGTTTTGACATTAAGAAAGTCTTCCTTAGGCAAAAACTGGTAAAAACCCATCATCCTTCTTTGAACTTGTTCCTAAGGAGGTCATTTGCTTGCAACTCAATGGCTTTGTCTAATAGTCACAGTTGACTGCTCGTATGTTATAGACTGGGTGGACTGGATACTAAGAATATATCAGACTTATGTAACAATCAGTGACCCATATCAATAACGCTCCTTTATTCCGAATCTGGCTCAGAGATTAGAGATAGAAAATTTTAGCGGCGGCTGATCTTGGCAGGATACATGTAAATTTCCCTAATTTTTTTTCATAGACGAAAAGGTCTCCATGGGATGGTGTGTCATTAGTCACACTTCCATAGTGTGGATGGTGTGTCATTAGTCACACTTCCATAGTGTGATGGTGTGTCATTAGTCACACTTCCATAGTGTGGATGGTGTGTCATTAGTCACACTTCCATAGTGTGGATGGTGTGTCATTAGTCACACTTCCATAGTGTGGATGGTGTGTCATTAGTCACACTTCCATAGTGTGCATGAATGTTTAATTAGCCATACTCCGTCAGTGCACACGGGCATTACATAGGCCATACTCCATCAGTGCACACGGGCATTACATAGGCCATACTCCATCAGTGCACACGGGCATTACATAGGCCATATTCCAGTGCACACTGACATTACATAGGCCATACTCCATCAGTGCACACGGGCATCACATAGGCCATAATCCCAAAGTGCATACGGGTACTCCCTCAGTACTCATGGGAGCACTTCGTATCCCCGAACTAACGAAATTGTACGTTTTTGATAGGTAGGATTTTCATGTTGTTACTTTTAATTTTGCAAGATTCTTGCTTTAATTCACCATAGTTGTGTCGCATCCCGTACAAACAGTATTGATTACCTTTGATTAATTCATTTATTTATCACTATGGTAACCTACATATCAGGCAGAAAGGAAATAGCTAGGTGTTCATTAGAAGTATTTACAAATGTATAATTCATCCTAGTCGGATTATTTTGGTGTTGCTGTTGTCATCCATTACTAACAGACTTTAATTAATTTGACTGAAAGGATTTATTTTAAGTTTTTTCTTCTCCACTACAATGTGTACATCCCGCACTAAACGAATTGGTCACATTATGACTAGAAGGATTCTTTCCTGAAAGTCGTACAACTAGTTTTTATTATCTCGCACAAAGGGGAAGAACTGGATTTGCTGAACTGCATTTGTTAGTTAGGTCTTTATTGATATTTAATTCATTATTATTACTGGCAGAAGTAGCAGTAGTAGTGCTGATTTATATTTGTGACAGTGAGTGTACATTGTTTCCTAGGCAGAAAGAGGGCGTGGAATATTTCGTGAGCTATGAAAGAGGGCGAGAGACATTTCGTGAGCTATGAAGAGAGCGTGGAATATTTCGTGAGCTATGAAGAGGGCAAGAGACATTTCGTGAGCTATGAAGAGGGCAAGAGACATTTCGTGAGCTATGAAGAGGGCGTGGAATATTTCGTGAGCTATGAAGAGGGCGAGGGACATTTCGTGAGGTATAAAAGGGGCGTGGAATAGTTTTCGCGAGTGGAAATCGAACTCGGAACCTCGGGATTGAGAGGCTGGCATCTTAACTCTCACACATCGGGGAAAAGTCATCATCATTTTCTGATAAAAGTATATTGGTCAAAAAGAATTATTTTTCCATACTGTACTTACTGACCTCGACACGTCGCTCGCGGTGTGCAGTATTCACTGTGACATTTGGGCATGTCCACCGTACAGCGCGTCCTGCCGTAGCATCGGACATACTGAAAGAAAATGCAACAACACAAAATAAAAATTAATAAATAACTGCTGAAAATAATCTTATTTATAAATCTACGCAATTTACTGTTCCCCAAATGGTGTGCAAACTACTAAAGACTATAATAGATTTTTCGTTTTCTTTTTTTAAATGTTTGTCTTCTCGCCAAATATTTCATTGTCACGGAATTTGCAAGGCCAGTAAAAGTATCGTCTGGAAGAAAATGAACAAAGATTTTCTTTTTAAAGCTCTGAAGTTAAATCTCCTGGGACAGGATTAAGGGGGTGGGGGGTGAGCTGGTGTAGTTATGAATGCTGAGCGTGTGTTCGCTGTAAGGGAAGAGGGTGGGGAATGGGGGCGCAAGGTATGAGGTGGAGCTGTTGCTATGGAAACACTACAACATTATCGTGTCGAAGGATGGCTAATTGACAGAAAGATTTTTAAAAAGTGGAAAAAAAGTGTCAAACATTTATGAACTGTCTGATTATCTTTCATCATTCAATACAATTTCTCGCGACAGGAGTCAGCTGAAATAAAGTCAAATTTTCCAGGAGACGATATTGATTGATTAAAAAAAAAATTATTAGCTAAGTTACCAAAGATGATGTCCGAGAGTTAATTAAGTACGCTTTAGTTTACACCGAACGACAACTTCTGATTAAATTGAAGCTTCACAAAGTTAGTTCCTGTTACTAAAGAGACGGAGGAAAACATAAATTATACATTTCTTTGCAATTACCTGTAATACTGCTTATTTCACACAAAATGAAAGTTACGATGTGTGGTTTCGTTCATTTAAACAGATAAGAGCATTCCCAAGAAATATTTCTTCGAAAGAAACCCACTCTTTAAGCATTTTTAATATCATGCAGGTAGGCAAACAACTGTATTGGTTTGTACTCAATAATTATTTTAAATGTTGTATTTTAATTTTATGTCCCTTAACTACGTGGGTAAACACGCACACATACATACACATTACACATATACATTTGCTTACATTTCACACACATACATACACAATAAATCTAAAACGCATACAAATAACAAGTCAGATTATCATCAAACCACATTCAAACACATCATACACACACATGTACATTGCTTACACATCACAAACATACATATCATACACGCGTACACACTATAAAACAAAATAACAAATAACACAGTAAAAATATTAATACATCGATTAATATTTCGAAAACCAAACACATTTTGCAACTCATTGAAATTCAAATACAGCAAAAATACGAAACTAAATTTAGTTGTTTGCACCGGAACTTTTATTTCTGGCCCTACACCTGAAACCTTGTCTTCCAAGAACTTCAGCCTTGAACGTCTTATAGAGGGTTGTGCTGGGCTAAAAATAACTCAGGACATTACACCTAGTTTATGTCTTTTTCTTTCTCTTTCTCTTTCCCCAATGTTTCTTTCTGTTTGTAACCAGTCCCCAATCCCCGCTTCTCTTTCTCTTCTTCTCTATGTATCTTTATATAACTCGAGATGTCTCTTTGCGTTCCTGCCTGTCTCCCACATATCTCTATGTATCTTTATATAACTCGAGATGTCTCTTTGCGTTCCTGCCTGTCTCCCACATATCTCTATGTATCTTTATATAACTCGAGATGTCTCTTTGCGTTCCTGTCTGTCTCCCACATCTCTCTATGTATTTTTATATAACTCGAGATGTCTCTTTGCGTTCCTGTCTGTCTCCCACATCTCTCTATGTATCTTTATATAACTCGAGATATCTCTTTGCGTTCCTGTCTGTCTCCCACATCTCTCTATGTATTTTTATATAACTCGAGATGTCTCTTTGCGTTCCTGTCTGTCTCCCACATCTCTCTATCTTTATATAACTCGAGATGTCTCTTTGCGTTCCTGTCTGTCTCCACCCCAAGTGCTTGGGATTGTGTGTCTTAGTAAAGGGGCAAATCTCGTTCACAAACTAGGTTTGAACTAGATTCCATTCCACTTGGTCTTTAAAATTTAAACTGTGGTCTTTTGTGTCCTCATTCTCAGACAGGGTGCTTCGTCCGAGCTTGCCCGGATGTCCAAGCTGAGCCATGTTTCAACAAGGGGAACAAATTATGTACATAATCAATGGGTCATTGTCACTTGAGAGAAGAATAAAGTATATTATTATAAGTTCCTCAGTCCAACACAACCAAACAATATTGAGTCGATAGCTTCAAGCAAATAGTTTCACTTTCTTTTAATATTGTTTTTTCATTAATTGAACACAATGCCAGCACATTTAACAATGAGATCTGAATCGTGTGCTAAAAGAATAGCCTACACTATGCAGCTGCATCTAGATAATTAGCGTTTCCACTTACCACAAGACTCCGTCCCGTTACTATATTTAGCACAACAATCGGAATGCTAGTATCTAAGTAAGAGTAAAACACAAGAATCGCACCGAACCGTAAAGCCCCACCCATTTACTAGAGACTTTGGTAATTAGGAACCATTTCTGTATTTTACGCTTTGAAATCACGAGGTTTAGAGGAGACCAGCAAGTGACTTTTGATAAAACCCGATTTAACATAACTTCTTAGGCTTTATCAAAAGCCAAACACTGGTCATATCTAAGTCCATGAGTTCAATGTGTAGAACTCAGATCGAACTTGTACTGAAAAGTTTCTACACGTCTGCTTTTAAAAATTGCTTCTTTTTTTTTTTTTAATGACTGGAAAATGCCCACATGAAAGTAATCTTTTAATTACTTTTTTAAAATATCTTTAAAACCAAACTATCGATTTCATGGTAGGTCTACAGCCAGTAGACATGTTATTTGGTTTAATTAATTTTGAGGATTAATAATGTTTTCTCACGAGTGTGAGAAATAATGTGTTTTTTCTTAAATAAAAATAATTAAGTTTAACAGAAATCTATTACTCCTTACGCCAGAGTAAACTAATCTATAATTGAACAGAAATTTTAACAAATAAAATTTCCGCGAAATCAACCTAGGTCGGAAGCGCTCTCCCTAAATTCATCTTCAGAGTACAACGTAAAATCACGTTGGTCCGATTACTAAAACCCCTTGAAAAATCTTGGCTCTCTCACACACACAAAAAGGCGGGCGTCTCGGTTTTCCTAATGGTGTTATTACTTACACGCGAATGTTGTCTGCTTGAACGCAAAGCTAATTCGAAATCCATTGGACGAGAACGTTATCTGGCAACATAGCTTGTTTCGAGCTTTTTAGTTGAGAATTTCGGAGAAAAAGTAGGATTTGCTTTTTTTAGATATACCCCCCCCCTCCTCCAAATTGTCGGTTAATTGGTGAAGCAAGTTAAGCAAGATGCAAAATAAAAGGGTCAGTGACTAATAGGATACTATCGTGAATGGTTTTAAGTCAGGCCTACTGGTTGTCAAGCCTTACGCTGTGTCGTGAAAATGATTAGTTTATTTTTTGATAGTTCTTCCACATTGACTTCAAAACGATGAGTTTTCCCAGTTTATCATCTTTCAAAGAATGTGGTAACTGTAAAAACTGATTTTCATGCTATATTGTTGTACAAGTATTCAGACTCTTTAAATGCTCTCGTAAAATAAGTCGTGTAGCTAACTTATTCCCAGACTCTTTTAAATGTTCTCGTAAAATAAGTCGTGTAGCTAACTTATTCCCAGACTCTTTTAAATGCTCTCGTAAAATAAGTCGTGTAGCTAACTTATTCCCAGACTCTTTTAAATGCTCTCGTAAAATAAGTCGTGTAGCCAACTTACTCCCAGACTCTTTTAAATGCTCTCGTAAAATAAGTCGTGTAGCTAACTTACTCCCAGACTCTTTTAAATGCCCTCGTAAAATAAGTCGTGTAGCTAACTTATTCCCAGCGATAGAGATATCAGCTTACATAAGTGGTGTGGAGATGTATGAAAAGGGGTATAGATATTATAGGATGTAAAGAAAGTAATATAATAAATTATAGTACAGAGATATTAATACGCAAACAATATTTAAAAACCGATAAATACCTCACAACAAACAATATTTAAAAACCGATAAATACATAACAATAAACAATATTGAAAGACCGATGAATGCCTCACAACAAACAATATTGAAAGACCGATAAATGCCTCACAACAAACAATATTGAAAGACCGATAAATGCCTCACAACAAACAATATTTAAAAAGCGATGAATACATCACAACAGACAATATTGAAAGACCGATGAATGCCTCACGGCCAACAATATTTAAAGACCGATAAATACATTACAACAAACAATATTTAAAAAGCGATGAATACATCACAACAGACAATATTCAATTCAAATGCATTCATTTGTTGGTGTTTTTTTTAAATAACGCAGCAATTCTTTCCCCCCAAAAAACCATAGTAGGAACAAAATTCACCTGAAAAAAATCAATACAAAGAACTTAGGCGGATTTACTATACATGATAATAATCCTCATCTATCGTAAACACCTTTGCATTTGACTGACATCAAACATACGACCATTGCCAAGCATACGACCATGTGTAAGAATGCCTTTCACTTCACATGCTTTACCATATGCTCCACCACACCCCCGTCCATTCACTTAGATGTGCAAGATGTAAAATGTGCCCTAAACCTTTCACTTCAGCACAAGATGTACCGTATACCCAAGGCCATTCACTTCAGCACAAGATGTACCGTATACCCAAGGCCATTCACTTCAACACAAGATGTACCGTATACCCAAGACCATTCACTTCAACACAAGATGTACCGTATACCCAAGGCCATTCGAGTAGATGTGCAAGATGTACAGTATACCACCCACCCAACCCCTCGACCATTCACTCCACAGTCTAAGTACAAGACCTTTCACCTCAGAGTATGTCCCCTCACCCACCCTGCGACCACGCATGCTTCGCATTTTATAATTCTGCCCTGTCGTTTGCTTCGTCGTCTGTTCTGCGAGCGAATTTCACTGATCTACTAAACTACTCGTTGTTTTAACTTTTTATTTCTCTCCCCTCTTATATTGTCGACAAGCTGGAGTTGTACTTTTACTGCAATTTTCCAAATCTGTTGGCCTCTCTCTGAGTATGCAGGCTACAAATGCCACCACAAGACGATCTTGACCTACTGTATTCTTCCGCGGACTTGGTATCGCTCACTGACCGAAGTCCAAAGTCCAGACTGATATGCACGGAATGTCGCCATCTTGCTGGAAAAGTTCAAAGGTTGAAAGGTTGCAGCACCTTACCATCTCAACACGTCTGTGCCTCCAGGCTTTACCTACCCTCTCTCAATGGAGACCGAAGCAGATGACCAATTTAATTGACATGGTGATGGTCAAGGTCCTTTATGACAGTTATATCATATTCATATTGTAGCAATTAAAACAATATTCGTGGAAATTAAAAATAATTCAAAGTCACAACGATATACCTGTTTCTACTAAATAGCCTTGGTCAACGTACGTACGTAATGTAGGGGGGGGGGCGCTTCCGGCTTCCGCCGCTTTCGCGCCAAAGCCTTGGTCGGAAAAATACATTTATACAGATAATAAGTTTTCCACTAAATAGCCTTGGTTAGAAAAATATATTTACACAGATAATAAGTTTTAATCCTACTGTTCTATGAAATAGTGGCATAAAAAGTGATATCGTATGAGATAAAACGCAGTAAGGTTGAGTGATATCGTATGAGATAAAACGCACTAAGGTTGAGTGATATCGTATGAAATAAAACGCAGTAAGGTTGAGTGATATCGTATGAAATAAAACGCAGTAAGGTTGAGTGATATCGTATGAAATAAAACGCAGTAAGGTTGAGTGATATCGTATGAAATAAAACGCAGTAAGGTTGAGTGATATCGTATGAAATAAAACGCAGTAAGGGAAGGGAAACACTTAAAAAGTAGTTCCTTCCTTTTGTTTGAGATCTTTTCCTTACCAACATATTTTGTCAGTCGACTGTCTGTCTATGTATGTGCGTGTCTTTACGTCTTTCTGTCCTCTTCAATCGATATAATTAATATCTCAAAACGATCTGTAGTACCAATGATTTTTTAAAAAAAGGAAAAACCGCAACCCATCATTTTGGCTGGCATTGAAAAAAACTCTTCTTCCAGCTGTCATCAAGTTTTATTTTTCGCTCATCAAATTCTTTTTCTGTCAACGAAATTACGTTTGGTATATCTTAGTTTAAAAAACCTGAGAGCTGTTGTTGAAATGTCTTTGTATTTTCAGGGGTTCTGGCTTACTACTGGACTGGCTTGTTTTTGCTCTTTCAAGGGCGATAACTATTTGTGATACCGTACAGTTCTTGCTCGTAAAAAACCGCTCATTCGGAATGATAAATCTCAAATTTCAAATATAAATCTCTTTATTCGACAATCATTCTCTCTCTCACTTTCTCACTCTCTCACACACACACACACGCGCGCGCAAACACTTTCTCTCTCACACACATACACAAATACGCATGCACACACAAACTCACAGACGTTATGTTGTCTATTTTTATCGAGGCAGAGAGCAATATATTTCAAATGTAAATAAATAAAAATAACAAAAGACTTTTATTTTTCAAGTAAGCTCTATGTACATTTTTGTTTTGCCTACATTAAACCAATATCTTTAAACCTTAAATAAAACTTTTTTATGGACTACAGACGCGTTATTTTTGTTTAAGCTTTTATCTCCGCCAAAATAACTGCACCATATATCGGTCCCTCTCCCCCCCTCCCCCACCCGCTACGCCTGATAGTGAGGATTATGCATGAAAGAAGTCTCTCGTTTTAATTATTTTCTAAGTCTTGGCTGTGCCCAAACCCTATATTTGGTTTCGCAGATTTTCTTGCAGTGAAGAGCGCTTATGTCTCCGGAAGTGACGTAACATGGACATCCGATGATTCACCTCAGTGATGATGTTACTTGCAACATCCCACCCACCCACCCTGCCCGCGGCCGTCCTTCGGGGGTGGATAAGAACAATCCTCCCACATGCAGGTGCACACGTGCACATATTATTTAATTTTTTTGTTGTTTTCACTTTTGCATGCCGGCAGTTAAAGATTTCCACAAATCTTCGACATCTTGACATGAAGGGAGTAGTAAAGCACGCCCTAGACTTACGAAGCTTGGCGCAAGGGAAAATCGCTGTCTTGAGTAACAGCTTTCACACTGAGGAGTAAAACTCTCAACAATAACAAACAATAATGATGGACGGGTCTTCTGTGTGTCAGTTCCATGGGAAGAAACTCGCTTCCAAAGTGTATGTGATTGTATAAAAGACAGAAATAGCATCCAACGCATGTACAGGAACACGACAAACAATTTTTAAAACTGGAAAAAGCCCACCCAAAGCAACGTATGCCTAAACAAGCACGCATAACGCACCCCTTTTCTCATACACAATCACACACACGCACGCAAACATATTCAGGCGCACGCACATACTGAGATGCACTGACGCACATCCGCCGATCAATATTCACATCTCTCCAGTACACACACACACACACACACACACACACACACACACACACACACACACACACACACACAAGCATACATACATATGCATTTAGTTTTAAAATCTTTCTGGTTCCAAAAGTAGAAGATGCAGTTCTTAGAATTAAGGCTATATGCAAAATACAAAAATGAAAACTGTGCAGAAAGTTAAAGTTGTGTCCTCAAACATGAAGTTTTGCGCAAGAAGTATAAGCCCTCAGCCTGCAGTTATAGAAGATATATGACGCTTGGCTTTTGCCTTTAAGGGCGGCCGTGTATTTGAACGTTTCTGTGGACAATCTGAGCATTGTGCATCTTGGCCTTGAGGTGGGTTTGTACCTTGACAGTGCACGATCAATAATACGTCGTACAAAGCTGAGCCTACACATTCAACTTGATTCTTTGTAATTTAGAAGTTTAAACGGTCAAATTAATCAATATATTAGAAGCGAACTTCGACGTAAATAAGTTCCAAGATGACGTAATTTTTTCAGAACGGATTTTGCAATTTGCTGACAGCTACTTTTTATTTGCCCAATCCAATAGACAAAGTTGACATCTACTTTACCCTTGCCCAATCCAAGTGACAAAATTGACAGCGTCAAAGGGCTTTCAAGATCATCCCGACAATTTCTACATTCCATTGGCCATTGTAAACTACACTAAAAAAAATCTAAGACAAATTAATGAAGCAATATCATTGAAAATGGAAGAGGCAACTAACATTCTTCACCCCCTCAAAAAAAAATCTATTTTTAAACATAAGTGTCTGTTGTCAGTGAGTTTTCTCTAACGTCATAGAGTGCACACTTCTTAAGTCGGAAATCTTATCTCCCCTGGCTTTCAACTTCACCGTTTATGGATGGTCGATAAGGACCTAAATCCGTCTCTCTCTCTCCCCATTCCCCTTACCCCATGTTCTTATTATATTTTAGGCGACCAAAGCTTACCTCTTTCCTTCTACCTTTCCTCTCTCAATCTCTCTCCTCCTACCTTTCCTCTCTCAATCTCTCTCCTTCTACCTTTCCTCTCTCAATCTCTCTCCTCCTACCTTTCCTCTCCCAATCTCTCTCCTTCTACCGTTCCTCTCTCAATCTCTCTCCTTCTACCTTTCCTCTCCCAATCTCTCTCCTTCTACTTTTCCTCTCCCTATCTCTCTCCTTCTACCCTTCCTCTCCCAATCTCTCTCCTTCTACCTCTCTTCTCCCAATCTCTCTCCTTCTACCTTTCCTCTCCCATTCTCTCTTCGTCTTTCCTCTCCCAATCTCTCTCCTTCTACCTTTCCTCTCCCAATCTCCTTCTACCTTCCCTCTCCCACTCAAAACGAATTAAAGGCGCATCGGCCCCGTTAAAATGACGTAATAAATAAATTGTTTCAACTATAGTGCACACTAGGTATTTTGTGCGCAGAGTCCAGCTGTTAGCTTTGCAAGATCAGCAATGGCGCACATTACTTGGCCTGTAAAAGTAAGCGTGAATAAGTTGCATAGCAGCGTGCTTCTACTCGCGGGAAGAAAACATAAACTAAGCGTAAAGAGAGGCGAAGAACCTTACGTCAGTTGCGCAGGATCAGTGCCTTCAAGTGGTGATTCTATGACACTATAGATATTTCCAGTGCCTTCAAGTGGTGATTCTATGACACTATAGATATTTCCAGTGCCTTCAAGTGGTGATTCTTTGACACTATAGATATTTCCAGTGCCTTCAAGTGATGATTCATGACGCTGTAGATACTTACAGTGCCTTCAAGTGGTGATTCTATGATTCTGTAGATACTTTCAGTGTCTATAGGTGAAGTACATTGTCAGTTATGTAAAGTATGTATTGCATGTTTATTTGTGCATATAGCTTAATTTGTTAGAATATTGCCTGAATGTGTATCGCGTGACTGTGTATTTTGCTAGTTTGTGCGTTACATTGTCTCTCTATGTATTGTCTGTGTGTTTTCCTGATCTTTTCTCTTCTTTTCTTTTTCTTATACATACACAAATATATACAATTACCACTGTTATCGTTTAAATCATCTTCGTGTTATCTCCCTTTCTGATTGCTCGCCTTTCAAATTATTTTCACAATCCTTTCTTTTGCTTGTTCCTCTTTCATGTAAACCTTTCAATACAATTTCCCTCCATTATCCTCACACTAAAGCACGCATACCTTAAAATATTTCTTTCCTTTTCAAATCGTTTCTCATTCTTCAAGAATTTGCTATATGTATTTTATTTTTAAAAAATCTAATTTCTTTTTCTCTATTTTTATGTTTTGTTTCTCTTATATTTTTTCATTGCTTGCTCTCTCTCTCTCTCTCTCTCTCTCTCTCTCTCTCTCTCTCTCTCTCTCTAATCTTCTAACCTTTTAAAATTTATTTTGTCTTTCCTGCCGCCATTATTTCTCATGCTTATTGAATTAAGTGCATGGTCTCACCTGGCATGGGTCAAGACAGTGACAGACGTAATTGCCTTCCACGTCGGGAAGATAGCCGTAAGGACACTTCAGATCGCACTTGATGCGGAAGTATGGCATTAGCTCTTTGGCGCCATACATGCGCAGGTACGAGGACGCACGCGCCAACGCCATGCTCACCTGGGAACAACATACACTGAGTGATTTTACTCGGCCAATGAGAGGAGAAAGCACTGAACGAAATAGGTACACAAACTGTTATGACAGAGTGAGAGAGAAGGATAAAAGAAATGTCCTTTTTTTGGACTGATTTGACGAAATATATTTTTCTGTTCCTGTTTCCTTTATTTTCCTTTATGTTTGCTTGCTTTCCGAAACAAGCACAGTTAAATAATGTGACGTACTATTTCTGCACATTATTCTACCTTTTCTTTGCTTGCTTTCCCGAAAGAGAAGCAAATTTAAATAAAGTGACGTAATAGATTTATACTATTATTGTATCTTATGTTTGCCATTAGAGAAGCAAAGTTAAATAATGGACGTAATAGATGTAATAACATGAAATTAGACGAAGTAATATGCATTGTGTTGTAATAGGTAAACCAATTAAAACGTGACGTAATTAGTATAACAAAGCGAAATAAGTAGGTATAACAACATGGAAATGTGACGTAATGAAACAATGTACGTTCTAGACATAGCAGAGTGAAGTAGTGTGACCTCACACCATAATAGGCATTACAAAGTTAAATATTGTGACGTCATATGTAAAGATGAAATATTGTCAAGGAATAGCGAATACAATGTGAAAATATGTAACATAAGTGTAACAGAGTTAAATACCTAAGAACATGACAAAGATACGTATATATTTTTGTACAACTCATACTTTAGATTAATGTATTCTAAAAGCGCTCTTACAGTTTAGTGACAAACACATCGACAAACAAATATGTACGTATTACAGTAAGCATACATCATACAGATACACACATCGACAAACAAATATGTACGTATTACAGTAAGCATACAACATACAGATACACGCATCGACAGGCAAATATGTACGCATTACAGTAAACATACAACATACAAATATGTATGTATTATAGTAAACATACAACATACAGATACACATACCGACAGACAAATATGTACGTATTACAGTAAACATACAACATACAGATACACATACCGACAGACAAATATGTGCATATTAAAGTAAGCATACAGCAAGCACGCATGCAGGCACACATAGGACAGACATACTAATTCATATTTATGGACACATTACTGTAACATATATAATCAATCAAATGGCTGTTTTAAAAAAAAATCCATATTTATGGACACATTACGGTAACATATATAATCAATCAAATGGCTGTTTAAAAAAAAAATTCGATCGAAGATGAATATTACTATGGTCTTGCATAGCAGCTATTAATCCACATGCGCCTTTATCTCAACCTAACAAAATAATGCATAAATTCGAATTTGGCAGAGCAAATGTTAGGCCATTAAAATGATGTAGTGTAATTAACTTGCCCATTATTCACAAAGTTGTCCATGCATAACTATTGAGCTCTATTAGATTTGTGCATGCGAAGCAAGATGAATGTGAAAACTTTAGCCAGTAAGACATAGAGATACAGCGTGCAAATTGTACAAAGCACAAATACAGCGTGCAAAGTGTACATAGCACAAAGCGTGCAAAGTGTACATAGCACAAAGACAGCGTGCAAAGTGTACATAGCACAAAGACAGCGTGCAAAGTGTACATAGCACAAAGACAGCGTGCAAAGTGTACATAGCACAAAGCGTGCAAAGTGTACATAGCACAAAGAGATGCAGCATGACTGTTTATAGTATCGTAGAAATACAGTGTAGATGTAGAAATACAGTGTAGATACAGCGTGCAAAGAGATATATATTATATTTCATTTTTGGTGTGTAGGCGACTTTGAAATATTTAATGGTCAACAGTCCGATGGTTTTTTCTGTGCAGAAAAGTCATCTCCCGTTCGTGACAGTGACGTCAATTTCTGCAAGGTACCCCATATATATTGCAAATACGCCATATTTACTCCCAATGCACAGGTTTGTCGGATTTACTTTGTGACCATGACGTCAGGTTATGCAAGGCTCTACCACACGTGACCTAGTAAATATACGTTACTCGTGCAAATAGAATGTCAGTACTGTCAAGTGTCCTGATTACACGTACTTGCTTGTTAATGTAGGGGGCGCTTCCGGCTTCCGCCGCTTTCGCGTGATTACAGGTAGCGAGTACGAAACGTACTTATATGTAATACATGAGGACTCTAACAATGGGTCCCAATCAAGATGGACCTTTTGGATTTGTTTACAACGATAGAATCTCCTTCTCTTTCTCCCTCTCTCTGTATTTACGTATGACAGTCCTGAATTCTTATTAATATATGAGCTTATTACACACCGGCAAAAGATGTACATGCCAAATGAAAACTATATTTAAATGCACTGGGCAGTCACTCTCAAAACAACCGACTGCTGTCTCAAGAGGAAAAGAAAACGGCAAAGAAAGAAAGAAAGAAAGAAAGTGGAAAAGCGAGAGAGAGTGAACGAAAGAAAGGGAGGGAGGGAGAGAAGAACGTCGGAAAGAGACAAGAAAGAGCGAGAGAAAGAGAACCAGAGGGACAGCGAAGAGGAGAGGAAAGAGAACGAGAGAAAATGAGAGAGAAGTAAAGAAAGAGGAACAGCAAAGGAAAACAGGAGAGAGCGAGAAAGAGAGAAAGAAATAGAAACAGCGAAGGAGAGAGAGAAAGAAAGAGAAACAACGGAGAGAGGGGAGTGAGCGAGAGAAAGATAAAGCTCGGCGAAGGAAAGAGAGAAAGAGAAAAGAAAGAGGAACGACGAACGAGACAGGAGAGAAAGAGAAAGAAAGAGGAACAGCGGAGAGAGCGAGAAAGAGGAACGGCGAAAGAGACAGGAGAGAAAGAGAAAGAAAGAGGAACAGCGGAGAGAGCGAGAAAGAGGAACGGCGAAAGAGACAGGAGAGAAAGAGAAAGAAAGAGGAACAGCGAAGAAGAGACAGAACGAGCGAGGAAAAAAATAGATTCCTAATACTATTTTTGTATTACAATGCACGTTGCTGGCAAATATTTTCACAGACATGGTGGGACAATAAAGTCACAATTCTTTTGTTCGTGCCATTTAGAGTTGTTTTTAGCCTTTCGTGCGGATGTTTTTTCTCCATGGAAAATGTTACGACGTGTGGTTGTTTGGTTTTAAGTGTGTTTGTTTGTTGTTAAAAGTCATTCAAACTTTTTTCATACTTAACGCTAAAATTGGTTTTCTCTGAACCACAGTGGTGGTAGTGGTGGTTGTGTTTGTATATATATTTAGAATAATTGTCTCCTTGTAAAACAACAGGACATCTCTTATTTTTCTTTCTAATCGTGACCAAATCTGGTAAGAGAAAATACAAAAGAACAATGATCCAAACGCGAATTAACTTAACTACCAAACTGATTCCTGGTTAAAGATAATGTCGGAGCTAGGAAACAGAAGTACGATGTTTGCTATTCGTGCAGTAAACAAAATTAATAATATTCCCTTAATGGGTCTTCATGAATTGCGAATGTGCGCGCGAAGTGGAGGGGAGGAGAGAGACACATGGAAACCGATTGCTAACAAATGATCGCTAAGCTGGCATGGTGCTAGTTCTACCTGATACGTAACTAGTGTATGCTTTGATTCCGTGTCGAGAGAAAAGAAACAGATGACGTGACTAGCGATAAACAACCGTGGCCGGGTAGGGCTCAGGCCAGCGAGGAAATGACTGTCTATTTGAATCTGATGGATCGTGAAAGAAGCGGTTACTAAGTGAGTAAACAGTGAGACACGAGCGAACCCGTACGCACGTGACGTGTTTCTACTAGTGAGGGGTTTGCAGGGTGGAGTGTGGGTAGGTGGGGAAGAGGAGCGGAGTGGGGGGTGTAACTGCAGCACTGGTGTTGAAGTAGCTGTTTTCGGCAGCAACTATAACAGTGCGAGACCAAGGCCTTGCCGATGAACTGCTTTCAAATGTCACACCGGCATAGGGCTTGATCTGAGCAGCTTGAACTTTCAAATAGCTGACAAGTTGTCCGAAGACCCGACATCGTGTGTCTGCTTTCTGTCGGTATATTGTATTTGTATATACTTGTACTTAGGAGAGTCTTGTTTGCAACTTTTGCCGTATTTCTACATTGTACCGACTTATCTAAATCTGTATATGACTATGCTTGTAATAACTTACCTAAACTTGTAGCCATATCATATTTTTGTGTTTATGCAAAGGTTCTAACAGATGTCGTCAATCCGTATTTGTACAAATATACATTTATTGACATGTAAAACTGTGGTTAATTTGTATATATATACCTGTACTATCTAAAACTATTGCCAATCCTTATTTGTAGAAATATATCTTACTGACTTATGTAAAACTTGTCGCCAAACCGTATTTGTACAAATATACTTGCACTGACTTTACATTTGTCGCCAATACTTAGTTGCATAAATCTGCAATGTGCTCAAAACTAACCAGTCTTCTAGAGATTTCTTATCATTTATCAAAACCAATGTCCTCAAAACTAACCAGTCTCCTAGAGATTTCTTATCATTTATCAACACCAGTGTCCTCAAAACTTAACCAGACTTTAAGGTTTCTTACCATTTCTTCTATTCCAGTGGTAGCCAAACTATATGGCCCATGGGCCAGATATGACCTGTGGCATGCTTTCATCCGGCCCGCAGGTGGAACCTATAGATACGCTGTTTTTCGGGCCCCGTATAACGGCAGGATGCGTTGTTCATGTATTCTGAGCGCTATTATTTTTAGATTTGAATCATTAGATCATTAGAATCCTTAGAAATTTATTTTACTCTACGCGTTGATGTTTAGAAATTACTTATTTATTTAATTTGGTTGTAAACAAAATAGCTTTAGTTCCACTAACCAGCAGGTTTGTGACGTCATATCCTTCCTTCATCAACGATTCAAGTTCAATGTGCTGTCTGTCTAATAAAATATAATCAACGTTTTTTCATAAAGAATAGATTATGGAACCTTGAACCTTTAAGATTATTAATTTAGCCCCAATGGCTGTCTGTTGTAATAAAATATAATCAACGTTTTATTCATAAAGAATAGATTATAGAACCTTGTACAGGTTATTAATTTAGCCCCAATGGCTGTGTCTGTAAGAAAACGCAAACTTGATTTGGAATGTCGAATATTTAAAGATGAATGGACGAGCAGCAAGAATCTCTTTGTCAACATGAATGCAAAACCTGCAGTCTGTTGTAGTCAATGTGAATACAAAACCTACATGCTTGGTATGTCTGCAGTCTGTTGTAGTCAATGTGAATACAAAACCTACATGCTTGGTATGTCTGCAGTCTGTTGTAGTCAATGTGAATACAAAACCTACATGCTTGGTATGTCTGCAGTCTGTTGTAGTCTCGACTTCACCAAATATGCAGCCAAAATTGCCATCCTTCGGAGTGAGTTTGAGTCCCATTTCAAAAATTTCATGCGCCATGGAACAGAATTTTCAGTTTTCGCTTTCTCAATTACAGTTAATGTTGATAATGTTCCCTTGCAAGAATCGCTTTAAGAAAGAAGCAATCAAGCAAAATACTTACAATACGACGACTTAGCAATATGACGACTTATGAAATTAATGTTTGTACACCCCCTGTATAACGATGCTAAATTGTGACGTCGTGAAACTAATGTATTTGTATGCACTACTATATCAAGGTGCTCAAATGTGACGTCACGAAACTAATCTGTGTGCGCTAGCAACACTACTGCTTTAAGGTGTTCAGCGGCGATGTCATGAAAACTAATGTGTTCGTATGGGCTACTGTGCCATGATACTCAAGTGTGACGTCATGAAACTAGTGCGTTTGTATGAACGATCGTGTCATATTGCTAAAATGTAACATCATGCAGCTAATGTAGTTTGTGTGCACTAGCATATCACGTGATAAGCTGTGACGTCATGAAAATTTGTGGGCGCGGCTATATCATGGCGTTAAACTGTGACGTCAATAAAGTGAAACTAATTTGTTCTGATTGCATGATCGCACAATAGTCTTAAACTTTGACGGCATATTTGCAGTCAAAAAAATAGTCTGTTGTTAAACTGTGACACCTTTTCTCTTGTAAACAAAATTCTACACAACTGAACTCAATGAAATAAAAGACGACCAAGAAGAAGAAAGGAAAAAAAAACGCCTATAATTACCAAAAACTCTGAGTGCCACAAAGAATATTTCATTTCTTTCTTCGCCTTTACCAATTCCTGTTTAAATTTAGAAACACTTTTCAACGCTAAGCCTGGTGTTCGTTTCTCGAAAAGTTTCTAAGGACTCCTATTATATGCGCGCTTCCATTTTTTTTTTTTTAACTTCCGGCTTGACCCTGCCTTTGCGAGTAATCTCTCTTGTGAAATAAGACTCTTAGTCGTCATTGAACATACATTATATAACACCGGGGTAAAAGAGGCTTCTATGTCCCCCCCCCCAACCCCCTCACCCAGCGCGAAAGCGGCGGAAGCCGAAAGCGCCCCCTACATTAAGAAGAAGGCTTCTATGCGCTTCTTCTGGCGTGAATGCATTTTCTTTTGCATAAGACTCGCAAGTGTAGGCGTGCATGTATGTAATCGTGCGTGTGCGTGCATATATGTGTAAAAGTGTGTGACATGGCTGTAAGAACAGGGGAGAAACTGCTGTAAACAACAAAACTAGTTATTAACAGATGTTGGCATGACAAGGGAGATAGAAGGAAGCAAATTCTGTCTGCAACTGGAGAGAAAAAATCTGGGTATGGTGGGGTGGGAGGGGAGGGAGAGTGGCTTGTGAGTTGATAAAGAGTTAACTACATGGTGGAACACGGAAGATTGGAAGGAAGTGTCATTTGTACTGATCAATCAGCCTGACTCTCGTCATTTGTACTGATCAATCAGCCTGACTCTCGTCATTTGTACTGATCAATCAGCCTGACTCTCGTCATTTGTACTGATCAATCAGCCTGACTCTCGTCATTTGTACTGATCAATCAGCCTGACTCTCGTCATTTGTACTGATCAATCAGCCTGAAGGAAGTGTCATTTGTACTGATCAATCAGCCTGAAGGAAGTGTCATTTGTACTGATCAATCAGCCTGAAGGAAGTGTCATTTGTACTGATCAATCAGCCTGAAGGAAGTGTCATTTGTACTGATCAATCAGCCTGACTCTCGTCATTCAACACATTTCTTTTGTACGACTTGAAATCACACCCGCAACATAACTAGACAGAGAGAGAGAGAGAGAGAGAGAGAGAGAGAGAGAGAGAGAGAGAGAGAGAGAGAGAGAGAGAGAGAGAGTGTGTCAGTGACCCGCAGCTCTGAAATATTTACAAGTCTGCAAGTCACGTACGTAAACACCCAATAAAAGGGCCCAAACGCATTCCAAAGGCAGGACGAAATTTTATTGCTAATTGTCGAAGGGCTACGTCATCGCGAGGCACAATATTGATCTACGTCATTATATCTTGCATCGGCATGAGTTGTTTAAATCAGCCATTGATGCTTCCTTCCGACAACTGAGAAGCAAAGGCAATTAAAAAATAAAAATAAGTTCGCTGAGTTTACTCCCCGCACTCAAGCGTAAAACCTTATATGCACAAAATACGACCAGCGTATGTAGTCCGGAAACCGCAGCTTTCGAGAAAATTTCTTTAAAGGAACGGTTTGAGAAGGGAGGTTTACGGGACTTCCAGGAAACGGTTTATACGGTACGGAAAGAAGATAAGATTTTGTGCCAGTATGAGTGTGTTGGTGCATGTGCTTGGGTGTATGAGTGTATGTGTTTGTGTGTGCAGGTCTTTGCATACGTGTGTGGATGTGTGCGCACGTGTGTGTGGCATGTATGTGTGTGTGAACGTGTGAGTGTACGTGTATAGGTGGGTGGTGGTGGTTCTTGATGACAAGAAATACCAGTTGGATGAACTTAGGAATTTTAAAATATTTTTTTAAAAAGTGTTTTACGAGGAATGCCGTAAGAATATTTATTAATGTTGTAGAGTTCTGGAGGTTGCAAAATTATTTATTTAGTGAAATACTAGATTTCGTTTTTAGCATTATTATTTCGGATTTTTAAAAATATATTTTTAATGTTTGAAATAACTGCCATTGGTTGCTAACCGGGGTAAGGAACTGGTCAAAATTCTACCTCATTAGTACGCTAGCTATATACATCATCGCTATGGTGAATTTTGACTCTTACGAATAGGCAGTTTATTTTGTGTGTTGTCTTCTAATGCTAACTTGTACATCGGCTTAATCTGTATATTACATACAACACTCCGGCATAAAAACGAAAATAATAACGACAACAAAGATAATAATAACGACGACGAGTTCTCTAAAGAGCTCTAACCGCTTACAACTGATCACGGTCGTTAAGTTCGACAACTAAAGGACAGGGGGTGGATCGATGGGTGAGGGGGAATGGTCAAGGTTGGACTCGTGGCTCAAACTTTTTAACTCACCGCCACTGAGTTTCCCAACCATTTTAATGTCCGTTTTTAATTTAATTCACTTGTTATACTAGTAGCAGATTTCAGTATTAATAAGGTGGTTTACTAATTATGGCGGCTTAGACTCGTAAAAATATGTCGCCTCGCAAGACAATTGACGTCAATTTTGCCCGCTAATGAATAGATAACTTAAACATCAACATTATTACGTCGGCTTACTATGGCTTACACAAAATTATGTCGGCTTACTAATTGTGCTGACCTACACACAAAATTATGTCGGCTTACTACTTGTGCTGACCTACACACAAAATTATGTCGGCTTACTAATTGTGCTGACCTACACACAAAATTATGTCGGCTTACTAATTGTCCTGACCTACACACAAAATTATGTCGGCTTACTAATTGTCATGACCTACACACAAAATTATGTCGGCTTACTAATTGTCCTGACCTACACACAAAATTATGTCGGCTTACTAATTGTCCTGACCTACACTCGTATCATTAGCCTCGAACACCCTGCTCGTAAACGGCATGCCAGTACAGACGCGTGAACTTTTTAGTAAGCCGAGTCAGTCAGTCACGGGTCGCACCTATTCAGTTAAATCGTGTCAGTGTCGCAGACTCTTGTGACTAATGGTCACCTGACAATAGAGGCGACCTTATACTGACATGCTTGCGGCTTCGCGGCCCTAATTCGGGCTTCACGAGTTGAGTCTAAAACAGTATCACCCCACGTGTCAAGCATCGCTTCTCTTAATATAAATTAAATCTTCGCTGACCTACATTTTCTCCCAACTTTCCGATAGATTTAGCCACGCCAACGCGCGGTAACATGAACCACAGTCATTTTAAAGTCAGTTTTGTCCAGTTAATTCTTCACGCATTGAGAGAGTAGTTATAATTGCTGGAAATGTCAAGGACACGCCAACACGCGGTAACATGAACCACAGTCATTTTAAAGTCAGTTTTGTCCAGTTAATTCTTCACGCATTGAGAGAGTAGTTATAATTGCTGGAAATGTCAAGGACACGCCAACACGCGGTAACATGAACCACAGTCATTTTAAAGTCAGTTTTGTCCAGTTAATTCTTCACGCATTGAGAAAGAGTAGTTATAATTGCTGAAAATGTCAAGGACACGCGGGACTTGTATTTTCCGACCTGATGGATTGACACAAGTGCTTGTTTGGCTTCGTGCTCAGTTGTTCGCATGATGGCGCTAAAGATTTTCAACAAGGGAGTCAACTCCGGTGGATCTCACAATTGTTCGGCACAACTGTTCGAGCCAATCTTTTTTTTCTGTTTCGTTTTTCTTCCCCCCCCCCCACTTACTTCTTTCTTGTTCTCTCCCACCACCCATCTCTGCTATGAATGAGATTAACCTCTTTATCATGTTGCCGTCCGGAAGTAGTTCTATACTAAGGATTACATATTTCACGGGGTGGGGGTGAGGGTGAGGGGTTGATATTTTTGTTATATTAAGAGGTTTAAAGTTTTTCTTCGTATATTTTGTATTATACTGGATGTTTATTGGTGATTGAGGCAAACCTTTATATCTGGTTCTTTCTTTCTTTCTTTTTTCTTTCTTTCTTATGTACTCATTTCTTGCTGTTCTCTGAAGTATGCACTCGATGGAAATCATCCATAATCATCAATGTGCTGACTGAGGGGAGGGGGAAGGGAAGGGACAGGATGGAGGGAGCAAGAGGAAGAACAAGATTAGAAGGGGCACCAAAATGTCTAGCAGAGGCCTGGTTGCACAAGCGTGGATAAAGATGAATAAATCGGTCCTGCGTGCTAGTAACAAGCATAATTATAATGACGTAACAAGCCTATAATGTAGCAAGTATGTAATGTAATGAGCGAAAACTATTTTTAGTCTCCTGAGCAAAAGACAGACCTGTCCATAAAATGATTACATAGTGGAAGTGAAAAAGCAGTGTGTGTGTGTGTGTGTGTGTGTGTGTGTGTGTGTGTGTGTGTGTGTGTGGATATTAAGCAGAAAAAAAGCATTGTGAATGTATGGATGCTAAGCAGAAACAAAGCGGTAAGGGTGGGTAGGTGGGGTGGAAGTGTTAAGCAGAAACAAAGCAGCGTGTGTGTTGTGTGTGTATGTCTGTGATTGTGTTTATGTTGTTTTTGTGTGTGTTGGAGTGTGTGTATTAATAAAATTTTTAATAGAAACCAATTGTGCCATCACAGATACTGACTATAAAAAAGACAACAAGAGAAGAGAAAAGAATTCAGCACTAACGAAATGACATAAAAACTAAAGACTGATATAACATGTCAAACAAATTCTGCCTGGCTTTCTCCGAACATTTTCTGAGTGAATCTTTTGTACCCTTACAAAAACAACAACAAAGAATCCGGAATGAGTTCTTATGTATATAGTATGCATTTTTACCACATCACTCGCCACGCTAAAATTTGCTGCACCTGAACTCATTTCCAACAAGTAGGTCAAATACGTCAGACGGGAGGTCAAGGTCTACGGTGAGATTTTACATGATTTTAGAAACTTAACAGATTCTAGAAATGTAAGAATTTTTTAAAAATATTTTGGCTATGTTCTACCTCTAAATATTAAAACAAAAGCATTTTGAAGTACACAACTGTGTTCTTTTTCTCTTGATACGTGTTCTGAAAATGTTTACCGTTTGTTCTGAATGGACCCATCTATAATAATGGATCAGTGGAAATTTAATAGATTTATTTGAATTCAGTGGATGACCTTGAAATAACCAGCGAAATTCAGACAGTGAGTTGAAGACTGTAACAATGCTTTCCCAGGGCAGCTTTTCCAGTGCTGATTCAGTGATTGGTGAGATAACCAGAAAAGAAATCTTCATGAATACGAATTGGGTTTATAGTGGAGACGTTTTTGTTAGTCGCTGATTTAGATATTAAAATTACCATTAAAATCTGTCTAAGCTACTTATCAATTCTACAGATTATTTATTCTTTTCTGTGGTATATTTAGTGTTATTTTGCAAATTTGATCATTTGTATTGTGCCTTCTATCAGGTATAGGTGTCTTCTCATTGTTTCTTTCGTTGGTATAATTTTACTTATTATATTTTAAATCTTAAAAAAAAACCAATGGTTTGAGACAGATGGAAATTTTAGAATGGATTTACTTGTGTTATAATACCTGTATGGGCCACATATGGGGTTTCAATAACTGTAATCGAATTGTAGACCCGAGGGATACCCATCTTAGCTTAACCATTGTTCAGTAGCTAATTCTTTAATTGTCTTACATCTTGCACCGTCAATAAGATCAAAATATCTAGTTACTTCTGTGGTGGGTTACAGATGCGAGTACAATGCAAAAAGCGTTTTTCTTCCAGTTTCTGCTGATATCCACATCTCAAAATATCTAGAGAGTTACTTCTGTGGTGGGTTACAGATGCGAGTATATAACGTATGGGTATCCTGTGCGAGTACATAACGTATGGGTATCATGTGCGAGTACATAACGTATGGGTATCATGTGCAAGTACATAACGTATGGGTATCATGTGCGAGTACATAACGTACCGTTGTACTTTTCTGCCAGTTGAGCGTACGCAATCACGTAGGAGGGGAAAATACATAACGCACCACATACTGTTTTTCACTATGTTTATCCTGACAACCGAGCGAACGTGCATTAAAATCAAAAACAACCAGATACTGAAGAGAGAACAGTGCATGCATTAATATCATACTAAACAACCAGATACCGAAGAGAGAACAGTGCATGCCATAATTTCTTTATTGTTGAGATGTTGCTAATGTCACAGTCACAGTCGTCTTTCCTGATTCTAGAACCAGTTGGTCTTTCTCTACCTCTGGCTCCCATGATATCAGCCGAGGGCTCTTGCGAGCGGTGAAAACGTCCTCAAACTGGAGCAGTCAGACTTTGGTAGCATATGTCTTAGATTTGAGCCTGATGCTGACATACACAAAGTGGTATACACCATGGAGACTCCACCCCCACCCCACCCCAGTCACAGAAGGCAAATAGCTGAAGTAGTATTAAGATGGGCCCTGGCGCCATGCTTAAAAAGAAATTGTTCTAAAAGACCCTCGCAGGAGAAGAATTTTCGCCACGCCGGCCATTCGTGGTATCTCGTTGACGAGTAAGTGCCAGAGACCTTTGCACGTGCACTGGACGACCCTTTATAAAAAAAAACACTTTGGCTGGCTTCACGTCATCACCTCCACTCACCAATACCTCCACCCCACTTCGTGGCACATAGTTATGTCTTAATCGTTACCTGTTCCCGGGTGTTAGTTCCACTAGTGCAAAATGACGGCGCTCTCCAAGACTGCGGGTTGGACACTACAAGTTGTTTCGTGACCTTTTCTCTGACCTCTGACTCCAAGTGCAATCAAAGATTCTCTTTTACTATGGCGCCTGTACCACACTAACCCTGCTCCTTTATTTTTTTTAAAGAAACATATTTTTTTAAGTAACTGGATATTGAGCTCCGTGCCATGATCAGGAAACTAGCTGTGGTTCTCTGCTCTTGACTAATTTTTTTTTATCAACAGGATAGTGAAGTCCATTGCATGATCAGGAAACTGTAGCTGCGTTTCTCTGCTCTTGACTAATTTCTTTTATCAACAAAATAGTGAACTCCATCCCATGATCAGGAAAGGGTACCTGCAGTTCTGTGCCCTAGCCTCAATGTTTCAAATACAAGAAAAATGCCATTTGTATTAGAATGTAACCAGGACGATTGCATTGTTGTTGATTTTATTCATCTATTCCGTCTGTTGTTTAAAGAATAAATGAAGGCGAATTTGTGTCAATGGATCAATGTTATATCAGTAGTGTTACGAAATTCTGATTAAGTAGAGCAACTTTCAAATACCTAATGTATATTTCAATGCAAGTGACACAAAACCAGTGTATATTTCAATACAAGCGAAACAAGACCCAGAGTATATTTCAATGCAAGCGAAACAAAAACCAATGTATATTTCAATGCAAGCGAAACAAGGCCCAATGTATATTTCAATGCAAGCGAAAAAGATCGTGTTCAAGCGAAATCTCGCTTTTAGCAATGTACAACAATCCTATAAACCCTTGCGGCGGACAAAGCCATAAAGTCAACTAGTGTATGAGGACGATTTAATATTCAAGTTCATTTACTACGTCATCTAACACAACAAGTTCACAGTCTGACCCAAGGACTCGTATTACTGAGTAATCTGTTTGCAAAAGAAAGTATTATCCAGTAACTATTTGGCATGAGAAAGTATTATCAGGTAACCATTTGACATGAGAAAGTATTATCAGGTAACCATTTGACATGAGAAGGTATTATCCAGTAACCATTTGACATGAGAAAGTATTATCAGGTAACCATTTGACATGAGAGAGTATTATCAGGTAACCATTTGACATGAGAAAGTATTATCAGGTAACCATTTGACATGAGAAGGTATTATCCAGTAACCATTTGACATGAGAAGGTATTTTCCAGTAACCATTTGACATGAGAAGGTATTTTCCAGTAACCATTTGACATGAGAAGGTATTTTCCAGTAACCATTTGATATGAGAAAGTAGTATCCAATCATTGCCGGATTTACCATTGTGCTTAGGTGTGCTTAAGCACAGAGCCCGGTAGCCAGAGGGTGGCCCATCTTGTTGGGTGGGAAATTTTACGACGAATTTGTCTCGAATCGTGATTCGTGCGTCGGTCAACTGAGCCTAGTTTAGGTTAATTAGTTACATTTTAATGTTGATAACAGCTCGTGCAGACGATATTCATTTTAAAGGAAGAGTCACAAATGACGTACGCAAAATAGGGTTAAGAAAAAACTAGCCGTTACATTCAAATTTCACAGCGCGAAGGCGACAGTCTTCCGCCATGTTGTTTGTTTACTAACTTATGGCATGGCGCTGTAATTTGTTCCATATTTTTACTGTATAGGTTTGCACACGTGGTCAGTGAAATATGTGTACAGTTCACTTTTGCAATTTGTTTCAAGCACACGAGAAAACGTTGATGAGATTGAGGAGCAAGCAAAAACGACTCTACCTGATGTAGGGTAGAGAACTCTTCAAAGACGGCGTAGAGTACGAAAACGACAGCACAATGATGGTGATACAACTGAAGCCATGGATGAAATTCCTCCAAGAGATAAGTTTAGGATACATTAATTTATCCCTGTAATTGATGCAATTCACTCAAATAGAAGAACTATTGTGTATAGGAGTGTTGCTGTCAATTTCTCGTTATTAATTGATCTGTAAACAACAAGAGAACAAATTATCCATGGTGCCAAGAAACTAAAACAAGAATATCCAAATGATGTTGATCTCAATCTTGTTGATGAACTCTTGACTTTCCACTTGTTAGTCAAACAGGATCATGCAGAAAAAGAAAGTTTCAGCCCATATTGCGGACAGAACGAAGTCACGTGAACAGTTTATTTATAATATGTAAATTTTAAATGGGTTATATTTAACAAGACATTTTCCAAGGTCGTTCTTTTTTAATATTATTGTTCTGATATCAGATGCATAATTTTTATTCGTTTAAACTATTGGGTAGAATCGCTGATAACATCTAACTTCAAACAGCACTTTTACATTCCACTGATTACTCTAAAATGGACATCTTGTATAGCAATGCGAACGTGGGAGGTTATTTTGTTGAATTGTCTGGCGCCGAGCCACACTAAATAAATGGTTGATTTAATGGTGGTTAGTTCTTTTCTGTTTCACACTCATCAATCTTTGAAACACACCACACATTTAACACAGAAAACTCCATGTATGCATTCTTGAGTCCATTTCTTACACAACCACATACGCACACATGCAAACACACATACATGTACTTGCAAACACCGACGCATGCACACACATACTCAGATACACGCACATGCACAGAGGCACACACACACACACAAACACGAACACACGCACGCACACACTAACGCACACTAATTGCCAAGTAATCGAACTAATGCTTTTATGGTACATGAAGTATAGCTCACTTTTCGAGAATTAATCGTCAGTACACAGGTCTTCGCGTCATAGTTTATAACTGTTTCTTACGTTTGGATCATTTCAATAAAATGGTGAGGATTGTCAGTCAAGAAGCTCTATTGCTTTTCTGAATTACTTCCCCTTACGACGTTTTTGTTTGTGTGCATAGGAAACCATATTTGTTATCTGTTTACCAGTCTATCATGTCACCCAGGATCTATATTCATCCTTTAGACTTAGATTCTGTTTTGGTAGATCTCGATGTTACACACTATGCCATATATATATAATGTGTAGTAGATATCGATGTTACACACTATGCCAGCCCAATATATAGGATATATATATATATAATGTGTAGTAGATCTTCATGTTATACACTATGCCAGCCCAATATATAAAGTATATAAAGTGTAGCAGATCTCGATGTTAGATACTTATGCCAGTCCGTATGAGAGAGAGTACACACATAAAGCATGGGCTTGAGCAATGTACTCATCTAGTTTAGATCTTTCTTTGAAGTCACTTATTAATGATTGAAGGCCTACGAACCATAATTTTTAAAAAGTCACTTATTAATGACTGAAGGCCTACGAACCATCACTAAGGCCTTCGGACCATCGTAAAGGATTTTCTTTCAGACCGCATGAGCATGACGTCATTTTAAAATTTTATTCATTCGGTTTGCCGACTAGCTTGCTCACGATCAAATCTGGCACTTGAAATATGTATGCGCGCATATATATGTGGTTGTAATCATGTGCACACCCGTATTCGAATTATCTCTGATTAATTAATTTATCTCCCTTTGCGACCAAGTCCAGCTATCTTCTATTGCTGGCTTCCAATGGCCTTTCGCTTTACTCTCTGGTGGTTTGATCTTGGTTAGGGATAGGTTCTGACCACACACCAGTTTACTGTCAACCAAAGGTTTATTTTATTTAATTATTTTTGTTATTGTTTGGCGGAGACGGGGTGGATGGGGTAAACGATTACAGACTTAGACCGTGCTTTTGGGTAATGCAAACACTCGGATTAAGAAAATTATATTTTGTCTAGTTAGCTGAAGATATTTATATTAGTTGAACTGTTACAGTGTGTATCTAGTCAATTCTGGTGTTGGTATATCTTGTCTAGTTAGTGAAAAGTATTTATGTTAGTTGCACTGTTACAGGGTGTATTTTGTGCATAGTCGAGTGCGAGTGTGTGGGGGTGGGGGGAGGGGGAAGATAGAAGTAAAAAGTATTTAATTTTGTTAGTAGTAAATTATAGCTTATAGGATCATATCTAGTCTAGTCAGTGGGAAACTCAGATCTAAACTAGTCAGTGAAGAGCTCAGCCCAGTCAGTGGGAAAACTCAGATCTAGCCTAGTCAGTGAAGAGCTCAGATCTAGCTTAAGGAGGTCAGATATAGTCTAGTCAGTGGGAAAACTCATATTTAGCCTAGTCAGTGAGAGGCTTAGATCTAACCAAGTCAGTGAAAAGATCAGACCTAGTCTAGTGAGGAGTTCAGATCTAGTCTACTCAGTGGGAAAACTCAGATCTAGCCTAAGAGATGAGCTCAGATCTCATAGGTGAACAGTATCTTGATTAATTAGTAATAAAGTGTGTGTTATAAGCTACTCCCTACTGTGTTCGGTAGGGGGTACTCAGATCTAATTAGTGAACTAGAATATTTATAGGTTATATGATCCTACCTACCCTAGTGAACTCAGATCTAGCTTTGACAGTGGGAAAACAGACCAGATCAAGTTAGTGAACAGTATCTTAATTTCTTTGTAACAAACTATAGGCTTTATCTGGTCTAGTAATTTGTGGAACGCAGATTTAGCCTACTGAAAAAGCCAAAAAACATGGAACTTATTTCTAATCTAGTTAGTGAAAATTAATTTTTTGTTGTTGTTGTTGGTAGCAATAAACTAAAGATCTTATCTGGCCTAGTCAGGTGGGAACTTCACCTAGGTAATGTAAAGGTCTACGCGGCACCAAATGTAAGTCATTAAAGCATTTTTTCAAGAGCAACCAGTTTTAACACTTGATATTTTTCACTTAGCCAGCTGGATAGATGTAAGTTCTCCTGACTAAAGATATAAGTTCCCCACTCTCCAGGGTAGGTAGACCCAAATAAATTTATAGCGATTTATTTTGAAAATACAAGTTTAGTCGAGTGTTGATGGTGTGTGGATAGCCAAACGGAAACATCGTGGGGATATACCAGCATACTGATGTATATAAATTTAGCCATTTGCTGCTCTATGGATAGCATCAAGAAAAATACAAGTTCAGTCGTGTACGGTAGTTTGTTTTGGCTAACGAAAATATCGTGTGGGTATACCAGCATTCTGAGAAATACAAATTCAGGCGTGTGCTGTTGTGTGAATGGGTCATCTGTACAGTACAGAGAAATAAAGTTTTGTTGTGCGTAAGTAAGCGTGTGAATTTTTAGGTCATCTTTCAAGTTTACGCATGTGGTGTCGTGTGACTACTGAAGTCAACTTACAAGTTCACTCGTGTGGTATCATGTGATTACTGAAGTCAACTTACAAGTTCATTAGTATTTATATCGTTGAATTCTGAAGTCAACTTAGTTACAAGTTTTGACGTGTGACATCGTGTGGAAATGTAATTCACAAAATTTCGTTGCAAGGTATCACATGATTTTCCGAATTACCCAACTACGGAATACAGGCTTAGTTCTGCACAAAATGCATGGAATGAGTCACGTTTTTTGTGTATGGATAAGATGGCTTGCCAGGAAACGTTTTAAAATTTTGTTTCAGTTTCTGGGTCGACATATTGATTAGGCCCTATTTGACTTAGAGCTAGCAGTCGGTTCTTCTTTTAAATGTTAATGGATTTCTTGAACGTTGCGGTCGACATATACAAGGTACCATAGGTTTGGGGGTGAGAGGGGCCCGTACACATCCACGCAAGGCACTCGTCGTTAAATACTTGTCTTGCAATTCTGCCTGACGTGCGAACGTGGAGGAAGGGGGATAGGTGGGTAAGTGCACGTTTACAGAGAAGACTTTTCACTGCTTGAATGGCGTAGTGACGTCAGTGGGCCGGTGGTATTTCATTCACAGCGATGTAGTGCTCACTCATCTCACTCTTTTTCAACTCTCGCTCTCTTTCAATCTCTAACTCTTCTCTATTTCTCTCTCGAGCACACACACACACACACACACACACACACACACACACACACACATACTCTCTCTCTCTAAAGCAAACACTCTTTCACACACCAACGTATCTGTGCATTTAGATACTGTCATACATTATTTGATTTACAATTGTTAACCATCTGTCTATCTGTATGTATGTCCCTGTGTCTATCGATCTGTATGTATGTCCCTGTGTCTATCTATCTGTATGTATGTCCCTGTGTCTATCTATCTGTATGTATGTCCCTGTGTCTATCTATCTGTATGTATGTCCCTGTGTCTATCTATCTGTATGTATGTCCCTGTGTCTATCGATCTGTATTTATGTCCCTGTGTCTATCTATCTCCTTTATCTCTCCCGTATCAGAGCGATTGAATTATTTTTCACACTATTTATTTTACTACTGATCAAGCACAAAAATAAGTAAATATCATTACTTAGACTACAAATTAAAGCTCAATGTGTTAAAATTTTCTGCTGAATGTGTTAAAATTTTTTCACAACTCCTTGCAAATATTGCGTCGTGATTTTGCTGGTACTGCTCACATTTCACATATTGCACTGCTTACATTCCAAGTATTGTACTCTTCATAATTCACGTCAGTAAACTGTCAACACACTATCTTTGCATCGATCATAATAGCCAGACGATCCAGTAGTACCCTGTCAAAGTCGGCAGAATTGCCCATTTATGAGACAGGCCGTGGAATCTAGGTCATTCTGACCTTCGACTTGTCGCACTCTTTTCACACTGTTGAAGTTACTGAGTGGCGTTACTGAGTGGCGTTACTGAGTGGCGTTAGAAACAGACTGAAGACCCCTAAACTACTACTGCCTGCAAAGGGAGTTCATCGGTTGTTGGCGCCCGTATGATAACATCCCGATATAAGAATTGTTGTCAAGAGAAGTACGAAGTCGATGAATCCTACAAGACAAGAGGCGTTGAGACCCTACCCATCAGTTCACAACTGACCCAAGCGATTTGTTTCCAGTGTCTCTCAAATTCACTTTCAATATTATGCAGACTATTCTGACGAAAGAGCGTGCACCAGTAATTCATATTTTTCTTTTTTCCCTGAATGTCACAATACCCGACCTTAATGTATGCGTTAGTTGATTAGAATAACTGAAATAAATGTTAAATTATTGCATGAAATTGCAGTTCTCTCTCGCTCTCTCTCTCTGAAACTGCAAATAAATATATATCAATTTATGGGTATAGCAAGATCATAACTCTAGTTAAAAACGAAAAATTTACTTAACGAAGTATTCCTCTTAGATGCCTTTCAGACTACAGTGGTTTGTTTAATTGACTAAGCATAGCTATTACATACACTTCAGACTATGGTGGTTTACATGACGTCACCATTACATACACTTCGGGCTACACTGGTTTGCATGACGAAGCATTACCATTATATATACTTCAGGCCTCACTGATTTACATGACAAAGTATTAATATCACATACACTTCAGTCTACACACTGGTTTACATGACGAAGTATTACTATTACATACACTTCAGTCTACACACTGGTTTACATGACGAAGTATTACTATTACATACACTTCAGTCTACACTGGTTTACTAGATAAAGTGCTGCTTACAATGGGCTAAGACTAAGGTGCAATCGTTTGCAAAGAGGTGATTCACTGATCTAAGGGAACTACTTCGATATCATGAACCACAGAACTGACAGCAGACTTGGTTCATGCAGTGCAAGTAGCTGTAATGCACGTACAAGTTCACTCGTGTGGTATCATGTGACTACTGAAGTCAACTTACAAGTTCATTAGTATATATATGTACTATATGTTCAATATGTACTACATTTCACAATATGGAACATGAAACTGCTTAGAACAGTACCCAGCAGAGAATACGAAACTGCATTTTGCCATGAACATAGTAAAACAGAGAACAGAACAAATGACTGCCTATTAGCTATTTCCAGGGACAACATACAACAGAACTATGCCAGGACAACAGCCAACAATCAGACAGCATAAAACAATGGACGTGGGGGAAATAGACCTAGATACTATGGACAGCAGAGAACAGACAACATGAACAATGGACAACACAGAACACTAGTCACTACCTTACACTGCATAGCATACGACAAGTACATCATACAACAATGGTTCGCATATATAATGAAAACACAATGCAAAAGATATACCACAGTGTTCAACACAGTACAAGACACTACACACACGACACCGCACAACAAGCAATGACTCCCAGACGTGAAAACAATTCATTACGTACTTTAGCGAGCAACAAGAGAAAGCAGGGACCAAAAGCTCTAATTGACAACATGAAAACATTTCACTACATATTATATATAATGAACAAGCATCCGGACGAAGTATTGGCCACAAACTGTAACGTACAACATGGAAGCTACTCACTGTATAGCATAATGAAGAACGAAGTGACAAAATACTAACAACATAAAGAATAACTAGCAAGAGTGTTGAGCAAAATATTCATTACATACCACAATAACAACGAGTTGGCTCAGTTGCACGTGCTTTTCAAGCGAGCACATGGTTGTATCGGAGTTACTTCCCAAGCTTCGTCGGCCTTGAGGCAATTTGTGTCAACACCTGAGTTTTCTGTGCCCTTCCGCCAATTCCTGAAGTTTTTACCAATCTCTCACAGTTTCGATTTCAAAGCCATATTGAATACACATGCCACTATTAGATCCTGACGCTAGGCCGAGAACCAAGCTGCATTTCGTACGGGGCCGAAAGGAAACCCGTTGTTCTTTGAGTGGTCGTTGGTCTCCAGGTGGCTCAAAAGACATTAACTACTCAGTTCTGTGAGGTGAACTGTTGTCTTTGATGTATGTACAAGACGCTCCTGAGATTCCTTCTGTAGAAGTGTGGCACTCTTTCTGGGTATTTTGTTTTTAGTTGGGGGACAACTAAAAAAGCATGTCTTGTAATCCTCTCTATCAAAGTCATCTATTTCAAGCGGCACCACAACCCCTCAAAGAAAACAATTCTTTTGAATTACCCCCTCAACCTCTCAAGTCAGATGACCGTTAAATTCGCGTCGCAGCAGCTTAATTAAACCTGTGTCCGGAATGAAATATTTTAGTCAGTTGATACTTATTTTTTAAACAAACCCATCTGTGATGTGCAATGACAAAAACGGATGGTCACGAAACTTCAACGAGGTGATGGTGTAACAACAACAAAAATCCACCCAAATGATGCGGCTGCGTTTGCTGCTTCAAATAGTCACGTCACGTAACCTGTAGGACTTAACAACGATACATTCAAAGAGGCGCCGAAGACTTTCTTACTCTCCGGCAGTTTCAGGTAAGTCCTCAGTTATCACTCATTGGTGGTGCTTGTAGTAAGACTGATTAAGCAGTTGTACGTTCCAAGTGTGTCAGGTTTTCTGGCGTCTGACTGGCATGATCGCTGCTCTGCGAGTAGACCGAGTCGGGTGCCATGCGGAAAATTTATAGGTTCGGGCCGCTTACACGCTTTTGTTTTCAAACCTACCAGCCTTGCTAGGGATGTGTGTGCGCGTATATGTGCGTGTGTGTAAGTGGAAGGGGGCAGGGATAAGGGAGGCAGGCATGCCGCGCGCTACAAGTTGGGAGAGGGGGGAAAGGTGCAGAGGAAGAGGGTAAGGGGAGCTGAAGGGTTTTGACGCATAGCGTTGTTTACGCGCCAAGACACTACCGCTCATTCAGTGAGTTTGCTTGCCTTTTTTGGCCTACTAGCATAACCTCATTTCCCCCCCACCCCATCTTGCCATACCTTTAAACGATTGGTTCATAGCATTCTTTTCCCACGGTTGGGCGGAGTCAAAGATTGGAATGGTGAATTGATTGGAGGATAGAAATAAATATCTGGTCAACTATTTCAGTCATCGTGGCCTTGGTTGTTCTTCAGAGGCGGCGACTCTATTTAGTTTTCACCCCTTAAAATTAGCTCTTCAGCTGGAAATTATATCTTTGACATTCATTTACTGTCTGTGTGGATATGCAGAAGGAAACAGTGTTCTTGTTCGTTTTTTTTTTTAATTTTAGGGGTACCCACCATGATAAGTGTGGTAAATTTTAATGCTTTACATATGTATTTCTTTTCTTTCCCAATTCTCTTGTATTACAGGATGATATAACCCCTTCTCCCCCCCCACCTAACACCACCACCACCCTCTCTCAATGAAAATCCCCCCCCCCCCAACACGTTCACACAAAATCACCTATGCACACACCAGGCGCGCGCATGCTGGCAATTTGTTTACGCATTCTTCTTTTTTAAATTTAATCCTGAATCTTGTGTGTCGACCTATTTTTATTTTACTCCCACGAAGATTCAAGAATGTGATAAATTCCACAGGCAAGCCGAGATCAGAAGTGACACTTTAACCCTTTCTATTATGATACATACTAGTGGAACGTGTTAACGTCAAATATAATTTTGTATAAGGAGTGAAAGAGTTAATTTTTTTTTTGGTTCCAGGTATAAAATAAAATCGATTACAAATTGTGAGAGAGGAAATGTAAATGTTGCCTGCACATATTTATGAAATAATTATTATATTTATGCTGCAATTATTTTTATTTATAATAATGTTTAATGTATTGACAATTGAAAGCAGATTTCATGCACTGCACCTTAAGAAATATGCAAGGGAGTCAGAATTCTCCAGAACCATAGCCAAACGATAGCCTGAAGCAAGGTAGCCACGTCATCCTTTGTGGAATTTTTTCATGGTCGAAGTTCCTTGAAGTCAGCAAACCACGATGAGTAATAAACAACTCACCCTGTGACGCTAAACGGTTCTTGGCGGTTACCTAGTTATAAACGACCAATGATCTAATACTGGTCATTAACAAATCTAACCAATAAGAGTCAGGCAGAAAGAGACCTGTTAGAAAAATCCCTTATTCATATCACTTGAGCAGATGAGTTATCTGACTGATTTCTTGTACTTTTGAACTATTGATTTATGGATGTTACATAGAAATATTTTCTTGCATTTTGAGAAATGGATTTATAGTTTGTCATTTGACTCAGAGATGGTCCATGTAATTAGATTTAGAAATGTTTTTATGTATTTGAACTAATATACAATGACTAGTAATTAGAGAGACTTTGTATATTGCAATGTTGAACATTGTCCCTAGTGTAAATGTTATTCTGAATTTGATTATATATTTTATGCTCACGTGTGTGAATCGGGCTAATGAATTTTATTATATATGTATATGTACGTTTGAGAATGCTTGTAGAGAAATATGGGAGTGTATAACATTTTTTACCTGAATCTTATGAGCTGTCCCTTGATTTGACTTTTCCAGAGAAGGGCATGTCTTTCTGGGTTTTATGTTATCCACTTCAGACTGCAGTGAACTACTACACTCTACTGAGCTACGTTGGTATGCGTGTGTGTGTGTGTGTGTGTGTGTGTGTGTGTGCGTGTGTGTGTGCGTGCGTGTGTGTGTGTGTGCGTGTGTGTGTGTGTGTGTGTGTGTGTGTGTGTGTGTGTGTGTGTGTGTGTGTGTGTTACACTTGCTGGCAACATGGTTGCTGGAAATTGGTTACGTGAATCTCCCTTCCAGAACCATATGGCGGAAGTTGGGTCCGGCTTTGGTCTGCAGAGATTGCACACCACATTCTTGGAACAGTTCTGTAACGTGTACCCAGACCCATTATCTAAGCAGGCAAAGTGAGCCTGTGACATCAGCTTACGTCATATGAAAGTCATGTAAAATTTAACTGTTCTTCTTTTTACTCCTACTCTGATTCTGGGATGATAAATAGACTCAATTTTTGACTATTTTATTGTTAGGATTGAGACTGAATAAGTGGTGGACATTATCTGAACATTATCCTCAGTAGATGTATGAGAGTCTGTATTCTTTTTCAACTGTATTCGTTTGTATGTTTTGATAGTTGATTTAATAAATTTATTATTGTTTATTATTTGTCCTTCTTATGCATACTATTTAAATTATATATTTGGAGTAATAGTGGGTGGAAGGGGGCTCGTTAAAATAACTTATAAGACGGATCTAATTATAGCTTCAGGTAAGAATTTCCACCTGCGAGAAAGATATGTCAGTAGAACGTCTCTATGAATGTTGTGAGTAAGGGGTAGAGTTCTGCAGCACCACGTGATCCATCAAGTGGGAGACAATTTGGGCGTCTATTGGGATTTATTATTAATATATGAATTAAGATTCCAGCTACTTGCATTTAGGTATGAATTATTAAATAGAATATAATAATAATCACAACTAGCAGGGCGTTACGTCACACAAATGCAAGATTTTCTTCTCCATGAGGTTACTCTTGATCTGCTATTGCATTAGCAATGTCATAATTGACGTCATACGAACACACACGCACGCACACATGTATACATGTACAAATTATGCATCAGACATGATATATTTATGTGATCAGTTGCAAACAATAACAACAAAACGCAGATAGATAGATAGATAGATAGATAGATAGATAGATAGATAGATAGATAGATAGATAGATAGATAGATAGATAGATAGATAGATAGATAGATAGATAGGTCTTCAACATCTGCCGTGAGTCGTCGTACAGAAAACGAGTAAAGTCCTTGAAAAACAAAATTTACACAACACAGATCTTGCCTTTCGTAACTAAAGATACGTTTGCAATAGAATAGATATTTGATTACAAAAACCTTTGAAGGTACTATGCTATAGATGAATAGCCCAGTAGCTTGTCTAATTCTGTTTCCCATTTCGTCATTCGTGACATGATCTCTATACAAAATGTTCGTATAAAAGACCATACCCAGTTGTTATTCAGGAAATTCACGTTCCAGTGGTGTTTTCTAGAAAAGCACAAGCACACCTGTACAAGAGTGATTTATTCCAAACTGCTGATATATGCTGAACTCGGGGCATTGCCGATTTCTAAATTTAATTATAGAGTTAAAATAAAATAGTTAGCTATATTTATAGGTGACCCGTCAAAACCGCGAACGACAAATGCGCGCCGACAAAACCGCGATGGACAAAAGCGCGACGACAAAATCGCGCTCTTTGAAATCGACAAAATCGCGCCGACAAATGCGCGCCGACAAAATCGCGATAAACATCACCAAGTAAAGAATGGCAGGAAGTGTTATGTATGTTCGCTCTATTACGTAACTTCTTTTCATTCTTTTCATTACTTTTGTGTAAGGATTATTTGCACTCAGTATCTCTTAATATTGATCTTTAAACAAAATTATTAGATTAGATATATGCTTCATTATTTTCATTACTTTTGTGTAAGAATTATTTGCACTCAGTATCTCTTAATATTGATCTTTAAACAAAATTATTAGATTAGATATATGCTTCATTCTTTTCATTACCTTTGTGTAAGAATTATTTGCACGTAGTATCTCTTAATATTGATCTTTATGGTACAATTATTAAGATTTGATGTATGCTTCATTCTTTTCATTGCCTTATTTTGAGGATTATTTGCACTCAGTATCTCTTAACATTGCTTTGTGTATCGTAATATTGATATCTACGTATGTTATTATTACATTCTTGTACGATTTAACATGTATCATCGCGATTTGGTCGATCGCGATTTTGTCGGCGCGATTTTGTCGGCGCGATTTTGTCGTCGCGATTTTGTCCATCGCGGTTTTGTCGGCGCGCATTTGTCGTTCGCGGTTTTGTCGGTGAACCATATTTATACCATCCTACTGTACACACACGTACACAAGCGTGCGTGTGCGCACATACAATTTCTCTCTCTCTCTCTCTCTCTTCCTCTCTCTCTTTCTCTCTCTGTACAATATATATGCCAAACGCCTAAACTTATTCTCAGCTATGTTATTATCACTCACTAACTCTCATTTTTCTGTTATTATTAATTCATTAGCTCTAATTCTGCTTTGTTATTATTAACTCATTAGCTCTCATTCTGTTTTGTTATTATTAACTCATTAGCTCTCATTTGTTTTGTTATTATTAACTCACTAGCTCCAATTCTGCTTTGTTATTATTAACTCATTAGCTCTCATTCTGTTTTGTTATTATTAATTCATTAGCTCTAATTCTGCTGTGTTATTATTAACTCATTAGCTCTAATTCTGCTGTGTTATTATTAACTCATTAGCTCTCATTCTGTTTTGTTATTATTAACTCATTAGCTCCAATTCTGCTTTGTTATTATTAACTCATTAGCTCTAATTCTGCTGTGTTATTATTAACTCATTAGCTCCATTCTGTTTTGTTATTATTAACTCATTTGTTGCCACTTTCCTGTATATAACTTGATATGAACTCCTAATAGTTGAAAGTCAAATTCTCACTCCGTGACGAGACTAGTTTCCCCTTGGTGCGCAGTTGTCGCAAAGTGTAGCAAAAAATAATTATTTGTCATAATGTTGACTATATCAAGTTACTTTAATAGTATATTGTTCAAATATTAACAATTTTCTTTCTAGAAAACTATTGCTCCTCGGTCAAACTAGACTATAGCTGTTATGCAGCGCCACCCGTTAACTAAGCATGGTAATAGGTCTAAGCAGACTGGCAGGAAATGACGTGTTTGGATGATAGCAAGAAATCTCCCGAGGTGGCCCAAAAGGAGAGATGTAGCTGGAAGTATAATTTCCGATGACCCAAAGAAGGTGTTTCCGGAAATCAGTCCAGAACGGAAGTTGCCATCACCCCAATTAAAGAAGAAAGGTATGTTGCTCTAGTGGTGACAAACTCAGTTATGAATGGCTATGTTTACATCACTACAACTTTTGCACACCTTCAGCCTTTGAAGCAGCCACTTTCACTGTAGTGACGGTGCCCATTGGCAAATTAATCTCCTTGCTTTTTATTTTTCATTCTCATTGTCTGTTCTTTTAATAGCCGATAATTAATATTTTGTAGTGTACTAATTGTGTAATCAGCCACGATCGCCTACGCTGCACGTGATCGGAGGAATTAGGTCAAAATAGTAATCCATTAGCCACAGGCGAGGTGTAGAGGCGTAAAGTGGGATTTAATTAAGTTGTTGGGCGATATGAACAGGTATGTTCAACCAAATATGGATGCTTGAGCTCTGACCGTGATGCACACGAAAGGGTGGTCTGACCCAGTAGACACATATTTGCAGCATTAGGTCCCGTGAATTGTTTTACACATAGCACCATGCCGGATTGGTGGAACCGTGTATGATAGAAAGAGAGTTCAAGAATATATATATATATTAACTTCTCAATAATTATAATTATTCAGATGTATTATTAATTAGAATGCTTATACATTTTCATTAATGATTGTTGTAGGAAGTTAATGCGTATTTCTTTCAGAGAGGTACTGTGTGGCATTAGCAGCAGTCATCTGTATGCGAAGGATGACAAAATTGGATTGAATACATGTTTGGTGCACAATGTTCTTCCTCGTAAAACTATTTGAACCAAAAGTAGAATTAAATTATAGAGTTATGTAATTGTTTAATGTGAGCGTTGGTTATGTGTTGTTACTATTGAGATCTATGTTGATAGATTATGACTTTAAAATTTGAACTAATATTGTCACATTTTAATCCTTAGTCCATGGGAATTCTGTTGAATTGTAAGTTAACGTGTAGTTATCGTTTTGATGACCTGATAAATTGTAAAGAGATGTCCCTGTCGCTACAAAGGCCTTATTAATATAATAATTATCACCATTTACAAGGGAATTATGATATTATTGCAACTGGTCCTTTTTGTCTCAATTTTCCTACCAGGATTCATTCCTTCTGCAGCTGACCCAGACCCCACGTGATCTGAAGGGAGAGCCGCTACTGATGAAGGAATTTCTCTGTGAATGACAGACAGACAGTGGGATTACTCACCTACTTCCGAGGATTCAAATACGTCATCCTTGAAATCACTCTCTATCAATAATCTAGCTAAGAACTTTACATAGCAGGACAGTACTGAACAGGATGATCTCAATTGCTTGTTGTACACAGGATGTAGATACGACATCCTTGAAATCACTCACCATCAATAATCTGGCTCAGAACTTTACATGACAGGATGGTTTCAATTGCTTGTTGTACACAAAATCAATATTTTCTCTTATTGTTTTTATTATTAATGTGGGATCTCACCTAAATATGAAAAGCAGTGACTTGTTGCAAACTGGGTGACTGTGAAACACTTGCTGGTAACAGCCGCCATCTTTGAACAGGTTATGTGCATTGACTTTAATTATTTCTCTGAAGATCTGCTCTCGTTTCTGTGATGATATCAATTAAGTTGATTATGTATTTATGATTAATTGACTGCTTATGTCTAAGCTAGGATAAACTGAACAACTGTCCAGTATTAATTGAGCTTTGCTGTGAAGTGTTGTAAATGTCAATTCTCTTTTGATTATATTCATATGGTGTTTACTTGATTGTTGATTTAATAACTTTATTGACCTTCTTACACATATTAATAACATTATGTTGCAGAAGAAAGTGGGTGGATGGGGCTCACTAAGTATAGATTAAAAGATGGATTTATCTTCTCCTTTGGTAAGAAGTTTTCCACCTAAGGAAATAATGTGACAGTAAATGTTTGTTTTAATGTTGTAGAAGAGACACAATCTTTACAGAACCCACATATCTACCAAGTGAGAGAGATTAGTTGTGTCTTCTGGAGAATTATTAGTAACATAAATTAAAATTACTGCAACTTGTATTTAGTTTGGCTGATTGAATAATAATATTAATCATAGCCATTAAAGTGATGTTGGCGTCACTTAAAGTGGGTGAGTTCAGAATTATTAAACTAATTGTCATTGTGTTGAAATTAGTAAATGTGGAAAACAATTGTCGAGTTTAGAACTTAATGGAAAATCCTAGATTGAAACAGAGCTAGAAATAGATACATTTGACTCGTGGAATAGACATTTAGAAAGCAGCCATATCTCATTTATTATTTTTGTAACACTGTCTAGAACTGTCTTTGTTTGTCTATCCCTTTTTTTTTTTAACATTAAAAAAAATTAACCTTTTGTTTATGTTATTGATAGCATATTATATTCATACATGTATTAAAATAGCTTCCATTATAGATGTGTGGTGATTATATTGTTTACATTTTTGTGCATTTTAAGTAACTGGATTTAAAGTTTACTAGTTGCGTGATTGTGTGTGGAGATACTTCTGTAAAATCAGTCAGACAGCTCACCAGTCAGCTAGTCATGTGAGCATGGTAGAGTGTTTTGTGATCTTTCAAAGTGGAAGATAGAAAGAGATGGATTCATTCAGGAAGGGAAGAAGGCAGTGACTTGGGTCTTTTGAGAAGCGAAGCTTTAGTAAATGCCTTTAGCTATGCGGATAAAAGAGAATAACTAGAAATAAAAAATGAAAGAACTAAAAATAAAAAAGGAACATGAATGAGAATAACTAGAAATAAAAAAGAAAGAACTAAAAATAAAAAAGGAACATGAATGAGAAGAACTAGAAATAAAAAAGGAATGTGAAAGTGAAGAACCAGAAATAGAAAGAAATAGAAATAGAAAGAAAAGAACTATAAAAATAATATAGAAAATATAGAAATAAAAATGAATGAAAGTGACAAAAGGTTGTCTCTAACTGTTGTGTGACTGATAGTGAAAGCGATAGCAAGATTAATTAGTGCAAGCGATTGCAAGATTAATTGTCTATCTCTAACTGTTGTGTGACTGATAGTGCAAGCGATTGCAAGATTAATTGTCTATCTCTAACTGTAGTGTGACTGATAGTGCAAGCGATTGCAAGATTGATTAGTGCAAGCGATTGCAAGATTAATTAGTGCAAGCAATTGCAAGATTAATTAGTGCAAGCGATTGCAAGATTAATTGTCTATCTCTAACTGTTGTGCGACTGATAGTGCAAGTGAAATCAGGCTGACAGCAAATACATCAATATTATGTTCACTATAGCGACAGAGTCAAGGCAGCAGGTCAGCTTCCGACATTCGAGAAAATAGCAGGCAGCCTCCCTTGGCTACTGAGTGGGCGAAAATGAAAACCCTCTGTCTTGATTTAGTCAGACCAACTGGGAAATATAAGGTAAACAAAAACTGTACGTGTATCTACTGTGCCGTGCCTACCATTCCGACTGGCACGAGTCACTGCCCTTGACCTTTCTGCTTGTGCGATAACCTTTTCGGTTGACTCGCCGTTAATTAGTTTGCATCCCAAGATTCCGATTGCACGTGGGAGCAGCTTCTTGCCGTCCAAAGACCAGTACCGCCCGGGTAGTTCCACCGAATTCCTTTCCGGAAGCAATTTTATGGCCCCACCCTCTCATGCAAGGGGCATGAACTCGAAATAAATAAATGCTGGTTAAGGTGACGGAACTTTTAAAAAAACCAGCGTATGATGTCAAGTGCATGTAAATAAAGAAATACAAGTTCTAAGATTTAATATTTATTCCGTTCTGCATTTCAACTCTGGGAGTTTTATGATTTTGTTTTCATAGTAAACTGTATTCCTCTTATCACTGTTGAAACTAGGGCAACGTGGAGAACTCAGTGCTATAGACATAAAAATGTTCATAAAAATGACGACTTTTAGCTCAACTACCACTACCAGTGAACAAGAGGAATACAAATAACATGTGAACAATGTACACAGACTGATTATGAGTACAAATGTACGACTGCAAACACGTTAGTAATACACTGACTGTCCTTAGTTCTCATTATAATTGCACTAATGAAAGCTATTTAGCACAAGCGTAACCATTCTTAATTGTTTTATCTACATCTATAAACTATTTTTGAAATACAGTCGATAACGGTGGTTTCTTGTTCGTCACTTAGCAGTTTGGATGCCATTTATTTGGATGATGTTTCATTTGTACTCCGACTCTGTCTGTGAATCACTGAGAAAACAAACGGGAAGAGATGGGGGGATGGTAGAGGTGGGGTTGGGGGACAGCGATAAGCGTCTTGTTGCTGTGGACTTAACGTCGATATCGTAGGTGTTGGTTCTGTTTAAAATTATATTTGTTGCTGTAGTTGTCACTGAAATCATGGCTCTTATCGCGATATTCTATTTTAACCCACCATCAAAGGCAATTTCAGCCAATTTTTTTTTTAAGCATTCAAATATTTTGGGCTTGGTGCACTTCCTTAGTTTGGAAAATTTTTTTTGTGTAATTTATATCTACGTGCATGTTACCATCATCCAAGCAGCTACATCTCAGCCCACTCGAAATGTCCGACGTGATCAAACTTGTCAAAAGTCGGCGCGCCCTTTTTAATCATTCCTATAAACAGTCTGCATGGGTCAACCCGACCTAACACAGGTGAAAGCGAAACTGAAGACGGGCAGGGTGGCCCGCGCTCTCTGTAACTTACCACAGAATTCCACACGTAGTTGCAGTGGCAGGAATACAAAGGAGAAGCGATCAATATGTCTCCTGTTCTTTTTCTTTTATTTTATTTTTTTCTCTCTCTCCCCCTCCCCTCTCTCTCTTTCCCGCTAGCGTGTATTCTTTTGCATTTTTTAGTGAGTAGTCAAATTGGTAATAACCATGTTATTCTCCAGAACCCATGGTCATTTAAGATCTTAAGTGTGCAAAATGCATTCTTTGTTGTCGCTGACAAAACACTGCCAAATGAGAGAGACAAATGGTGTCTTCTGAAGAATTATTAATAAAATAAATTAATATTCTCATCATTTGTAATTATTTATGGATGATTATTATTAATAATAATAACCAATAATTAGGGTGGCTTCCTGTCACAGTAATATACATTAATCTCACTAATATACACCAATTCATGAATGTAAGATTAGTAGTATACATTAATCTCACTAATATACACCAATTCCTGAATGTAAGATTAGTAATATACATTAATCTCACTAATATACACCAATTCCTGAATGTAAGATTAGTAGTATACATTAATCTCACTAATATACACCAATTCATGAATGTAAGATTAGTAGTATACATTAATCACGCTAACATATATCAATTCAGCAATGTAATGTTAGTAATATAGCATACTGTTACAGAATAAATTTGCCTTTCCCTATTACTAGACTTAATTGTTAAATGTCAAAGTGACCTGATCTTGGGCACTCCTGATGATGGTACTTTTTGTAAGTGTCAAACTTGGAAGTAAACAACTCAGGTGAAGAACATGCTAGAATTTTCTGATACAATCTAAACCAGTTCTAACTGGATTACTTGTTTTTCTAACTAATAGTCTCACACTTGTTTATAACAAATTCATCCAGTGGGGATGGACCAAAAGTTACTTTGTTACTTTGTTACTTTGATTGTGATGAAACTTTAGTCTGGACATAAAAGTGATCTTTTGCTTCTGAGAAGAGTGTGCCTTTTTCCTTTGCTGCTTTGATCCACTTCAGATCACAATGACAACCGTACTTTACCAATACGGCGAAAATTGAGGCTTGAGTTTGGTCTTGAGAATTCATGAAGATTATTTGAACATTCCTCATGGAGTGGAGTAGCATGAATGAAGATTCTAGAACACTCCGTGTGATGTGCTTTTAATAGTGTATGCAAAGCTCTGGACGATTCTCCATGGTGTGCTTTGTGAGCGCATCGAAGATTCTGGAACAGTTGTGTGATGTGCCTAGAAGGGGTACATGGGACCATCATCTAAATAAGAAAGACAGTCACTTGCTGCAAACCGCATGATTGTGAACACGAGGTAGTGACAGTGGCCATCCTTGAAAGGTTATGTTCATTGACTTTAATTATTTCTCTAAAACTCCACTCTCATTTCTGTGATGAATGATAACTATGAACTTGATTATATATATGACCTTCATACGCATATTGATAACCCCATTTTGGAGAGAAAGTGGGTGGATGGAGGCTCGCTAAATTTGGATTTATCTTCTCTTTTGTTAAGACGTTTTCCACCTACTTAAAGTTTGTGTGACAGTAGATATTTGTCTTTAATGTTGTGGAAGAGAGAAACATTTACAGTTTACATTTATATCCACCAAATAAGAGAGACGAGTGGTGTCTTCTGGAGAATTATTAATAACATAAATTAATATTCTCATCACTTGTAATTAGTTACGGATGATTAATAATAATCATGACCAATAACTAAGGTGGCGTTATGTCACACAATTGTCATTTCACAAATGTAATTATATATATATATTATACTCACTAACGTACATCAATTCGGTAATATAATGTTAGTAATACATTATATAACGCTACGTTGTCGTTAGAATATATCAGTTTAGTAGCCTAATGTTAGTAATACACATTAATTTCCCTAACATACATCACTTCGGTAGCGTTATGTTAGTAATATCTTCAAATGTCATGTTCTTCGCGATCACCACAGAACTTTAGCAGTGTAAACACAGAACGCCACAGAACTTCAGTAGTGTAAACAAAAAACGCACGGAAGTTTAGTAGTTTAAACAGAACGCCACAGAACTTTAGTAATGTAAACACAGAACGCAAAGAACTTCAGTAGTGTAAACAGAACGCCACAGAACTTCAGTAGTGTAAAAGTCAGTTTGACAAATTGTAGGCAGCGAATGCAATAAGCTTATTATGGTAATGTGCAGCGCCTATATCTCTCTTACCCTGTAGTCAAGGAACAAGTTTCCTGTAGTCAAGGAGCAAGTTCATATCTCTCCTACCCTGTAGTCAAGGAACAAGTTCATATCTCTCATACTGCAATTTGTGGCCATTCCACCTGTTGTCTCATTTGAAGTATATTTTTCTTCTAATAGAACAATAGACATAGAAATGTATTGATATGAATCTTTGTATATGAGTAGAATAGATTAGAATGCTTTAGATAATGTCTCTCCGCCCCTCCAGTGTCCTCAATTTTTGTTTTTCGTTTGTTTAATTCTTTCGATTGCGTGCTTTGCCTATAAAAGAACATACTTTACGAACACTTAACTTCTCTTTACAATACACGTAGTGTTGTGTATGCGTGTACTGCATTCTTTAGAAGTTTGCGGAATACACATACTGTTGTGTGTAATTTTAGAGCGGCAAAACATTGAGTCACAGTTTACTTTCGATGCAATGGCGGTAAGTTGCATGTACTGCAAATATAAAACGCGTTGTTAAAGGGTTTTAAACGGTATTTAGCATGTTTTGCTATATTTATTTATCATTCATGGCCTAGCAATTTTTTTTTTTTTGCTCATTAACAGTCAGTAAACTCCGTAAAATTCTTGCTCGTTAATAGTCAGTCAACTCTGTAAGAAAATTCTTCGGTCGAGGATGTTTTCTGTTTTTCTTAACTTTGAACGACATTGTTGGCTGTGCTACAAATAGCTTCAGCCTCTTTTTGATTTTGTGACGTCATATATTTACGAAAAATAATGTTCTATGCATATTGTTTAAGATGATAACCGTGAACGTTATTTCTGTGCATTTCGTTTCATATCTGAGAAAGTAGTAATTATTTTGTGGGCAAAAGGTGCTCATTTATCAAGGTTGTTTCCATTGTCAAACTTTCAATTTAATTTAATAAGTGATAACGTAATGAAAACAAAAGGGAGAATCCATTGTATCTCTAACAGAATTGCTTTGTAAACTAACAGGACTCTGTTTGAACACTAACAACTCTGTGTTCAAATATTTTAACTGTGCTGTTTCACATAACTAAAAGGACTGTGCTTAAACACTAACAAATGTGTTCAAATATTTTAACTGTGCTGTTTCACATAACTAAAAGGACTGTGCTTAAACACTAACAAATGTGTTCAAATATTTTAACTGTGCTGTTTCACATAACTAAAAGGACTGTGCTTAAACACTAACAAATGTGTTCAAATACGAACTGCGCTGTTTCATTAACTAACAGGACAGCACTAACAAATCTGTCTTCAAATTCTAAATGTGTTTTTTCACGTAGATTACAGAACTGTGCTTAAACAGCAGGAAATCAGTCTTCAAATACTAACTATGCTGTTTCACATACTAACGGGATTGTTTAAACACTAACAAATCAGTATTCAAATACTGTCTGAGCAGTTTCAACTGCTAAGATAACTGTGTTTAATCACCAAGAGAGTACTAGGAGAATCGTGTTAAATACTAACAAAGCTGTATTCGAATACTAATAGGACTGTGTTCAAATAGTGCCACAAACTACCACATCTGTGTTCAGATATTAACATTAATAAATGGGCTGTGTTCAAATTCCGAGATGGATGCGTTCAGGGCCACGATCACATACTAACTAGAGTGGCATTTATAGAGCAAAATTAATTTTGTTGAAACATTAACAGAACTGCATTCAAGTACTAATGCTGTAGCTGTATTCAAGTACTAATACTGTAGCTGTATTCAGGTATTAATACTGTAGTGCATTCAAGTACTAATGCTGTAGCTGCATTTAAGTACTAATACTGTAGCTGTATTCAAGTAGTAATACTGTAGCTGTATACAGTTACTAATACTGTAGCTGTATTCAAGTAGTAATACTGTAGCTGCATTCAATTACTGCACTTAAACACCAGAAGAACTGCATTCATTTATTCATATTTTAGCTGCGTTTGATTACCAACAGACCTTGCATTGCGGTACATGTCCTAAAACTGTAACTGCATCCAAGTAGTAACACTGTAACTGCATCCAAGTAGTAACACTGTAATACATTCAAGTAGTAATACTGTAACTGCATTTACATATCAACAAATTTGCATTCAAATACTGACACTGTAGTTGTAATTGTGACTAGGTTTGTTCATCGTGGCTGTGACTAAAGTTGTTCATCGTGGCTGTGACTAAAGTTGTTCATCGTGGCTGTGACTAGAGTTGTTCATCGTGGCTGTGACTAGAGTTGTTCATCGTGGCTGTGACTAGAGTTGTTCATCATGGCTGTGACTAGAGTTGTTCATACTTAGCCGGGCTAAGTATAAACACTTCCGAGTCCTTGTATGATCATAGTTTTGCCCGAAACATATCTGCATTCAAATATTTACTTTTAGCTGGCATAGCTGGTACTGAATAGCGCAAAATTGTGACGTATGTGCCAAGAACATAGAAAGCCCTACACAAAATGACGATTATCGTTTCATTAACCGAATTATAGCATATACAGATATCGCAGGTCACAAAATTCAGCGAGAATGATTATACATACAGATAATAAAACGAGAGAAGATTATCACATGTTCCGATCGGTCATAGTAAACACACGAGAGAGGATTGTTAAAAAAAAAAATAATAGACCGGAAAGTCCCGCACTAAAGAAGACTCTCACAGGAATTTCAGGTTTACAAAAGTAAATGTCAATCATGACGTCATCTCCAGGAAACGCGGCGAGAATTTGTTTGACGTGTTGTAGCGTTCACACTGACGAGTGATTCAGAAAATCCTTAAGATCATAGAGTGCTTTTCAAAATCATGATAATGTAATCGCTCTTAAAGTGCCATAATATGCTGCGCAAAGTGTGTGTGTGTGTGCGCGCGCGCGTTCGTGTGTGTGAGTCTTTGCGTGCGCGTGTAGTCATATGCGCATGTCAGCTTACATGAGTACAGGCACATAGAATTAATAGAAGCACAAATGATTCCAATTCTTTCTCGAAAGATTTAAACTGGTTGGGTTTGACGTCTGACGTGTCCGTGTACCAGATGACTTCCGGCTTTGGAGACTAAGAGTGACTGTGTTTTACGTGTGTTTCTCCGTAGTTATATTCTCCTGTTCAGAGTACATCTTGGCCAGATTTACTTATGACGTTCAACACCTCATCCCACTCACCTCCTATGCATTACGTCATAGATGATTAATTTAGGACATATTCTATTTATAGCTTTTTTTGTCATGGGATTTATCTGCAGACATTTCCGGCTGTAAAACTATTTTCTTTGCAGCGATGAGGTCATTTTCATTCTGTGTGTAGCAAATTTTAGTGGCACACTTGGTGAAATTTTACTTAGGTCACGGGGTTCTTTTTAATGTCGTGCGTGTCATGTCCACATCTACATGTCACGCCTTACTGCATGTGTATGCACTTTAGCGGCAATACAGCATATTTCATTAGCTGTCACTCTACCTAACCAAAACTTGTAGTAGTTTTTAAAGTGTGTATGTATATGGAAGGGGAGCGGATATTTAACAAAGCCTTAGTAGGAGGGGGGGGGGGCTAGGTTTTTTTTGTTAAAATGGATTTTTTTAAATTTTGAAATGGAATTCATCCTTTAAAAAATATTTTTACTCCAATGGACAAGAACAAATGACAGTTACATCTGTGACAGTTAAAGAGAGCATTCTTCTATGCTTGACTTGTTTATTGTTTCGTGTTTGTTGGTCTGACTGTTTTTGGTTCTTTGCGTTCATGTGCGTGCTGATTTGTTTTTTTTCTTTGGTAGTTTTATTTAGTATATCTTTGTTTGGACGATTTTATGTTTGGTGGTTGATATTTGTTCGTTTGTTTGTCAGACAGATCTTTTTTGTTGCTTATTTGTATGCTTGCTGTTTTGCTGTTGCACAATTTATTTGTGTGCTTGTCTGTTTGACTGATTATTTTTTTTTACGGTTAGACAGTTTGTTCATGTACTATTTTGTTTGGCTGATTATTTGATTGCTGTTTTGTTGTTTGCTCGTGTTTGCTGACATTGATCTGACCATAAACTCTATTTGCACTGAGTTATATTTATACACAAACACGGTAAGGAAACAATAATTTATTCATTTCTTTTCATGACACTAAGTTTAGTTATTTCTCTAAGCTCTGAGAGGACATATTTTTCCCTGGATAAATTACTGTAAAACATTTTGTGGAATCTCCACTTTCTTAATCATTAAATAATGCAGATATGTTATTTTTTACTACTTGTGTTTCCGGTTTAGGTATTATTTTTAAAATGTTCTCCAGGTTTCTCAGTATTAATCTGTCTACACTTAGCAGACAAATTCTAGTATTATCTGGGTATGCAGCATTACTTTACATAAACTGCTTACATTTACATGCATTAATGGTATGTTCAATGTTTTTGTTTTAATGAACAATAAAAACGTGAGTTATTTATTCTGAGACTGTCTATGTATAAGTACAGTGAAGTATTGTCTTAGCTAAAGGTAATGTTAAGATAAAAGAGCTTGGAGTAGATAATTTTATGGCATTAGTCACTGTGTTACATATGAATATAAGAGTGTGCAAAAAACCTACTGTGACTAGTAACGTTGTAACAGACTCTGCTGACTGTATACTGTAGCAAGTGAGTACACTCAGTAAAAGCACATAATACTTAAAGTATGACTGTCATGTTTCACTGGGGCTTTCTTTTAATGCAGCACATCTGATGCAAGTGTATGTAGAAATTTTGGCATCTGCTTGACCCGCTTCTGGTCCAAGGACATGTGCTGCCATTCCAGATTAGCACTAATATTACTGGCTACTTTCTACCTCATTCTTTACTGTCAGCCATGCTTCCTCAATCAGCAGTCATGCCTAGCACGACATCTTCTTCAAGGCTAGTGCTGTTCTAGAATCACCCTTCCCAATAGAGATTATATACTGCATTTTATTTCGAGAGTGCTGACTCATTACATTGAACTTGTATTAAATGTAATACTCTATATTTTTTGTTATAGTAGTCAGTAATGTCAGTACAGACAGTGCATGTCTTTTTCTGTGTCAAGTGTAACGTTGTTATGTCTTTGTTGTAATATCTTTAAGCAGTGGTTTTAGTCTATCTGTTAAATGTCACAAATTCCTCCATCAGATTCTTTTGTTTATTCAGTAATTGTTTACACCTTCATGAGATTCTTCTGTTTATTCAGTAATTGTTTACACCTTCATGAGATTCTTCTGTTTGTTCAGTATCTGTTTACACCTTCATGAGATTCTTCTGTTTATTCAGTAATTGTTTACACCTTCATGAGATTCTTCTGTTTGTTCAGTATCTGTTTACACCTTCATCAGATTCTTCTGTTTGTTCAGTATCTGTTTACACCTTCATCAGATTCTTCTGTTTGTTCAGTAATTGTTTACACCTTCATGAGATTCTTCTGTTTGTTCAGTATCTGTTTACACCTTCATCAGATTCTTCTGTTTGTTCAGTATCTTTTTACACCTTCGTGAGATTCTTCTGTTCATTCAGTATCTGTTTACACCCATAGATGTGATTAAGTATTACTGGAAGCCGGGGTGGGGTGTGAGCCAGTATCCATCTATGCTTTCTATGGTATCTGACTGGTGTGCAACTAATCATGTTGCTTTGTAATTATATTCATGTTTAAAGTGCCTGTGGTGTACAACGCCAGCATCTATAGTAGCATTCATTCACATATACTTTACAGTGAGCATGCGTTTGTAATATTATAATATCATACTTGCGTTCAGTTACTAGCATATAAGCTGCATTCAAATATAATCTTCTAAGAGAGGTACATTCGAACATCATCTACTAACAGAGCTGCATTCAAATATAATCTGCTAACAGAGCTGCATTCAAACATAATCTACTAACATAGTTGCATTCAAACATAATCTACTAACAGAGCTGCATTCAAACATAATCTACTAACAGAGCTGCATTCAAATATAATCTACTAACAGAGCTGCATTCAAACATAATCTACTAACATATTGCATTCAAACATAATCTACTAACATAGTTGCATTCAAACATAATCTACTAACAGAGCTGCATTCAAATATAATCTACTAACAGAGGTGTATTCAGATATAATCTACTAACAAAGTTGCATTCAAATACAATCTACTAACAGAGCTGCATTCAAATATAATCAACTAATAGAGCTGCATTCAAATATAATCTACTAACAGATCTGCATTCACGTACTATGCCACAGCAGTAACATCGCAGCAGCATTCAAATCAGTATGTTTGTGTGTGTGTGTGTGTGTGTGTGTGTGTGTGTGTGTGTGTGTGTGTGTGTGTGTGTGTGTGTGTTTGTATGATGTGTGTGTGTGTGTGTGTGTACTTGCGTGCGCTAATGGGGTTGATGCACTGCAGTCTGTTTTTGTGAAGTCTTATATTATTGCATTTTGTTTATTTGCGTTCTGCTTTTTTAGAACCGACATCACAAGAAAATGTGTTTTTTTCCAAATTTGCCTACGATGTCACCAAGGTTGTGCATCGGAAGCTCACTATTCCCAGCAAAATATTTTCCCACGCGAAGCCCATTCAAGACCAGCGCAAGGCAATTAGTTTCAATATTTGCAAACAGAAAATTCCTAGGCCCGTGTGCAAATTTTGTCTCCGTTTGACTATAGTTGAAGAAGGTTTTGACTTTACTATGTCGACTGAGATTTATAGAATTCACCAATCCAGTAAAAAAAAAATAATAATAATAAATTCAACAAATATTGTCTCCATACTTTCTTTGATGGATGAGTCTACTGTCTTCATGGCTCCGGTTAAAACTTCACAGTTCCCGTCAGTATGCAACTCCACTTGACTTCAACACTCCAGTCTTGCAGTAGGAGGCGGTTGCTTCTCAACTCCGGTTAGTGAGAGGTTGATGACTTCACAACACCAAACGAAAAGAGGCTGTTGACGTCATAACTACAGTCAAAGGTTGCTTCAGCCAAAGGTTGTAACTTCAACCATTAAATAAAGGTAGTTGTCGTCAAAACTCAGTCAGTAACAGTTTGTTGATGTCTCAACTCTAAACAATAAGAAGCTGGTGACTTCTCAGCACCAGTCAAAGAAAAGTTGCGGCTTCGTAGGATCACTAAAAGAAAGATAGTTGACATCTAAACTTCAGTCAGTTATAGGCTGTTGATTTCACTCAAAAAGATGACTTTAAAACAAGTCAAAGAGTGTTGCATGTTAGATTCACGTACTACACCACTTAGAGGTTGCTGACTTCACAAGTCCACTCAAAGAGACGTTGTTAACTTCACAGTTCCAGTCAAAGATAGTTTGTTGACTTCACAACTCAAGTCAGAGATGTTGTTGACTTCACAAATACAGCCTAAGAGAGGATGCAGACTTCACTGGTATGTAAGCGTGTTTATAGCGTGCTTGTATGTGTGTGTGTGTGTGTGTGTGTGTGTGTGTGTGTGTGTGTGTGTGTGTGTGTGTGTGTGTGTTTTCATTCATTTAAAACCAGAAAAAAATTTAAAACTATACTTGACAGTAATTATCTCCCCAGTCTCCACCCCTCCTCACTTCATATATATCAGTGCACATATGAATATACTTATCAAAAACCATATACTAGTTAGATGTATTCGGGAATGAAAGAAACGTATGCAAAGCAAAGTTTTCTCAGAATTTCTATCCATATATCAATCATAAATATTAGCGACGAATACCATACATTACATCGTAAAGAAAAATGCGGCACCGAAATTGTTAACAACACCCAACCACCTGAGTATGGAGTTATAAAAACAACAAAGCCAGGACACCTCAGTGATGCTGCCCCGCCCATCCATCCACGTACTTAGGTGACTCCAGCACGCAATGTGGTAAACAACCAGCTAACGGTTCTGCTAACCTCTTTGAAATTGTTGGAACTGTCTCCGCCTCCTTGAGCGTGTTGCGGCAAAGACTGTTGTAGAGTGTTGCAACAAAACAAAACAATAATAATATATCTCTATATCATTCCAATCTTTCATGCTCTTTTCTTCTTAAATTGGGATTATGGCAACTTCCGGTCTCGGCCGATGTTGCTGTCTTTATGTTTCGTTTCCACTTTTGTTTTATGTTATACAAATTAGTGAATTATTGATGGATGAAATGGATTTATCAACTTATAACAAAAACTTGTGTTACAAATATTTTATTGCAAGTTATTTGCTCAGTTATATGCTTTATGATGGTGTTTTAAAAAAAAGAACGGTCAGTAAGATGTAAAGAATTACTGTTAACTGACACTGAAAGTAGATGAAACATAAGTTATGCCTGAATTTAGCTACAGGAAATGAACTTGTCCATGCTGAAGGTCATAAAATCAGTTTAGGTCGCTAATAATAAGTATGAGGCAATTCTGAAGTGGACCAATCATATGCTTAGGAAAAGGTGCCCCACCTGAACGCGAAAAATTACACTTACCAATATCATTCCTAAACCTGCAATGAAGGTACCGTGTTGTGCTGTCCGGAATCCTTCAGTTTAATATCAATAACAACAAAAGCAGACAGGAACTGGTAACTTATTTTAAGAAGGGTTTTGGTATTATTTATTCTATGGCTCTCTGTGAATGTTTATTTGACTCTTTAGCGCGTAAACAACATGCTTGTAGAATGCTTATATATTTGATAGTCATTCTACTGCAGATACCAGTTCACGTGGAGCAATATCTCTTATTGCTGCGGAAATCCATGGTAACCGCTGCCATATTGCATTGGTGTTTTTTTTAATACGTACGTATTTCCAAGAAACCTGGAATTGCCAACTATACTGTAATATAATTAAATGCTAATAGAAAGTGAGAAATCAATTAGGTAGCATTATGAATCCGAACTCGTAATGAAAGAAGTGTGTAGAACTGTAAAATTTTTCTAGCAACAAAGCACCATGGATGCCAGCCAGTTCAGTGAAAGGAATTTAATGCAGTTAGATACAAAGGAATAATGTTGCGATCGGCAGGCGGATCCTGGTTCTACATTCCAGGGTTATGTCCCCTGCTTGGTTCAGATCCATGCCCGAACTCACCATTCTCCAGTGATATATATTCAATTGGAAAGTGGAAGGAGGTACTGGAATTCTACCTCCTGTGAACTAAACACATGCTGGAGCCGCATTGGTCGTTGTATGTTCCCCAATAAACAGTTAGACAAGATTGAGCGTTAGTGAACAGAAATAACATGTAGTTTTAAACAAAGTACTGTGGTTTGGAATTTCATTACGTTTCCTTTCCCTCCAGACCGCCTTAAACTAGGGTGTTTAGTCAAACTTACCAAACAAGTCCCACAAATGATTAAACAAAAGAAATTACTTATGTGATGTGCGCGTGTGTGAATGCCACTATAGATGCCGGTTTCGTGAGAGCTGCACTTATTCCTCTCATATCAGCAATTTAGGCAAGTATACAATAAGAAAGCGAACTGATTAGTTACTCACCAGGCAGATTGATAGGCAGGTATATGCTCACTCCACCACCACCACCACCTCCCCCAAATCTATTGACCATAGACAGATGTAGACTGTAGATGACTTCTAGGCAAATTATGCCGTTTAGCTAAACATTTTTATTAATTAATGTCTTTTTTTCTATTGTTCTATAATAAATGTAGTGCCGTTACAAGATTGTGTACCGGTGGTGCATTAGGTGTTTCGACCTATTAAGGTGTAGGTCACTCGAAAGGGTGAAGGACGCAGACGGGTAAGGGAATGGCTTGATGGGGAAACCGCTAGCCGGATACGAGATGCCCATATTTAGTCATTCGCGTTCCATGTCGTGACGTGGTAGAATCCGCTAGCTGACCATTCATATATAGGTATCAAAGACCCATGTCTGTAGACGCATATTCACTGTATCCATCGTCCAGGGGGGTCGATTTCTTGCTTACGTTGATACCGCGCACGAATTACGAGAGTGGTAAATTTAATTGACTTCTCTAAATTATTTGTATATATTAGTAATAGAATGTTATGTACAATATTCATATGATTTGCTAATGATATTGTGTGAACTAATGTATTTTCTCTCACAGAAGCTAAGTGGTGTTAGTGATGATTATGTTTATATAAGCTCGTGTATACACCATACTCAGGCAGTGAAACTATTTGTAGCCAGTGGAGCTAAATAGAGATCAGAATGATTGTTTAATTAATATTAATGTAAACCACTTGTTGGATATATTGTATGTATGAATTTATGCAATTGCAGGAGTGGAACTATTATTGTTCACTTATAAATATTTCATTGAGTTTATGAATTGTAAGTTAGCGTGTTGCTAACGAGTTGTGATGAACCAGTAAAGAGTAGTCTGTCGCTGTCACCATGAAGCCCAAATGATTGTTCATGCTTATAGGTTGCTATAGAAGAATGTTGTTCATGTCAGCTGCTTCCGGGTCTGAAGGTACACTGGTCTCTGAATCCTCTGACTACAACGTCTAGCACACCTATTTGGCACCGAGTTGGTCCTACCTGGAAGATAACTGCAACGTGACGTCACATTCTGTCAAAGGATGCCATAGACAGTTGTTGTTCTTCATGAAAACTCTAGTTAATTGTGCTCTCTCAAAATAAATTGATCAGTTGAATACGAACTTTATACGAATAATCAGGCATGACAGAATAGATGCTCACTGTATATTTCGCAATTCGGAAATTGATGTTCTTTATTTATTATTATTGTTATTAAATTTTACTTTGTTATCTTCACCCACGTTTACATAATTTGTTGCGACTAGGAGCTAGTATGGTGGTGGAGCCAAAAGAATTAATATTGTATTTATAACTGATAAAAAGGGGGAGATAACGTTACCAGCTTGGGCACGTCAGCTGATTTATCTGTCGGTATGTCATTTGAATAATAACCCAAATATTTGGCATATTAGCAGAAGATAAGTCAGGCCGTCCGGCTGTCGCTAGTAGTTGAAGTGAAACAATAATCTAATATTGATATCTGGGAGTCTGATATTATGGCAGGTTTGTTAAATATAACTGGACACGTGACATTGTTGATAAAATGAATAGAATTGCTTAATGAATGAATGGGGTGTCATATGATATGTAACAAAAGGTTGGACTAAAACCGCGAGTTACTTCAAGGCATTGTAAAAAATGTCCAAGCAATCTTAAGATTAGCACAATAGACATGGAAAATCTGGGTAAATATTATTATATCTACAATTATAACAATAGACATGGAAAATCTGGGTAAATATTATTATATCTACAATTATAACAATAGACACGAAAAATCTAGGTAAATATTATTATATCTACAATTATAACAGACACGAAAAATCTAGGTAAATATTATTATATCTACAATTATAACAATAGACACGAAAAATCTAGGTAAATATTATTATATCTACAAGTAGTAGTAGTAGTAGTAGTAGTAGCAGTAGTAGTAGTAGTAGTAGCAACTGTAGTAGTAGTAGTAGCAGCAGCAGTAGTAGTAATAGTATTTAATCATTCATAACTAATCACAAGTGATGAGAATCTTAATTTATGTTATTAATAATTCTCCAGAAGACACCACTCGTCTCTCTCAAGTGGCGGATATGCGGGCGCTGTAAACGTTTTCTCTCTTCCGCAACATTAAAGACAAACATTTATTGTCACAATATATTTCAGTACGTAAAAAATCTTAACAAAGGAGAAGATGAATCCATTTTTAATCTATATTTAGCGAGTCTTCTTTCACCCACTATCTCTCCAACATATGGTTATCAATATGTGTAAAAAGGTCAATAAATTTAACAATAAATTTATTAAGTCAATAATCAAATATACAACATATGAATAAAATCAAAAGAGCATTGGCATTTACATCACTTCACAACAATGTTCGATTAAGGCTGGACAATCATTCAGTTTATCCTAGCATAGATATCAGCAGTCAAATCAATATATATAATCAATTTCATGGATATCATGAATCACAGATATGAGAGTGTTGTTAATAATTAAAGTCAATGAACATAACATTTTCAACGATGGCCACTGTTATTAGAACGTATTGCTAATCACGGGTTATCAACAAGTCACTGTCTTTCTTATTTAGATGACTGTCCAATGTACCCCATGTAGTCTTGGTCTGCTTCAGGGGGATCCCCACAGCCTCGCGGTGCGTCTGAGGTGGAGGGCAGGAGGGCTGCGGAAGGGGGTGAAACAGGTTGCACCAGTTTGGCGCACACCCTCAACCGCCCTCCGTCGGGGGGGGGGGGGGGAGAGGGGCGAAGCCGCCTTCTAAAACTAACCAGTAAACAATAGTTTATTATACCATCGCCCACTATATATTCATGTCTATTTATAAGATGTACCAAAAGATTTTTAGATGATTCCCCAGTTGCCTCCCCTTTATTCAGTTTCATTATGCCACATGGTCAATCAACATGAAGTCAACAAGTAGTGCGTATGAACTGACCCACTAAAACAGAGGTCATCTGGATGTGTTTACATCATATAAACACTTCCAGGAATGCCAAACCTTCCTATCGCTACAAATTAAGTGCATAAAGTTCGTGTGTCATGATGATAGCCTCGTATACAATTGTTCACTGTTCAGACGAAAGGAGGGGGTGCTTCTGGAAGCTACATTAGTAACTATATCTTTGCTTTAAGAAGAAGAAAATTTCTTATGTTGAATTTTTAATGTTAAATGGTTATTTCACAAACAATATTCTTCACGTTTATTAGTCACCAAATCAAGCAGAACAAGAAACATGTCAGATAGCACTGCTCTTTCTTACAAAAAAAAAAAATGTAGCGTCTTTAATTAGCTACATTCTCGAGGCTATTAGAGCCTGTCAAGTGATTACATTATCTCAGTACGCATGCACTCAACATGCTTTGACATTCATCCTGGTTAAAAACAAAAAATACACAGGAACAAAACAAAAAATACACAGGAACAAAACAAAAAATACACAGGAACAAAACAAAAAATACACAGGAACAAAACAAAAAATACACAGGAACAAAACAAAAAATACACAGGAACAAAACAAAAAATACACAGGAACAAAACAAATTTGAAGCGAGACTCGATGCAGTCATCTTTCTGATCGTCGTTGATGAGAGTGGTGTTCCGTGCAGGATAATGAACTGTCCGCCCTTCACCTCCACGCCCTTCCGCAAGTATAGAATTAAAGCTGAGAGGAATAATAACAACAGTGAAACTTCACAATGGAAAGATAACCCTGCAAGCACTGGAAGTGGCACATCAGCTTTACTGTCATCACTAATTGATAATGGACGGGCGCGTCCTAATGTTATTGGCAAGCCAGCTTTACTGTCATCACTAATTGATAGTGGACAGGCGCGTCCTAATGTTATTGGCGCTGTCTCTTGATAGCAAAACTAGAAAGTTTAATGCAAATTACATTTTAAAGAACTGCTAGGTGTTTTTTCGTCTCTACCTGGGCTTGGTAGGAGGGGGATAGTTGGGTGTAGTAACATCGATCTACGTTTTGAACACTAGCGTACTGCAGTAAGTGCTTGGAAGAGTAGCGATATGTGTACACTCTCTACATTATGAACTGTTATTTGTTAGTGATTTAACTGCTAGCAGCGGATTCAATTGCTCTACGAGTCTACGCCATAAACAAGTATGTGAGCAGGGACAGCCGCTGTAGTGGCTTATCGTTACACAAGTGAGTAGTGGTACACCCGCTATAATAGCTTACCGTTACAAAACTGAGTAGGGACACCCGCTATAATAACTCACCGATCCATAACTGAGTAGATAAAACATCGATATCTCGTATATCCAGAAGTGGTTTAATTATATTAATGAAATATAATGATCATTAATCTTGCTGTACGAGCACTGACGCACGAGTTGAGTGTATTTCTTAATAAATGACCTTGCGTCAACACTTCGTGGCAAAATGTGACATTTTCAAACTGTTGCTCTGTTTGTTAGATGAGGGTCGTTCTGCAAGTATTTATTTTTATTATTCAGTTCACGAATTGTTTAAAAGTTTTTATAGATATCTGTGTAAGTTCTGTTTGTAGAAGTATTGCTGGTATAGACTTACGACTGAAAGTCTGTGTAAGTTCTGTTTGTAGAAGTATTGCTGGTATAGACTTATGACTGAAAGTCTCGTGGGTCAGGGCAGCAGTTAGTATGTTTGTAGAAGTATTGCTGGTATAGACTTACGACTGAAAGTCTCGTGGGTCAGGGCAGCAGTTAGTATGTTTGTAGAAGTATTGCTGGTATAGACTTACGACTGGGAGTCTCGTGGGTCAGGGCAGCAGTTAGTATGTTTGTAGAAGTATTGCTGGTATAGACTTATGACTGAAAGTCTCGTGGGTCAGGGCAGCAGTTAGTATGTTTGTAGAAGTATTGCTGGTATAGACTTACGACTGAAAGTCTCCTGGGTCAGGGCAGCAGTTAGTATGTTAGTACGCATCATATCGCTGTTTTTGAATTGTTTATTAGAAATATGGCTGTAAATTTAACAAGTCAGATATAATCCACTCTAATTAGTATAAATTTTGTTTAATGTTTGACTCTATTCTGTTAAGTTTTTGCGCTCTATTCCGTTATGTGTTTGCGCTCTATTCTAACTAGTGTTTACGTGATATTCTATCAACAGAAAGAAATCAGTATTTTTGAAACGCTAATTCCATTCAGCTAAATTTTGTTTGTATACAGGCATTACATTTTTACTATAATATATTGATTTATTTTGATTGTGTGTGTGTGTGTGTGTGTGTGTGTGTGTGTGTGTGTGTGTGTGTGTGTGTGTGATATAAAATGTTTTGTTTTTGCCAAAAATAAACAGCAAACTAAAACTTAAATTATCAAAGTATATGATGAATTTGATTTTTACTGTTGAAACAAAACTTATCTGAGAGAGTAATTACAAACTACAGAAGTGGGCTTACAGACAACACAACTTATGTAGAATAGTATTAAAACGAATAGAAGAGATCTTATCTTTTTTAACATATGTGAAGAAACTTAAATGGGATAATAGGGGTTTTTTTATTATTGATATATCTATTCAATTATATCTTTAAAAAATTTAATATTTTTTTTCAATGGCCGGGGAAGACAATGTATAATATCGAGATATCCGATTCAGCCACAATTTGTCAGGAACTGACCGACAGCCGCCTTAATCAACAGCGAAAACAAACCACACAAACGTCTTCCAGATTGAAAGGGAAAGAACTAAATTTAAACGTGAAAGCTCGAGTTGACTTACTGGCCTTTTGTTTTCGGTTCGCCTTGCGTTCCACTTATTCTGATACTGGATTTAACAAAGCCAGTTCAGTAATGACTGCTTATCATGGCAGTATCCTCAAGGTCACCCACCCCATGACCTGCTATTTGAGTTCGGACCGTAAATGTCCCTCCAACACCCACCTCACCATAATACACTCCAACCACCCTAGTTTTAGTCGAGACAGCTAGAATGCCAGTCTGTACTGCTTTCTGTTGTGCTTCTCGCTGTCTCTTAGCCATGTAGTAAGGTCAAATTTGAAATGCACGCATCGCTTTACTCGATTGGTACAATAAAGACAAGTTTAAAATATACGTGTCACGTTGTCTATTGCTGGCTAACCACGACAAGTTTGAAATATGTGTGTCGTGTTGACTATTGTTGATTAAAGAAGACAAGTTTGAAATATGTCGTGTTGACTATTGTTGGTTAAGCGAGATAAGTTCGAAATATGCGTGTTGCGTCGTTTGTTGCTGGTTAACTAAGACAAGTTTGATGTGTACAATTCACCTTACTCTATGCTGTAAAAATGACAAGTTTTAAGTACACGGGTTACGTTATTTTATGATGTAAAAATGACAAGTTTTAAGTACACGTGTTACGTTATTTTATGATGTAATAATGACAAGTTTTAAGCATACGTATTGCTTTACTTTATGTTATAAAACTGACAAGTACGTGTTACGTTATTTTATGATGTAATAAAAGACACGTTTTAAGTACACATATGACGTTACTCTATGTTGTAAAAATGACATTACCCTACTCCTGAATTAAATAGTTATGTTCATGTGCTTCTTAATATAATAAAACAAGTTTGCAATACGCGTATTCGTGTGACTATTGAGTCATAAAGACAAGTTTCAAAAACAGGTAGGTGGCAAGTAACTATTACTATAATAAATACGGTTTTTTCAATAAACATGTCACGTTACCCATTGTGTAATAAAAGACAAGTTTGAAATACCTGTCACATTATAGGTATCAAAAGACAAACTTTGATTACACATGGCGTGTTAATGTATTGTGCAATTAAAAAAATAGGAATACATGTTTCAAGTTACTCTTTTGGTTTCATGAAAATAAACCTGGAATACATGTAGCCCATTGCTCGATTTGTGTAATAAAGACAAGTTAGTTTGAAATACTCGTATCATGTTACTTTACTGGTGTAAGGTTTGAAATTCCCCGTTACTCTGTGAAATTAAGGCAATTTTAAAATTACACCATCACGTTATTCTATTGGTGCTACAGACAAGTTTGAAACACACGTCGCGTTACTTTACTGGTATTATGAAGACAAGTTTGAAATACACGTCGCGTTACTTTATTGGTATTATGAAGGCAAGTTTGAAATACACGTCGCGTTACTTTATTGGTATTATGAAGGCAAGTTTGAAATACACGTCGCGTTACTTTACTGGTATTATGAAGACAAGTTTGAATACATGTCACGTTAGTATTTTGGTGTTACAGAGACAAGTTTTATTACACGTCATGTTACTTCGTTGATGTTAAAAAGACAAATTTGAAATACACGTCACGTTACTTTTTTGGCGTTACAAAGATAAGTTTGAATACACGTCACGTTACTTTGTTGGTGCTATAAAGATAAATTGGAAATGCGCGTCACGTTACTTGATTGGTGTTACAAAGTCAAGTTCGATATACTCGTCACGTTACATTTTTTGGTGTTACAAAGACAAGTTTGCAAGTTATTTTGTTGATGTTATAAGACAAGTTTGAAATAATCGTCACGTTTGTTGGTATTAAAAAGACAAATTTATAATACACGTCACGTTACTTTACTGGTGTTATAAAGATAAGTTTGAAATACACGTCACGTTACTTTTTGGAGTTACAAAGGCAAGTTTGAAATACACGTACAACGTTACTTAGTTTTGTAAGTGCGTTGCTTTGCACACCCGGCTTCTGTGCCTAAACCAATATGTATGCGCATACGCTGCGAATATTTGCACCTGCAGGACCGAATGGAGGCTAGTGAATGAAAACATGTGAGGGGGGAAAATCACCAACAAAGATAGGGGGAGGGGAAGAGTAAGGAAATAGTAGAAGAGAGGAAGGAGTAGTGTTGATTGCTTGTGGGTCTGTGTGTTTGCTGCAGCTGTCGTCTGTGTCTGCTGCAGCTGTTGTGTGTGTGTGCCTGCTGCAGTCGTTATGTGGGGGTGTGGGGGTATGTGTGTTTGCTGCAGCTGTTGTGTGTATCTCCTTCAGCTGTTGTCTGTGTGTGTTTGCTGCAGCTGTTGTGTGTATCTCCTTCAACTGTTGTCTGTGTGTGTTTGCTGCAGCTGTTGTGTGTGTGGTTTTGCTGCAGCTGTTGTCTGTGTGTCTGTATGTTAGCTGCAGCTGTTATTTGTGTGTGTGTGTCTGCTGCAGCTTGTGTGTGTGTGTGTGTGTGTGTGTGTGTATGCCTACTGCAGCCGTTGTGGGTGTCTGTGTGTGTTTGCTGCCGACGGTGTGTGTGTGTGTGTGTGTGTGTGTGTGTGTGTGTGTGTGTGTGTGTGTGTGTGTGTGTTTGCTGCAGCTGTTTTGTGTATGTGTTTCCTGTAGCTATGTGTGTCTGCTGTAGATGTCATGTGTGTGTTTGCAGCAGTTTTGTCTGTGTGTTAGCTGCAACTGTTGTGTGTGTGCTTATGCGTGTTTTCTGCAACTGTTGTGTGTGTGTCTGTGCGTGTCTGCTGCAGCTGTTTTGTGTGTTTGTTGAAGCTCTTATGTGTGTGTGCTGCAGCTGTTGTGTGTGTGTGTGTGTGTTTCTGTATATATGTGTGTGAGTTTGCTGCAGCTATTGAGTGTGTGTACATTTCTGTGTGTGTGTATGTGTTTACTGCAGCTTTTGAGTGTGTGTGACATTGTGTGTTTGCTGCAGCTGTTTTGTGTGTGTATGTATATGTGTGTTATGCAGCTGCTGGATGGGTATGTTTGTGTTGGAGATGGCTAAGGATGCTTTTTGCCCCTGTGAACTATATTGCTGTCATTGTTATTTTTTGTTTGTCAGTTTGACTTACTTATATAAATATGAATTCTACCTTTCTCCTCCGGGTGTTTTAAGGGTTTATATTTAAATGTAAAGGACCGTGAATAGTATGTGCAAATGTCAAGGTCAGTTATGAGAGCCTGACGAAAGAAAAGTAATGACGTCAAACAGGAGCAAGAGCCATGTGAACGGTGCAAACAGCACGCTAAGCGTCGGATGTTGTGCACATTTCAGTTGTTTATATCTCTAGAAGATCACGTGACACCACGAACTCTTGCCGTTCCGATCAGGAATGCACGCTGATGAGGAGTTGACAGTCCAGCCAATTTTTCCCCAGCGCTCTTGTTTCCTGCAGCCTAAACTGCCCCCCCCCCGCCCCCTTTCCACTCCCAAACCCCCATACTGTCCTCGATGTCACTCTCGGCATTCAGATCAGGAATGTCAGTGACCTAAAAATGGCAGTCCAAGGTCAATTTTTTTCACCGGCAAAAAAAAAGGTTGGTCTGAGCCTATTTTGCACTCGACTGCAGACGGTCCGGAAGCTAGGATCAAGGGAGCTTTAACCTCTGTCCCTTGATCGCACCTAGGCTTATTTTTATACAGCGTTTGTTTACAGGCTTATGCCACTCTGTTGTTATTCAATATTAATTGATTGGGCGACTTGTTATTATTAAGATTTGCAATCAATCGTGCGCTTACACTGGTTATCGTAGTCTAGAAAAACGCGGGCATTTTTGGTTTATTCGTTTGAATAAAATGTTCGCTCTGTGACTCTTTCTTAACACAGTCAATTCGTACACAATGCCTTAAAACGAATCATGCGGTGAGACTGAATAATATCGACTCAGAATGAAGCCCTATCGCCTGTTGAGCACTGAAAATAAATAAAATTTGAAAGAAAACACTTTTTTTTTTTTTGCCCTTCCCTTGCGGAACTAAGAGAAACAGTCTTTTCCATTCCAGAATGTGGTTTAAGAGAAGCAAGGTTCAGAGATAATTGATCAGGAGGTATATGGATGTTTGACGTACTCAAAATTGGAGGATTTAATGGCGGAAGAAGTAGCTGCACATTGCGTCAAGCTTGGCTATGCAGTATGCGATCTATGTTATTTATAGATCAGAGCTTTGAACTCAAATGACGTCACTTTTCTTTGGAAGTCACTCGGGGAAGACGTTTGAGTTCAATCTGTACTCGATCCCGCGGGGGATGGAACTGATTTGCAGTCAAGTGTAGACGGATTTCATTGGTTTTCTTATTATTTTGACATCTTCGACCTGTAGATAATTAACCTTCCCTGTCTATACTGACCACTAAATAGTAAGGTGATTATTAGGTAACTTTGCATTAATATAGAAAGAGCTAATTGTAAGACACACAAATGACACTGCACTATAAAAAGGTGTATTTATGCTTGTGTGAATACTATATGTATATATGTGTGTGTGTGGGGGGGGTTATGCTTGTGTGAATAATATATCTTTGTGTGGGAGTGTGTGTTTATGTTTTTGTGAATAATATATATGTGTGTTTATATTTGTGTGACTCACATATATATGCGTGTGCTTATGCTTGTATGAATAATATATGTGTACGGGTGTGTGTTTATGCCTGTGTGAATAATACATATTTGTGTACGTATGTGTATGCTTATACTTGTGTGAATAATGTATGTTTGTGCATTTGTGTGTATGTTTGTATGAATAATTTATATGTGTGCGCGTGTGTGTGAATAATATACAAATGTATGCGTGTGCATGTGAGTATTTAAAAGGAGAAAGAGAGCGCAGATAGAGAAAACAGTTCGTGTCTGACCGAAAGTTTGCATAAAAATGTTATAAAGGGGAGCTGAAGAAAGAGTCTGCACGTGTACCTGAGCATTAGAAGATACGCTATTTCATTATATTAATGAGTCACTGTCTGGTGCTGGTTTTGTGCTTTGAAATTAACTCCCTTGAATGTAGTAGTCTGAATGACCACAACGATTACGTGGCAGGAAAGATAATTATAATTAAAGAAGTATTATCTCCCCCCTTGCTTGTCCTCATTAAATCTTTGGAAATTCTATCCCCAAACGATCCAGATTATTTTAAGATTTAATTGCGCCGCATGAGTGACAGTAAAAACTGGGAGGGGGGGTGGAATGTACGGAGCCAGACAAGTCTCGAGCGACATATAAGACGTGTCTTACAAAAAGGTACGGAGGGTGGAACGGATTACCATAATGAGCAGACGGCGAGAATAAGAGGTGGTTAAAAACGAGCGCGAACTATCAGCAGGGTTGATGGAACATAGATCTACACACCGCGGATCTACACACCGCGGTTGACCAGGAAAGTCAGCAGATGATGCTGAAAGGCTATAATTTAGAAGTGAGTAAAAAGTAACGTTGTAGTTTCAAGAAACGAGAGGATCTGCGTGGAACGCACGTGTAGGAACCAACGTTGCTGGCACTGGATGTGCCACATGACAGTGACTTATTCTTTAGATGCATGATGGCAGTCACGTGGCATAAACCATATTTGTGTAAGCTAAGAGACTCTTAACGCTTGTCTAGAGAACGTAAGACGAGACAGACAGAATGTCCCTGGAATGTCCGGAAATATTAACTCAACGAGTGTCTGCACTCTTACGCTTGGCATGTTACTCACTTTGTCTGACATGTCTGAAGAGATGTTTTATCACAGAGAAGTATGTGAATGTCTGTTTTTTTATGTTTTATAACAAAACAGTATGTAAAAGACTGTTGATAATTTTATAACAAAACAGTATGTAAAAGACTGTTGATAAGTTTTAAACAAAGAGATATGTTCTGTAATGAAACAAAATTATTCCCCTGCTATACAATTTTCTAATAGAATTATTAAGTCATATTGTCAGCCTTTATAATGATCAACAGAGAATATTACATTTGGTAATATTTGTGTATTTTTCTAAAAATGTAAACCATGTTTTTTTTTATGTTGCATGTTAGTAAGTTGTGTGCATCTGGCGTTCCTGATTGTACGGCTTTTGTTTGATACGCTGAGATGAGACGTGAGCATGCATTGGGCATGAATGGGTTTGTCAAGACACATTTCGGCATTAATTATGGTCAAAATTAGTGCTGGAACCACTGTTTATATATTCCAGTACTCTGTAAGCCCTAGTTATCTAACTTATGGGGTATGCAGGTCCGCTGTTGCAAAGAGTTGGTATATGTAGCGGTCAGTGTGTATTAGAGTGTAATTCAATGAGTTTTGGTTTTGTGGAATTCTTGATTCTTTTATCGGGTATTAAAGTGATGATGATGGTGACGGCACAAGTCAATTAGACTCACAGCCCCCACTCAATATTAGACTGAGAAATAGATATTAAAATAGGTATGTGGAATGGAGATCAAGACAATATAATCATACTATCACCGCAATTTATGACAAGGAGACATTATGCTAAACTAACAAATTTGCGAGACTGAGACAATTAACAAAAATTTAATAAAGTAAAACATTAACATTATTTTTAAATGAAATACACTCTTAATCTTGCTTATCACCGTCGACATTCCCCATTTACAAGTGTTTTGAGTTACTGGTGAGTTAAACGTGTACACTGACGTCACTCTACATAAAAAACTTAACTTGACAACTCTTGGTGAGAAAACAGTACAGCTGGCAGACTCTCAACAGGATACATCAGATGAATATTTTCAATGTAGGTACACAAAGCCCTTAAGGCTTATAAATAAAAAAATCCTGAAACACAAATAATTGTAATTGATCCTAATATTCTAAATACACTGCAAATTATTACATAACAACTACTCAACTAGACCTACGTCTTTGCAATAAAATAGCTAGACATGTTTATAATGGCATAACATTCCCTAATAAAATCTTAACCATTCACACAAGCTCAGAATCATTTTTCTAGCCAAGGATCTGTCTTTTGGTTCCTTCAAGGATTCTCATTTGCGACCCTTATGTGAAGGGAGGGACTCGGTACATATATCACCCCACCCCAAGAGTTTGTTTGCTGAAGAGGTGAGTCTTGTGACTTAACGCTAGTTTTCTCAGTCTAGAAACCACGCCCATCTATACCTTGACTATTTTTTTTTTAATGAATCGATTTGAAGAATATATTTAGTACTAATTAATATTTATGACTTTCTCACATCTTCTACACCTGTACACGTCGTCTACAAGTTCACAGTGACGTCAGTTGGACAACCATATCACAAAGATAATGATCAAAACAAGACATTGATTTAATCTGTTTATTTTACTGTCACTTTACTGTGCAGATGCCACTGAGCTAGCATTCACACACAACAATAACGATAATCGTCACTGCTGACCACTCAAAGCGCACCCACTCAATCAAAAACAGCTTAACCCCCCCCCCCCCCCCGTCAACTTCACTTCTGTCTATACTTGATTTTCAAATGAACATTATCATAACATTTCCGAACTTCAAAAAACACTTTTAGTTTACATGAAAAAATAACAAACAATAACATAGCGTATCTATAAGTAATTAACAAATTACAATATTAGAGTCGTAATCTATAACACTGTTACAATATGTTTATATACTGAACTTTATAACAGTACGAAGCAAGGTCATAAGTACGTACAAACAGAGAAGTGCTCTTTAATCTACTAATGACAATTGTTCAGGTGCCAACCATTGACACGTCTTATTCTCAAACGCATTAATAATAAATACTCGGTTTTGGACATCTGCCAATGACATCAGATAAATGTATGTCACACACACACACACACACACACACACACACACACACTCACACACACACACACACACACACACACACACAAGCACGCTATAAACACGCATACATACCATTGAGAGAGAAAAACAAAAATGTGTGAGGAAGGTTTCTTTTTTGTTTGTGGTTTTTTTTTTTACTTTTTGTGGGGAGAGGGCCAGAAATTGGAATTTAAAATATTAAACTATTGTTTCTTTTTTTGTTTTAATTTTTTTTTTTTTTCTAATCTACACTTTCCACTCTCTGCCTCCACCCCTACTACACGACCTGTGTTTACATAATTCACATCCGCTCGGAATCCTCTACAAAAACCATTATAACAACACCCACTCTTACAACAGTTTACACCATAACAACACCCACGCAAGCAAACGCTCTAAGAGACAAACTTAGCAAACATAAGGCGGCATCAATATACACCCAAGTAATCTTTCGGGAGGCGCTTAGTGCTACCCACAGATAGGCAAGCGCCCTGTGGATAACTGGGAGTTACGTGCCAACCTCAGGGTGGTCAATTATAGAATACTCTGAACTAAGTACATCTAAAGACTCAGGCAGGAAGGAGATTCTTCATGAAAACCTCTGCAAGAACTATCAAGCATGGAAATTAATGAAAGACGGGACAAAAGAGAGAGAGAGAGAGAGAGAGAGAGAGAGAGAGAGAGAGAGAGAGAGAGAGAACCGTACTTGTAAGAGAAAGTCAGTGTAACAGATGACGCAGTGACGCGTGAGTTAACATCACTGATAAAACACACGCTGTGTCTCACCCCACCATCAACATGACGTCACTGTCATGTAAAGATACAGTAACTGATGCTACAATCTTGATTTATAACAATGTTGTAGTCCCCAATCCCCTATGATACCTCAATCACCAACAGTATTACAAAATACAAATACAAACTGATGTCACTGCCCTAAATGACGTCACAAATGGTGTCACAGTCTCATATGTTGACTGAGTCGCTCCCCCCCCCCCCCCCCAACAACAAAAAAAGTAAAATCTGTCTTAGTTCAAAAACACGTCAAATTCCCAATTGATTTTCCATTTTGAAACGGTGACATAACGCCAAATGAAAATAAATTCACGTGATAAAAAGGAGATGAAATGTTGACTTGTAAATCGTGGTCAAGCAGTAATAAAGACATCATTCATGAGAATCACGCGTTTCTTCATTTTCCTAGGCGATCAGCGAACAACACTGAAGCCGTCATAGCGAACCCAACTGCACAAAATATACATGTAATTCCAAAAGTATCCGAGGGCTAATTTTTCAATTCTGGTTTGCAGTGCCAAAAACAGACCGGAACATACGTATCGCACCACAGCTTGCAACAGATCAAGGAATGTGGTGCTTTATTTGGAATGGCTTCTTTTCTTTTGTATTCTTCATACTAAAGTAGTTGATTCAGCGTTCAATACCTATCGCTTTACTGATATACACTGGGTCCTTTGTTCTGGTCGCATTGTGTACTAAACAGGGAGATTTTTCGCCTCAGTCGGACCTAAGTCTTCCATGACGACATTTCATACTTTTCCATTATGCCCCTAATATACGTATTCGTTCGTGATGATGGGTTCGTGATGGTGGGTTCATGATGGTGGGCGCTATCACAATGTGTATGCTACAGAGTTGAATTGGAGATTGAAATAGATGTTCTATCCAAGTTTATTTAATTTTATTTGAAATTCGTCAGAATGTATTTTAGTGCTAAATGATTTAACCAGCATACTTCAAGGAAAGGTTATTATAAAAAGATGTTGAGTTAGACAGTTGTTTGTGTGACGCCAACGCCACCTGTTTAATGGTTATGGTTATTCTTATTAATTAATCATTTATAACTAATTACAAGTGTTGAGAATCTTAATTTATGTTATTAATAATTGTCTAGAAGACACCACTCATCTCTCTCACTTGGCGGATTACAGGTGTGCTGTAAACGTTTTCCCTCTTCCACAACATTAAAGACAAACATTTACCGTCATACAATATTTCTGTAGGTGGAAAAATTCTTAGTAAAGAAGAAGACAAATTCATCTATAATCTATATTCAGTGAGCGCTTTCACCCACTGTCTTTCCAACATATGGTTATCAATATGTGTAAGAAGGTCAATCTCCATTAAGTTAGTCGTTTATGGATCACTTATCATAGAATTCACAAATAATATGTGGGTGGAACTTGAGGTGGGAGGTGTATTTATACAAGTGTATCTGAGTATTTGTATGTGAGTGTATACATCTACTTATTACTTAATTTTACATGCAGTACATTGGACTTCATTCTATGTGCAACTTAGTTCTATGTACATTGGACTTCATTTTACATATTTCAGAATTAGTTCTTTGTGCATTGGACTTAGTTCTTCATGATTCTGACAGAGTTCTGCATGCAGTTGACTTAGTTCTATGTGAAACTTAGTTCTTTGTGATATTTAGTTCTACGGGTTACTGAGGTAGTTCTATTTACACTGGAATTAATTCTTTGTGATTCTTAGTTCAACGTATATTGGACTTAAATCTTCATAATACTGGCAGTTCTAGGTACATTGGACTTATTTCTAAGTGATACCTAATTCTTCATGATACCAAGTTGACGTGTTACTGACTTAATTCCACGTGCGCTGAACTTAGTTCTTCTGATACTGACTTATTTCTACATGATACTGAGATAATTGTTCATGATACTTAGTTCTACGTGATACTGACTTAGTTGTATGTGTTACTGACTTAATTCTATTTAGTGCGCTGGACTTAGTTCCTTGTGAGAATGACTTACTTCTTCGTGGTACTTAGTTCTACATGCACTGAATTTAGTTCTACGTGATAGTGATTTAGTTTTGCGTACAACTGACTTAGTTCTTCCTGCTGCTGACTTAGTTCTTCGGGATAGTGATTTAGTTCTACGTGCACTGGCCTTATTTCTACACGATATTTTGTTCTTCGTGCATTGGACTTAGTTCTATGTGATACTGACTTACTTCTATGTATATGGACCTTAGTTCAACGTGATACGTAATTCTACGTGATACTGACTTACCTCTATGGATATTGACCTTAGTTCTACGTGATACTGACTTACTTCTATGTATATTGAACTTAGTTCTACATGATACATCGTTCTACGTGATTCTGACTTACTTCTATGTATATATTGACCTTAGGTCTACTTGCATTGGATTTAGTTACTGAGTGTAACCACGGTAACGCAGCACGTGTTGGGTGGGTGGGTGGAGTAATTTAATAGGGTGATGCTCACAAATGCTGACCGATCTTAAATGGAGTGTGAGAGGGCGTGTGGGGTTCGGGTGGGTGGGTGATGGGGGTGATACTTATTAAAATGTATTTTTGACAGTTAAGAGCATCCTAATAAGAGTTCTTCAGGTGTTTCAGAACAGTTGTATAGTCGGGAGATAAAGCAGTTAATACATGAATTTTATACACAATTTTTTTTTTAAAGAATTCCATTAACGCAACAGTGGGCATGAATTTCCAGAGAACACGTCGCGTTCCCTCTGCAAGCCCGAATGCCCAGCACATGTTACAGCCAGCTGCAGGTGAAGGAAGTCTACTTCAAAGATGCGTGGGTGGAATATAGAGGGGGGAAGGGAAGGGCAACGGCAAGGTTGTTACCCCGATCGTTCGTGAATGTGGGGTCAACAGGTGTGGAGTAAAGTTCTTTGACGCCACTTTTTCGCGGTCTCTCCAGGGTTAGAGAGTTAAAGTCACTGATTTATGTGTACACTGTGCAGCCGTAGACTACTTGAATGATATAGATAGTTCATAATTCAGGTCGCTGCTGTCAAGTGTAATTACTTATTCATATTTTGCATGTCGTAACCTGACTTCAGAAATTATTCTGACATTTTAATGTATGTGAAAGTTATGGAGATATGATCGCGTGATGAAAAAAGGCTGCATGAATCAGTGAGCAAACGGAAAGACAGAGAGGCAGATAGATTGACAGACAGACAAATGGACGGACGAACCGACGGACGGATGGATGGATGAATAGATAAATGATGCTCAAAGGAACAAGGTAATTGGTGCTCAAAGGAACAAGGTAAATGATACTCAAAAAAAAACAAGACAAATGTAGCTCAAAAAGAATAAAGTAAATGGTACTCAAATGGAACAAGATAAATGGTGCTCATATTGAGTAAGGCAGCTCAAAGGAACAAGGTAAATGCTGAGGAAGAAGAGTAAAAACAAAACAAATTTGAACGTAACAAAGTGTCAAAGTCCTACAGAGAAACAAAGTTAAACTAAGTCATAGTGTGTATAAACATAGATAATGTTATTAGTCCCACTATTAATTGGAGAAAATAATGGAATTTTTAATAGAGTAAATTTTATTTCAGTACACCATTCACCTGCTACCAGACATTCAGATTAATAGTCATCCAAACAGTTCAATAACTTCCTCTCCTATACTTTTAGTTTTAACACTTGGCAGTCTATGTGCAAAGTGTCAAAGTTTGTGAAATGTCAAAGAAAATACCTCTATGGCTACCTCATTGTCAATAGATTCACGCAGATAGCTATAAGAATATAACTTAGATGGCCGTAAGGATATAACATAGATGGATATAAGGATGTAACACAGATGGCTATAAGGATGTAACACAAATGACATAAATGGATGTAATCAAGGACATAACATAGATGGCAGTAAGGATATACAATGTGACGCCAACGCCACATAGTTAATGGTTATGATATTATTAATTAATTTATCATATATCTAATTACAAGTGGTGATAATCTTAATTTATATTATTAATAAATCTCCAGCAGCTCAACCTCATCTCTCTCATTTGGCAGATATGTGGGCGCTGTAAACGTTTTCTCTCTCCAACAACAGTAAAGACAAGCATTTACCGTCACACAATATTTCTGTTGGTGAAAAACTTCTTACTAAAGGAGAAGACAAATCCGTCTTTAATCTAAATTTAGTGATTCCCCCATCCATTCACTTTCTTCTCTAACATAAGGTTATCAAAATGTGCAAGAAGGTCAATAAATGTATTAAATCAACAATCAAATATACATATAACAAATACAAACAAAAAGATTACTTGACATCAATATTTCTTTCCACAAAATCATGTTCGAATAATTCTTATATCTATACAGTCTTATATACTAACATAAAATTCAACAAATAGTATCAATACAAATCACCGGATAGTTCTTAGAGAACAGAAATGAACATAATTGGCCTTAATGATATAACATGGCTGGCTGTAAGGATATAACATTAGATGGTTCTAAGGATATGACATATATTTCTATAATTAAGGATATAGTATGGATGGCAGTAAGGACATAAACATTGATTTCTATAATTAATGACATAACATAGATGGCTGTAAGCATTAACATACATGGCTGTCATTAATGACATAACATAGATGGCTGTAAGCATTAACATACATGGCTGTAGTTAATGACATAACATATATGTCTGTAATTAAGCATATAACATACATTAAGACAAGAAGACAGAAGTGTCTCTCGCTGTACAAACATCATTCGTGGCGCTCTTAAAGACAAGTAATGTGTTTTCCTATTTCCTTAGTATCGGGAAAATACCTTCACTTTGTAATAGAGGACTGCTCAAGACACGACTCACGTCTTTTATTCAAAGTAGTTTGTTATTTAGTTGAACGAGACCCACTGTCTTGGTGTAATGCAAGTTTGTAATAGAGGACTGCTCAAGACACGACTCACGTCTTTTATTCAAAGTAGTTTGTTATTTAGTTGAACGAGACCCACTGTCTTGGTGTAATGCAAGTTTGTAAAGCACAAGTAATATCTTCAATAGATGTATAGAAATGTCATGAAGGGTGTTGTGTGTGACGCTTTATCACGCATAATTATTATATTATTTAATAACTAATCTTTTCTCATAAACGTAGATATGAATTCCTCTTCAGCTTATTTCAAGCTTTAATAGAATGGTTTCCCTAATTAGTTATTTATTCATGGCAATATCCCACGGCCCTTTGCCCTTTATTAATGGCAATAACCTATGGCCCATTCCCTACTTAATCATTTATTAATGACACTAACCCATAGTCATTTCTACTTAGTCATTATGACAATAATCCACGGTCTATTCCCTACTTAGTCATTCATGGCAATAACCCACAACCTATTCCCTACTTAGTCATTCGTAGCAATAACCCACGACACATTTTTACTTAGTCATTCGTGGCAATTATCCATGGCCCATTCCCTACTTATTCATGGCAATAATTCACGATCCATTCCCTATTTAGTCATTCATGGCAATAACCCACGGCCCATTCCCTACTTAGTCATTAATGGTAATAGCCCACGGTCCATGTTTATTTTTCCAACCGTGTACTAGTGACAATGAAACATTTAGGATAAGACACGCAGCGTAATAAATCTATAATAATTTGACCCCAACATTATATTATAAAACAAATCAATGGCTTTCTCGCCCTCCCCACTCCAATCTGTCTGCCAATCAATTCTAACCAATCAATTCTAAGTATAAAAGTGACCAATTTAATTCAATAAATTTAGCAATAAGCCAAAGAAAGCTTCTATGACCTACAAATTCATAATATATAATCGAATGCTATTTAGAATGGTAGTTGATTATTAAAACGGCTTTCTTTACTTCCTTTTGATATTATTTGTTTCACTTTCTTAATATCATGACATCTGTCAATATCAATATGCACATGTGGGTAGTCTGGATCTATGTCGGGAATGTCATATTTTTCTATCACCGCTACTGTGACAAAATGGGGTGGGTCAGTATGTCCTGTCAGTTGGGGTGTATTATTGTAACATATAATATAGTAGGAAAACAATACTCATATGTATTATTGTAACATATAATGCTTACTAAATATGTATGACAACTTAATGTGCGTGCTTAAATATTCGATAGTTAAATTATTAAACCGTTTCTTTAATCAAGATGATCACACCGTTTCAGCCAATATTTTTTTAAACTTCATTTACCAATAATTTTCAACAGTTTTCAAAAACTGTTCTTGATGATTATAATAATGAGGAGGAGGAGGACGGTGATGAAGCAGGATCATTATTTGCATTATTCCGTCACACATCTCTAAGCGCTTGCAACATTTCTTCCAAAAACACAATACTTTCCCCTTTCAATATGGCACAAACTCCTCTTTCATTATGGCACAGTTATCTGCCTTATCCCTCCCATGAAGCACAACACCTTTCCATTCCCATATAGTACAATTTATCTCCCTTTCCATATGGCACAATGTCTCTCCTTTTCCATATGGTACAATACCTCTCACTTTCCATATGGCACAATGTCTCTCCTTTTCCATATGGTACAATACCTCTCACTTTCCATATGGCACAATGTCTCTCCTTTTCCATATGGTACAATATCTCTCACTTTCATTATGATACAATGTCTCTTCCTTTCATTATGGTACAATGTCTCTCCCTTTCCATATGGAACACTCCTTCTCACTTTCCATATGACACAATACCTCTCACTTCCCATATGACACAATACCTCTTACTTCCCATAAATAACAGTACAATACTCCCCCTTCCCATACGACACTATGCCTCCCCTTCCACAACTCATCTCTCGCTAGGCACTTTTGCAATTAGTGAACGTTTGAACAAGCAAGGTTACAAGCACCATGCGACTCGTCAAAATCCAATTAGACCTTTAAAGAAACGTCTCAAAATTATGCCAGAGTGTAGGCCTGCTTTTGCTTGTTAGCCAAGTGGGTGAACGGACACACTCGACAAACGACAAGCATTAGGGGGGAAGGTAGGACATGAGATTCTTGCTCAGCGTGACCCAGATTGAAACCCCACTTGGGATTAAAACACCTTACGAATGATCCTTAACTGCTCCCAAGCTCAAATTTGTGCTTAAAGTATAGTCTGCCGGACGGGATGATAACTATGCTACTATTTATTTCAGACCCGTGCATAATAAAGATTATTTGGCAGTTAAAATTTGGAAAAGGACGGTCATATGGCCACCGCCCAACCACCATTTCTCCCAGGTCTTAGAAATAAAAATCCACTCAAACAATCATCCTCTGCACCCATGTCATTTTATCTCCCCTCCCGGACATAAATATTTCCCTCGCACATGCGCCTATTTGCGACATCAGCGAAAGTTGAAACGGACGTGAAACACAACTCACACAAAAAAGACTGAGAGCGTCGCACGGCTCGCACCTTCACACGTCTCGGGCGAGTTATCTTTCCTTGTTAAATGTATTCGCCAGCAGAGCCGTCTTGTCTCCTGCTGGCTTTTTACTTGGATCTTTCCTATGTAGATCGCACTAGCTTACAATTTAAGTGTCAGTTGCTCACACAGCATCTTGCGCTTGATTGACCTGGTTCGCACAGCTCAGTGCTTAGAACTCAGTTTGAAGTCGACCGTACTAATTTTGATGGGTTTGGTCATTTCCGTTTTCGGTTAGTCGACAATGATTTTATTAGAGATTTGTAAATTTTTGTTCTTATCAACAACAAAAAAAAATGGGAGGAATAAGTTCAAGTGGAATAAACTTTCGTGTTTCCACAACGCACTTGACACACCTATTTGAGCGAAAACACACGCGCGCACACACACACACACGCGCACACACACACACACACGCACGCACACACACACACACACACACACACGAAAGGTTCGTGTATGCACACGTTCAAATCACAGTAAATTGTCCCAAATGTCGAGTTTCTACGAGAGCCTGAAGAAATTATGTACATTGTGTATTTTCGAGTTTACTTTTAATGACACTTTTTAAAGAATTTCATTTCATTACTTTGTAGCCAATCACAAAGCATTTTAACCTTAACATCTCCAAACTCGCTCACTTGTCAATAAGGATTCGAGTTTCCAGTGTGTGTTTGTAAATGAACTAAATTCTCTTGTGCTTTGTTATGACCACTACGTGTCTTACAACTCAAAATCAATATCAAGTTATAAGTTATGTTTCTCAAAGTGTGCGCTACCCCATAGGGGCAGCGGGTCATATTCCAAATTTACTTAACCGCACTAACATAAACGCAATGGGTAGGTGTTTTGTGACTTTCGGTACCGTGGGAAAGATCCTGATACTCTAAGAGCGCCGTGAACGGAGAAAGTTTGGCTACCACCGAGTTACCATGTGATCCCACAACCAAGCATTATTCCATAACCCACGTGCTCTCTCTGCCTGCCAATCAGTGACGTTTTTACATCGCTCGCGTGCTCACTTCTATTAGCAATCAGAATGGCAAATAAATAAATAGCTGATTGATATTTTCATCCGGGCCTTTTGCCACCAACTCAAACACAAGATGTATGTATGTGCGTGTGTGTGCGTGTTAGTCTGTGACGCTTATGCACTATCTGCCATGTGCCACATTTGTACCAAAGATGCACAAGGCCAATGATTTCAAAAATCACTGTGCCTAATCAACGCCCGTAAGTTGTACCAAAGATACACAAGGCCAATGATGTTAAAAATCACTGTGCCTAATCAACGCCCATAAGTTGTACAAAATAAAACTCCAAAAGTGGCTATAAGTCGGACGACCCGATTGTGGTCTGATGGGGCTGGTATTGTGAACTGCGCATTAGGAAAATTGTGCCAGATTTCTTTTTTTTAAAAAAATTCTTATAATGAGATTGACTACGATTGTAGATCTTGAGACTTGTCATGTTAACAGTGCGTCCTATTGACGCAACTCGGGGCGTTGTTCCTTGCAATGTTATGGATGAAATGCCGAAGTGCGGGTATACGTTCTCCATCCTTTGTGCTAAAATTGCTTCTACTAATCGGTCGGATTAAAGCCAGACAAACCCGTCAACCCTGCTGCAGTCTGGTCGTACGTATAGTTGCTTAGCAACACGAACATTACCAAGAGGACCGGAGCGAGAAGCAGAGGAGAGAAGGCACACATTCGTTATATTATATTTGTCAACTGTACACAGAAAAAAGAGTTTAAATAAGAAAACGACGGAAACAATTATTTCAATATAAAAACTCAAAGAGTGAATTCAGTTTCGACATTGTCGTAAACTTTGACGGCTCGGCATCGCATGCTTCGGTCGCTATTATCTCTCTGAGATTTCTTTGTAATTAATTCTCAGTTTTACTGAAACAACGAAATCAGTAAATAAATAAAACGAAAACAGAAATGTCTCACCAGTATACGATAGAGTTATAATTAACGAGGGGGGGGGGGGGGAGACGACGAAAGTACCCACAATCGACACTTGGTTATAACCTTTCCTAACCTTCAAATCTCACCTCATTCAGTACGCACATCTGTATCAAATCTATTTACTGAGTGACTTGTTGTCCCGAGGGTAGAAGTGTCGGGTGAAGCATGGCTGGACGGGCGCGGTGAGCCGAAAAATGGTTTCAGACTCAAAAGCATTCGGTGTTCATTGCCTTTAAAACAGGGGTTCTCAACCAGGAAGGGAGGATTTGAGGGTTTCGCGAAGGGACCACAGATTCAAACTATTGGAATATTGACCTTTTACTAGCTACAATTCTATAGATTATACATAACCTTCAGAACATCACACTTTATTGTATGTCACAGATTAAATTAAAAGTAAAAAGAAATATTTCACTTTTTATCTGTGGAACTTTAGTCTGTTGAGTAATTAATTATAAATAATTTTTTTTAAAAACTACTTTTATTCAAGTTTTAATATCCATCAACAGTTTCCATTGCCATTAAATGTGTAAAACTCCTTTATAAAAATAATCCAAGTAGATGTATGTGTACTAATATAGAAAAAATAAAACATTATTATTTGGAATGCACCTTTTAAGTCAGAGAATCTTGGAAATTGGAGAATGACATATTTATATATGGTGAAAAGTGGTGAATTACATTCTTACATTTGGTGAAAAGAGGGGAATAACATTCTTACATATGGTGAAAAGGGGAAATGACATTCTTACATATGGTGAAAAGGGTGCAAGTGGCAAAAAAGGTTGAGACCACAACATTAAAATCTATGATGGCTGGTGTGTATATATATACGTGTGTACGTATGTGTGTTTATATGTGTGTACGTATGTGTATGGATGTATATGGATGTGTGTACGTGTGTGTATATGCGTGTATGTATGTGCATGTGTGTATATTTATACGTATGTGTATGAGTGTGCGTGTATACACATATACATACAAGTTGTGTGTTTACATGTGCGTACGTATGTGTAACTGTGTGTATGTGTGTGTGTGTGCGTGCGTGCCTGTGTGCATTTTGTTAGGTGTTATGCGCTACACTTTAATCTTGTACTTACATATCGATTGCAGTTAAGTCAGATTTTCAGCCCAAGAAATAAACAAATATGTAAATATCATAAATAATTAAATTGTTATTTACACGAGTGGCCTGTTTGCTTTGCCATGTCAAAAACAAGCGAGAATGTGAAAGTCATTTCAAGAATTATTGATGCCTGTGAATTCTCAACGCTTCGTGAAAAATGCCAGGGCCTCATGAATTCCTTGTATATCTTGATGATTTCCACGTCTTCTGAATTCCTTTGAATAGTGCTAAGTTTTCCAAGCAGCATTTCTTGAATTCCGCGCATAGTGCTTTGTATTCCTTGCAGCATTTCTTGAATTCCTTACGTGCTGCTATGTTATCCGATATCATTTCTTGAATTCCTTACGTGCTGCTATGTTATCCGATATCATTTCTTGAATTCCTTACGTGTTGCTATGTTATCCGATATCCTTTCTTGAATTCCTTACGTGCTGCTATGTTATCCGATATCATTTCTTGAATTCCTTACGTGTTGCTATGTTATCCGATATCATTTCTTGAATTCCTTGCATACTGTCACGAGTCCAACTGATCAGCTCTTCAATTCCTCGCATACTTTAATATTTTCCAAGCAGTAGTGCCACGTTTTCCATGCAGCAACTCCTGACTTCTGCAAATCTTTACAATTTCCAGCATCCCTTGAACTCCCCATACCCCTCTAAGATTCCCAGCATCTCCTGAACTCCCCATAGTCCTCTAAGATTCCCTGCATCCCTTGAATTCCCAGGTCTTCTAAGATTCCCTGCATCCCCTAAAACCTCAAGGTATTCTAGATTCCCAGTGAATTCCCCACGGTCTTTAATGGTTCCAGCTTCTCCTGAATTCATCGTGGTCCTCTAAGACTCCCAATATTTCTAATTAATTTCTTATATTTCGTATAGAGTTCCAGAATTTCTTGTGTGTCGTGTAGATTGCCAGCATTTCTTGTATATCGTGTAGATTACCAGCATTTCTTCTATGTCGTGTAGATTGCCAGCATTTCTTGTATATCGTGTAGATTGCCAGCATTTCTTGTATATCGTGTAGATTGCCAGCATTTCTTGTATATCGTGTAGACTGCCAGCATTTGTGTAGATTGCCAGCATTTCTTGTATATCGTGTAGATTGCCAGCATTTCTTGTATATCGTGTATATTGCCAGTATTTCTTGTATGTCATGTAGATTGCCAGCATTTCTTGTATGTCGTGTAGATTGCCAGCATTTCTTGTATATTGTGTAGATTGCTAGCTGCATATCGTAAAGATTCGTAGCGTGAATTCCCGCTGTCTCGCAGGCCATTTCCGGCAACTTGTGAAATTTTTGCTCCCCCTTCTCGTTAAAATTTTTGTGATATTGTTAATCCCATTCATCTCGTGATGATAATTTTTATAATCTTGTTAATTCAATATCTTGTGAACGTTCCAAGAAAATTGTGAATTCCATGTCTTGTGAGCGTTCCGAGAATCTTGTAAATTCGACTGCAACTGTAAAGATTTTCAACATACTCTAGTTTTTCCAGCATCTCGCGATATTTGGAAAATTTCCTGTATCTCATGACGAGATCCTGTATTGCCTCATTTCGTCAATATCCTACATGTAAAACAATTGTTCAAGCATCTTGTGAATTGCTTACATTTTATAAGATTTCTGAATATTTTTAATTCCTACGTCTCGTATATTTAACCCTCTTGTCTACTGCATGTGTTGCCCCACACCCCCACACCCAAAAACAAATACAAAAAAATACAAAAAACCAAAAAGAATTTACTCCGAAACTCATCATGTCGCAAAGATTCTCTTGTATCTAAAAACTTTCTGTCAAATTCAAATATTTCAAAATATTTTGTAAACTCCATCAACTTGTTAACATTCCCAAGCATCTTGTGAAAATCTTGCAACTTGTAAACATTCCGAACACCTTGTGAAATCCAATGCCAACTCGTAAAAATGTCCAGGAACACGTAAAATCCAGCGCAAGCTCGTAAATATTTTCACAATCTTATGTAAACTCCATGAATCTCTTAACGGTTGATTCATCTTCTTGTGAAATTCCTTGTCTCTTAGACATTCCACTCTACAGCCTCACGAAAATTCCTGGCATCTCCATATGAATCGATCCAGCATTTTGTTAATTCTCACAGTCGCAGAAAAAGCGTCCAGTTCAGAACATCTCTTGCAATGTTATTATATTCTCCATTTTGCAGTTATCTCCCTTCTGTTTCTGCAACAGTTATTAAGCTATATAATTCAGTGCTTTGTGTGTTTTATTTGGTTATGGTGTGTGTGAGTGTGTGCAAATATATATATGTGAGCATGCGTGCGTGCGTGCGCAAGAGACAACAAAGACGTGGCTCGCCAATGTACAACTTAAAATCTCACTTTAAACAATTAAAAATCTACCCGTTTGTGAAGATTTTATTATATTTCTTAATTGTACCTACCGGAGTTCGTACCTGAAAGCTGAAACGAATAATAATAAAGTGATCCAAATTGGTCTCACCAGTTGTTTTTTTTTTTAAATTGTCTCCTCTGGTTTGCAAATATTCCCTGTCACTTCCGCGTCTGCGCAGTGAGGGGTCCAACACAAGCTGAGCATCCGCAGTTTTCGACAAACAGTTTATTTTGCATTGACTTAATACATTAAACTGATTAAAGGGTCCAGTTTTGTATTACTTAAAATTGTCGAGGAAAGTAGTAAGTAAATGTGACGTCATAAATTACGCAAATTTGGGTATGGTTTTGTAAAATCATGCACAGCAGGGTAGGCCAAAGTTAATTCTTCTACTACGGTCACTTGAAACTTAACATCGTCTATAGTGAATCTAGTCACGTAGTGGACTTGATGGACAAATGAAGGCTGGTGTTATATATAATGAAAAACTGGAGCAGTCTCCTCTTCTGTATTGTGGTGTTAGTTCTCTTGAAAGTAATAAGCAAAACTAATGCCGTTTACCAGTCTTGTAACTCTGCTTTGTCTTGTTGAAGACTATGTAGAGGACTGATCGACTCGTATGGGGTATTTTGCACACTGCACTCAAACATTGTGAATGCTCATCTTGCAATAGTTCTCATTTAGTAATGTTCTGCAATGGTTTTACTTCTATTTTATTATATAATAATTTCTACAATATTAAGTGATATCAATGAATGAGTGACTGCAGTGGTTTCATATGTTCTTGTTTCAGTAAATACACGGATTAAATTTATTTACTAGTTTCCTTTTCATTAATAATTAATATATCATTTAGTAACTGTTTGCAATAATCAGCACTTATCATCATTTAATAACTGTTTGCAATAATTAGCACTTATCATCATTTAATAACTGTTTGCAATAATCAGCACTTATCATCATTTAGTAACTGTCTGCAATAATTAATCAGCGCTAATCATCATTTAGTAATTGTTTGCAACAATTAGCATTAGTCATTATTTAGTAACTGTCTACAATAATCAATCAGCACTAATTGTCATAAAGTAAATGTTTGCAAAAATCAGCTCTAATTATTATTTAGTAACCATTTGCAATAATCAACACTAATCATCATTTACTTCTGTTTGCAACATTTTCACTACGTGCACCTGTGGTATATCGCTTCAGTAATAGTTGCAGGTAGTGGTTATATTTTTAGTTTGTTGCTCTTTTACTAAAGCAATTTGTGTGTGTGCAACATTTCCGATATTTGACTTTTAAAATAAAATATTTCATCACTTAGATCACTGACTCAGTGTCTCATTATATCTGGCATCTTTGACGTCTGAAGATTGTCTGGCTAAGAAGCCATCATGCTGTTTTAATTCAATTTAGTCTAATGCCAAACAGACGTGGGGTAATTTCCAATCGGAAATTGCCGCCAGAAACGGGACTAGGCTCTTGCGGCAATTAAAAAATATCCCAGGAGCTTTGATCCGTGACAATGACGTGAATATTAATGACTTGAGCGTTTTGACGTCAACAGAACGCACGTCCTAAATAGAACTTGAAACAACCACAGCACCAGCAGTACGCACACTAAGGCATCCAGCACACATCTCAGCGTGGCAGTTCTTATCTGAATATAATCTGATTTGAACTCGCAGCTGTAAATAATAAAAGCAATTTGGTTGGTCTCCTAAAATAAACTCGACGCCTGTAATGGTCGGAGTTAGGTTTGTTGAAATAGACTATTTAACATAACTTTCAAAGACTGACGTGCGTATTTGCAGTCGTTTTGTATTAAAAGAGAGTAAGACTTTTGATGCTTTGAAGAAAAAATAGGGCACGATAAAGCGAATGGGTGTAGGGAGATGAGGAAAGGGAAAGGAAAAATTTCCCATACATAGGAATTATCGTTTTTTTTTTTAACATTCGTGCGTTTCTCATACTTTGCACATGTCCATGCATAAAACTGACTCTACCAACGTACATTTATACGTCCGTGCATTCATATCTTCCTGTATACATACAGACATACAGATGTACCTGTATATATGCAGGCGTGTGCATGTGTATGCATGCAACATACACACTCACATTTTTCATAATAATTACATACGAACACTTTTGCATATAAACATGCATTCTTGCAATCATGCCATACATACAATCATACTACAAGCATACACTAACATACATATGCACGTGTTCTGTCTTAAAAATATTAGCCCTCAAACATACATTACCTGGCTGAGATCTGGTGGTTTCGTCCGCTTCAAATATTCGTTGATTTTAGAGATGGGTTCTTTGTAACTAAGAGGATTTTATGGTGGAAGAGGAGGGAGATAGAGATGGTAAGGTTGATCGAATGGTGATAGAAGGTGATGAGAGATATGTGTAGGGGGTGGGTGGGGGATCTTTGGGTATTCGTGCTGTTCTTATAGCATATTGTGTCCTTTTTCTAATTTTTGTTGTTGTTGCTGTTTTAGGCAGGGCTGTCTTAACAGCATTATAGCCCCCCCCCCCTCCCGGGCAAAGCACTGGGGCCCCTAGTACCAACAAAAACAGTATTTAAACATTAAAAGAACATGTTGTAAAGTTTGTGAGGGCCCAGGGCAACTGCCCAGAGTGCACATGCGTTAAGATGGCATTGGTATTAGGGGTGGGAGGGAACATTTTGGATTGCTGTTTTATTTAAATTGTTGCATATAAAGTGTCACCTAGCAGGAGTATTTGTGTGCGTGTGCGCGCACATATGTGTAACTTGCGAACGTAAGTAATCCGTGCCAGTGTTGATCACTGCGAACTCTCTGACATTGACCTTCAACACATAAGCCCTCCCTTGTTTACAATTAGAAAACTACGCGCTTATTTAAATACTGCATGTTTAACAACTGTACTCAAACTTGAAGACTTTAGCGAAGTAGAAAAATAAAGTGTTAAATTATTAAACTTATGTCACTTTAAAAGAAAAAGGTTAAGCAAAACGAAACACAACAGTACAAGCAAACAACTGGTCCAGACGAAAGCTGAAACGATCTTCTCTGCTTTAACAACCTCTTCGCCGTGAGATATAGCTGGCCTGGCCGTCGTTAGTAATGCAGCATCACATCGACATCTACATTAACGGCATCGGAGTGGGGAGGGGGGACCGCGAACTATAAACAAGGGCGACAACTTAGTATCAATGCCCGTTCACGGCACGAACACGTGTATTTACGGTTCGACCAGACTTTTCCCCTTGTGCCTGAAATTCTTTTGTAGCAGTGGTGGTGGTGGTGGAGAGAAAGGGGTGTGTGGCATATTCGAACAATCATTTCTTTCTCTAAAACTGTACTAATCAATGTGGCAGCTGTGGAATGCCTGTACTTCAATTAGTATTCCCCGGCATGTGACATCCATGGTAGATCGTGGTGGTGCGTTCCTCCTTCAAAGAACGGGGTCACACTGAAGTATAATGGCTTCTCCCCAGGGCGGATCGAGCGTGCGTTCAGTGGCGAAGTTTGTGAGAACGAAAATCCCACCTGTGAAATGTAATTTCTATTACCATCTAACTCTCGCACTGGTTGCTTGTCGGGTAATTCTCGATCCGTTTAGACTGACATGATATGTCACGTACTCGTGAACTTGCTAAGTTAACAAGCGTGACTCGCGACTCGACGAAACGCCTTCGTGAATTTAGGAAACAATGAACGACAAAAACAAAATTCGTAAACAAACTTGTTCAAGTCATCTATTACGACACAGAATTGCGGATTTAACTGAAGCATCACAGATATATGACCTTTCACCTTTTACGATAGAGTAACACGACCTTTCACGACTGTGTCAAGAGTTTTCACTTTTATGGACTCAGTTACTCGACCTTTCACCTTTTACACCAGATTCGGAATCACGAACCTTCACCTTAAAGAGATGTAGGAATATGACCCTTCGCATCCAAGAACTATTGCTCTTTAACCTCAAAAGCCAGTATGTTCTCAATACGCTTATCCTAGTTTGGGAGTACTTTGTTCGAGATCTACATCCTACTTCCTTGTTTGTGTGTTCTACGTTTAAGATCCAAATCCTACTTCTTAGTCCTATACATATATTTAAGATCTAACGTTACCGTGGTGACTGGGAGCACCCGATGCGGAGATGCTGAAGAACTTGGCTGACGGAAGTTGCATCATGCACCTAGAATGTAGGTCATCTGCATGGTCGCCATTTTGCGATGTTTGCTGTAGGCCAGTGTAGGACAATGAACGGTGGGTCAATCTGCTCAAGTCTCAAAAGAATTACTGTTTCTACGACACCGACAATGGACAACGAAAGTGAAACCGCATAGACAGAAAAATTAAGTTATTAAAGATCTCTAAAAATTGAGAGGATAAGCAGAACACTGCAAGTCTACGCAAAGGGCATTGACAGACAGAAATGAGCTGTGTTAGTAATGGCAACTTTCTGCGGCAGAGAAGCTAGACAGATAGGCAAGAATTGTCTTCCTATTGTATTATTAAAATTACTGCTATTTGTGCATCTTTATTTGAGCTTTGGACAGGATATTTGAAATTGGGTACGAGCAGCAATTTGTTAGTGAAATGCTAATGTGTTTACATAATTATGTAGATGAGTAAGGGTGTGTGTATTTCCGAAATGGTTAATTGCTGCTTCTTTTGGTCGGGGACGAAATCCGCAACTCTTTTTTAGCAACCACAGTGTATTATAGCATTACGATTACCTGTCATATAGTATTACAATTACCTGTGATATAGCAATACGACCATCTGTCATATAGCAATACGATTACCTGTCATATAGCAATACGACCATCTGTCATATAACAATACGATTACCTGTCATGTAGCAATACGACCACCTGTTGTATAGCAGTACAACTACCTGTAGTATAACAATACGACTACCTGTTGTATAGCCATACGATTGCCTGTAGTATAGCAATACGACCATCTGTCATATAGCAATACGACCACCTGTCATATAGCAATACGACCACCTGTCATATAGCAATTCTACCACCTGTGATGTAGCGAGCATTCAATTAATTCTATTAGAATTCTTTACTATTAATAAACTCTTTCCCAAACAGGCTGGTGGACACGGTCGTTCAAAGGATTTAATTCCGTGAATTGTTTGCAGAACCATTTTAAAAATACAATGTATTGCTTCACATTTATGCCACGATAAGCTAATCTCTATCAATATGAAGAGCACTCCTCCCTGGCAGATAATATTGGCATCCATTTGTCTTCGAGGTCTTCAAAGGTCAATTTGTGACTACTTCCAGCCTCCAAACAGATTTCCCGGTTGGTATCGGTAACTTCACCCTTTTTCCTCATTGTAAACGGCACTTCAGGGGTAGACAGGTGGGTATCCACCTTTCAAGAATAGGGTAACAGAGCGTTCTAGCATAGCACTCATGTTTACCCGCAGTAGACGGCTGTGTATACTTTCAATTTTAGAAACAGTAAAATATTAATATTGCACGTGAAATATTAAAAACAATTTTTTAATCACACTTTTCTTCGTTTTTAATATTTCACGTGCAACGGAGACACCGAGCACTCAGCACCGAGTTAGGGAGAGAAAATGGGACCAGTGTGCCGATTGGAAAAGATCCCACAGGACATGGTGAGTCACGGGTCTCGAATCCTCTCAGTACGGTTTCCTGCAGGAGAGACAACTCTTTTATAAAATTCTGCCTCCCAGCATTGCTTTACATCTAAGAAGAACAACTCTCAAACAAATTCTTATCTCCCAGCATGCTTTAGAATATTCTCAAGAAGAAGTCGTTCCGTTCTAGGAATGCCACCGCATTGATGCATGACCGGATTCGTCGGATGACTTACCCAGTCTGCTCGCTTAGGAATTAAAGACTAGGCTACTGGTTGAGAGCTGTATTGGTTGATAGCCGAGTTTTCTGCGCGCTGATAATCATCTGACATGATCAGATTACATAGACCCGTCAGATAGCTAGATGACTATCCAACTAGCCATGTGAATAACGCCAATTTATTTGTCATTCAGCGAGCTCGTTCTCCAGATTAAACAGCAGCCGGTCACAAACAGAGTACACAAATGCTCGCACGCACTCACACACATACGCATGCACACACACTCACACACACACACATACGCATGCACACACACTCACACACACACACACACACACACACACACACACACACACACACACACACACACACACACCTTACTTTAGTAGCGAACAAGACGCTCTCCCAGGTGGATGAAACAACACATTTCCTGTATAATCACGATGTAAGGAATGCCACATTAGCACATCCCTAAAATATTCCATTTGATAGCGTCATTCCAGATAATGCAGGTGAAGTGTTACTTTGCAACTTACACGGCTACGGTAATCGACTAACGGATCGAAAAGCTCTGGCATTCTAAGCCGACTATCAATACAAAGTCGCAAACTTTGACCTCTTAATCCTACTAGGACGGTTAGGGGATTTGTAGTCAGTTGCCATTGTTCATTTCAACAATCCTTTCTTCCCGGGAGTTTTTGCAATAAACAGAGACGATTTGTGTGTGTGTGTGTGTGTGTGTGTGTGTGTGTGTGTGTGTGTGTGTGTGTGTGTGAGAGAGAGAGAGAGAGAGAGAGTAAATTTGCATATCCCAATTTTTAAATTTAATATAAATTGTTAAATTGTCAGAGTAATCTGACCTCGGGCACCCCTTATGACGGTATTTTTGAAAGTGTCAAACACCAGAGTTGAGAAAATGCTAGAAACTGCTGATCTAATGCAAACTAATTCCAACTGGGTGAGTAGTTTTTATTATCCAATAGTTATGATTTGCAAGAACGAGACCAGCCAATGGGCTGATATCTAAAAATTTACCTACTCTGATCACGAGTTTAAATTGGCAAAGAAGTCTGGTCTTGAAATTTCGTCATTAGCTTGATGGTGAATTAACTGACTGAAAGAAAATGGACTTAGAAATATTTCATGCATTTTTGCTATTGATGTGTTGTATTTTATGTAGAGATATTATCATGTGAGTACACTATTATTTCTACAAATGTTTGAACTAAGCTGCTTGAGCATAGTACACTAACACTTGCCATTGTTTTGAAATGCTGTATTTATTATGCCGTGTGCGTGTATCAGGTTAATAAATACTGTTGCAGGAAACTGTAAGTTGAGGTTGGAATGTAAGAAAGAATGGAGTTATAAAGCAATAAACTGGAAATTTAGCATCGCTCCCTGATTGTACTTTTCAGAGTGGAGCAGCCTTTCATTTTCTATATGTATGATTTGAACCTCCTGGTTTGCTGACTGTAAACTGCTTAGACTGACCGTCATAGAGGCAAGAAGCAGTGTATAAGTGTGGAGGTTACACTACACTCCATTTGATGTATGGTGGCAAAATATGCTGACTACATGAGCAATTTCTGGTATAAGGAAGTACTAGAGTTGCTGTAATTGTTATTCTGCTTGAAGAAACTGACAGAGTTGAAGAGGGCACCCAGGTTTGACTTTGAGAGAATAACAGCCCCAGCCTATCAGTGTTTTTTCAATGAGCATTGAGAGAGACATGTGAAGTTGATGGTGGACAATAAACTTGAGATATTGTTGCAAAAAAAAAGAGCATGAATTGTGGCTTTGTCTAAATCAGATTATGTAATGACTATTACAGCTTATCTCTAATAACTCCATTTCTACTCTCTGATAAGAACTACCGTGTAATATTTTGTATTAAAGTGTTGTATTGTATTTGAGAATATAGACCATGTCTACACAATTATTTGAACATGGTTTCATGGAAATATTGATGTCACGTAATCTATTTCATTGTATTTGTCATATGTATATTTGATTGTTGATTTTTTTTAAAATTGTTAAATTTATTGACCTTCTTACACATATTGGTAACCTTATGTTGAAGAAGAAAGTGGGTGGATGGGGACTTGCTAAATATAGATTAAAGACAGATTTGTCTTCTCTTTTAGTCAGAAGTTTTCCACCTATGGAATAATGTGTGACTGTAAATGTTTGTCTTTAATGTTGTGAAGGGAGAAAACGTTTGCAGCGCCAGCATATCCGCCAAATGAGAGAGACGAGTGGTGTTTGCTATGGAGAATTATTAATAATATAAATTAAGACTCTCATCACTTGCAATTAGTTATGAATGATTAATTAATTAATAATAACCATTAACTAAGTGGCATTGGCATCACAATATATATAGTGTGCGTGTGTTTTGTGTGCTTATGTATGTGTATACGTGACATTTTTTTTTTAAAATGACTATCTAATTTAATGCATCCTACTCGACTGCACCGACTGTGGTGCTACATACCGGCTACTCTTTATTATTCTAAACAACCAGCATTACAATCACCACCGTAACTTGTATCGCTCGGTGCTGTACGCAAAGTCGACCAATGGAGCTAGGAAAGAAATATTCGCGTGCTGGGATACATCTCCTCTCGAGCGTTTAATCGGGCTTTTGATGAATAATTTTCCTAATTATTCTGACAACGATACGCTCGGTCGACGCGGGACGGTAATTAAGACAGGTTTATTCAGGTATGTAAATTTTCTCCGTTTCTCTCGCCGTTAACCCACTCTCTATTGCGCTGACCTCCCTCTCTTCTCTCTCTCCATATCTATCAGTCTGTCTGTCTATCTGTCTGCCTGCCTATCTGTCTGTCTATCTGTCTGTTGTCTATTTATTTCCTTTTCTAGTCCGTCTCTTCTCTTCCCCTTCCTCCCTCATTTTCTCGCTCCATCTCTCTTAATCAATATTTGTATTTCTCTATTTCTCATTCCCTTAACTCTCTCTCTCTCTTTCTTTCTCTTCTCTTTCTTCCCACTCTCTCTCCCTCGCTTTCTTCCCCTCACTCTCATCTCCCTCTCTTTCCCCCCTCTCTCTCTCTCTAAACAAGTGGGATGACCCAGTGGGATGTTTTTCTCGTTCTTCATAAATGACTTATCAATACCGAAGATATCCATCAGGTTCAACGAATTAACTGTTTTTGTTCCGAATTTCTGTTACTGCACTCCTATCTTGCATCACTCACATTATTTTGACAGAGGCAGTTAGACGACCTTGAGATTAGAAATTGTCAGATTAGGTTTCGAAGTAAATCTCTCCAATAAAAGTCAGAAGAAAACAGTTGTACTTCAGCGCGCGCTCACACACACACACACACACACACACACACACACACACACAAACACACACACACACACACACAAACAAACACACACACACACACACATTGTAGATGTAGGAATTCGTGTTGTGTATAGTAAATACTCGGTCTTAACAATAACCACCAAGTCACTTGCAAGCCAAGCCATAGCAGATTTCATTCATCCAGTCCGTGTTCTAGTTACTAACAGAGAGAGTGTTATCGCAGCCTTAAGAAAAAGATATGAACTTGTAGTCAATGGCCTCCATTTAAAAAAGAAAATTTACAATGTCGATATACAGCCATTTCCTTCATGTACTCGTCAGAAATAAATTGGGTGCTGTTAAATTTGCCTCAGTAGAAAGAATGTGTACTCGTCAGAAATAAATTTGTCTTAGTAGAAGACACTTTAAGCGGTTAAATAGAATGACACCAAATGTAATGTTATATGCGGGAAGCTGGCAGGTGGCTGTCTTGTCAAATCTGCACGATAATTGTCAGATGTCGGCTAAGATTGTTGACGTTACCAGTGTCAAGACGACACCCTGTTTTAATTTAGATGAACGCCCAAAGTGTGTGTGTGTGTGTCGAAATTTATGGTAAATGGTGCTCTTTGTAGGAAATGTTTGTTTTTTTCTTTTTCTGGAAGACACGTTCTCAGGTTGCTAACTATAGAATGACTTTTAAAGTTTTTTGAACAAAATGTCAACAAGTTTGTTGTCAATGAAAATAGCACTATAATAAAATTTAACATCCAGTGGCAGATTTACCTTTCAGAGAATGTTCAACCATTAATTTGGCCTAGAAAACTGAACGCACAGAGTTGAGGCCCCTTACTAGAGAGGAAGTAATATTATTAGATGTAGTTGTGATGTTGATTGTATCAAAATTCGTGATAATCGTACTGAACAGGAACAAGATAATAACTGTCCAAACGAAACAAACTATTCTCTCTCTTTCCTGTATCCATTCCCCTTCTCATTCCTCTCTGTTCCCTCTATATTCCCTTTCTCTCGCTTCATCCTCTAAATTTCCCCTTCCTCTATTCTCTCTTCATCCTCTCTGTCCCCTATATTCCCTCTCTTTCTCGCTTCATCCTCTAAATTCCCTCTATTCTCTCTCTTCATCCTCTCTTTCCCCCCCTCACTGTCCCCTCTATATTCCTCCTTTCTCGCTTCATCCTCTAAATTCCCTCTCCCTCTATTCTCTCTCTTCATCCTCTCTATTCCCTCTCACTCTATTTCTTCTCTCCCCCTTTCTATTCTATTTTCTCTCATCCCCTCTCTCTTTTTTCTCCTCTCTTTATTACTCCCCCTTCTTTCTTCCGACCCCCCCCCCCTTCCCACCTCCAACTCTCTCAAACTCAAAAGTTCCTTTACCTGGCTGTCAAACAAACAAGGTTTCTTGTAAGCAAAGCGCCTGACTTCAAATAGTGCCGAGTAGTATTTTCGGAGCTCGCGTGCTAAAACGGGCGTACTTTCGGACAGACGGCGCGAGGTGCCGGCAAGATTTAACTCACGAAGCAAGCCAGCACCAGGTGAGTGATGGGGACACCGTTGTCCCAAATAGCACTTCATTAACAGACGGCGTGGAACCATGTAGCTGAAAGCATGTTTAGGTGTTTAGTCCAAATAATGACAAACGTTGTTTCTCGTTACACAGCAAAATAAAACATCCGTTGTTTTATTTAAAAAAAATACTGTGTTTGCTTGTTGAGTATTGCGTGTGTGTGTGTGTGTGTGTGTGTGTGTGTGTGTGCATACGTGTGCTAGCGCGCGCTAAATTATTATTGTTGGGTTGCGCTCGCTTAATATTTTTTTTTGAGGTGTTTTTGATTAGTGATTTAATTAGCCATCCCCCCCCCCCCCCCCGAGGTATCAAGGCTATCATTCTTCATTACATTACGGTTAACATTTTTTTCAAAATTAAAACAATATTTTATTCTTATTTATTTTTAATGTCAGTATCTGTGCCAAAGTGTTTTCCAAACTCGAACTTTTTGAGAGCTTTGCTTGATCTAGTTTCTAGACGGTGATTGTATGTAATTGTGTAGATACCAAACTCGGAATGTGTGTAAGTGTGCATTTTCTTGTTTTAGTTACTAAATCGGTCTGTGTATGTAACAACGCTACTCACGGTGAAGTTACGTTCTCTTTGTTCTAAATTCCATTCCAGTGTTACATCTTAGGTCCTTCCAGGGGACTTGTCTTTGATCAGAGCCTCCTTTTGTAAATTTCTGGCTCGTGAAACAGCCCCCCGCACCACCACCACCCCGGCCTCCGCTGCTGATTCGCGAATTTGAGAAATGACGTAGGAAGTACAAATAACAAGTCAGGTTGTAACCAACTAGAGTTATCAATGACGTCATGACAAAACCGTACACCAATTTGCAACATTTCAATCAATTCATATAAAATAACAGATTTAATCAAATGAAAGAATGAAAAAAAATGCATACACAAAATACAGGCAGTAAACAAACAAAAGGTAAATCTAATAATATTTTCAAGCAATATCAAGAGTAAAAAAGAAGTTGTCAAAATGAAATACATTCAAAACATCATTCATTGATACATCAAGGCAAAAATCTTAGTAGCAAACTAACCCCTCCATTAATTAATAGATAGACATTGTGAGTCAGCATGAGGCACATATGGCTGTAGTGACATAGGATGATCAGATGGGACAGCTACATGCAAAACAACTGCTGACTGTCAGCTCTCCACAAGCTAATCTAATACAGAAATCTAAATGCTGGCACTCCCTACACAATGGTTGTTCATGGAAGACCTAACACTGTCCAGACTCTAAATGCACAGAGCTCAATACTGCAAAGCTATCATTACAGGCAACGTTTGTATCATTTTAGATGCCAGTTTTTCTAAATTTTTCTTCAATTAAAAATAGCATATTGTCTTGTGTATATTCTGAAAGGACGAGCGGGAATTAGAATTTTAGATGCACAAATTTTTTATCCCTCCACAGAACTCGTAGAGGTCAGAGATAGGAGCTTGTTTTTCTTCTACTCTGTACAACTCAAACTCGATTTTGCTGTGCTAGTTTGGTGTTAGCTAGGCGCTAGTTTGGTTTTAATTAGGAAGAGGTTTAGTCTTATCTAGGTGATAGTTTGGTGTTAGCTATGAAATAGTTTAGTGTGAGCTAGGTGGTAGCTTGATGGATGTTTGGTGTTAGCTAGGAAGTAGTTTAATGTGAGCTATGTGGCAGTTTGGTGTGAGCTATGTGGCAGTTTGGTGTGAGCTATGTGGTAGTTTGGTGTGAGCTATGTGGCAAGTTTGGTGTGAGCTATGTGGCAGTTTGGTGTGAGCTATGTGGCAGTTTGGTGTGAGCTTGGTGGTAGTTTGGTGTGAGCTATGTGGCAGTTTGGTGTGAGCTTGGTGGCAGTTTGGTGTGAGCTTGGTGGTAGTTTGGTGTGAGCTTGGTGGCAGTTTGGTGTGAGCTTGGTGGTAGTTTGGTGTGAGTTCGGTGCTAATATGGTGCTAGTTAGGTGCTAGGTTGTTTTTGTTAGTTTCTTATCCGTGTTATGCAAATGACGGCCTGAGTGTAGCATTCACGTTCTTCCTCCACGACTGAACATTACATAAGCATTTCCTTTGTTTTACTGCTCCTGAGTCGTTTTGCAGCAAACTAATGCACCAGTCGGCATGACCTCAGGTCAAGCTAATTATAGGTTGTTTCTTTATTTATGATATCGCCGTTACTTTCATTAATGAACTTTAATGTATAAATGTGTTAAGTGTTGACTTCGCATATTAACTTTAGAAAGAGTTAAGCTTTCACTTAGAATAATTGTCTCATTAATTGCGTCAGTGATCATTATCCATTAGGAGAGAGAGAGACTGAAATTACAATTTAATGTTCTACTACATGTTCGTCTGTCTGTACGTGTGATTCATAGTGTTTTTGGGTAATGGGTTGAACCAAAGTTCTTCAAATCATATCATTAGAAATCAGTTCATAAAAATCAAATAGTCTCATTGACTGAAGGACACACATATAGAGTAATCGCTTGGATCAAGAATAATATTCATTTCATTAAACCTAAGACAGTCCTATTGGGTGTTGGAGATTCCTCTCAATCCAGCCTGATCTGCAAGTTACACAGATATTATTTCAATCATACGTTAAACCTGTATTAACTTGTTTCCGGCCCGTCTATTTCCTTCGTACAGACTTGTCGGCACGTGTGTGCAAAGTGAATGCATTAAAGTGGAAAGGAAGGGGTTAATTACCACAACTCTGAGGTTATTTTAGTGTACCTTTCCGAGTTCTAGTTCCTAAACACGGACTGCCCCCTCCCGAGTTCTAATTTCTTAATTTAGTGATTCCATTTTAAATGTGCCTTTTCCTGAGTTCTTGTTCTTTAACTGAAGACTTCTCACGTTAACCGTTCTCAAAATTTTTCTTTCTTTCTTTCTTCCGGAAATCAAACGATTGTCTTCTTTAAGCTTACTTTCATGACTCGTATTTTCTCACCTCCGAGATTGTTTCTCCCTCCCAGGTGTCTAATTCTGTTTCCGGTCACGTATCTAATGCCTCCTTTCATTTGCTTGTACGTTCTACTCCACGCATTGTATATTTTTGCCTCAGTGACTGTCTTTAAAACATCTGGTTTCAGTGTTACCTCCACACAAACACTCTCTCTCTCTCTCTCTCTCTCTCTCTGAGGCATTGTCATTTTATGTAATTGTAGACATTAAAAATCCATGTTAGTTGTTATTTTATTCCTGGGTGGGGGTGGATTTGTTGTGTGTTTGTTTTGTTGTTCTCCCTTGTTATTTCGTCATTATTTTCATCAAAACCTTTCTCTTTATTTATACGTTGTTTTGTTTGTTGCTATGTGTGTGTGATCTTTTGTTATTTGTTATTATTAATTTTGTTGTATTTTTAGTGCTTAAGTTATGAATTTAATTGTTATGTTTCAATTTTCATTAGCTGTTAAAACTTGTTATTACATTTTGTTGAAATGTAATGTTATATTTTGGTTAAATTTGGTGTTAAATTTAGTGTTACATTTTGATTAGCATTAAGGTGTTAAATTTTGGTTAAATTTAGTGTTAACATTTTGGTTAGCATTAAGGTGTTAAATTTTGGTTAGCAATAAAGAGAAATTGATCCTTCTTTGTTGTTGCCTTTATTAATATTTCCTGTTATTGTGTGTGTGTGTGTATGTATGTGTGTGTGTGTGTGTGTGTGTGTGTGTGTGTGTGTGTGTGCATGCGTTTGTGTGTGTTTTTTTGTGTCTGTGCGTTTCTGGTTTTGTGTTTGTGTGTGTGTGTGGTTGGATATTGCAAAACATATACCGTGTCCTGTTGTACGAAGTTTGAAAGTGAAATATATTGTGTTTGGCAAAGTCTTATTTATTTCTTTGTTAATATTAGGTGTTACTACTTAAAACATATGGAAACATTTAATAAAACAGTAAATCGGCAAATAAAATACTTGAAGGTAAATAACAATCAAAATGACTCAGTTTTTCAATTGCTCACAAATGATTTACAATTTAATAGAAAATGCCATTCGAGTATGTAGAATGGTTTTGCATTGTCCTAAATAATATGTAACCCTGCCTCATACATCGCGCTGTACAGTCTTACACATCGCGCTGTACTGCTTTACACATCGCGCTGTACTGCCTTATACATCACGCTGTACTGTCTTATCGCGCTGTACTGCCTTACACATCACGCTGTACTGTCTTATCGCGCTGTACTGCCTTACACATCGCGTTGTACTGTCTTATCGCGCTGTACTGCCTTACACATCACGCTGTACTGTCTTATCGCGCTGTACTGCCTTACACATCACGCTGTACTGTCTTATCGCGCTGTACTGCTTTACACATCACGCTGTACTGTCTTATCGCGCTGTACTGCCTTACACATCACGCTGTACTGTCTTATCGCGCTGTACTGCCTTACACATCACGCTGTACTGTCTTATCGCGCTGTACTGCCTTACACATCACGCTGTACTGTCTCACACGTCGCGCTGTACTGCCTTACACATCGCGTTGTACTGTCTTATCGCGCTGTACTGCCTTACACATCACGCTGTACTGTCTCACACGTCGCGCTGTATTGCCTCACACATCGCTCTGTACTGCTTCGCACGTAGTTCACTCTGGAGCACCGATAGCAGCTATGGAGCATGCTCAGTTCTGGGGGGAGATCTAAATGCACGAGAAATTGCGAAATTTCACTTTCACGACCTAGAAATACGCTTACAACTCGAACACCACGGACAGTCACACTACAACAAATTCCACGAGAGGTAGGCTGCTAAGGCAACTGATCTCTCTCTCTCTCTCTCTCTCTCTCTCTCTCTCTCTCTGCCTAAAGATAACCTTACTTATACATCAGAAGAGAAACCATATTTTATTATACTTCCAATGTCTGGCTCTGGCACTTATACTAACACAGCCACCGCCACCAGAGACAATACACCAACGACATCGACACCTACTGTAGCATTGACAATTTTAATTGGATTGTACAGATGATTGATGTGTGATTATGAGTCGAATGGCCATTTAAGTATAATAGAATACTTTTTACAATGCTACCTATCAATATAGTACATAGTAGTATACTAATAAACACCCATAGATAGATAGATAGATAGACAGACAGATTGGTATACTAATAAACACCCATAGATAGATAGATAGATAGATTGGTATACTAATAAACACCCATAGATAGATAGATAGATGGATAGATAGACAGATAAATAGACAGATAGACAGACAGACAGACAGATAGATAGATAGATAGATAGATAGATAGACTCTTCTCATGTCAGTAAAAGTATTGAAACTAATCAAAAATGAGTTGTCGTGCAACGTCTATTTTCAAATTTAAAAGCTGATTTTATATAATATCAATTTTGCAGGGTAACACAAAGAAAGAACCAACAACGTCGTACGTAAACTTTTTCAAACCTGAGAAAACGAAAAGGAAGCAAACGATAATATATGACAGAATCACAATTAACAGAATAACGAGAACACATTTCTCTCTCTCTCAAACTAGTTATACTGACGCCGTAAACAAACATAACTGAACATAATTTATCGGCTTTTTTCTTTATTGTTTTAAAGCGACAATACCCAAGACATACACCAGAACACTCAGAGGAAGTAAACAAGAGTCTGTCGTAAATCATGAGATGCATGTTTAGAATTATCTCCCTTTAGCGTAGAGAACCAGATCATTCACGGCACGCGCACCACCTAAATCTGCATTACCTCAAGAAACGTCGACCTAGTTTCCAAGCCGTGAAATTAAAACACCCTGAACCCCGACACCAACAATAACATCACCGACATTAAAATGTCGACTGGGTTCGTCGGATTTGACTCTAGTTCTATCATTCCAGGTAGCGGACACAGGACTGTTTGTGAATCTAGTTATTTAACTCTAGCGTTATAGAAATGCTGTTCGTGACTCTGAGTCTGTAACTCGATGTGGCGGACACAGAAATGCTGTTCGTGACTCTGAGTCTGTAACTCGATGTGGCGGACACAGAAATGCTGTTCGTGACTCTATCAGTCTAGCGCTATAGCTCGATGTGGTGGACGCAGAGAACTGTTCGTGACTCGATGTGGCGGACGCAGAGATACTGTTCGTGACTCAATCTGTAACTCAATGTGGCGGACACAGAAATGCCGTTCGTGACTCGATGTGGCAGACAGAAATGCTGTTCGTGACTCTAGTCTAGCGCTATAGCTCGATGTGGTGGACGCAGAAATGCTGTTCGTGACTCTGAGTCTATAAATCGATGTGGCGGACACGATGCCCCTGGTCACGATAAATTGGTCCACGAAATCAGTCGATGACAACGCGCAAACTCATGTCATTCAATCACTGTCATCCGGCTTCCATAACCACTCGCACTTCACATATGCTCTTACTATTCATCTATTATTGTTGTCACAAGAGGTGGCAGAGAACCAGAGACCTGTTTGAATATGCACGCATGCATTAAAAATTAATATTAAATTAATTCCATCTGTAAACGATATATGCGATCGCCCTATAAATGGCGAGATGTTTTCTAATCATGTTATCTGCCTGTTTGTTTGTAACTCATATAATTATAATGAACGAAAAGATCGTTTTATACACAGTCCGGTCAAAAAATTAATTGTCTACGCGCGCTGAAATAGTCTTTTCGGTGTGTCAGCTGTACATAGGAAATATGCATCTCTAAATAGCAAATATTCATTTAAACATCTTGCCTACTCATCTCTAAATAGCAAATATTTCATTTAAACATCTTGCCTACTCATCTCTAAATAGCAAATATTCATTTAAACATCTTGCCTACTCATCTCTAAATAGCAAATATTCATTTAAACATCTTGCCTACTCATCTCTAAATAGCAAATATTCATTTAAACATCTTGCCTACTCATCTCTAAATAGCAAATATTCATTTAAACATCTTGCCTACTCATCTCTAAATAGCAAATATTCATTTAAACATCTTGCCTACTCATCATTTGTAATATCTTATCTATCAAGTATTTCAATTTTATGGCAGTTTATTAAAGAAACTGTTTTAGTTAACGAAACTGGCACTTTTTTTTCTAGAACAAAAACCATCACTGAACAAATGTCCGGCATGCATTCAAATTAGTTATTTCCACTTTCTTTTCAACGCTTTCTTCTTTCAAACACTTTTTTTGTTGTTGCAAGGTTTGTATTTGTTCCCGCCCCTTCCCGTCCTTTTTTCAATATTTTTTCTCTCAATCTACACACAAAATGTTAAATAGCATGTAGCACCCATACACCTATAATGTAAGAATGGGCACTCTTTTGCAACCAATTGTTTAAAGACAGCAAGAATAAGTTCCCTTGTATAATTCAATTGTATTTGAATAAAAGTAAATTAGTGGTGTTGTGAAATATACATAAATACTTTTTAGAATAAGATAAATGAATATATGTAAAGAATTTATTTAGATTTTTGAAATGCATAAATTTTCTCCATAAACAAAAACTGAGGAGAAATAGGACAGACATTCGATTTGAAAAAAGCAATGTATACATTATTTGACCTACGAATACCTATTTTCAGACGACAGAGAAGGATTTTCTATAGAAAATTGACGTCAAGGGGCAATTACTCTCTGGATGGCACTAGTCCGCAGTCTAAGGCTAGACGCTATATTAGTCGAGGGCTCCGCATTTAACCCAAGTGACCTTTGTGAAGCCAAATTAATAATGTCTGGATAAATTTTAGCTGTAGTTTGATCCAGAAAAAAGGAAACAGCAGGCTTTCGGTGGATATTCTGGGATCACTTTTTGCCTGGGCAGTAATTCACTTAAGTTTTCCCGTTTTTAAAAAAAACAATAAAACTATCAGATCTATGAACCGGATGTATCGTCCCGCCCGATAGATCAGACACTAAGGCTGACTAAGCCTATCACCTCGACCTAGGGAGCGGTTTAGAGTGACTCGTAAATTTATTTATTTATTTTTTTTATCCAGAACAGAGATTGAAGCTGGGTCACTTCAGCGCTAATGCCTGCCCCATCTGAAATTAAAAATCTGTTGTGGTGCTGCACACTAATGGCGGGCCTGACACATGCTTCAGCCACAGCACTGACTGTTATTAGATACTCATCTGTTCTTAAATCTCGCCAACTTTAGTCTGATTCCCTTCTTTACAGTTCGTTTTGTCTTTGTTTAACTTCCGCCGACACTGACGGTGCTATAAATAACTTTAGCCTTCTTCTCAGTTTGATTTTTTTTCTTCTCACTTTCAAAATGCAATTCTTACATGTATATTACTGACGGTGTTTTTTTTCCACCGTGCGATTTATTTCTGTATATTTCAGTAAGCGTTGATTATATTATGGGCACACAGTGTTCATTTACCAACATTTAGTATTCTGTTTCTATCATCAAACAATCACTTTAATATCAATATTATAGCGTGGTGTAAACAAACAGGAGCATCACTGTGTATTTATACTTTAATATATAAGCGTTTTTTCACGATTTGGTTCGTTCGGTTCGTCATTCAACTTAAGCCTTCCAAGTGATAGGACGTTATTTCTCACTCGTCAAATCTACCGGACTGCCGATTTTTGACAACAATGGGGAAAAAATGAACATTAGAGATACAGTCAAATCTACCGGACTGCCGATTTTTGACAACAATGGGGAAAAAATGAACATTAGAGATACAGTCAAATCTACCGGACTGCCGATTTTTGACAATAATGGAAACAAAATTAGCATTAGAGGTACAGTCAGCGCCACCCCTACACCCTTTTCAGGGCAGGAAGAAATAGAACACATTTCAGGGCTACGAAGGTTGATTTCAACCCCAAACTTGGCGAAATATACGAGATATGGCTATCATCACTGTGCCTAAAAATCAGAACCAAAAGCAGAGGCAAATAGCTATGTACTATCTTTCAATATGCTACACAAGAAACTATTGTGCCATACGCTAAGCGGTGATAATAAGTAAGATCCTGCAAGAAGAAGTGGGCCAGGAGATCAAGAAGCCAACAACAGATGCTGGAAGATAGGCAAACAACACCCACCAGCACATGCGAAAAGGAAAGCAACAATTATTTGGAAAATTCCACCTACCACGAAAACCAACGTATTTTTTTCTCAAACTACAGTTACCGAAGCTGATGAGAGAAACAAATTCAATCTACACCAACGGAAAAGAAAACAAAATTAGTTAACGCCCAGACGAAAAAAATTGAAATTAAGGGGCGGGGGGGAATAATCCAAACTGAGCCTGAACTCCAAAAGGTCACAGTGACCGAAATCGATGAATACTCGAGGATGCTCGAGGCTTTCACCGTTGTCAGCGCCAACAGCAACAAAAACAGCAACAACAACAATTGAACAACCACAACATAAGAAAGAAAACAAGAAGAGGAATCGGCCGTGCCCCCTGGTATTCGGCGAACTGAAGAAGAAAAAACACCTCACGATGCCAGCCGGCGGCGACAAACGGACACAGAGAAAAGGAAAAAAGAACACCTACCACTACCACCACCACCACCAAGAGTACAGAGAACAGCAGTATCCGCAGTGTGGATTCTTTAATCACCCCACTGCGGACATGATCCAACTTCTGCTTGACCACCTGTACAGGCCGTCAGCACCCGCTTACGCTCATCCCAACAGACGCCGGGACAGCGACAAAGACCTCGTCATCAGCAATGGGGAGTAGGGTGTGTGTGTGTGTGGGGGTGAACAATACGTGCGTGTGTGCGCGCTAGGTACAGACTTGGTGTGCTTCTAGCCCGGGCTCTGTAAGATACCCCCCCCCTCTCCCTACAACAACCATATTAGCCCACAGACTAGCGGGCTAATGGATGCTTCTGCAGGCCAGACATGAGGATAACGCACAACAGGCCACCATTCATCATCACCACTTTCCTGTCTACCACCCTGCACTGTCTTTCTTCACCGTCAACTCTATCAACAGCGAAGTGGCGAGTTCATACTTGCTCACTTGAACTTGACTGTGAAATCCGAAACATGACGTCATACGCTACAAATAACGTAAGAATGTAGATACACTGATCGTAATCATACATTTCATTTATACTTTCGTTTGCAAAAGATCAGGAAGAGAGGAACTATTTTATCAAATAAAAAGGACACTTGGATTTTTGTTGTGTAGCATACCAGGTTTATTAAATGTGTTCTGTCTACTCCAACAACGATGTTGCTCAACACTGATGATCGCAGACTCGCCTGTTTACGATTTGTTATTGACTATTTATGTTGATTTAATTATATTATATTTATGTTATAAGGACATTGTTAAAATAAGACCAACCTTCACACGTAATTTGAATCCTATATACGTATAACGATTGTTCATGCCATAAAGAATAGTGTGACGGCCTAGGGGAAACAACTTTATAAAGGAATTACTTTTTAAAAATATAAATGTATAGCTTCCCTTTAAATATAACAATGAGGCTAAGATACACTGTTATCTGAAAAATAAACAATTTAGCAATGATTTAAATTTTAACAGCTGTTATGATAACTCTTTTAACAGGTTATTTCACCATGCTGCTTAATCACATAAACAGATTAACTAAAGCTTGTGTATTGTTTAAGACAAGTTGAATTGCAAGGTTTTTTTATTGCTTATATAAAGGCTAATTGAAACTTCTTTTCTCCCTATAAATAAGCTAACTGAAACCACTTAACTGCTTATAAACAAGACAATTGAAACTTCTTCACTACTTATAAAGCTTATGAACAGATAATCAGGTTAATTAGAACCTTTTCACGTTAAGGTTCATGTTAATCAGATTAATTTAATATTTTCTGCCTGTAAACAGATTGATTGGAGCCACTTCACAATCTGATTATTATTATAATCTGTCAATTGATGCACTATCTTACTTATCTGATTCATCAGTGATGAGGTTACATTGATGACTTTTTAAAAAATGTATAGGCAGTTAATAAAATGCAGTAGCTGAAAATGTTCTGTAAGCGAATAATTCACTCCAGATTGGGAGGGGGGAGGGGGTAATGCCTTCAGTTACTCCTTTCCGTAATTAATCTTGGGTAATACTTTCTCATCCACTGACCATCACTAATGTCTTCACAGCCACTGCTACTTTGAAGGAACTTTAACTCATCCCTATAGATATGTTTTTCTTTAATTAAACGTTTTCTTATTACTGTCTTGGGGTAAACAATTGTGTAAGAGTTGATAACACATGATAAATATGATTATAGGGCACAAACAACAAAAATCAAACACACATTTTATGATCACATCACAATCATATTTTTGTTTGTTGTCTTTAATTTATCTCTGAAATACTTCAAATAGACTTGAAAGTAGTCTACAATAAGTGACATGAATTACCAATGACAAGAGCAATTATTGTTTGTATAAAAAATTAAATTGCATGTACATGTGTGTGTGATGGGAATGGTGGTGAAGAAAAATGTGCAACCATATGTTGGAGAGATAGTGAGTGGGTGGGGGCTCACTAAATATAGATTAAAGATGGATTTATCTTAAGTTTTCCACCCACGTAAATACTGTGTGATAGTATATGTTTGTCTTTAATTTTGTGGAAGAGAGAAATACAGTGCCCGCATATCCACCACAAGTGGTATCTTCTGGAGAATTATTAATAAGATAAATTAATATCCTCATCACTTGAACTTAGTTATGGATGATTAATAATAATAATAATCATAACCTATAACTGGGATGGCATTAATACCTCACTTACCTTTGGACAAAAAGTAGAACACTTTGTAAAATATGAAAAATACACAGCAAGTAATTAAGATAACAACAAACATTTAGTACGGTTTCCTCAGGTTTAATAACCAATGGATGCATGATATTTAAGGATAGGTGCTCTTATGGTGTCACCAGTGAGTTTGTACAAATATATATTCCACATCAAAGTTGGCAAGGCAAAGTGTTGTGTGCAGGGTTTTCAAACAACCCAGAGGACTGAAGACTCACAAAGCAATATGCTTACAAACTGGTCAAAGAATAACATCTTGAAAGAAATTTGCAGACTGTAGCAATCAGTCATGACTTATGCAGTGTTCACACTGGGCAAAGAATTGTATAGTCAATCAAGACAATTGTTCTTTAAATCATAATGATGTCAGTTTTTTGGCCTAATAGGTCAGTTAAGTGTAAACATCACTTTAGGATTGTGAAAAAAGGTTAGTTAACTAGATGAGGGAGGAACTATTGATGTAGAACTTGTCTCCATTTTCTTGATTTCCATAGTGATCTGCGTCAAATCTTGCACAAATGTTTGTATCTGAAATAAATAAATTTGTTTTATCATTATAAAGCAAAACATAGCAAATTATAGATTATAAATTTTATAAATACAAATGTAATATTTATGTTTTTTGCAACAGTAAATTTTATTTAACTTTCTTCTCCCAATGTTTTCTGACTTGAGCAGGATTTGATAATCTTTTGGATGTTCTTAGAATATGTTTTTGAAAATTTAGTTTCTTTTTTCCTCATTTAATTAATTTGTGTAAAAATTATGTTTCCTTCTTCTCATATATAGTTTGCGTAAAACTACTATTCATTTTTTTGTTTCTTTCCTCTCATAATTAACTTGTGTAAAACATGTTTCTGTTCTTTGCTCATACAGATAACTTGTGTAAAAACAGTTTTCTGTTCTTTGCTCACACAGATAACTTGTGTAAAAACATTTTTCTTATCTTTGCTCACACAGATAACTTGTGTAAAAACAGTTTTCTGTTCTTTGCTCATACGGATAACGTGTGTAAAAACAGTGTTTCTCTTCTTTGCTCACACAGATATTCTTGCAGTAATGAATATCAAACAAAAAAAATCAAATTCTTCTGTCCATTTTCATTTGCCACTGAGTAAATCAGAATCAAAGCAACAGATGCCAAAATCAATCTGTTTTTTTGAAAATTAGTGTGAATTACAAAACTATGCTCATCAAGCTAAAAGCTTTCAGAAAATATAGAGTTCTATTACAAGCATGAATGGCAGACTGAATATAAAACTTATTTTAGTATTAGTTGCATGGAATGTAGGGGTACATTATAGATATGCATGAAGACTGCTTGTAAAACTTATTTTAATATTAAAATATTAGTTGCATGGAATGTAGGGTTGTATTATATATATATGCATGAAGTTTGCTTACAAAAATTCTTTAGTTAAAATATTAGCTGCACTATCTATGTCAGCATAGTGGTTGAAGAAGTGCTTAAAATAAATAATGACATATTTTTGAAATTTTAAGAAAATGCACTGATCATATATAGCAATTCAAATGACACTGTATTTCAATATCCATGTGTAGCAATATAACATACAACAATAAACAATAATCTTTTCATCAAGTTAATAGATAGCACTCTAAGTATGTGGTTAATACACAATGAAATGAATAAATAAATACTAGCATATTTTAAGTGACTGACACTGCACCATCAATGTAAATGTTGTAAAGCATAATACTTATTATAGTTAATGAATTGCAAAAACTTACTAATGGCATGTTTATCAATTAATCACTTCATCCTGCTTATAATCACCTAGTTATGCTGGGAAGAAATATAGATCCATGGCTTGCAAAATTATATTTAATGTTTTCTTTATAATATTTATAATATGCCTGAAGACCTTTATTTTTTTTTCTTTTGGCATCAAATGAATACTGACCTGTGCGAGCTGGTCATTTGTCTCTTCTGCTTCATCAGCCTGCTTTTGGTGCTTCTTGACCAGCTGGTACAAGTTGTGAGTGGCCCTGAAATAGACAATTTGATGCTCAGACTATCCGCAGGAAAATAAATCGTGCAAAACAGGTTACAATATTACAAAACATCAGCCTGGTGAAAGAAAATATAAGTAAAATAAAATGGCCATAATTTAGGAAAACAAAGCAGGTAATTTGTCTGTAACTCCTTGCAAGAGTCACATTTCACACAACAATCAATGCAAATCTAGTTTTCAAATCTGAAAAAGATCAGGACAAAAGATGTTACTCAGATATAATATAGTGCAATGCAGTAATTATGATTCTCTAAACTAAACTGCAAGGTAAAAGACCTACACAGATCAAGAGAGATTAAGTTACAATGAAATCTCATATCCAAAGAGAAAGCATAATATCTAGCAGATAATACATGTACAATATATATTGAAATAAACTCTAATTCTCAAATCTCAAAGAAACAAGAGACATAAAATTAACACCCATACTCAAGTGCAATGCTAAATAAAGTTTAGTTTTCAAATCTGAAAGAGACAGAAACAGACATAAGATGAATACCTACAAAACAATGGAGTACAAATCCAGATAAAGTACAGTTTAAATAATATAAAACTGATCAGTGCAGTATATATCTAAATAAAGTATATTGTACAAATCTAAAAGAGATTAAAGCATAGAATTAATACCCACAAACCAGTGCAGTACAGATCTTGATAAAGTACAGTTTACAAATACAAAAGACAAGAGTAAGATTAATACCACCTACCAGAGACTAATACAGTGCAGATCCAGAGTAAGTTGAGTTTTAAAATATAAAAGAGAATATGGCTAAAAGTAACACTGACCCAAGTGCAGAACAGATCTAGGTAAAATCTAGTTTTCAAATCTAAAACTGACATCACATAAAACAAGAGTAAAATTCCTCACATCTTGATGCGACCTAGTAAGAGCGTTTTCTTGGCAGCCGTATTTTTTATGTGGTTCCATACTGACTCCCACTTGACTGCTTCACTTTGGGCCTCATCAAGCCGTGTTTGAAGCCCAGACAGTTGGTTATTGTAACCGAGAACTTCATTGTCTTTCTCCTCCATGTACTTTATCAGATCCTGTCTTTGCTTTTCAATAACCTCCTGGTTCTTCATATCGCGTTCAACTAAGTCCTGGAAATAATAATGAGTAATAATTAATCTATGTGTGCTGAGTGCAAGACTATTGTAATTAATGCTGGTATTCAAAAATAACTGTTAACAGCTACTTAGAATAAACAAGAGCAACCATAAATGGCTATTTAAATTAGATAATGTGCATTTACTTTTTAATCTTTATGCATCAATCAAAATAAACATTCAGGACATTCAGGACACTGATTTAAAATTTAATTAATCAGTTAACAATTAAATGGGCTCATCAGACATTTTAAAATTCTAAATTAAAGTGTTGAATGGCCAAGTAGCCAAACATAGGACAAGATTTTAAACACACACACACACACAGACACACACACACATACACACACTGTTCCCTCTCCAATAAATTATCTCCCTTGTGCAGCCTGTTGCTTTAGTTTTCTTATTAGAAATCAATTAAATTGGAATTAAAATCAAATAAAATTAAGTTTTGTTTTATAATAAAAAGCAAATTGCAATATCAAGAGGTAATAATTAGGAAATAAACTAAATTATATAAGAAACCTGACTGACATTAAACTCAGTCACAGTGAAGATAATTAGACAATGCATAACAAACTATCGATATTGTTGCCCCTACCTTGTAATATGCAGAGGATGGAGACAGAATTATTAATGCCAAAAGAGTTTCTTTCTTTTTCTTTTTAAAAGAGGTATTATTTTTTGTAATTTCTTTCTTTTATAATGAAGTTGTTTCCTTACAATAAGTGCTACAAATTGAAGCACTCCTGCACAATTTTAAAAAATAAATAAAATAATAATTTGATTCATGCAAACATGTGTTACAGCCAATGTTCCCTCTAAGGTGCATGGCTGAACAGCTCATTAGAAAATGCTGCACAGTAGTTTCAAAATTCTGCACACAAGTTTTGGTAGGAAGCTCAAACAACGGCCAGTTCTGTGCATACCGGAAAAATATTAGAGGGAACATTGATTACAGCATGTAATGGAACATAATAATACTTATTCTGTATGCATCAGACAGCATGTCTTCTTGTGGGATAAAACATAAACTTTTAAGTGTTCATCCTGCGTATGTTTAAAATTGGTAAATTTTGACTAATCATCAAAAATGTTTGTTACATATTTTTTAAAGTTTAGAAGAACAATTCTTTTCAATTTCTGTTAAGCTTTGCTCTTCAGTCAAATTGCTGAAATGCTTCTTAAACAGATTTAATGCTTTAGTAATCTGATTTTTTTTTCTATTATAACCAGAAATGGTCAATTTACCACAGTGAAATGAAAAATCAGTAAAAATCACAAATTTAATCAAGCAATTGTAAAAACTGTTAAGATCTGCAGCACTAATTATTACACAATTAAAAATGTTCTCCTGATTGTGTGTTTGTGTGTTTGTGTGTTTGTGTGTGTGTGTGTGTGTGTGTGTGTGTGTGTGTGTGTGTGTGTGTGTGTGTGTGTGTGTGTGTGTGTGTGTGTGTGTGTGTGTGTGTGTGTTGTGTATTTGTGTGGCATGTAGAAGTTATGTTTCACTACACAAATAAGCATGTTCGTCTAATGTGTAGCAGTTATCATGTTTTACTATACAAATAAAAATGTTCACCTGGTGTGTAGCACTCATCAAATTGTATTATGCAATGTAGCAGTTATCATGTCTTACTACACAAATAACAAATTTTCAGATAGTGTATAGCAGTTATAATGCCTTATTACAAAATATAAAATGTTCGCCTGTTGTGTAGCAGTTATCCTATTTTAATACTCAAATAAATAAAAGTTCACCTGGTGTGTAACAGTTAGTAGGTCTTATTGCAAAATATAAAATGTTCACCTGGTGTGTAGCAGTCAGCGTGTCCCAGCGTGCGATGATATCCCGCAACTCATGGAACTCTTCTCCTGCCTCCAGAACTTTCTCCATGTAGCGATGGAAGATGGTGTACTTTTCTAGTTTCTTCTGCAGCTTGTCTTTCTGCTTGCACAAGGCACTGTTTTCTTCCTCCAATCTAGGTCAAAAGAAAATTAGAAGAAAAAAATGATTATTTCTTCAATTGGCTTATAATTATTTTCAATAATGTCACCTTACAAAATGGTGATCAGTAACACTCCTGTTCTGTGTTACCATTACAAGTATGATGTTTAACCTTAATTGTAAAAACTTGCAATTCTCCTGCATACTTGGGAAATTATTTTTGGTGGTAGTGGAGTGGGGTGGTGATGGCAGCATCTTATATATGAAAAATTACATTATGATGATGGACCATCATCATTGTCATTATCATCATTATAGTAGTAGTATTTACTCAAAGAGCATGAATCCAAAAATGTGTGATGAGAAATGTTCTTAACATCAATATATATTTCTTGTTCATTTTATATTAAACTGTCACTTGGCAGTAAATCTTATCTTACATTACCTGTTTATCTCTTAGTCTTTCAGTGACATGAGTTCTCTCTCATCAGTTGCTTTCTTCTTCACTGTCTACCTCTTTGTATGTTTTCTCTCATCCTTGCTTTTTTACCTATCTATTCCTTTGTCGTTCTGTTTCTTGAGTTCTGCCTCATTGCTAACTGTCTTCTTACCTGTCTATCTCTTTGTCTTTCTGTTTCTTGAGTTCTGCCTCATTGCTGTCTTCTTACCTGTCTATCTCTTTGTCCTTTTGTTTCTTGAGTTCTCTCTCATCACTTGCTTTCTTAACTGCTCTTGCTCTCTTGGAATCATTTTCCTATTTTTAAAAAAAAAGTTTAAATAAAAATTTCAACAATTAGAAATACACTGAAAGTAAACAAAAATCTTCTCAGCCCACATATAAATACAAATCCTCTGTAAATGTAATAAGAGATGAGGAAACAAGCTACAATCATGACAGGATCTATCCACATTCAAAAGCCCTTTGAAAACATTCCATTTGGCTGACCTAAGGAACAAAAACATCAGGCAATGTTAATTCTACTTTGTTCAACTAAACTTTTTTTCAGTCAACTAAACAGATTATGCTAATTTCCTAAACAAGCTGTTAGTCTTCTAAACATATTAAATATTTTGTTACTCTTCTAAACATACAAAACATACTGTTAGTCTTCTAAAGCTAAATAAATGACATGAGATTAAATCTTACAAAAACACTATATCATCTTGCAATAAGAGTGTGAGAAGTGTGCTTACATGTATTGTAAGTGTGTATGCATGTGTATACTGTTAAAGCTTAGAGACACAAAAATAAATAAGCTTTAAGCTTACAAAAATGGATTGTGTATTAAAAAAACATAAGATTAAAGCTGTCAAAAACAACAAATATTCATACCTTAAATAAGAAGTGTTCAAACATTTCATTTTAAAAGACAATTTCCAAATATGATAAATAAAAATATTTTATTAAACATTATTTTGAGATATACAGTCTGTTCTATTCTTAATATTAAAAAGTGCTGTGAAAATTACACCGATTTAAAAATCCTGACACTGTTTAAGATGGCAAGACTGATGAAAAATTACAGGTTACCTTAAGAAACTTGTCAAACTTGAGAAGAGATTCTTTCAGCTGATATTCTTTGCGTTCCAACTCTTCACGCCTCTGTTGCAGGCTTTCCATTTTCATCTGGAACTCCTGTAACACACAACATATTGATTTACAGATGAATCAAACAAATGTGTTATAAGCACTTCATACAACCGCATGAACATATAACAGCATTTGTGTAGCAGAAACACACAACATGCTGGATTACAGATCAATCAAGCACTTCATGCAACAGCATAAACAAATAATGGGATTTGTGTAGCAGAAACACACAACATATTAGTGTACAGATAAATCAAGCAAATGTATTACGAACAGTTCACACAACATCATGATACAATATGCACAACACTCCTGTCATGCAACATATTTAACATGGCCATTAAAAACAAAACCAGCCTGCCTGTATAATGAGTCATCAAAATAAGCTGAAGTGACAGGCCAATTTTGTGGACATAATATTTTCTTGTGACATATGTTAATAAAAAAATAATATTCTCAAGAACTCATTCAAAATATCTGGTGTTATAAACTCACATCATGAGACAATTTCACAGTTAGAATTCTGTTTTCACACTCAGATCATACAGCATTAAAAAAAAAAGGAAACAAATCAGGGGTACATAAGCACAGTCAAGTCCTCAGGATACATTTCACATTGTATAAAAGCATGTGCAAACTTCAATTTTAACCCTCTATGTGTTATGAATTAGTTTATTGACAGTGTACCAGGTGTACCTAGCCCGGTGCAGTTACATCAACTGACTTTCTGTAGTTTCATCGTAGTGGAGCTTAAGCTGTAGACCAAAATAACTCAGCAGACAGCCAATGGCTCGCATGCAGTGGAGTGGATTAAACATTTTCAAAGATTCAGTCCTGATTCACTAATACTAAAGAATGCTTGGTAAAAGATCTTTATAAGAAAATTTATTTTTGACAATCAAATTTTCACTGTATAGTGTGTGATAATGTTATGGGCTTATTATATAAGTCTATAATACAGAATTTGTATTTCATGACTTTGCAAGCATTAATCAAAATGGTTAATGTGTTAGAAGTAGGTGAAAGATTTTGTAATCTGGTCACTCCAAAACATAAAATCTGCACAATGTCTGTTTCAGTGACTTAAATTATGTGATTTTCAACCTACACAAACATTTCAGAGAGCAAGTGATTAATCCTGGAGATAAAAATGTGCACTTGAAGAGTGGGATGTCAATATTGTGGAAGTCCTGAAGTAGGTAATTAATGTTTTAAGTGCAGAAAAGCACTGATTTACATGATAACAAGACCTAGTGAATACAGAGTTACATGTTTTCACTATTTTTGTATAGAAGCTAGAGTATATATGGATGACTCTGTGTGTGTGTGTGTGTGTGTGTGTGTGTGTGTGTGTGTGTGTGTGTGTGTGTGTGTGTGTGTGTGTGTGTGTGTGTGTGTGCATGCATGTGTATTGTTATACAGGAACTGGGCATATTGTAACTGGACATAAAGAAAGGTAATACAAACATAGATTGCTATTTAAAAAAATAGTCACCACAAGAAAAACTTAGTTACTGTTGCATTTTTAGTGGTTTAAAAATAATTATGCCTACCTCTTTCTGTGCAGCTAAGGCCTGTTCAACCTCTGCCATCTCCCGCCGCTTTTCCAGGAGGCGAGTGGCAGGAGTCAGATGATCATCCTCCCTCTCTGGCATTTTTCTGAAATGGCACCAGCAAGAATGATTAAGGGCATTAATGGATTGCAAAATGTCCAACAATGAAATTGAAAGTGATGCACGGTGCACAATGATGTGATGAAATAAATGCAATAACAAGGTGAAGTTACACAAAAACAAAATAGGTGTGAAATGACACAGAATTAAGTGAGATGACATAAATCAATGTGAAATTATACAAAATGAAATTAAAATATTTATTTAAATAGTGAGTATGATATGACCATAAAAATGAAAAATGGCTGGTTAAAAACATTAATACTAAACTCTTTCTATAAACAGAAGAGTATGAAATGGAACACTATGGAGTTTAAAACAGAATGAGATAAGAAATATACAATAAATATGAAATGGAATACTAGTTACTACTATTAAAAAATCTGACATAATGTGAAATAGAAAATTATATATTATAAAACATATTATACAAAATATAAAGCGTATGTTGACTGATATACAATGAAATGTAAAACAAAATTAGACAATTTGAAATGACGCATAAGGGAAAATATAATGGAAACCTGATTGGCTTGAAATGGTATATTAGTCAATGGGTATGAAACTGAAAAGTACAAAAGGTGAAATAGAAAATGGAAATTAAAAAAAATACTTTAATAATATTACATCTGACTAATATATATGACTCCAGTTTAACATTATAACTTTAAACGCAGATACATAATCAACATGGCGATGATATTGTTGACATACAAAACGAACATATATTGAGGGTTAGTAGAGTTACGTTTATTACCTTAAGAATAGCTATCAGAAAATTCAAATGCATATTAAAAATTATTATTTAATATATTTATAATAATTCCATGGGTTAAAAAGGCAGTATTTTCTGAGAATAGCAACTTTGCTTTTGAGTCGTGCATAGCCAAATGCTGTCAGATATTCATTTACGTGCAACCTATTTGCTGCTGTAGTGAATGTACGGAAAATGTCGAGACTTACACGAGGAGTTTATCCTCGAAAGTAGTGCGAAAATATTCCTCGAGACTGACGGTCATTTTGAAGATATTCTTTAATTAAGCAAAGACTGAAGTATGAAAATCTTCGGTAAAGGACTCAATTCTGTCAGTGATTCGTGGACTCTGGCGCCATTTAGCAATGGCGTCGTTGCTTAGTGACTAAAATCGCAAAAACTTTAATTATCAACCTTAAAAAATATATTTATTTATTTTTAACAAAAGGCTATTATATTTTAATTTAACTATTTAGAAGATTTAAATTCATTTTCCTTAACTTTAGAAAGAAAAGCATCTGTTATATTTACTAAGTATTGTTTAGGGGTAATTGAAAAGCCGAATTACAATGGCTGACTTCAAGATTATTCTCTTCAAGCAACCATATGGCGTAAAATAATATAATTAGATTTCTTTGTCTAAAGGTCGATCTTTTTCTTTCCACAGATTTTCACATTACTACTTTGAGTGCTCTGTACATCCCTGAGTAATGAGAAACTTTAGCAAACAGCTACTGTTATTTTTACATCGGTAGAAATAGGTCAACTTTAATCATGGCTCTGTACCCGTTATTTCATTCATACATCATTTCTTTTTTTTTTTTTTTATTCACTTTGATTTACAAACACTTTTTACGTTTGACTAAGGTTAATTTTGTCTTGATTTATTCTCTTTAATATTTACCTCCAATCAATGCCGATTTATGCGCACTTAGGAAAATCAAAGGGTTCAACCTACATAAATCCACCAAATCCATCTGACCCTTGCAGCTCACAATAGCTCATTCCTTTTTAATTGAGATAATAATTATTTATAATTTATTCTTAGTTTATTGATTGATTATTTATACATTTATGTACATATAATGATTAATTATCCATAACTGTCTAGCGAGGTTAGGGCAGAGAGATTAAATTGATACATGTGCTACTGTGGGTAGGTGTGGGACGCGTTGCCAGTAGCCTCGAGCGAGCCAATATTTAATATTTTCTGGGTGTTTTAATTGAGCTTTGTTTACATGTAACAGCACTTTTACTTCAATAATCGATTTCTACCATATAATCAGTACTGCACCACGTGCAGCCTTATGTCGATTTCAATCAGATTCTTTCAACGTGAACTAGCGAAACTAAAGTTGCTCTAAATCTGAGTTTTTAGTTTTGCTTTTACCCAAATCCCTGTCATTGCCTTTAAGTAAAAAGGTTAACGCTTAGTTTAAAACTATAACGTAGCTTGTCCTGTTCATAGTCTAGAATTGTTAGCAATTTAACCCATATAAATATAATGTATTTGATTTGATGGAGGATTGGAAGCTTTTCTGACACGAAGAGTGTCCTTCGTTCCGCCATCACAAAGTGTTCAAGGCACACCCGAATTCTATCCAATCAGCACTGTCGTTACAAAGAAAATATTTGCCTCGAAGGCGTCCCTTGCAACGGCAACAGCGAGAGTGTCTAAAATGATGGGTTGGGAGGGAGAGAGGTTGTGGGGTGCGTCACATGGTAAAGTCCGCGATAACACTTAAGGAGAAGCAATTTCCTACACCACCCCCTCATAATACTCCCTACTGACCTCCCGGCAGAGACGCACGCTCGAAAATTACAACTCACCACCTTTACAACTGCAGTAAAGGCCGCTCTACATCTGTACAGAATTAAATTAAGTCTTAAAAACTGACTCACAAACGAGGGTCTAGTGAGGGAAAGTAGGCGAAATTCATCTTAAGATAAGATAACCGAGTCAGGAAGAATTTATTGCAAGGTAGTTTTGTGTGTTTTACACAGTTCAGTAAAGTCTTGGACTGTGTACTGACTCAAAAACTGTTAAAGTCTTCTGAGGAAAAGTAGGAGAACACATCTTAGATTGTTATTTATTTAAGTATGTATTCCCTTTTAAAACGTTTTAGTGCGTCGACATTCGTGACCTGTGAGTCTTTCTATCTGGATTATGAGTACAAATTATTTTTATTTTAACTGACGACTTTTGTGTGCTTGGTCGTATGATTTCAATTTACATTAGCTTTTAAATTGTCACTTTCAGGAAGTCGTCTTTATTCACCGTCGACCAACGTTATCTTCTCTTTCATAAGTCCCCCCCCCCTTCCTTTCAAGGTCCTTTAACACATAATCAACTTGGTTTGTATATATGTATGTTTCAACGTAAGTCATTCTTTGAAGGGTACTGGTTAGCGTGCTCGCCTACGTATTTTCAAGTTGTAGCACCCGGGTTCTAGTCTCGCCGGGTACCGACTTTTTTCCCCTTTTATTTATCTTCTTAAAAAGGATTGAAAAAAATGTAATTGATTTATGTGGTTTTAACGATTTTTAAAGAAATGTACATCATACAGAAGTTTCAATTCAAATGGCGCATTATTGGAGTTTTATTGCAATTAGACAGTTCGGAGGAATCCAACATTTGTGATATTGTCTTGTCTAAAATAATAATAATAATACAGTTGGCAGCACAAGGTACCTTAATTCAAAGGCAAAAAGACAACTTTAATTTTTTCATTGAAACACGCTGCACCAAGTAAAGATTTCCGACAAAGGTGCATTCATAAAGAGAATATATTTATTAACAATTTTTTGTTTACAAATAAATGTGTTCACAAGTAATATAATTATTAAAGAAAATTTTAAAACAAATAAATTTCTTCTTTTTACTCTATTTAGAATGGTTGGGATGGAAGTAAAAGTAGCCTTGCTTACCCTAAAATATTTCTCAAGACATTTTTTTATTCAAATTGATGAATTATTTTTAGCATCATGACGACAGTAAAATAATTTTGTTTGAGTTTTGGTCCGCTTGTTTGAAATGTGAAATGTCGTGGTTCTGTCTTTCTTTTTCGAACTTTCATTTCAAATACGACACGAACAAATAAACATATTACAAATAACGTACAGAAATAAGCAATCTCATTTTAATGAAGTGTTTGTATTTTGCTTGTCCCCGTACTTTATCGGAGATACCCACTTGAGTATTACAATACTTGCTCGCATGAACTGAAACGGCTATCAGTGTCACAATTTTACCAAACTGCAAAAGTGCCTACTATCTGTGTGTGTATGTGTGTGTGTGTGTGTGTGTGTGTGTGTGTGTGTGTGTGTGTGTTTATTACTGCCGCGTTGATTCATACGATCACAGAATGGAGGTCAAGTATTGACTGCGGGGTGAGAGTAAAGCCATGGTGACGTCAACGACGTTTCTGTGACACCTCTCGGTTGTCGAACTGCAAGAGCAAGCACGTCTGGTTGGAATCCGAGTGACTTGCAATGACGTATTGTAGTTCTTACCAGAGTATTGAGGTGTTGCTATTCCCTGTCCCCATTCCCTTTCCTTTTGCGAAAGCGAGCATTCTGATCCAACTAACAGTGGGTGTCGATCGTGAGTGAATTTTGTTTGTCAACATTGTAATTAAAACCAAGAGAAACTAAACTAAAGGGTAAAATTACTAACAAAAGTGTGCGCATGCACACACGCGTGCGCGCGGGTACAAACCTTGGCCGTGTGACTTCATAACCGGCGTTTGTGTTTTATCGAAACAGTTTAATCTGTGAAGTCGAAGGTCATTGACACCTGGTTACCAAGGCCGCCTTGGCTGTGTGACACGTCCTGGCTGCATGAGCGCGAGTCTTAGAACTCGAACAGCGCGGTTTAATTAACTGAAGTCGGCACACTCGCTCTAAAGAGTCCGTTGGAAGATTGTATCTTTCTAACTCGATCACGAACCGGCCGTGTACTGGTATAGCCATTGGGGAAAGCAGTTTGCCCGGTGATTTGATCATCGACGTGTGGATTACCCCTGCACAGAGTTTCGCGTCGGGCCTAAATGTTTGGCTAGAAACGAAGCCATTTCTCTCGAACACTGGTTTGAAACGATTCGTGTGAGCGTGAAGGCCTTCAGTTGTGTGAGCGTAAAAAACGTGAAGAAAATGTTCATTCTTGTGAAGTACGGACAAAACGAAACGTTGCTCTGCAACCCAAGTTGCGCCGTCGTCAACCTGTTGACCAGCATCAAGCGAAGAACTGGGTACGGGAACACGAACATGATACTTGACCTCTCGGACGAAACAGGTGAGGTGGTGTCAGCGTTTGGCGCTGTCTACTATTCGAGTATTCGACTTGACTGCTTTAATCACTTGCATGATAATGGGTAGTTCTGGTCTGTGTGTGTGTGTGTGTGTGTGCGTGTGTGTGTGTGTGTGTGTGTGTGTGTGTGTGTGTGTGTGTGTGTGAGAGAGAGAGAGAGAGAGAGAAGACGGGAGATAAACTCCGATGTTTTTGTTTGTAAATGAAATATCAGCTAGTTTTACGGTTATTGTAATTGCTGTTTGGAGGTATGAGACTAAAAAGATCTGTCTCTAAAATATGTATACCGTAGTATTTTACTGTGTGACTGGACTGAACTAAGAGATGACAATTTATCTTCCGATAGCCGTTAAGTCGTCGAAAAAATTATCAGTATTGATAGTAAGATTTTTTAAAATGCACAAGTAGATCTTTGTTTTAATTGCATCCCAGTCATAACGTCCAATAGACTGACGGTGAATCATTTTAAAGTATCAAGAAACGGTTAGCTAAAGTCACTATAGCCATTGACAGATCATAGTTCGTGAAACAGGCTTAGGTTATCTAAATTCACTACAACTGATTAATATCCCATCTTGGATTGTGCAACAGAGAGTATATCCTGGACAAATGATCCGGGAGTGGGGGGTGGGAGTTCTACAGTCGGTCATGGATGATGCGTTGTGAAATAGAGAAACGATATCTTAAACCGTCATAGATCTAGGCATAGATCGTGAAGCAGGAGCGGTATAGTCAGTTATGAATCATAAAATAGAGCGAGGTTTAGCCAGTTATTGATCGTAAAATAGGGATAGGTATGCCAACTATGAAAAACTTGAAATAGGTATGGATCGTGGATCGTGAAATTAAGAGATATATAACCAGTTGTAGATAGCGAAATGGGTATAGCAAGTCGTGGTTCGTGAAATAAGGAGAGATACAGCCAACAGTGAATAGTGAAATAGGGAGAGATATAACCAAGCTTGGGTCGTGAAGTAATGAGAGGTATGGCCAATTATAATTATAAATCATGAAATAAGAAGAGGAATGGCCAGTTTGGGGATCGTGAAATAAGGAGAGGTATGGTCAATTATAGAACGCGAGATAAGAAGAGGTGTGACCAATTACGGAGCGTGAAACAAAGATAGGTATGACCAATTATGGATCATGAAATAGAGAGGAGAGATGGCAAGTAAGTATGGTAAAAATGTGCGAAGGGTAGTTACAACCACTTAGCCAATTTTAGTTCAGGAAGTGTTACTTTAATATTATATAGACTGAGCAATTGACCGTAGGATCTTCATTCACTAGTTAATTTAACTACTAATTTCGGTGTCTGTTAAAGAAACGCTCGGAATGAGAGATTATTATTACAAACACTGTTGTCGTCGTGCTACCGTGTGTAGCTACTGTCCGTGAGATGATCCTGTTTAGGTAATTAACTCCTTAAACTCCACCCTTAAAAGATGATCCTGTTTAGGTAATTAACTCCATATTGGCTGTCGAAATATAGCTCCATAAATTTCATTAATTAGGCTGTGTTGAGGGCGTGCGTGCGTGCGTGCGTGTGTGTGTGTGTGTGTGTGTGTGTGTGTGTGTGTGTGTGTCTCGCCACCGCTGTTCGGTAAAGCTTCTATATTAAACGAAATAAAATTAGTTCCAACCAGATTGTGTAATGTGCCATTAGTGTAACTTTGATGTAAAAATGTTAGCTGTCCTCAGAATAAACAAACAGGCAAACAAATCAAAAAAAAGCAAATGAACAACATATACTAAGACAGGAAAGCTAATAATAAATATTACACAAGCAAACAGACAAGAAAGAAACACAAGGCAACAGTCATACAGTATAGCATTTATTGTTAATAAAAGCAAGCAAACACTAAAATACGCACAAATAAAAATAATTAAAGAGAAATAACAAGAACTCAGTACATATATCTGAGAAATCATAATATGTCAGCCCTCTCAGTGTTTAGTGACTTGGTCGTTGTACATCGGTAGGCAGGATATCATGAGCATAAATAGACAGGACATCATTAGACCCTGTAATCATATTTATTGTCTTTCTCTAGTGCTAATGAGAAATCTGAACCAAGGTGACTCTTTGTCATTCAACAAAATCCAAGTGGTCAATTGACTCAGAATAGAATCATTTAATGCGTTTTACGAAGTGAATCATTTTAATGCGTTATACGAAGTGAATCATTTTAATGCGCTTTGCGAAGTGCAACATTTAAAGTGTTATACGAAGTGAATCATTTTAATGCGCTTTGCGAAGTGCAACATTTAAAGTGTTATACGAAGTGAATCATTTTAATGCGCTTTACGAAGTGATTCATTTAATGCGTTATACGAAGTGCAACATTTAAAGTGTTATACGAAGTGAATCATTTAATGCGCTTTACGAAGTGCAACATTTAAAGTGTTATACGAAGTGAATCATTTTAATGCGCTTTACGAAGTGCAACATTTAAAGTGTTATACGAAGTGAATCATTTAATGCGCTTCGGGGCATTCTAGGTAGTTATCCAGGCAACATACAAAGAAAATTCGTCTTTAATTTTTTTAATGCTATTTAAATGCTATTGCCTGACACTCATATCCGACAAACTTTCTTATAATAACATGTTTCTCTGACGTTTAGAAATGGAGCAGATCCAGGTACGCTAACAGTTTACTCACACCATTACTGCCATTTTAGTTGGCTGGGTGGCTGATTTTTTTTTTAACCACACCACAAAAAATGGCGCTTGGTTATGTGTTCAAATATTTAATAAAATTCATCCTTTCCATGAAGTAATATTCTTCAATTTGTATCGAAATATAATAAACAGGAACTATAGTATCCCCTTCAACTTAAAGTATCATTTGGCAAATAACAGTTACGGTAAATTTTCTCATCAACAATAAATCTTTGAATCTTCTTGAAGTTCTAACGAAGCGTCTTCCGGTTCCGGTTGCTTTAGTACTGGAAATCAGTTTAGCACCTCCGATATCAGTGAGAGTGGTCTTTCCTTAGAGTTAAATTTATTTATAATGAACTTTTGAAATTCTCACTTTCATACAACATGCAGCCTGCACATAAAACAAAAACGTGCGCGCGCGCACACACACACACACACAAACATAACCTAATTTCATATGGCAGTCGCGCGAGGATTAACGTCAAAAATACTTGACGGCTAGTGCTCATTAACTTTGCAGTCACTTTCTTTCCGCTGCTGGGAATTGCACAATCTGTCCGGGTGTGTTTGGCGTTTTTTTTGACCTAGAGATCATGTTCGAGTCAAACTCTTCCATGTCCGTTTAAAGATTTGGACAGATGCCATAGAGTTTTTCTTTTGTGCCAAAATTTACTTTTGCGAATCAGATATACTTTAGTTCCAACGTACTGTGAGGTGAAATGCAGTTCAAGTGTATGCTTTTATCAATAAATGTCATAAATGAATATCACAGCAGATCATACATATTAAATTGGATTCTAAATTTTAAAAAATAAAACACCACCTTTGCCTGCTTTATATTTCAAAACAATACAAATAGCACAACAAATACAATCAGTACAAAAGAAATATCGGAGGGATGGGGAAACTTTGGACCAATTACCATGTTGAACTATTTAAAATGATCTCACAGTTGATTCATTAAAATTGATTGTTTTTTTTAATCCGATTTGTCCCTTACCAAGAGTGGTTTTTAAAAAATAAATTTGACAGTTTGAGTGTCACCAAGTTTACCACTTGCAAGTTTATATTGGTTTTGTTTCTTTTATTGTTTATTGCTTGTTTGCTTGTTTTGTTGGTCCTCTGGCTATTTATTATTTAGTTTGTTTGAGGTTGGATTTATGGTTTTTTTGTTTTTGTTTTTTTTTGGGGGGTGTACATACTCTGTTTAAATGGTTTGATTGGTTGGCTATTTTGGTCTACAATTTTGTTTTGGTTTGGAAGGCTGGTTAGTTTGGTCTACAAATTTGTTTTTGATTTGTTGGCTAGGTTGGTCTACAAATTTGTTTTAGTTTGGTTGGCTAGCTTGGTCTACAAGTTTGTTTTTGGTTTGGTGGCTAGTTTGGTCTACAAGTTTGTTTTTGTTTGGTTAAATAGTTTGGTCTACAAGTTTGCTTTTGATTTGGTTTGGTTAGCAGGTTGGTTAGCTAGCTTGGTCTACAAGTATTTTTTTGTTTTTTTGTTTGGTTGACTGGTTGGTTAGTGTGACGCCAACGCCACCTAGTTAATGGTTACGATTATTATTTGTTTTGTTTTGTTTTGGTTGGCTGGTTGGTTGGCTAGCTTGGTCAACAGTTTTGTTTTGATTTAGTTTGTTTCGGTATGGTTTGGTTTGGTTGGCTGGTTGGTCAGCTAGTTTGGTCTACAAGTTTGTGTTTGGTTGGCAAGTTTGTCTACAAGCTTGGTTTTCTTTGGTTTTTTTGGGCTGGTTGGTTAGCTGGTATGGTCTACATCAGGGTCACCAACACGGTGCCCGCGAGCACCAGGTCGCCCGCAAAGACCACATGAGTCGCCCGCAGGCCTTTTCTAAGTCTTCACATTATTAATAATGTATAAAGGCAAACTAGAAAGAGTGTATCAAACTGGTAGCCCTTCATATGACTCAGTACCCATGAAGTAGCTCTCAGTATCAAAAAGGTTGGTGACCCCTGGCTTACATGTTTGTTTGTTTTGTTTTGGTTGGTTGTTTGGTTGGTTTAGTGTACATGTTTATATTGCCTTACTCAGAGTTACTAACAGCAAAATAGAGAGGTGGTGAACAGCACGGGTTGGGGTGGGGTGGGGTGGGGGAGTAGAATAAATACCTGAAGTGATTTTGCTAAGAATGATTTACGATAATGGCGATTGAAACTCAGGAAAAGAATAATCGACTTGATCGAGTATTATTAATTAGAAAATTCGAGTTTTTGGAAAGTACTATTAAGTACTCAAAATCGAGTCCCAGTAACCATGTAATGAAACTGCCTGACAGCAATAACTTTCAGCTTTCCTGTCCTCAATATCGGAAACCCTCCCTCAAAAAAAAAAAAAAATTCTTATCTGCGCAATTCTAAAAGAATTTGATCGTATGGTTCAGGTAAATGTAATCTCTGAATGTGTGTTGTTTATATATATATACGTGTGTGTGTCTCTGTGTGTGTGTGTGTGTATTAAAGGCGAGTATTTTACGCTTCACAAGGTCAGCATTGCTAATACATGTTAAGGAGCAGAGGTACAATTCTGCCTGTAGATCGCCTTGGCCGTCTGAAACGGGAAATATATCTTGACTTAATGAAACTGATGGATACGTAAAATTATTGCTGACCCGTTCGCATGCATCTAAATCAGATTTCTCTCTCTCTCTCTCTCTCTCTCTCTCTCTCTCTCTCTCTCTCTCTCTCTCCCTCTCTCTCTCTCTCTCACACACACACACACACACACACACACTCCAGCTTTAAACATATCTGAAAAACAAACGTCTGTTTGAATTTTTTTAAATAAAATTTATTGATATTTCAAAATGGTACCCTACTTACGAGAGATTAAAATCATTCTCCACTGATCGGTACGTAAGATATGGAACGACTATTCTCCCACGTATGGTTGGTAATGTTGGAAATTGCACGATCAGTCTCCCATGGTCGGTACGTCAGAAATTACACATCGGTTTTCCTTGAGAGTCACCTGCAAAATGTACAACCTCTGCAGGACTAACTGGGTACATGGTGGTGGGAATTTCATAAACTGTTCTGGTATTTTTAATTTCATTTGGGCTTCACACCCACTTCCAAGTTTTCGCCAAATTCGCAGACGTGCGTACGCCAAGGTAGGCTGGAAGCGATGTTTATTTTTCTGGAAGGAAGGTGAGTGAAGGGTTTGGGTGGATGCCTAGCCCACCTCTTTCTATTTTTTTTTTTTTTTTTTTTTTTTTGGTAACTTACTTGTGGAATCATTAGAGTGCGCGATCTGTAGCACAGAACCAAGTATATATTGTATCGTCCTATTAACTAGGCACACACACCACCGCCTTTGGTTAAGAACCACCCACACCATTTTTCTGCGTTAAAGTTTTTTTTTTAAAACTCGGGTGGGATCTTGGTAAAGAAGTTACTACGTCACTAACAAAGAAAGCGATAGAGGCAGAAGTAATTCCGTCATCTTTATTGCATAACTATAACACTGAAATGCTGCTGAATAAGGTAAAAATCAGGTAAACGCATTTTATTTATCCACCCACCCCTCCACCAACTGACTTTCGCTGTGGGTCGAACCAGATTAACCAAACCCAAATCAAGTCTGGCCTGGTGTTTGGAACTTTAAGCACCCGCTGGCCTGATACGTATGGAATTCTATGCACTCAGGCCTGGCGTTTGGAAGTCTAGGCACGCTGGCCTGGCGTTTGGAAGTCTAGGCACGCTGGCCTGGCGTTTGGAAGTCTAGGCACGCTGGCCTGGCGTTTGGAAGTCTATGCACTCAGGCCTGGCGTTTGGAAGTCTAGGCACGCTGGCCTGGCGTTTGGAAGTCTAGGCACGCTGGCCTGGTGTTTGGAAGTCTAGGCACGCTGGCCTATCACGTAGCTAAAGTTCTTGAATACAAATACGTTAAGAACACATTGTCTATAAACGTATTACATTTTTTTAAAAACCAAATCATATTACATTCTTTTTATTATAAAAAGCAATTAAGATATCAAAAGCAGTGAATTTTTTTAATGTGGCGCCCAACAGCGACGAAGCGGTCAACTTGAGGGATCGACTTCCCAGAATCTACTGAGGGGAATCAAGCCCCCCTCCAACGTCTAACCTATAAAGTATAAATGATAGTCAAACTGATAAAAAGTACTTGTTTGGAGGTGAAACAATGTTAGGTTACACCACTGCTACTAATAAATAGCTCGCCTCACCAGAAACCATTAGGACGAAGCATGTCCCCCTACCCCCAAAAGGCAACGCAAGACGGACAATGTCCTAAGATGAAAAGTCTCGTGAAAGCAATAGGAGGTGAATATGTTAGCATCACGACAACAACACAAACAATCGGTCCATTTGAGGTGATCGACTACCAAAAAATGAGGGAAACAACGTCACTCCAAGGTCCAATTCATTACTGATAATATCAAACTGATAACATCAATAAAATCAAACTGATAACATCGATAAAATCAAACTGATAACATCAATAAAATCAAACTGATAACATCGATAAAATCAAACTGATAACATCAATAAAATCAAACTGATAACATCAATAAAATCAAACTGATAACATCAATAAAATCAAACTGATAACATCGATAAAATCAAACTGATAACATCAATAAAATCAAACTGATAACATCGAACTAATAATACCAAACTGATGAAAACTTCTTGCAGACCCTATTTGTGAAATAATGTTAGCGTAGCCACCACCAACACGGAAGTAAACATTAAGCAGAAATCAGTCAACCGATTAGTCTGTGAGATGAACTAATTTCAAAACGGACGTACAGAGAGCAGTCAGTCTGTCAAGGACTAAAATTACTCTGGCTCTTTGAAATCAGCAGGCGTGAGATGTACGCGACCTAATTCCTGAAAACGGCCTCATAATGGGCTTTTGAAATGACTGTAAATACCAGGCTGTTTGGTTAGTCTACTGTAATTCTGATCGTTCGAATCACAAATCATATATTACAAATTATTTTTAGAACAAGCGCTTGCACTCAAGCCAGAGGGCTGTGTAATCTATCGAGGTGGGTTTGTCTTGACATTAATGACGTCAACAATATAAACATCGTGACTGTTAAGTATTGAAAAGAAAAAAACACAGCACAACGTTGAAATTCAAATGCTTCGTAGGTTTCCGCAACAAATAGAGTTACAAAAGTCGACGCTTCACCTCAACGATTTTCATCGGGACAACACCGTTAATAATAGCATTGACAAACAATGAAACGTGTACCTCTACTGATGCATGAAAAACATATTTCAGTAGTTGATGGCTAATCTAAATTGTATTGTATTATACAAAAGCGTTTGAATGATCATGCTGAATTGAATTATTTGACGCCATTCATTGGTCCCAATTGAATTGAAGTTCCGGATATGAAACAATGGAATCATCCGTTGGAAGCCGATAAATGTTAAGCAAATTGGTCAGAAAACCAACCAATCACCTTTCTCTTCAGTCACTTGGCAACAAGAATCGTTGTAACGTCAAGTGTACTTACAACACCACTCTGTTCAACTTGTCTTTGTTGACGTACCAAAGTCACTTTCTCTGAAAAGGCATAAAACCGTCCCGAACTGCAGAAACACCTATACGGGATTGCCAATTTACTCTCATTTCAGAAACAAGTCTCCCGCGCTAAGTAATCACGGTGTAAATTACTGGCCTTTGTCAAAGTCGCTTAGAATTTGCTTCAGTAACTTCCGATGCACCACGAAATGCACTCATGCTTGTCTCTCTCTTGCTTTTGATAAATCAGTATGACATTTCTCGGCAGTAATTTATCTCAAGCAAGGTTATAGAATGTGTTGTGTTATTGTGTTGCAATGCTATTACAGCTGTTTTCACTTGTATTCAAAGCTGTTCTGGAGTTATAGTTGCTGCGTTATTGTTGTTATATAGTTATTGTAACTTATTGACGTTTAGCTGTTGTGTTATTCGTATTGTATTGTGGCTGTTGTGACGTTTTAGTATTGTATTGTGGCTGTTGTGACGTGCTAGTATTGCATTTTAGCTGTTGTGACGTGTTAGTGTTTTAGCTCTGGGGGTAATATTGTACTGTAGCTGTTGTGAAGAGTTAGTATTGTAGCTGTTGTGACGTTTTAGTATTGTATTGTGGCTGTTGTGACGTTTTAGTATTGTATTGTGGCTGTTGTGACGTTTTAGTATTGTATTGTGGCTGTTGTGACGTTTTAGTATTGTATTGTGGCTGTTGTGACGTTTTAGTATTATTGTAGCTATTGAGAGGTGCTAGTATTGTATTGTAGCTGTTTGTGACGTGTTAGGGTTGTAGTTCTTGTGATTGTGATGTGTTAGTATTGTACTGTAGCTGTTTTGAAGAATTAGTATTGTAGTGTTGCGACATGCTAGTATTGTGTGGTGACGTGCTTGTATTGAATTGTAACTGTTGTGACGTGTTAGTATTGTATTGTAGAAATTGTGTCGTGCTACTTATGCTATCAGTGTGTAGAACGTGTTGTTGCGTTTAGCTGATGTAACGTTATAGCTGTCAAGTTATCGGTAGTGTTTGAGTTGTGTAATAGCTGTTATATGTTTCAGAAGTTGTGTTTTCAGTGGCGTTTTAATTGTTTGTTTTAGAAGTTGTGTTATCTTTGGTGTTTTGTTTGTTATGTTTTAGTTGTGCGTTATAGCTGTTCTGTTGTAGCAGGTGTGATATAACTGTTATGTTATCGGTTGTATTTCAGCAGTTGTGGTGTTGTAGGTGCAATTTGTTGATAAATTACAACCGGTTGTTGTACAGTTCGGTGTCAGAACTCCAGAAGACGTTCGGTCGTGTTGCTAAGATACATGCGACGCCATGTGTGCTGTAAATAAAAATGTTTAAGCGGGTACGTGTCTGGTGTGATAAGCTCGTATACTAATAGACACTTCCGTGCCAAAATGTGGAGAAGCAGAAACCACAAGGAAGCAAAACAACAGTAACCCAATAACTTTAGAATGTTGCTAAATTACTAAATTTACTAACTTACAAAGTGTGTAATGTGTCTCCCTGTTCGCAACAAGACTAGCTAGCGGTGCGAAAGACGAATCTACAAATCAGTCTGTAAATAATGTCAGCATAATCTTTGTACATATCGTGTGTATATATAAACAAATTCTGTTTAAAATCACTTTCACAAGTCCTGTGACAACTAGGTTTTACATTCAGAACTTGCAGCGTGTGAATATTCTAGTCATTGACAGCTGACACAGACATACCCCGAACTTATATATATAAATGTACAGGATGTCGAAAAAGTCGACTTTACCCTTTGTTAACAAGTTATAATCATTTTTCGAATGTCCCTTGTTTGAAGAACAAACACATAAGAAACAGAAAGAAGGGGAGGGGTGGAGAACAGAAAATGGAAAAGTTTATTAGAGATGAGGAAAATAGAGAATGAAAATTATTCGAATGGTATGTGTGTATATATATATATTTGTGTGTGTTTGTGCGTGCATGCACTATGCTGCAGATTCATATCATATCACTTCATTTGGTTTTGAACTCTTTCGTTATTGAAAAATTTTGTGAAAGTAATTGAAATGTTTTCCCACAGTCTTTTGAGACAAGTTAGCACTAGGGCTAGAGTGGAGTTACTAACTTGTACAAGTTTTATTTCAGTGTTGAAAAATGGAACACAATTAAAAATTTTGTTGCTACGTGAGATTATCGTATGACGGCTGAGATATACTGAAGGGCAAACGTCGTTTATTTATATGGAGTTCTGATAACTCAGAGCTGATAACTGATCAGGTCAAGAGTAAATTATTATTATTTTTTACACACTATGGGCATTTTTAATCTTGCCAGGAAGATTGAGGAAGAACTTAGTTTTCTTCTAGAATCCTGTAATTCCCTCCCTTCTCATATCCTGATGTATGATGTCAGATTAGATTAGTATTGGGTTAATATGTACAGTAACATTTTAAAGGTTTGATTTGTCACGTGTCATACTTTTATGAAACTTTCAATGTAAAGGAGTGTCTCTTACGTCAGCACTCTTTCTTGTGCAACTTAAATGTGCAATATCGAAAATCTCGCAGATATTAAAATCCTTTTTGGTACGTCATCCAAACATCAAACACAAAACGTGGAAGGACTGAGTGACTGAAATGACACGTGCCTGTGCTTCGTACGGGCGATCTGATACGTCAAATGACCAGTTGTTTTTTAAATGTTGCTCAGAATATTTTGATAAAAACGCCTACAAAACTCAGCACAAAGAAGCAACCCTTTGCCGCGTCAACAAGTTCTTTAATTCAATCATGAACCATGACCTTTAACTGTTATGAATGGTAGCATTTGTTATCTGACGTCATAGTTTCTTTTCAATCCAACCCAGCAACACTGAATGCTCGAGTCGGCATGTGACACTGGTAGCTTTTTCTTTTCCTTTCTTTCCAACTATCGATTTCTAGCAATGGAAAACACCTTAATCCGTCCAGACTTTCAAAGCAGTTTCTGCCATTTAGTCTTGATTAGCTGCTGGCAGGATAGATAGATAGATAGATGGATGGATGGATGGATAGGTAGGTAGGTAGGTAGGTAGATGGATGGATGGATGGATGGGAGGGTGGGTGGATGGATGGATAGATAGATAGATAGATGGGTGGATGGATAGATAGATAGATAGATAGATAGACAGATAGATAGATAGATAGATAGATAGATGAACATTTTGCAGACGAACATATATAAATAGAATAAAGGAAGCAAAACACAACATGACTGAATGACTGACCGACATAATGTGATAATTTCTAAAAGCGTATTTATCAAGTAACATTTTATGTACCACTTATACATACCACTATAATAGATTGTCTAAATACATGTGCGGTGCAGTAAATTTGCCGCTCCTTATTTTTAAATATAATTGTTATATAAATTGTCAGAGGAACCCGACCTTAGACACTCCTTAGGATGGTATTTTTGAAAGAGTTTTCTGAGTTAAAGTAAATGCTCAAGGCAAGAATATGCTAGAAAATTGCTGTTGTAAAATACAAACCATCCCAAGTGGGTGAGTAGTTTTATTTATCCAATAATTATGATTTACGAAAACTAGACCAGCCAATGGGCTGAGATCTAAAAGTTTACCTGTTTTAGAGAAATCTACTGTCTAATCACTTTTGAATTTGGAAGTGGCAAGGAGAAGTCCAGCTTGATGTGAGCAAACAGCCTTTCCAGTTATCTATTTTTATGTGTTGTTTGAGTCAACTGGTTCACTGGTTGTAGCCACTGCGATGGGGGAGACATGGGAATCATCTGCCACGATGTGTGTAAATGTAAAGAGGATACACTAACTACATTCTATTGGATGTATGGTGGCAAAATATGCTCACTAATTGAGAAAATTTATAGTACAGGGAAGTACTAGAAATTGCTACAATTACTATTCTGCTTGAACGAACTGGTACAGCAGAAAATAGTCTAGTTTGACTTCAAGAGAATATACTATGAATCTGTTTCAACATGAGGAGGGAAACGTGGAAATTGAACTGAACTATAATTTGTGGCAAAGTGCGCTAAGGACTCTTAAAACCACGCTGAATCAGGTTAAGTAAAGACTGTAATTACGTATCTCTAATAACTCCATTTCTGTTCTCTGATAAGACTATCCTGTGATTTGTACTGACTCTATTGTTGAATGGTGTCTTATGCATGAGACTGTGAATTATAGAAATTATCTGAATGTGGGTTCATGGAAATATAGATGTCTAGTAATCTATTTCATTGCATTTGTCATATGAAAATTTGATTGTTGACAATAAATTTATTGTTAAATTTATTGACTTTCTTATACATATTGATAGTCTTATATTGGAGAAGAAAGTGGGCAGATGGGGGCTCGATAAATATAGATTAAAGTTGGATTTGTCTTCTCCTTTAGTAAGACGTTTTCAACATATGGAACATTGTGTGACAGTAACTAGTTATATTTAATGTTGTGAAAGAGAGGAAATATTTACTGCACCCGTATATCCGCCAAGTGAGAGAGACGAGTGGTGTCTGCTGGAGGATCATTAATAAAATAAAATTAAGATTCTCATCACTTGTAATTAGTTTTGGTTGATTAATTAATTAATAATAATAATATCCGTAAACTAACTGGCGTTGCCATCACAATATGTAATGACTCTATCCTGTAAGATTTTATCTTTCTGCTATTCATTTTATAGTTTAAGATGAGTTAATGAACTAAATCTGTTATCTAATGTATTATATGGCAGATTTACAAGGTCTGCTAATTCTGTTTACATTTTTATTGTATGTGATATCAAGGATTTTATGATAATATTGTAAAGTTTTGTTATGTTTTGTAGGCCTATATATTTGCAAAATCGCGAAAAGTTTACTAATTTGTGACCAGTTCATAATAAATCGATGTTACAAAGGATTTATTAATTCTGTGACCATTTCATTATAAATCGATGTTACAAAGGATTTATTAATTCTGTGACCGTTTCATTATAAAACAAGGTTGCAAAGGGTGTACTATTTCTGTGACCATTTCATTATAAATCGAGGTTACAAAGGGTTTACTAAGTCTGTGACCATTTAATTATAAATCGAGGTTACAAAGGGTTTACTAAGTCTGTGACTATTTAATTATAAATCGAGGTTACAAAGGGTTTACTAAGTCTGTGACCATTTCATTATAAATCGAGGTCACGAAAGTCTATTTAATCTTTTGTTCATTGTTTTACACGGCCCTTTGATTTCCGCCTTCAGTCACGCCAGGTTACTGACCTCGGCCGATTAGTCAGCACAATCATACTATGGCACTGCGACGGTTTACCATTTATTTGTTTCTCGTCAATTCTGATTTCCTGCCTTCGCGACCATTTATAAACCCGATATTACCTCAGCGTAAAAGCCGCGTGACTTTCGATTCAGGATTGTGTCAGACGCTAAATCTGATGTACAATCAATCTCTTGTTTATCTCCAAACACATTTCTTTAGCTTTAAGTAGAATAGAGCATTTGTATGTATAGCTGCTTGATCTCCTCTTTGACTTTCAGAAGCCCAACAATACATTTACGTATAAATTATCTCCCCCTTTTTCACTTTCGTTACAGGTTTGATTAAGGAACTTGATGTGCACAAGAACGATTACGCCACAAACTACCTGGTGTCTCATTCCACCTACATCTTGGTACAGAAAGATGCTCTCCCCGATGACGCAACTGAGGGCCGCTCTACTCCCACGCCCCCGAAGTACACCTACAAGCCCTTGCTGGAGCGCCACTCGGATCTCTTCCCCAACTTCCGCTTGCACGTAGCGGAAGTCGAGAGAAAGAAAACCAAGCGTACCGGAAGCAAATCGCCCAGCCCTGCTGGGAAACTGCTGTCCAAACCGAAGAAGAATACGGCGTCTAAACCTCAGCTTAAGCGTGGGAAATAATTAAGATTTGCCGTGCAAAACATATACTGATTTCCTGGGGTGGGGTTTTCTTTCTCCATTAAATTGGATCCTGTAAATAATATTTAAAAATGACTTCATCCTTTTCATTACGCAAATCGTCAGAACTTGTGCTTAAAATTCAGTCATCGTCTGGGAGACGTCGGTAGAGAAATTCATTCGAGTCCGATTTGGGGCGTGGCAAGCGTGTGATCTGTTAGTAGAAGCGCAGTTCAGAATTGGTCAAATAAACTGTTTAAAGCAAATTAGGCCCAGGAATGGGGAACTAGGTCTGTAGCCCAGTGATGGTGAGCTAAGTAGTGGGCTCGGAGAGACTCTGACAGGCTACATGTTTATCTCAGTGAGTGTACGCCACGCTAAGCATTAAACTCCGTTTAACTATGCCAAGTGAAGTAATTAACTCAGCGAGGCAATGCCAGGCTAAGTATTTAACTTAGTGTAACTATGCCAAGCTAAGTATTTCAGTCAACTTGCATAAAAAATTCAAAGCAGTCCATTTCCACCCTACCCACCACAAGACTCCAGTTCTACAACTACGACTTGCCGAGATAGCTATCTATGACGATGCCACTTTGATATTCTGTCACTTTAATTGTATCATTTTGAGATCTGTACCTTGTGTTTCACTATGGCTTGACTGTGTCAAAGCTGCAGAGACCAGTTATAGGAAACGTTTCCTCTGTGTGGCGAAAAACTTTTAGCCAGTTTCGTTCATTCTAAGAGTGGCTAATGAAAATAACAAAAAGCCTGTGCTAAGAAATATTCACTTCTCGTAATGTAAATTTGCTCCAGACACATCATTATCCATTTTGTTTTTCCAACCATCAAACAAAATCATTAACTTTTAAATTTATCAATTTAGAGTGCCTTACTGATTGGTTTTTTGGACAAAATTTTATCCAGTAGTCAGCCAGACAGAACCCAGTGTTTTACGAATGTACACCTAGAACTCTTCATTTAATAATAATTCAAGACCGGTCCAATGACTTGCCTTACCAATGTACACATTATGCCACATCTAATAATCAGTCATGACTGGCCCATTGACTTGTCTTATCAATATACACATCAGGCCACATCATCTAATAATCAGTCATGACCGGTCCAATGACTTGCCTTACCAATATTCACATCATTTAATAATCAGTCATGACCGGTTCATTGACTTGGGCCTCGGAGATCTTGGATCCGTTAAATTTTTCAAGCATTGAGCTGTAAAGTGACTGAAATGCAAATTGATAGCAGCAGAAATGAAAAATGACAGGCGGTTTGTGAAAGAAAAAGAAAAAACAAAAGAGATTTTCAGGACATCACTTAGTGCAGTATAAATGGTCAGAATTTCTAAGCAGTGAATTAACTTAAGTGTCCTGACAAACTAAAGTGACGGTTAATTTCTGAATGGATATATATCAGCCGCTAATTGCTGTGTTGTGAACTTATTAAGTTATTCTAATCCGATCCAGTGCTCGCTAAATACTCTTTAATCAAAGACACTGTTCTCTTGACTCCTTAATGTTTATTTTTGTTTGTTATAATTAAGCCATAACTAAAATCTACTTCAGCCTTAATTTACATACGTCTATTTTAGCCGTAAATTATATATATATAATGTCCATTTTAAAAAATATACTTTATCAATAATATATATGTGATGGGGTGTCAGGTGTAGTGTTATGGGTCACCACAGGGTGCGAGATGAGAAACGATGATGATGTGAGAGGCCTACTGTTACAACTAAGATGAGCAACAGTAAACGTAACAAGCTTGACTGCGTTACATTAGAATGCGCAAGTTCGGTTCTCCAGTAGAACTTGTCCTGGGCAAGTTAATCGTTTATGGCTCTATGCAGTATGGAATCAAATAGTGTATCTAGATTTTTGGGCGATTATTGATTTGTTTACACTTAACGTCCACTTTAAACTTTTCGCTTAGTTCGGCTCCTCTCTGCCGATCGATGGGTTGATGTCAGATTAATGTCCACTTCCAACTTTCGTTGATTTCGCGGAGTCAGTCTGTGGTGTTAGTCTTGCAGTACTAATACCAAATGTTCGATCAACGGTACACGTGACACTATCGATTATACTCTGGGGGCAAACCGTTGTTTGTTTAGTATGTGATTGTAGTTGTTCGTGCTGATCTTCTGATATGATTTCTTGAGAAGTGACTATTTGATTTAGGTGAACTATTTTTCTGTGTGTGTGTGTGTGTGTGTGTGTGTGTGTGTGTGTGGTGCATTTCAGAAGATGACCTGGAAGTAATGTCTACAGTTATTGCTCCCCTGAAAACGCACAATTGTAATCATTGAATATGTATATGAGATTGAACATTATGAAACAGATTTGTACAGGCACTGTACCAAAAGGTCGCGCGTACTTAAACACACCATGGGACATGCACTATAAGTGTCCAATCTCTGATGCATGGAAACACAATGATTGGACGGTCAGCGATTGTCTAGTGCAATCAGTTATTCTCACTCGCACAAGAATCTTGTCGATTCCAACACTCCAAGAACACAAACTGTCCAGAAGCAATCAATTAGTCACTCTTCTCCAATGACTTCTTGGTTAGCTGTAAATGAACTCTCTCCGTAAAAGTAGTTATCATAATAATAGTAATATGTATTTATTTGCGCTAATTCTCGAAACAACTTTAAAACATACAGGCCGCTAAGTGCTTACAATCTGGCTGTTTGAACCCATGGCCTTCTGCATGCGAAATTAACGGCTTTTTACATGAAACCCATCGAGTTCTCCCATTTGCAAGCAACACACGGACGTGGCAGTGGCTTACGACCTGGCTGCCGCGAGATCTCGCATGCAGGAGGTCAAGAAGGGGTCAAAAAACATGTCGATCTTATTGGGATTATTTTCAATCGAGAAACGCTTTCTTGTAGTTATTTTCGCCTTATTTATTATGTAAAATACTTCAGGATTCAATAATTTTGTATTTAACTATTTGTTTTAATAATGTATATAGTTGAGAGCAAAGACAGAATGCATATTAAATGTAATTATCAATAACTCTTGTACGTACATACAGACTCAAAATGACAAACAAAAATGATAATAATTTGTGAATAAATTAGAAAAGTTATACTCTGTGATATTTTGTAGTTGGTTCTGTAAAATCTTACCAGTTCATGTGCCAACGTGCTGATTAGAAATTTAATACAATGATGTTGTTGTGCCTAGCAATAAGTCGTTATAGCGTCAGAATCAATGTCAGCTTTGAATGCGTGCGTGCTTCTATGTATAAAAACAACTAATGAATAAAAACTATTGTATATGCTTGTCGTTGATGTGTTCGTCTATCGTCCTTTCATTGGTGCATTGTTCTTTATGCTTGTGTGATTATCTACTATGTACACAAATGCTACGTGACATTAACCCCTTCATCAAGGGGTACTGAATATATTAATTTTTAATTTGCAGAGTTCTAGGCTGTTTCTAATTACCTTCGTGATTTCATTACACACACACACACACACACACACACACACACACACACACACACACACACACACACACGCACACACATGCACGCACGCACATTAACGTACGCATGAATATAAAAATTAAAGATATAAACTTATTGTAAGTTTTCCCTAGAGGCTTTTGAATATTTTTTTTTAAAAGACCAGTGTGACAGACATTGCGGAAACAAGATTGCTTATAGAATATTTTAAGGAGTGGAAGAATTTCCATTTTATGCTTCCACTAGTGTGAACACACCTTAAACGCGAATGATATTGATGCTGGCTAGGAAAGTACTTATAAGGGTGACTTAAGAAGCAAAACCTTTAAATAAAAAATGCTCTGAGCTCTTTATAGTACAATAAAATGTCGATTATCCGAACCGTCAATTGTCCGAACCTCCGACGCTCATCCCCCCTCAATCCCCCCCCCCCAACTTTCCACACTATTAGCCAAGACTTCTTAGTTTCTTCTTTCTACGCTACTAGCCAAGATTTGATGTCTTCCACTGAGCTTAGTGATGTCTTCGCAATACATGCGTAGTTCGCACTGTTTCTATCTATTGAAAGCAAACGATGGCGTCTGCAATAGGACGTAAACATATCTTTCTCGACCCTGTCGCTTAATCCATTTGCTTCCGATTGTTTATTCGAAAATACATGCAGTGGAGAATATAAATAGTTTTATTTATCATTGCAGGAGTTAAAAATCAAATTTTGGCTTTAGCAAACTGTGCAGTCAGGAGTCTCAGGTCCTTTATTCTTCAACATCGTCTGTTGGGAGTGCGGTAGGGAGTGGCGGTTAGCATATTTCAAAATACTCGTAATAGACATTCGTACAACAATTTAATTGCAGGCCTAATTACAATTTGTTTCTCATAAACTGGGTATATTCTCATTTGTGCTTGATTATCCGAACTATATGATTAACAGAACCACCCGTCTCAGTTAGTTTGGATAATCGACGTTCACAGTATTAAATAAACATTTATAATAAATAGTATGTACAGTATCACACAATAATAAACACATAGTTTAAACACGTTTTTAAAAAAAGAACAGCAAAGGACAAATTTACAGATGCAAGTCTAGATTCTAGAACATACTAAGAAAAAATAAACGGAGAAAATCAAGAGAGTGAAGTCTGGTGTTGGAGCAGGGGGGAGGGAGGTGTTTTAACAGCTATTTTTAATATATATAAGATATTATGGTGTGATTATTTCTGAGTTTAAAAGCCAGTTCTTTATAGGTAATAGGAATCTGATATAAGAAAGAGCGTTAACTAAATGAATTGATTTTCCTCTTGGGTAACCAGTGTGTGCGTGTATAACAGCAGAGAGCAAATGTTGATAGAGCGATGATCAAATAATGTTTTGATTTTCATGCTGGGTACACTAAAGATGTGAGCGTCAGAAGAGTTCAAATGCTGAGATGGATTGAGAGAGAGAGAGAGAGTGTGTGTGTGTGTGTATGGTGCGTAGGGGGTCACTTTGGACAGAAATTGTCATGAAATGGGAATTTCTATTATTGTTAATTAAATTGTTAAATTATTAAATATGTTGGATTTTAAATCAATGATATGCAAAACTGGACCGAAGAATTTATTTTAATGGAATGTGTGGCGTTGATTAACTAGACATTTAGATGGAGTTAACACTGCACTCAGCTTGAGATAAGACACCTGCACCGGTACAATAGGGTGACAGAGCTGTGTAATTTAACCATTAAATAGACTTTTTAAATGAAAAAGAAGAGAAAAGATTACGCCATTTCCAAAATATAAAACGGTATCTCAACTATAAAAAACAAAAAACAAACAAACAAGTAATGGACAACCACCTAAGATGTTTGTGTTTTTTCTTTAATACTCATTGTGTTCTAGTAGTCTTCACTTTCTCAATTGTAAACCAAAACAAACAGGGGAAGCAAGAGATTTCTATTCTCATACTGTCACATTTTTATTCCTCATTCGACAGGATGACGAAAGAATAAAAAATATTTCGAGATTTTTCATATTTACAAGCACTCAACAACAGTATTTAGAGATTTTTCATGTTTGCAAGCGTTCAATAACAGCACTCCCTCCTTTCCTCCTACCCACACCCATACACACGCACTGGAACTTCAACTTCGACAGCGTTATTAAATCGGAACTTATGCCCTCTCCAGGCCACCTGGCCATTGTCGCAGTCTCTCTCTCGGAGATTTCATTGCATTCCTTAAAACATCCACCAACTGCAAAAAATACTATAATTGAACCCATCTCCTAATAACGAGGTAAAGTCTAGTGAATGTGTGTATTTTCGAACATGTAAGTTCGTCTAAAATACTCTAAACCTTTTAAAAAATAAATGTTAGCCGAGTGCTACCTAAAATGTGTCGGGTAGAATATATCATCCACGAAATAATGAACGTAGAATCAATCAATGCATCGTTCATGACATTTAATTTGCTGATCGAAGTCCAATGACTTACAACTAAAATACATAAAGAAATTTCGGAGACGGGGATGTGGAAGTTCTATCGCTCGAACTTTGCCCTCCGCTAATCTCTTGGAACGTTCCATAACTCGTCAGATTGGTAGAGTTGTACGCCTTGATTGTTTCCGGTGCAGACGACGGTGAAAGCCATGCTGGGCGCGATCGATTTTATATCGATGTCGGACAGGCTCACTTTCAGCCTTGAGGTGCCGTGTCAATATTACGATTTCAGTTCGTGACATTTTTGCGAAAGGCAGAGACTGTTGACTAAAAAGTTCTGCTACTTCAGTTTTCCTCTGATAAATATTAGCCTAAGTGTTGTTCGGTGAGAGAGTTTTTCTCTGATCAATACTAGCAGTCTTGTTTGTAGTAAGGGATTGTTTTTCTTCGATCAATATTAAACTAGCAGTTCGGTGTTGGAGAGAATTTTTCCTTTAATCAATATTAAGCTAGCAGTGTTTGGTGAGGAAGTGCTTTCCTTTAATCAATATTAACTTAAGCTAGCAGTGTTGTTTGGCGAGGGAGTATTTTCCTTTAATCAGTATTATTATTAAGCTAGCAGTGTTGTTTGGCGAGGGAATGTTTTCCTTTAATCAATATCAAGCTAGCAGTGTTGTTTGGTGAAGGAGTATTTTCCTTTAATCAATATTAAACCAGTAGTGGTGTTTGGTGTGAGGGAGAGTTTTCCTCTGGTCATATTAAACTAGCAGTTTAGAGGGAATGTGTGTATCTTAATTACTAAATGTTACCAATTTCAACTATTTTGAACAATGACATTTCCCCCCATAGTTTGTCACAAAAATGGTTGAGAAAGAGAGTGTTTGGGATATATGTACGTATTACTGTGTGTAGATATGCAGGTGTGTAAGTACAAAAAGTGAAAGTTTAGAATGATAGGCTGGTACAGTGGTAGGTAATTGACTGGATGGACAGCAGATAGATAACACTGATGAGTATCTGAATAAATAAAAAGTCAGACAGACATACAGACAAATACACAAAGTAGACAGGTAGGTAGAAAGGTAGGCAGATAGGTATGCAAGCAAACATATATATATATATATATATATATATATATATATATACTGACAGGCAAATATATAAGCCCTGATAAATAAAGAAGCTGACAGGTAGGAAGACAGATAAACTAGATGGAAAGATAAAGTGACCTGTACTATTTTAATTTAGTATAAATCAGCATTTTCATTCACCAGTTGTTTTGATCAGTATTGACAATGTCAATGATTTTTAAGATTATATATATAGTCCGTTGGCCAGTGACAATAGGAAAGGCTTTCAGTTAACAGAAACTGTCAGAGAAGTAACAGTAGGAAATCAGACTAAAAGTGGAGTTTACATTATCACTATCAGTGGATTAAGCTAAAATGATAATCACAGACAGTGAGCACTGTCACATTAAAATGTGATAAAAGTTTCTTGAGTAAAACAAATTAAATGAAACTAGAGTTAATATATTAAATATAATCTGACTAATTTGTATGTTGAAAGACAGTAAAAAAAAAAACTGCCACATTAAATTTGAAGTAAATCAAATTAATAAAACTGGAGAAATTATATAATGCCTATTCTAAATGGGTTGCAGAAGTTAAAACCATACATGAAATTTGCTCAGAATTTTTAAATATGTACTACAGAAATTTTAGTTTGAAAATAATTACCTTGTGTGTTTGAGACAACATATTTCATACATATATGTTATATTGTATTGTTATAGAGATACACAAACTAAACAAATCTTTACAATATGTGGATTTGTTATATATCATGTTTCCAGGAATACATCACAACAATGACAAAAATCCAGATTCAATTAGAAAAAAGTGCAATTACATTAATTTCAAACAAGTTGATTTATTTTAAAGTTTTTGTTATACTTAGTTGTGGTTGCTAGGCACACCATTTAACAGACTGCTACAAGTTGTGTACATACATTTATCAAGGTAATGATTCCATTTAACTGCATTCATGATTGTTCACCAAATATTACCAGTATACTGATGTTCTCATCTCACTCACAAAAGATCCAGCTTAACAATATTGTCTGGAAGATGATCGCTCAAGAGAATTCCCTTTTCTCTGTGTATATCCAGTTCATCAATAAAGCCAAACCAATAAATTACCAGGCCAGGACCAAACCTGTAGGACAGAGAAAGATAGATTATATGTATTGAAATTTGTTATATTTAGTCAGAATACCTAGATAATATTAATTTGACTTAATTCCGAAGCTGACAAAGATTCCTTTCTTTAAGGTTGTGAGCAAATCCAATTCAGGAATTAGATTTAATACATTATGGTGCAAAAGAAAATTCACTTTACTTTGCTTTTATGGCAAGCTAAATATGAAAGAAACACAAATGGCCACCTAGATATGTAGAAACAATTCATATTAAATACTCTCCAATTCAAAAGTCTCAATAATTTTATTTTCCTTAACACATAAATTATTCTTACAAGACAAAAAAAGAAAAGAAAGAAAGAATCTTATTTTCTTGTATTTTGTAAATTGTTTTCCCTACCTGTTCCAGTAGCTCCAAAACTGGTCCTGAAGATAAACAGCATGTCTTTCATCATCTCCAAATGATGCTTTGCTCTCAATCCAATTGATTACATGGCCCTCCACAGCTGCAGTAAGATCAGGGTGGAGACAATTTAGAAACAAATTTTCAAGGCTTTCCAAGGACTTTTTAAAAAGCCATGTATTATGATATTCAAGGGCCACCAGTGTGTATCTTCATTTGTTATAATAATAAAATAGCTATAACATTATGTTTCAGTTGAAATAAATGAAGAAAGTATAAGCAAATTTAATATCAATATACAATACTGTGCATTAACCGTTAGTTAACATACTGAATTCTTGTTTGTAGTGCTACAGTTTAACACATACCAACTTTGAAATGAAATACCCTTTTCTTTTAAAGTGCATATAAATTCATAACACTTTCACCCTTTATAGAAGTTCAAAATAAACAAAAAAAATATTTCTGGTCAATTTAATGTGCCTATACTTGCCTTAATGTTTATCATGCATATAATTTAAAATTTTATATATGTGCAATTATTGTAAAAGTATATAAATGTACAGAACATATGCTTTTCAATGAATTAGTATTTCAATCATATACAAGTTAGAATCTTAAATACAATATAACAGAATGACGGATGATGTAAGAGACAACTATCATTACTACCTATAATAATATATAAAAATTTGCAAACCTTTGAACGAAGAACAAATTTTGTGAACCACAGCATAAACAGAAAATCAGATGATAATTAATAACAATAAAAGTACTCTTATCTGACATAAAATTCTGAAAATTAAAAATGTATTATGATGTGCGTAATGCAAATTAGAAGAGTGATAATCAGTATAATGACAAACATAATTTTTTATTTTAAATTCATTTACTGTTTAAATGAAATGTTCCATAAACATATTCTAATATTCAATAATGCAACAAAACAAACTGTTCAAAAGCTTTTACTTCAAAAGATATATTTTTAAACCTGAAAACAATAAAACATATTTGAGGGATTTCCCATTTTTGACTACTTTTCAACAAGTTTAGTTTCACAAATTGCATCAAATATTCATCATGATCAGAAATAACATAATAAAAATGTATCCTATCATATATTAAAGGAAATCAAAACCAAAAGCTATGATGGTTTAAAACCCTAAATTCATGGTTGTCATTATATGATCTTTGGAGATTGTAATCTGTTGTATATTTTCTGATAAATTCAGAAGATTAAAATCCACCATTATCTTGAACATATATTGATTTCTCACCACATGGCTGTCAATTTCTCCAGATAAGTGCATTCATAAATTTTACTATTTCCTGTTTGGTTAAGTAATACATGAATAATTTCTTTATGAGCTGATCAGCAGTCTTTTTTTTTTGTTGATAAGTAAATAACAGCAACAAAAACAAAAAAAATCAAATTGGAAATGAACAGGTTGAACAAAATTCAAAATGGTACTATTCTTGAGAAGAAGACTTACTCTGGAACTGAAAAATTATGTTGTAAATTAGTTATATAGTTTCCAAAAGTTCTTAATGCTCCAAGTTGGAATTCTCGGGAATCCTATCTTGGACTTTTGAATGACATACCAGAAACAATGAAAGTGAATGTTGAAGTATCGAAAAGTCAGCAACAGTGGTAACATGAATTGCAAATGTTCTCACAGCATTTTATTTAAAATGCATGTTTAGGCAAACTGATGGAGAAGTAAAAGGAGTGGGTTATTTCTTTAAAAATCAAGGACTTCTCAACTAATTCAAGACTTTTCAAGGACAAAATAAAATTCAAGTACTTTTCAATTTTTAAAGCTTTTCAAGTTGCTGAGAGCCTGATAATGAAGATGATGACCCAAATAAAGTAATTGCTTTGTAGCCTACTAAATCTAGGATATTTTTCCTGAGCTCCAGTGAAAGCTTATTGCTTATAAATAAATGGTTAGTGAAATCATTAAATATCAAAGACCGAGAAAAAATGGTCATTGTTAGCTGGCCATACTAACCAATGGGCACTTCCAGCTTTATATCTGGAGTCTTGTCATAACCTCTCAGTCGCATCTGATCTTCACCTGTACCATTTAACATAAGGCTGTCATTTTCTTAGTAAATGTCATAAAATGGAAACATTAAATAAATTTAAAATACATTATGCATAATTAGAAATTTGAAATATGTTATTTGATGTTAAGAAAATCTAACTCAAATATTTTTTTTTTAAAATGGCAATATACTAAAAAGTCAATAACAAATTATTGTCAATCTCCCTATGGCATGTGAAAACTAAAACAGTCAAATCTCACATATTCCCAGTCCCTAAAACGTTTGCATAACCAATGATCAATGATAGGTCAAAACTAAAACAGTCAAATCTCACATATTCCCAGTCCCTAAAAAGTTTGCATAACCAATGATCAATGATAGGTCAAAACTAAAACAGTCAAATCTCACATATTCCCAGTCCCTAAAAGTTTGCATAGCCAATGATCAATGATGTGTCAAAATAAAATAGTCAAATCTCAGACATCTCCAGTCCATAAAAAGTTTGCATAGCCAATGATCAATGACATGTCAAAAGTAAAACAGTCAAATCTCACATATATAACAAGTTTGTGCAGACAATAAAAATGGCATGTCAAAACTAAAACAATAAATCTCACACATCTCCAGTCCATAATGTTTGCACAGCCAATGATCAATGGCATGTCAAAACCAAAACAGTCAAATCTAACACATCTCGAAAACTTCTCAGTTTATTTCTCTGAACAGATACCTATATTAAAAATTGATTCATATGCTCAAATGAAGGAGAAAAGTTTTATATTTTAAAAAAAGAAAAGGAAAAGGAACATGTTTTTACTTCTAAATACTAGCAAACACTAAACTTTAGGGATACTTTTTTTTTTAAAGTGATTTTCACAATGCATGAGAAAAAACATAATTTTAAATCAGCTGGAGTAAAATGCCCAGAGATTTCTGCAAGATAAGAGAGATTTAAAATAATGAAACTGGTGTCATATTTCATTAATACTAAACAAACACTGTAAACAAAACAGAGAATACCTAGATATGAAATTTTATTTTCTTCACACCACTGCTTCAATTTCTTCTCATACTCAAAGCCAATAGACCTGAAGAGAAAACAAAGTAAACTCTTATTAAATGACCATAAATACATTAAATACATTAGTAAAAAAGATATGAATAATTTCTAATATATTTTTAATTTATTTATATGATGCATACAACATATGCTGTTTTCATAATCACTTTTATTATCTTCATACTTTCATATTTTAATAACTGTATACAAATTTATTATTATTAACATTGTAAAATACATCTTCTATTAACATCAGCCAGTAATCTTTCTAATAACAATAATAAGTTGTGTCTTGAAATGAAGGATTAATGATTTTATGTTTTTTGGTTCTCTCTACTTTATTCCATACTTCTCATTCATTATGCATTTAAATACATTCATACCAATATACGTTACTAATTTTCTGATTTAGATAATTTGCTTTTTTGTCATGCATTATACATTAAAACTTTAAATATCAATAATTAGATTATGGAATGAAAATCATATAGAATCTATAGCAACAATAAAATATTTTATACTATCTCAAAGTACCTTTTAATACACTCAACTATTGGCCCATAATGTTCATCAGCCACATTGCACTGTAAATGAGACATTGCTATATAAATTATAAAAGAATAAAAGCAAATACTCTAAAGAAAACATAAAACACAAGAACAATGAATTACAAAGTAATGCAATATGAACTGTTGCCCATTGGAGCATGAGTTTATTGCAGCTCTGAAGCAAAGCTAACTGTGAAGATAAATAAATGATCCCTTTACTCAAATCAAAACTGACAAAGAAAACGTATATTTCAAAACTTAAAAAGTATGTTTTCCCCCACCCCCCACTGAAAATATACTAACTGACCATAATAGGAGTCTTATTGCTCTGGCAATGTCTAAGTCAAAGCCAACTCAATATCTCTGCTAATGCAAAGGGAAAATAAACGGTATTAGGAAACTGTAAATGAAAATGTTCCATCTCACAAACAGACATCCCAGGTTTCACTTTCTTTCAGCCTGTTTTTTTTGTAGTATTCTCACAGTGGGAACTGGAAAGGAGCATTCAGCTGAGATTACACATGTGACCAAAAATTATTTTCCATTAAAGTAATCATTCTCTAGCATAAAATCAAGTGTTTATAACATTCAAAGAGAAACATGAATAGGAGAATGTGAGTTCAAATCACACTATCTTATTTTTGACTAAGAAAATGTAAGCCATATCAACACTATGTCCAAATGAGAAATAAAACAGTCACTTGAGCAAACAAACTCACCATGTCCAAATGAGTAAAAAAGCAGTCACCTGAGCAAACAAACTCACCATGTCCAAATGAGTAAAAAAACGGTCACCTGAGCAAAGAAACTCACCATGTCCAAAAGAGTAAAAAAGCAGTCACTTGAGCAAACAAACTGCAGCACTAAGATGTTTTACGGTTCCAAGGAAGAGTAAGAGATATATCTCCTAAAGATTATCAAAGACAGTCACTTGATGGCTTGAATGATATTTTTCAATATAATATTTGCATTAAATGCTAAACTAGATAGAACTTGTTTCATTTCTTGGCCTCTCACTAAAGTATGGCATTGAAAATGAGCCAACAAGTTCTGATAAACAGGAACCATTTCTACATATGATGGGAGAAGATATGTCAACAGGGACAGGGGATAAAGCACATTTCAGGCACTAGCCTCACATTTATAAAGCATGGGTTTGATTACTAGCTGGGATAAAAACTTTTTAAGTCTTACCTGCTCTCAAACTCAAAGCAGTAAATTTAATGTCTTATATCTTTGATAGGATGAAAAGGAGATCTTCTTGTATGGTGTCACGGTCAAGGGGGAATAATCGTTTAAAATTTATTTTGTAATTTTTAAAATTATTATTTCCCTTAGTGTTGGTCACAAGATATGTTCGGTTTTTATATATTTTTTTAATGAAAGGTAGTGTCGATACAGGCATAGTTAGTGAGTTTGTGTGTGTGTGTATATTCTGTTCATGCATAGGTGGTATTGCAATTATATAATGATTCATTTATTTATTTTGATGACTAGTCAATGATGTTAGGTATAAATCAAAATTATATCTAGTGGTTTAATCCTTTAATGTGACTGTGAGATAGGGACTATATTTAGTTAATCATTTCTTTTGTATAGTTATTGAGAATGTGCCTTTAGACAGCAGAGAAGCGCCATAATATAATAGTTGTTTATCAACTTTAGGACTCTGAGCACAGGATCAACATACTCGAACCTGGAACCTTCGATGGTTCAAGCAATTTTCGCTATTCATTTATAAGCATTGAGGACGCCTTTTTTCGACAGTATGTGTATATGTGGCTAGAGAGAAAGGTGCAAAGATTGATAGCATTCTCTTCTGCACTATGGCCAGCACCTGTCCCTTTTCGAGAATTTTGAAAATTTCTGCAAAAGGACCCAGTGGATGTTCATTGTTGTCAAGATTGACTGTTTAGTGGTTGGAATTTTCAACTACACAGTCTTTGAGTGATTCGAGTCAGCATGACCCCGAGTCTAGTCTTACAACAATTTAAACCCCAGACAGCAGTTGTCGGCAGCATCTTTCACACCGGAGCTGCATGGATGAGGTTTGGCTTGGACAGAACATTCGCCGACACCACCAGTTTTGAGCATTTGGTTTTCACCACGTGCCATCTTCATCGTTTTTCAGCAGGAAGAATTCTCAGCATTCTTCAATCTGAGAAGACACTCAGGTTTACTAGTTATTAGTTAGTGAACTATTATTATCATTATCGAAAAACATTTATTAAGTCTCTCAGTCCTTGACACTTGAGCTCAGCGAACTTTTCATTAACATTTGATTCTGATAATTTTGAGGTTTCCTCTCATGTATTCGTGCAAGTGCATTTCTGATTTGTACGTGGTTATTCACTGCTGGTTGAATTGTGCATTGCACTGTTGTTATTATTATTATTTTGTTTATTTTTGTTTTATTTTCATTCATTTCTTCATTGCTCTGGTCTCTTGCCCCATGAGTGTTGTGTGTGGATGTTTTCTGGATGAATGACTAACAGCTGTCCATGAGTGTCCCCATATTTATGAGAATAAATTCTCATTGTTAACTTTTATTCAAGAGTCTGTGTTGGTTGTCGAAAGTGGTATCTGGAGCAGTTGTTCATCAGTTTGTCCCATATCCGTCCACATTCTGCATTTGTAAACCCGCACACTCACATCCACACAGCTGACTCTCACACTTTACCCTGCATACAGAATAAAATATATAAAAATACCCCACAAGAACATTGTGGTGTCTGTGTGTAAGACTTTCTTTGTTTTACCACCCTGCAAGGTCATTGTGTCGTCAGCTTCACTGCTATCCCCCGATCCAGGAGGGTAGTCCGTGACATATGGCATAGAAAACCCATCCAAAATTCTTCAAATCCCCACCTATAGCATTACTATATCTCTCCCTTTCAGAATTTAAATGTCTCCCTAGGTTCTCAAATCCTTCTGTAAAATCAACAAAAGTTTAAAGCAGATAGAAAATCAAAATAAGAATGAAATAAAAGCTAACAAGAAAGACTGTTTATTACAGCAGCTACTGAAAACAGTCTGGGACAATAGCTCAAATTTATCTAAATTTGCATCAGCCATTTAGCATTAAGTATATCCAAGAAAAGAAAAGTGAACAGCTAGCTCTAGCTTATTCTACATCCATACAGGAAAGATCTTTCAAGATTTGCCAATTCCAATTGTGTTGGCAACCACTGACTTTTATGGCCACAGATAGTGCCATGACTCAAAGGGTCAAACAAAACTAAGTCAGTGTTATCTAAGATTTCAGATTTTGCCAGTATAATTTTACTTTTTAAATTAAGAAGAGCAACTGTCACAAAGCATGACAGATTATCATGGCACTGAGTCTGTGGCTGGAAGCAAAGCATGAATCTGCTGAATCACCAAACTGTCCTCATTCCCATGGCATATACTCCCATGTAAATCTGAAGCAAATGCAACAGAGGGAGAGGTATTAGTGGGCTCAAGTTTGAGCAGAGGAAGAAAACAAAACAGAATGCCAACCAGCAACAGAACAAAACCAAACTACAAATATGGTAAATTAGCTATTGAAAAAGAAAAGTCATGAGACAATTGTCTACCTCAACATTAATAGCAATGGTAAAATTTTAAATGCAATATTAATCATATAGATAAAAATGGAACTAGCAATCATTCGTTTTGCATTCTCTTTGCTTCAGCACATTGAAAGGGTTTCTGAAAACATCCTAAAATAAAAATAATTAAGTAAAGGTAAAATTTCTATTTGCCCCATACTGCATGTGCACATGATATGAAAACTTTAGACCATTTAACCTCTTGCCTGTCACGTTAAAAAGTTACGCTATGCACCACCATGGCAGGTTGTTTTGCCGCTCAGCGATAATTGGATGGGTTAGCATACTAAAAAATTAAAAGCGACCGTAAATCTCAATGGATTTTGAAAAGGTAAAGCGTAACATTTGCTAAACTTACTAGAGAATTTAAAAATTATTGTTTTTTAAAATTTTAAAATTAAATATTTAATAAAAAGTCCCCTTACCTTTCGTTGATCTTGAATGATGAGTCTCAGTGTCTGAATCTATGTACTCACAGTGTTTCAATTGTTTATAAAGATTATTATAAAAATCTACCTTGACACCCCAAAACAGTCAATTTTTAAAAGTCCGTGTGTTTGGGGGTATTTCTGCGGTATTTAGGATAAGAATCCTGGGTGCCGCTTCATCAAAGGTTCACCCATTACACTAGATCAAACTAGATCAAAAGTTCGAAGCACAGAGCGTCAAGCAAGCAACCACGAGTCTGTTACTCAATGGCTACAGCGCCGAGATGTGCTGAAAGCTTCAAAATCTAAGGAAACAAAAATCTCATCCTGTTGTTGATTAGATACAAAAGTACTAGTTTTTCTGCATAATTTTTAGTCTTAATATTTTTTTCTAAATGAAAATCATTTCCTCATAGAATTTTTGTCCAAATGTATATATTTTGCAGTCCTTGTGAAAAGTACTTGAGTAAACATGGTAGGAAAAGGAATGATGAAGCCAAAATCACTTAAATTTATTTGTAAAAATGTGTTTTTTTACAGTACACATACAACTGAAATAAATAAATGTTAATTATAGCACTTGCTGCAAGGCATTGCACAAAATAGCTGGCCCCTAGCAAATACACAGGAGCTCATTTTCTGTAACACTTTTTGTGAAAAATCCATATAGTTTGCACATCCAACTGAAGTACAGAAACACAGGAGTACTACACATTCTTCAGAAACAGTCAATTGTACACATCCAGCTGACAAAACGAAATACAGTGTTGTCCGTATGTCCCAACAGAGGAGTTCAATGCACAATTTAAAAAAAAATCAATTATAGTGATAAGTCCAGTGAGTAGAAAGAAAATGTTTTTCCCAATATAAACAAACTCCATTACAGTCCTGTTGAATCCAGTGGAGCACAAATCCAAATGCAGAATGTTTTATAATAAAAATAATTTAGAAATTTTGTATACTCTGAGAAAATCTGTATCGTACAATGACTACTGAGATAAATTGTCAGGTACAAATAAAAGCACTGAACATGTATTCGATTTCATCAGGAAGAAAAGAAGAAAATTATAAAGTAGACCCTACCTAATAATATATAAATGCACTGAAGAAGACATGCATGTACAAAATTGCAAATGAACAGTAAATAAATTTTGAATATGATGTTGCTGAATTATATGTGTTGTAAAGTATGAAATTAAATGTTAAAACAAACTGCTGATGTAATGCATAGAAGAAAATAGACAAAAGGAAAGAAGAATTATAGAAGGAATAATTTACAATTTCATTTGTGAATGAAATATTCGAAAGCAGGGGGTTACACACAAAGCAACTTGGCATATTGGGCAGTAATAGTATGTCTTTTGTACAATTTTTTGTTTTGCACAAATGCGACATCTTTGCCTTGGCTTTGGTTTAGTTTGATCAAGGTGAGGATGAAATTCAAGGAAATGTTGGCCAAACAGCCTAGATGATGGTAATTCAGCAGAAGGGTGACCACCTTTAGAATGATTGACATCAGGATATTTTTCATATATTTGCCTGATTATTGCTGATCTGAAATCTAGCAGTGAAGTTGCTTTATCTGTGTGTTTTTTGTAAACAACACAGGCATTGTACAGTGCGATATCAAGAGAGTGAAAGAAAACTTTCTTGTACCATTTTACTGTTTTTCTCATGCTAGGATAGGCAGTCGTTACACTGTCACACAAATCCACCCCTCCCATGTATTTGTTGTAATCACAAATGCATGCTGGTTTCAAAATTGGTTGTTGTGTTCTGTAATTAATTTTGCCTGTATTTGTCATTGTTCTGTCATGATGAATTGTGCTAAGCATGAGAATTTCTTTCTTGTCTTGCCATGCAAAGCAAGAAAGGCCATCACAATGGACAATTGAAAGTTGTCCTGGAGTGAGTTTAGTGTCTGGAAATGGCTTTGGCATGTCTTTTCTGTTCCCCATAACAGTTCCACAAATGTATGTGCTCTTTGCCAACAGATTGCGTGCAAGGGTGGGGCTAGTGAAAAAGCGATCTGTGTACAGCTTGTAATATTTTCCTAGTAGTGGTTCTAAAAGTGTTAAAACCACTTTCTCACCCTGATTTCCCTCAGTAGTAGTGTACTCGGTGTCTTTCCCCGTGTACATAATGAAATCGAATACATAGCCTGTTGTACTCTCGCAGATTTCATACGATTTTATGCCAAATCGCGCACGTTTAGATTTTATGTACTGCCTGAAGCTTAGACGACCTTTCCAAAGCATCAAAGATTCGTCAATACAAATATTTTCACCAGGCACATAAACTGATGAAAACACTTGTCTGAAATGATCAAGAATCAATCTGATTTTCTGAATTCGGTCTCCGGCCACAGGGATGCTATTGTCTGAGAAATGTAAGCAACTCAGCAGCAAACGGAATCTACGGCCTGACATGACTTTAGGAAAAAAATTATGAACGTAAATTTCATCATTAGAAAAATAATGATCAATAATAGGTTTCCGATCTATCCCCATCAAAAGGATAAGCCCTAGAAATTGATAAATTTCACTTACGTCAGTATCATGCCACTGACTGATACGAGATTGTCTAGTATTTTCTGGATCTGCCAGTAATGCAGCCGCATATATATTTGTATATTCTACAATTTTTTGCACAATATTCTCAGAAAGAAATGCTTGAAAAACATCAAATTCTGTACAATCTTTTGCAAATGGAATTTGCACTCCACTGTTTCCAATAAAAGCATGCGGTGATGTGTGTGCCAAATCAAATGCACCACGCCACGCTACGCCATTTTGATCTAAATTTCGACCGGCTACAGCATCTCCTCTGTCATCAGTTTGTGGTAAATCACTCGGGAAAATAAAATTTTCATCTTCTGATGAATAATTAGAAGTATCTGCTTCATCGATATCAGATTCAGCAGTTGGTTTACAGAGCGAATCAATGAAAGCGAACGCATTTCGAGATGACGAAGCCATAGTTTGCAATGTTGTCTCAAGGGATGCAGGCAGCAGACAGAAAAATTAAAAAAAAAAAACTTTTGGATCTAATGAACAGTTTATTTTTAACTATCCAATGGTAGAAATGATAACAAATGCCTTCTAAGGGAAATTCACACTTGTTTGACACCAATTAGCTTAGATAACAGACTACGAATGCGCGTGCGCTGAATTGTGACGCCGGCGTCACTGTACCATAGTGATGCATTTACGTTTTGTGACGCTAACGGCACTGTGCCAGTCAACAGGTTAAATAAGAACAACTATAAATGAAAGAATTCAATACAACACACCTCATGAATTTCACGAGCCAAGACTGGATCAGTAATTTTACAAGGTTTCTGCAACAGCCGTGAAATTGCTACTCGACCTCCAGTGTTGCTTTCACTGCCTGAATTATAAAAATATAATTAGAACGGTGCACCACTTTCATTGTGTCACATGTTTGTGACAATGTTTTAAAACAGTGCATTGCTCTCAGTGTATCATGTTTGTGATAATGTTTTAGGATACTGCACCACTTTCATTCAGTCTCATGTTTGTGATGTGTTAGAACAGTGCACCACTTTCATTATGCCATGTTTGTGATAATGTTTTCAGAAAATTGCAGTACTCTGTGTCATGTCTATGACAGTGTTTTAGAACGGTACATCATTTTGCACTGTGTCATGTTCATAACAATGTTTTAAAACAATACATCACTTTTGCTATGTCATATATTTGAGGTAATATTTTAGAACAGTGCACGATTTTCAATAATTAACATGTCTGTAACAAGAAAGGTAGCAAATTATTAATGTAAAAATATAATTATATTAAACCTGAACCCCTCTTCTCCAATTCTGACAATAAGATACAGTGCTATAAAAATACTTCAGAAGAGATTTAAATGACAACAAACCATCTTCTTGTAGTGAGGCTGTGTGCACTAGATGTCTCTCTATTATGATTCTAGCTAGCATGCAAGGTGAAAGATTCAGCTGAAAATAAAACAAGGAAAAGATATGTAAAAAGAAAAGAAAAATATCTACATTTATTAAAAAATCCCACAGTTAAATGACAGCAAAATAAACAGTTTGGGCCAATTTTTGTTTTTCATAATTATTAGGTCCAAGTTCTATAGTTAATTTCATAAATAAAAGTAAAAAAGTAAATGTAATTAAAACATACACCTAACTGTCACAAGTCTAATGAATTAATACAAATATTTATTCAGTAAAATCAAAACAGCTGAAAAATGATATACCCTTTCAGCCATGTTTATAATGATGTGTCTCTCATTGTCGGCCACCCTAGAGCAATACCTGAAAAATAAAATATTTTAAATGATGATGTGTTTAAATGATTATGAATACTCTTTTTGTTGTTGTTGTTGTTTCATCTGAGATCATGGTTTTAACTTCAAAGCAACTTGTATAATCTTAAACTGAAAAATTTAAGAGATAAACAACAATGGACTATATGGAATTTAAACAACAAATGTTAACTAAGTCTAACTCAGTTCTCAGACATATACATAAGCTTAAGATAAATTAGTGAATAAAGCTAGGAACTAAACAAAACTGAACATTTTGCTGTTTCTACATAAGTCATAAACATGTAATGTAAATAATCTTATGCCAGCTACTCTTGCAACTATCAAGGTTACTTCAAGTTCACAATTTTTACAACTCAAGAGATACAGTTCTGGATTTGGCAGCTCTGTACCATAAAATGTTGTCAATCTAAACTATAACTATATTTTTATTCCTGTAATTGTTTATTTGCGACTATGCTGAAAATCAGGTAAGAACAAGGTATTTTTAAAAAATTCAATTATTACAAATGTTTTTTTAGTATTAATGCTTCAGTTAAAATTATATTTTGATTTTCATTCACATTTTAATAACAGACAAATGCACTATTTGCTCAAATAATGACTGAAATTTTGGACATTGAATAGAAAGACTGTCATAATAACTCAGGTGTTATCAATATATGACACTAATTTGTTAAGATTTCAATCAGTAAATAAAGAGTTTTGAAATTAATACTTACATTACAATTATTTTCTTTCTACTTGATTTTCAAAGAACATATGCAATTACTGAATATATCATGAAATGTGTGTGTGTGTAATACGTGTGTATGTTTAAGAAGTACGCATGCATACAACGATTGTAGTAAAGGAAAAATGTACTATTGTACATGGAAAGGGAGCAGTTAAAAATTGATTATTTACTTCATACATGCTTAGTGACTGACTCCTAGTGAAATTTAAAATAATACAATGCAATGAAATAAACAGAGGCAAACCAAAATTAAACTGTGATTTAAACTATCAGTGATAATGACTAAAATTACTACAGGCAAAAAACAAAAAAAAAAATAATATTTTCGAGCTACAGCCTTCAAATTTGGTATACACATTGATTCAGATAAGAATAATCTGTTGTTGGAATATCATGCTTAGTTTTTTTTAAATTAAATTTTTGATTTTTTTAAATACCCAAAATATATTTTTTTAAATGCATAGTTCAAACACTTGCATTTGTCAGAAAATTTTTTAAATATTTTTTTTATTATCTTTGATGCAAGTTTAAAAATATGCATTTCAAGAAATTTTTGAGATAGAAAAATGTTACAATTTTTTAATGATGTACCCGTCAATAATATTAAATTGAATGTAAAATGTCAAAGTAAACAAATTGTAAAAAAAATTAAATAATATGTAGGCTTTAATCCATCCTTGATTTTGTGCACATATATATAAGGAACAAATATGCCAAGTTTCAACTATGTGGGTTTACTAGATTTAGAGATCCAGGTCTTCAAGCAAGCGGCACAGACTGAAAAACATAGTTTTGAGAAAAATGCATTCAAAGTATAATAAAGACAGTAAAACATGGAATTTGTGTTCAATATTTCATGTTTTTAAAAAAAAAAAAAATAACTATGCCTTATCCACAGCACAATGAGTTTCTAACAATCATTTAGTCCCCCTAATAATCCTGAGCCATAGGTACTGCATTTTACACTGCACAAGTCTTCAGCTTCTTTGACATTTTTTCTGTGATGTCGCTAGATCTCTGGCTTGGTTAAATATTCTGCATGCTTGCATCTTCTGCTGTTTTGTACCTCCTGGTATGCTTGGAGTACAACAGTAGGTGTCACATCCAAATATTTATCACTTGGGATAAATTTTCACAGCCTTGATTGAAATGAGAAACTGCACTGATAGCTGCTGCACAAATACATGCTCCTTTGTGAACTGTCTTAGAACTATACGTATCAAAACATCAATCACTACCCCCACCCCATGATTAGAAGTAAATCCATACTTGTGCCGTTCCAATAAAGGAAACCATAACATCAAGTGGGTGAGCTTTGTCTGTTTTTATCAGCAGAAGCAACAGTTTCATCACTATCACCACTATCAAAAATCTCTGTATCACTAACAACATCATTAGCCTACTGTTTAAATCACTATCATCAGTTTGATCATTAACAGGATTTTTATCATGATCATTTATGTTGGCTTATGCTTCTGCTGAGAGAATAGTTTCAGCAACTATGTTTGCTAATGAAACTTTCTTTGAAAGCCTAATGTAAAATTTGGGATGCACTGATGGTAGGTTGAGCATAGTAGAACAATTTCTCAATGTTGCTTGCCCCATCCCCAACACATTAAAACACATGACTATTGCATTATTAACATCAAACCCCACCCTAGAAATATTACCATCCCCATGCCTAGAACATGACATCTGACTCTTTCTGAATGTGCTTTCATCACAACTCATTTGCATACGAACAGAATATTCTCTCCCAAACACACTCTCAACTCTTTTGCATTCAGAGCATGCAACCAATTAAAACAATGCATTAAATTATCTAACTCAATGATGCACCTACTATTTTCTCTGAAGCAGTGTCAACAGCTGTCAACTTTGGCTGAAGCAAAGTTAATTTCTGCCTGGAAGTAGTCAGGTGGGGGTGTGGTAAGTGGGGAATCACACAAATCACCGGCAGCATTAATCAGTATGGTAGTGCTAGGAATTTACTAGAAATACCCAGCACTGCACTTCTAGAAGTAGACGGATAGGGGTTGACCAAATACAGAGCAGGCAAACCAGGCTGTTTTACATTGCTAGCAGCAATCAAAATTTGTTTTCTTATGGAAGTAGGCAAATGGGAGGTGATCAGGCAGACCCAATGCAAATCTGAACAATGTGCTGCAAGAACGAGCATGGTAGCACTAGGAGCAGAATAAACATCCTGCATTGTTCCACTAGAAGTTGATGGGTGGGAGGTCTGACGAGATATCGTGCTTTACTCAGAATGAACATAGAAGAACCATACAACATTCTGAATAAATATTAAATGTGCAACCAAATGTTTGTACTGTCATCTAGAACAGGTAAATCACACTCAAGTCAAAAGACAATATATAGTATTCAGAAAAATATATTTTATAAATTAAACTTTCTTACTGATCATAATATTGTTCTTGCACATGTTGGGGCCTGTGTTTGTAATGTATCCTCTTCATCTTTTTCTGTTTTTAAAAAAAAAAAAAAAGATTCAGGTACCTGTATGCATTTTAAAGAGTGATGTTTAATTTTTAAAAAAATGATAACTACATTGATCAAAATTCAAACATAAAAAAATTAAGTTAATAATTTTCCTTATTAACTTCTTGAGCACATAGTATTTTTTTTAAACTCTCCATGGGATATACCATAATTTAATTTAGTCATGACAGTAAGTAAAATTGAAGGTATTACAAAATAATTGGTAGAAATTATATATAGGATAAATAAAATATAGAAATAGCAGAATACTCAGAAAACAAATAAACTATACTATAAAATTCAATTACATAAAAAAAATTTCTAAGTGTGATGATAAGTTGCAGGGAGTGTCATAGGGTACAACCCTCCATCATGCACCAATTACTTACTTTTGAAAGCAGCAGTTGAGAGCATGCATGTACACACACATGCAAACACACACATGCAAACACACACACACACACACACACACACACACACACACACACACACACACACACACACACACACACACACACACACACACGCACACATATGCAAACACACAAACACACACATGCAAACACACACACACACACATGCACACAAGAATGGGGTTTTAAAATTATGTCATGATCAGAAAAACAAAAAACAATAACATACTGAAAGCAGTACAGTATCTAATAAGATTTACAGATACTACTACAGTACTGGCATAATAATTGCAGTAAGCAGATGTTTGGTCAATGAAAATAATAATAATGTAGATTCTAGCAGCACTTCATATCCTAAGATAATCTTGAATACTACACAATTTACATTAAGGGTGTTAAACTTAACAATTCAATATTATGTAAAGGGAGGAGATTGGGGGGTGGGATAGAGTGAAAGGATCTTGAAATCATAATTTGAAACCCAATGTAAAGAAGAACCTCTCAGACACCTACTTCCCCAACAAGTTTTACTGTTTTCATTTTCAGACATAAATTTTAAATTTAGAAAGTGAGCTCTGATATTACTTAAATAAAGATTTTTTCAAAATAAAGAATTATAATATATTAGTTGAAAATCTTTCAATCTGACTTAATTTAAAAATCATTAAATATACTATTGGTACTGGCACCTGATACTCTTGTGAAAAAATACTTCCAACTGTTTCCAAAGAGAGTCTGGAAAAACAAGGAAAACAAAATTATAACTAATAAAATGTTAAAATTAATGAAAGTAGTGTTTAATAATGTTCTTTAAACTAGTTATATTTATAACTGTATATGTATATGATTATATATAATATTTCTTAAAGGATTTCTATTAGATAAAAATGTAAAAGCAAGTAAATTTTAAAATGTTTCCAGTTTCAATATGTATATCTATTTACACAATTTGTAATTAAAACTAAAAAAAATATGTTTAACTACAGGAAAAAATTAAGCACAAATTAGTATCACACCATTTATTGAAAATATAAATAAAAATATTTATATATATATCAAAATAATTTACTTCCAAATTACTTTTTATCTCATCATACCATGTGTAAAGCTGTGAAGCAAGTATTTTTAATGTTTGTCTAATTTAATTGTAATTACCCTTTATATAGTTATATTTTAAAACTTTATTTCACACACACACACACACACACACACACACACACACACACACACACACACACACAAACACACACCAACAAGAAAAGAAGATAGTCAACAAACTAAAAGTGAAAAATATGTACTTTTTAATTTTGTAATTGTTTATCCTTTAAAAAACATCTTAAAAATTAAACTTCATTCAATGAGTATTTAACATAGGAAATTAATTTTCTTTAATCAAACTAAAGCAAAGATTGCATTATTAATTAAAGATGAAACTGATATAACATATATAACTCTAAACTTCAAAAGTGAAATATATGTAACTAATTCATAAAATAAAATAAAATAAATGTAACTCAATATACTCTTTGTCATTTAAGCAAAGCAGGAAAAAATATATTTAATTATCCAATTATGAAGATAAAAAAATATATTAAATAAATAAGACTGTTCTGAAGGGTTTCTGATGGACAATTCAACAGTAAGTTGGACTATGTTTTAAATCAACTTAAATGCTTCAACTGATGATACTGTGATAGTTGCATGATGATATCATCCAAAATAAAAATCTTGTAAAGTTAACCCAAAATATTTTCAGGAGGCACAAAAATATGTCACTAGTAATAATAAAATTTTTTGTCCTTGTAGCTTGACCACAGAAATCTTAGCTAACAATGGTAAGCTACAAACAGAACATCTAAAAATTAGACACCTGAAATATTCCACCCCTTGTAACAGATAATATAATAAAACTAAATAACTCAAGCATTCTTCACAATTTCATACGTTATAAAATTATATTGACATTTTTCATGTTTCTAATAAAAGGCATCCCTCATATTATATGACTGTAAAGTTTCAATTTAATGATATGCATAAATCTACATGTAATACTAATACTTCCCTTGAGATTTTTTGCACTGAATTTAAAGAACAGCTTCAAATGAATCAGACTTTGAAAGATGCGCTAATATTAGGCTGCTCATGCTTGTAGCAATTTATGATGATCGTATATTTTCTTCTTGTATATATATTGCATTAATATTTTTTTTAAAAACCATTATTATGAGATGCTTGAACATCACACCACTTTAAAATTCACACTCAGGGTTCAGACACACATTAGAAAATTTCCATGTGCAGTAAGTGAAGACCTGACAAAAACTAGTGTTATTTATACTATGAATTATTCTGACATACAGATCTAGTTTATGTGACAACTTTTCATCTGGTATATCTTAACATAATTCTAACTAATTTTATATTTATTATCACGTGAAGATGTGAATGACAGATCATTATGATGTGTCATCAGAAATCATGCTAGCTGAACTCTACTTACAACATGTCATTGCCACTGATACTCAAATAGCTTGAACTTGTCTAGACAATGGAAATAATAATGGAAAAAAGTCTGGATCATAAAACCATTCTCTTCTTAGTTAAAGAGCTAAGGTACCATAGCCTGTCCAAGCACCTACCACAGTGAAAACAAACAGAAGAAAACATTGCTGGGTGGCTACAGCACAAGGTCCAAAGAAGTCAAACCATTGTCTTTCACCAGAATATGGCATAAGTGTAATGAATAGAAGTTTTAAAAATGTATAAAAAGTAAAAATGTGGATATGGTTAGAGTAGATAAGAATTCCCATGTTTAAACTTCAGAGTAATTTAATAAATGTATGATGATTTTAAATGGCCTTTGTTTCACTGCAGAAATAATTGTCATATATAAATGGAGCACCCTATATTATCATATATCCTTTCTTATACTGTTATTCTGAAATATTACACCTGAACCAACTTAGTGCTGTTGATAGTTTGAGTAAACATATTTCACATAGCCTTTATTATTTGACAAACAGGAACATCTGAATTGTATTACGCATTTCTCCTGTGCAAAAATACTAGTAACAACAGAATAATGTAAGTGATACTAATGGTAATAGTGACAAATATTTTAAAATATTTCAGAATATTAAAGAATATCCTCATACATATGATACAGCAATAATCACCAGTTTTCTAGAAATGAAACGTTATTAATATACTAATTAAAAGGTGCCTCTTCTTGGGCATCTTGTTTGTTGTTAATGGATGAGTAAACTATTCATCCACCTTGCCACACTCAAACAGTAGCATAAAAATTTAAAATAAAAGGTAAATAAAGTCCATGCTTAAATTTCTACCTTACCAGAAGATTTTAAGGTTGTAGTAAGCACCAAAATATTGGGGAAAAACCCACAGATCATTCTTGTCTTTTATTCTTCTTGACCACCCCATAAAATCTCATTTGTTTACTTGTAACTATATAAAGATAATTATATGCACTTGCACAGCAGACTAATAATATGTAATGGTCTGTAGTTAATATTGTGTTAAGAGATAATATAATACTGTAATAATAATAATTAACAGTCAAAAGTCTTATACTGTGATAATCAGCAGTCTAATATTGTGATTATCAATAGGCTAATACTGTGATGTGCAATAATATAATATTATTATAAGCAATACTATGATAAAGAATAGTTTAAGACTGTTATAAGTAATAATCTACTAAATGTACTGTGATTATACAATAATCTAAAATTATGATAAGTAATAATATCCTAAGAATGTAATAAGTAATAATCTAATATTGTAATGTAAGCAACAATAATCTAGATACAATAAGCAACAGTTTAAATTTAATACTATGATAAGTAATAGTCTAATACTATGTATTATGTAATATATTGAGATTGCTTGCAAAACACAGTAAAGGGAAGTCTGAGTTTATTCTATAGCAATTCAAAAATCCCAACAAATTAAATTTTATAGATATTTACTGGAATATTAGGCATTATTTAAACTGGAAAAAATCTGTCAGTTTTTGTATTAGATTAAATTCTAGTTGTTTGACAATCACTATGTCATTATTAGTATTAACATAAAGTTTCTCATTTTGTCATTAGTAGAGTGTTTTCTGGGGGGAAGATTCTATGACCAATGTTTCCTCTACGGTGCATGGATGTGCCCAGCTCATTAGAAAATGCCATCCAGCAGTTTCAAAATTCCACACACAAGTTTTGGTAGTAAGCTCAAACAACGGGCACCAGTTCTGTGCACAGAGGGAAAAGTTCTGTGCACACAAGAAAACTATTAGAGGGAACACTGCCTTTGACTCATAACGAAAAATCCAATTTAAAGAGTTTTAACAGATCAATGACATGTGAACTTTCATTTAAGGTCAACAATAATGATGTCAAACTCTGTTGACACCTGGGTTACTATATGTATAGCTGGACACAGGACAAATTATATGAAGACAACAACAACAAAAATGAAAATCTAACTAGATTTATAACAATTTAAGGGAATAAGATACTTTTTTAAAGTCAGCAAAGGAGATATAATTGTCAAATTTGCTGCCATTCAACTATGACTAGTAATGCAATCTTAGTATTCAGCAAAAAATTACTAAACACAACTGTGCTAGACTGTAAAACTAATTTCTAATCTAAAATCTAATTATAATAAAAGTTTATACTGTGGAATGAGGTATGTTTTGTGTGTGTTTGTTTGTATGCATGTACATGTGTAAACCATATAATTTTATTTAATTGGATGTATGTTGATTTTCATATTAATTAATAATAATATATTTAATGCTTCTATTTTTTTTGGATAAGTCTTAAGATCTGATTATGCATTTTTCAAAGTAAATATTAATTGATATATTTTAACTAGAGTGATTAAATGTGGATATTGTCTGAATATCAACAATGAAAAAATATTCTACAAATTTTATCACTAACAACTAAATGTGCTGGTCATAATTCACCTAATGAACGTGTTTCTGCAAGATTTTCTATATTACCAATGTACACAAATGAGCTTAATGAGGACACATGGAACTCAGAAGACTAAAAGACCATTCTTCTAATTCTATAATAAAGTATGACACCTGACAAAAGGAAACGAGCTAAGCACGGATATCTCATACTATTGCTAACTTTCGATATTCACATGGAACAAGAAAACAGTCTAAATTGGAATTTGGATAGATTCGAAGTATTTTAGCAACTTGGTGGTTGGTGTCATGTGGTAATCTCGTGTAAGGTAAGGGCTTTGAACATTGGTTTATATTCCAATTTAAAACCTGAAATATTAAGATTTATAAAAGAAGTTGTTGGCTACTCAAACTTTGCTTGAAATTTTTATATTATTAAATTATATGTTTGAAGTAGATACCTGTTCACTTGGTCGTTAGGAATTAGATTCAGTAGCTGCCAAGTGACTTCAAGCTGTTTAAACTTAAAGGGACCATTTAAAAGAAATCTTTGATCAGAGATTATATAAACAAATTTTTATTTATTCTGATATACTAATGTGTCACGGTTAGGATTAACATTTCATTACCGAATCTAATAAGTGAATGTCTTTATATTTAAACAGGAAGCGCTAGCAATAAATTATGCAACAGATGACAAAAACCTGCTCGAGCTCAATTAGCAGGGGGGGGGGGGGAAGAAGTCAGTTAGAAAACTTAAGACACCCATTTAATATTAATAGTGACATTCATTACCCAGGAAAAATCTTTGTTAGTTGATTCAATTGTCTTCTTGTGCGATATTTGGATAGAACTTCTAGAATTTCTAAATATGTATTCAGCTTCATTTTGTCTCATCTCAGTTTTCATTTAAAGATGGCGCTCATTTCAGTAACAAACATAAAATGAAAGTTTATAACCATAATTAAAGTTTTTAAGAAAAATTTAATAGTACAGAAACAGATACTCTGTAGTTAATAAACAGCAATATAGGTCTATATTATAAACATTTGCACTTAACGTGAGAATAACGTTTATTTACGGTACTTTGCATTGATTTCCTAATAATATTAATTAGGTAGCATGCGCGACGGATGGTAATATTTATTTCCACTATTTACCAATCATCTAATACAGTTATTTTTATTTATGTTGTATATTATTTGTTTTTAAAATAAAATTAATTAATAAAAATTCTCATATGGCCCGTTTTCATATAGGTCAGTTGTCTTTTTTTTTGAAGGTGATTCACTTAACTAATCTACTGATATAAATATAAACAAATCCTTCTTATATAATTTAATATTTTAAATAAAGAAAACGAAAAACAATATTTATTTATTGTCATTGAAGACAAAAAGAATGTAGCATATGATTTTATCCCTAAGGGTTGGCTTGAAGCCGTAAAAGGCTTGCATCCTCATTTCTTTAGGTAAAAATACAACTTAGGGGCATGTATTTCCAGTTATGAACACTTGAGACAGTACATTTTGGATTACATTCTCCCTCAGTGATATACTTATTTGTCTATGATATTTTCTATTTTTAAATGAAGCAGAGAGCTCGGATTAAGAAAACAGATGAAAAATATGTCTCGAAGGAAGAAAATACGACGAAAAACCTCACAGCAAATACTGGAACAAGTCCAATTATTCCTCGGTCGAAATTTTCATCACCAGTTACACCAACTTCCAGATTAAAGTTAATTAAAAATAAAGCATCTAATGATAAAAATGTATCTGTTGGTGAAATTGTAGGTCAGTCATGCTCAATTTCATTTTTTTATTTGTAAACTATCTCCCAGTCCCAGTTATTGATCATTAGGGTACTGGACTGGTTGTATAGCCTATGTGTGTAGGGCCTACATATTTTGTGACGATGCGATTGCACCTGTGTGAAAGCGTTTGTTGATTCAGTAAAATAGTATCACTCAGCCTTACCCAGTATGCTGAAAAGATTTTTATCGTATATTTTCCTTCAACAACACTAATTATAGGCCTATTGTAATTTGTATAACTTAACTAATTATAACTTATAAGTATAACTGTATCGTGTATTTTCCTTCAACAAATGGCTACATATTGCTAAATATTTTAATTTTTTAAGCCAGATATATTAAAATATATTCACTCATTAAATCTGTTTTGGGTTTTTATTTGTTGTATGTGATATTTAATAGCATAAAATCTTAAAGGTAAAAACTACTAAAAGTTATATTCATACTTTTTTAGAGATCTGTCAAAACAAAACAAAATACAATTTATACTAGGCCTATAATACTTAATAGTATAAACAATTTGAAAACACTAGAAGTTTTTCATTCACTTAAATAAATAGAGTAATGCAACAATTTAAAAAAAAAACTATTTAACATTTTTAGTTCCATTATAACATTGTAATTGTGAGGATATGTGCAGAGATCCATCCTTCACTGTTATCATTATAATAATTAATATACATTATATTAGTATATAGTAATACAGTGAGTATTGATTATTATTGAATTTATTGAAATTTCAGATGGATCTGAAATACCTGTGCTTAGTCAGCATCTGACACCAAGCAAATGGAGTTCTTACATTCCAGATTTCTCCAGTTCACAAAAAGATGAGGTTAATTGTGAAGTGTTATGGGACTTCTCTTCACCTGATGCTGTTAGACACTTGAGAAGTAATATAATTTTACTTGTCTCTTTATTTTAAATCTGATTTAATTATTTTAATCTTGTGCATGCCTGCAAGTGGGAATTAACATGAGGAATATTTCATTTATAATATGTTTCAATGGGTTTTAAAATATGCTTTAATTAAATATTTTGTTAATTTTTCCCTGTGCTCTTTAATCAATGATGTTGTGCCAGTCATTCTTTGTTAGGCTTACTTTTTTAATTGCTTATTAATGCTTTTTCCCTATCTTTATTATTGTTTGCATTTTTTAAAATTATATAATTAATTCATTTTTATCTTTACAGGAAGAAAGTCCACTGACAGTAATGTCAAAGAATTTCTCAGGTTTTTTAAAGAGGTAGGCAAAATTCATTCCCTCAAATATTGAATTAAATGCATCTTTAATTTTTATTATCAGTTTTAGTATTCATATTAGAAACAACTTATTTTATTTTTAGTGTTCTGTCATCTGTTGTAATTAAAAAAAAATGATGCAGCTTGTAGGAATGTTCTTGTTTCCATATAAATCATGACGGGGATGTAAACATATATAATTATAAATTTGTTCTGTGGTGGCAACCACTTTTCAAGCTAGTAAAACTAAAAGTTGTGATCATACCAGACTGACTAGTGGGTTATTTTTTCTTAAAAATGATTCATAAATATTTTATTAACTCCTTCAGACAGTTGGGGGGGAAAGTGCATTTTAGTAGTTGATTCAGCATTAACATATCTTGGCTGACATCATTAACAAAATTAAAATAATTAAAGATGAAACTTCTATTCCTTATTGTCAATGATCTCACCTAAAAGCTATATTTTAAATTCCAGTTCCCCTTGAATGGGTGAATAATTTTCATATTCTTATAAAATTTGAAATTCTCAAATACACTATCCAGTTAGTGGTTTATGCATAATTATATATATTGTGTGCATAAGCAGTCTAAACGTGTGAATGCCTGTGCGCATGCGTGCACACACACAAAACTATTTTTAAAGCAGTCTTATAAAATTTAATATTAGAAATTAGCTTGTGTAGTTAAAATGTTGCATTGATGGGGTTTTTTTTTTTGGATTTTTTTTGGTTTTTTTACAAAAAGTCAACATGTTAAAGGTTTTCTTTTTCTAAAAAAATGTACCTATAAAGCATTTTCAAATTTTTCATATTGCATTAATTTCTTTTTTTTTAATGTTTGACAGTCATATGCTGTTTGTATTAGATGATAATTGATATATTATAATTTTTGTGCAATTAAGGAAAGAGTTCCAGGTTGGTAAAAATATTTCTTGAGCTGGTTGACTTTTGTGAGTTATTGGCTTGGATGGGTGGTTAAGAAAAAAACCCATCCCATAAAGCTCACCAGTAGCATTAAAACTTAAAAAATTTCCATTAAAAGAAATGAGCAGGACTTGGCTAATACATCGCTGTGACTTCCATGCACAGCAGACGATTTGTGTTTCACTCTGATTGTGTGTTTCTCATTTTGGGTATTAGATTAGGCTATAGTAAATATTTGAATTTGGGGTTGCATTATGCTGTGAGGTTAGTTCTTATTTTTGCAATGCCTGCCTGAGAGAATTCTTTCTCTCTCTACCACTTTCTCTTTCCATTCCCTTCTTTCATTCATTTCTTCCCATCTTTTCTCTTTTATCTTTTTCATTCTCCCTTTCCTCTGTCTTTTCATTTTCTTAGCATGTTATATTTTGGTTTTTACTTGGCAGTAAAAAAAAATGTACAGTCGAACCCACTTATCTCGACCTCAGTTAACTCGCCAACCCTTTTAAGTCGATGTTTTGAAGTGGAACCACTAAATTCCCTCTTTGTCTTAGCATTTTCTCATTGGTTATGTCAATTCTTTTATGTCGCCAAACCCTAATATCTCGAGTACAAAAGAGGGCCAATATCGCAACTTAACATCGGTTATTTCGATCCCCGTGACTAATCGCCAGCTTTTGAAAATGTTAATTATTGATGCCACTTTGCCATCTCGCTAAAGATAAATGGACACAGTTTGTTAACAAGGGCAGCTTGAACTTAAGGGCATTATTTCCCCCATCGGGCGCAATCCTGCCAGGGTTTTACTAGGCACACTGATGCCCTTCAACTGGCTCACACCTCTTTTATGTTAATTAGCACTCTTTAGCAAACATGTATGTACATTTTTAATTTTATACTAATTATAGCATGCCGATCACATCACCAAACAAATTGCGGCAACGCTGTTGTATAAAAAAATCACCAAAAACACATATGTACATTCTCATTTATTAATGCACATCATGTACATAAAGAAATTTCAAGCTCATGCTAATATATTGCCGCCTTATTGGTTTTTGGTTATCTCAATCATCGGTTATCTTGGTGCTTTTTGGCAACCCCCTAGGCCAGCGACATAACCGGGTTCAACTGTGCTATAAAATAATTTTATTTAAGCAACAAATTCTGAGAACTGACATTTATGAGAGTGAAACTGGGCAAAAGTTACTTGTTAATATATTTTACTGTTTGCAGCCACCAAGCAAAGTGTCAAAGACACCGCCATTACTTAGCATATGGCGAGATGTTTGTCCTCAACAGAATGTTTGCAAAAATCTGATAGATTCTGAAAAACAAGAGAGGTAAGATGTGAAATGAAATTAAGTTAAATAAAGTTAAATTAATGGAATTTCAACTGATGTTATACAGTTTTGGTTAAAATATTCAATTATCATATATTTGCAATTTGAAACATTGACCCCTGAATATTCAGGACAAATATCATGATGTCAAAATACAAATTAAAAAAAACAATTTACTTTTCTCTTGCTTCTTATATTTGTATTCATGAAATTTGACAGTTGTGTTTCTGTTATCGCATCATAGAACTAGAAGGACTTATCTGACTATTGGTCTAAGTTGATTGCTTTGTTTCTTCCCCCTCCCCTGCTTTCTTACTCTGGATAGAAGCCACCACTGTGGAGCTGTCAGAAAGAATCAATATCTTTTTTGAAAATCTTATGTGTTATCAAGGCAGTCCATGTTTAAAGACTTCTCTGATTGAGCAGGTTTGTGGTTGTGCATACTAATGGAATGTGGGTAGGGCACTCCTCTTCTAGTCATTTTTTGTTGGCTAATGCTTATAGGGCTTGAATGAGGAGAGGGGTCACTGTCAGGTACATCTCTCAAGAAATGTTGCTTTCTTTCCTCTGAGATTTCAGGAAGAACTTTTTTATAGGTAAGAGGTGAAGTATATGTCCTACAAGACCTATCATTATCATATCTAATGCTGTCATTGTGTCCCTTGCTGCCTTATCTGTTAAAGTGTTATAATCTGAACTATAATCTGAATGTGAGGAGTGTCTATAACTGAGACCTTGTTCTTTATTGAAGAGCATGTCTAAGTATAAGATGCTATCACGTCTAATATTTTAGAAATCACAAATCTAAAGACAGAAAGTTAGGGTTCTTATGTATCTGCAGAAGAACATCCAGGTAACTGTAAGTGGCTGTTCTTGTGGACAATATGAATGATTCCTTAACTGTCTACATCTTTGATATGAGTGAACACCAAAGGACTGAAATAAAGTCTGAAAAGAAGGATATTGAACCAGAGCACTTTTCCTGAATGCTAACTAGAATTAATGGCACAACCTGTATAGTGACATGAAAATCTGTCTCATTTAGACCTGGTTTTATAGCATGATCTCCTGGTTAAAAAGCTTTGATACACAGATAGCATTGGTACTCTGGAATAAAAAAAACTGTAGCATTTTTCTTGCTGTAATATGCCTGCTGCCAGCCTGCCTTCATTGATATGTTCACATATTGAGTAAATGACCAAGGACTGATTTTAAAAATACTAAATAGTCAAACAGTAGAGAACACAGAATTTTTAAAACCTTTCTTGACTAGATTGGAGATGTTTTTGAGATCTCAAGTCTACCTATCTATCTATCATCTATCTCTCTATCTATCCCTTAGTCTTATCAACCTTTGGGGCACCACTGATGACCTGACAACCACTTTTCCCCATTCCATTCTGTTCTCTGCCAATCTTACTGTATTGCTCAGTTTCACTCTTGTCCATTCTGAGATGTTATCCTCCCATCTTTTCCTCTGTCTTCCTCTCCTTCGCCCTCCTTGCACAGTACCTTGCATGATTGTCTTGGCAAGCCCAGTTGATCATGTGACATGCCCATACCATTTCATTTTGCGTTTTTTCACAATGGCCAATAGCTCTTCATAGAGCCCAATGGATTGCCTAATTCTGTTTCCCATTTCCTCGTTCGTGACATGATCTCTATACGAAATGCCAAGCAGCCTTCAAAAGCATCTTATTTCAGTAGCTTGTATCCTCCTTTCGAGATCCACTGTCAGGATCCATGACTCACAGGCATATAAAAACACAGATATAACCAAAGAGCGCATCAGTCTGATCTTTGAGCTGAGATGTTTTTGTCTTCCCAAACTGCCTTCATCCTTGCCATTGCTGTTATTGTCAGCGCAATCCCAGACAATATTTCTGGTTTTGATCCCTCGTCTGCCATGATGGCTCCTAAGTACCTGAATTTATTAACTATTTCTAGTTTTTGATCACCCATCATGATATCATTGCCAGTGCTACTGGTGTTGTTGGTCATCAGTTTTGTCTTCTCTGCACTGATTTCCATACCAAAAGCAGTAGCTGTCCTGTGCAGTTTTTCCACCAACTGAGCTAGCCCCTCCTCATTTCCTGCACAGTTATGATAAATTGAAATGGAGCATTTCTCCTATTTCGGTCATGCAGCTAATTTTTGTTCTGATTTTATTTAATTAGTACATGTGGATTATTACAGTGTAATGTCCATTCATGTGTAAAAAAATTCCTTTATGATTGTTTTATATCCAAATTTGCTTTATTGCTGGGTTCATTATTGCAGGGTTTTCCTTTAATGTTTTTGCTATACATATTTATATATTAATACTATAGTTTATGTTTATTACTGTGTGTTATTGTGTTGTATATTTATTTGTAATCTGTTACTGTTGCTGTATGTTTATTTAATGTAAAATGCCTTTTTCATTGCTGGTGAATTGTTTTAAAGATAAGCACTTTTCAGAGTCACGATTATTAATGTTATTTTTTGTTTTGTTTTGGATTATGTACTTTTGATTCATGCAGAATTATTGAAATATTTTCTAAAATGCAATCCACAAATAAATAGAGAAATTTATCTCCTGTAATCAAGTCTCCTTGTGGCTATGATTCTTAACCTTATCTTATGGAATAGAATGTTGTAAATTTTTTTAACTGCACATGTTTAACATGAAGTGATATAATTTCACTGATGATTTAGCTCTGTATTTCTATGATGATTTAGGGCTATATTCTCTGGTGATTTAGATTTAGTTCTGTTTTTCTCTGATGATTTAGATTTAGTTCTGTATTTCTCTGATGATTTAGTCCTGTATTTCATGATGATTTAGTTCTCCCTTTCTGAGTTTCTCTGACAATTTAGATTTAGTTCTGTATTTCCCTGATGATTTAGTTCTGTATTTCTCTGATAATTGAGATTTAGTTCTGTATTTCTCTGATGATTTAGTTCTGTATTTCTCTGATAATTTAGATTTAGTTATTGTATTTCTCTCATGATTTAGATTTAGTTCTCTATTTCTCTGATGATTTAATTTCTTTGATGATTTAGTTCTGTATTTCTCTGATAATTTAGATTTAGTTCTGTATTTCTCTGATGATTTAGATTTAGTTCTCTATTTCTCTGATGATTTAATTTCTTTGATGACTTAGTTCTGTATTTTTCTGATGATTTAGTTCTGTATTTCTCTGCTTTTCTCTGATGATTTAGTTCTGTATTTCTCTGATGATTTCTGTAAAAGCAAAAAAAAAATGAACCCAACAAATAAAAAAATCACTCAAACAGTTGTTGTTCTTTGTTGCTAGTTGCCTTTTCTTGGAGTGCTGTAGTATTTGGTGCTTACAAAATAATTATTTAAATAATGCTTGCTTCATTAACCGTAAAATCTAGCTAATTGCTCAGAAGTAAGGTCTGTTATATATCAAGTTTAATTAATTATTAAGTAAACATCTATTACTGAGTATAATTTGCTTATATAGTAATATAATTATTAATAAACATTTGTAATTAAATGTAGTATATTTTATTATTTATAAATATTTCATTGGAACCTACATATTTTTTTAACATTTCTTTAGATTTCACATTTTCCAATTGTAATTCCATTTCTTTCTCTTTTAGCAGGTTGATTCGCAAGCAAAGGTCAAAGGGTCATCACTCTAATGAGCAGGCAAAGGATCTTTTGTGTAAGATTTTGTCAGCTGTTGAAAATAAGTCAGGTAAAAAGAATATTTTTTAAAAATATATCTTATAATGTTATATTTAACTAATTTCAGAATTTGTACAAGTCAACTCTTTGATTTTTTTCAAGACTTAACATTGCTCATATATTTTGCAATAGTTTGAATTGTAAAATGGATGTTATTTATGTTGCCTACCATTACAAGTTCAGCCTGGACCATTGTGGAAAATCTTTGAAATTATTTTAACAATTAATACTTTTAAGATATGTTTGATTGTTGGAGAGATTAGTGGTCATGATGTATATGAGTGTAGAGGCAATGTTTATGTTGTATGTTCTATAACATTAAACAAAAGAAGACCATGGAGTCCATTCTTATGGAAATTTCAGCAAAATATTTCAATGACTGCTTGTTATTGTGATTGCCCATTGTTGTTATAACCATCTTTAATAGTATTTTTTCTATGTATCATGACCTTGTGGTATCGGCTTGGGAAATAACTCTTAATACTTTTCCCTTAATGAAATTGGTATACTGTTCTTTGAAAAGAACATCATTTCTGGTCTTTTTAAACATTAGGATATTGTTTAGAGATATTGTTTAATGAACAAAAAACATCTCCACTAAGATAATGATGTATGAAACAAATATGTCTTATTCATAACAGCCCTTATACTTGTTATAGTTGTAGTGTTCATATTATAGGTCTATGCATTTTTTCTAGTTAATATTGTGCACATCTTTTATGCTTAAAATGTGTGATCTGATAAAATGAGGTTGTATACAAAAAAATATAACGATGGCTCTAGTACTTTTTGAGATATCGTTAATTTAGTATCATCATTTATGATAACATTTTTTTTAGATATAAGGAATGTGTGATTTTTCAAGTTCATTACAAGTAAATTATAAACCACATAAAAAATTAAAAAAAACAGTTTAACAACTCTAATAAACATAGCCACTGATGATGAGTTAATCAGATATAATGCAAAATTGACATGTGAGTTTATTATAAATTGCAAAGAAAAGCATGCTTTTGTTCAATAAAATTGCTCACAGAATGCAGCAAGAATTTACTTGATATCATAGCATATGTTGTTGACAAATGAAGCACATCCAGTTTACATATTATTAAATCATTTGCCATGTAGTTAATGCCTTCCCCCAACACCCAAAGGCATTGTAACAAAACTGAAATTGATTGGCAGCTGATAATGACCATTTCAGCAAATTTTAACAAGAAAAAAAAGCAGTAACTAAGTGTTATACAGCAAATGTAAACGAACAGATTTATCACTTCTCTGAAACTACACATCATCATATATATCATCATATATCCAAAATTATTAGAAAACTCTGTCTAATATATAAAGATAATTAGTGTTTAATCATTTATTTACATTTATCATTTTATTGTACAATTTTTATTTACAAAGAAAATGAAAATGGATAAATGGTCACAACTCTGAAATTATACATAACACAGTTATGGTTCACCTATAAAAATGATCAGCAGGATTCTATCCATTTAACTAAATATCAGATAAGTTATGTATAACTTTTATTTGTTTTAATATTTGTACAATACAAACTTTCATTTAAACAAACTTAATAACTATAATCTTGGTATAAAAGCATTCTATAGATATAATTCATAGATATGAAAAGATGTTTAACAAATATGCTATTAATAATTATAACTAAATAATAAGCAAAACACATCATTTTATTTTGAAGGTTTTGTGATAAATATTGAAACACTGACAATAAATATATAAACACTTTATTGTTAAATAGTTCTCTACACGTGAACATGACTTAAATAAAGTAGTAACATGATATTTAATATAACGAAATATACATTGTAAGTTCGAAGCTTTTTCATGAAGTTTTCATTCAAAAGTAAATCAAGGATCATTTGACCATCTGACTTTGAAAGATGAGAAAGAAGAGCATTGGTTGTCTTGCATTTTACTGATTCTGTTTTGTTTTTTGTTCAAATTTGTGCATGTTTTGAGAGATGATCAAAATTGTATAGGTCATCCTTTCACAATGTAAATCTTTCCGACTTAGCTTCTTTGCAAAACTTTGAAGTTCTGAACATAGACCATTAGAAACTTCAACAGCTTTTAAAGAATTACATGCAATCAATAGCAAGTCATGGCTAATGCCATACCTATCAGAGAATGGTCCAATATAATTAAGTTTAGATGATGTGGAAAGAATATTTTACCCATTGTTAAAAGGGTGCTCTTGAGCATATACATGATGACAGGTGTGAATGACATCACCAGATTTAAGAGAAATATGTTTTTCTGAGTAGAGTATTTGATTGAATGAATGACATCACCAAATTTAAGGGAAAGATGTTTTTCTGAGTAGAGTATTTGAATGAATGAATGACATCACCAAATTTAAAGGAAAGATGTTTTTCTGAATAGAGTATTTGAATGAATGAATGAATGAATGAATGACATCACCAGATTTAAGGGGAAAGAGGTTTCTCTGAGTAGAGCATTTTTTTCATGAATGGATAAGGATGAGACTTTTGAATTGTTTTAAAAGTAATGGTAAGATTTAAATAAGTTCTTTATAGTTTGATCATTTTTGTGTAATTGCACGCAGTTTGTTGACAATTTTGTCATTGTGTGAGTGTGTGAGTGTGTGTGTGTGTGTGTATACATTCATAATAAAATTAATAAAATTATTTGATTTTGATATGGCTTTTTCAACTGGAAATGTGCCCTTTGTAATTTTTTTCTGGCAGTATTTTAATATTACTGTTGGCTGAAAGAGCAAGTGAATTTTTTAACTTAATAAATGTTCATTGTTTATTAACTATTTTTTTTATTGATTTGTAAACTTATTTCAGTTAACCATAAGTCTACTAATGTGTTAAACTAAGAGACTGAAGTATTGTGGTTTTCATGTACAGACTAAAAAGTAAAATAAATAGGTTTTAATTTATTTGATAAGGTACACTTTCATTTTCAAACTTTTGAGTTATTTGGGTTGTTGAAAGTTGTATAATCATCGACAGATTCATCTCTTCTAATTCTTGGGATAATATTGTATTTTTATGTATTTTTAACCTAATGGAACATATCAGGCCATGGTGTCTTCAAATGGCTATATTGCTTACTAGCTTTTGCCCACAGCTTCATTCATGTAAATATCACAATTTGAGAATGGAGAAATGTCATTTGTGAGCTCAGAAAATAAGAAGCAGGCTTTCGTAAGGCAATATTTTTTCACAAAAGACCATGATTTTTTACCTACCTTTTAAGAAAATAATTTAATAACTGGCAGTCAGTTTGGCTAGTGTTTTCAGATTAGATGCAAGTTATGATTGCTGAGAACATAGAATTAGAATAACAATAATAATGTACTTGTTAATATACTTGTATATCTGAAGGAAACACAAATTTTCAGCTGTGCACAGAAGTCACAGTGATATATTATTAGCCAAAACTTGAATTTATGCGCTTTACTTTTAATGGTAAGCTAACATATGCACTGTACTATGTTCATTGTTTAGTGGCTATTGGTGAACTCCCTTTTGAGATAGTGTGATGTCATATAGTCTTTCTTGATTCTAGAGCACTAAGGTATACAACAGTAAAAGCCTGATGAAAATCTATCCAGTATCATGCACAAACCTACAGACATACAATATAAGTAGTATTTTATTAGTCATCATATATACATCATTAGTAATATGTGTCACTCTGATTGCACTTGTAACTAACTTAGTAACTTTGCTGTTATACTAATCATCACTATGTATTTTTGTACAACATTTTTTTTTTAATAAATAATTGTACAGTTGGGCTGGTTGTCCATTATGCTTTAGCTGATATGCTAATACATACATATTATTTTTATTATTATTATTGCTTTTGTTTTTGTTAACTTTATTGTTTGCATGTATAATTATTTTATATTTATTTTATCCCAGACCAGTCTGTTGAAAATACCAATGATGGCAAATTAAGGTAAGGAATGCATAAGTTTTGTTTTTATAATTTAATAAAGCATATGATATACTTAATTACATGAATGCATCTATACCTCAGAAATTCATTGGAGTTTACAATTGCTAATCATGTACTGTGAAGTTAGAAAGATAATGACATGTTTATTTATCTCATATATGCATCTAATTATAGTCATGTCTCATGATATATGCAGGAAATATGTTCCATAATCATATTGCAAAAAATACCAGTTTTTCTCAAAATGCATGTAATAAGTCACTTAAAATATCTATTTAAAACAGATATTTAAAATATCTATATAAAACAGATGTGTATTATTTTAAAGCATAATTAACAATTGTAATGATGTGTATTATTATTTCAACTAAAATAAAATAAACAATTACAGTTATTAGTTCAAGAATGTTTTATAGCTACACTGTGGGGCAGGGAATGTTTTTTTGAATTACGCATTTTAGTTTCAACAATATTGATCTTATTTATAGTCTTTTAACGATCTCTTCCTTTATTAGAGTACTTTTAAATTTTACATTGAACTTTTTAATTTATTATCCGCACACACACACAAATAACAAAAACAAAAATACTTCTGACTAATGGCAATAGGAGCAAGCAAATATATATGTAAAATATCAGCACTAGCTTTGAGTTATCTTTCTTGCTCTAATTGGTGGTTTTAAGCTAAAAAAAAAATATTCCCTTCAAGTCATTACATGTTTGTTCTGTTATAAAACAAATGACAAGACATGTAAAAAGATGAAAGTTAAATGCACATTAATATTTTTAGCATCTTGCCTTTCATACCAAGATTTGAGAGTGCAAGGGAAAGAGATATTTCGGTGCTAGTATAGCCAATCTTTGATGTTCTCTGTCATGTGTAAATGCACATCAAGTATAGCCAACCTTTGATGTTCACATTCATATGTGTAAAGCACATCAAGTATAGACAGTCTTTGTTGTTCACAGTCGTGTGTAAATGCACATCAAACATAGACAGTCTTTGATGTTCACAGTCATGTGTGTAAATGCACATCATGTGTAGACAATCTTTGATGTTCACAGTCATGTGTGTAAATGCAATTCAAGTATAGACAATCTTTGGTGTTCACAATTGTTTATGAATGCACATAAAATAAATTTAAATATTTGTAACTGATAAGTTAACTGTGGTGCAATTTCAGATTACATTTTGTTGATAATTGATCATTACATATAATATGGAAAATCTCTAAAAACACTCAAACACACTAATACAACCACACGCACACGCATGCACATGTGCACACCCTGCGCACAAACACACACACACACCTCTCTCTCTCTCTCTCTCTCTCTCTCTTTCTCTCTCTCTCTGAATTAAAATGTTAAGTGAAAAATAGAAAAATGATTTTGTTTTGCACTTGATATCTGATCAATAAGAAATTAGTAAGAAACAGGTATACATAATTTACAAGTTAGTAAACAGTGAAGGATACTGTTCATCTTTTTCATGACTATAACACAAAATGTATCAAAGAGGGGAAAAGTTGTGGCTTGAAAGTTATGTGCAAAAGACAAAAACAAAATAATAACCTTCATGCTAGTCTTCAGATTTGATATACATATTGACTTTGATTTAGTTAGATAAGAGAACATTTTGTTGTTAGGTTAGAAATGTTTTCATTAATGTTTTTAATGAAATGTTTAGATTTGTTGTATTTTTTTAAAATTTAATTTAATTTAATTTTTTTTTGGGGGGGGGGGGGGGGGATGGGTGTGTGTGTGTGTCCCAAAATGCATATATTGTAAATACTTAGATAATAAAATTGTGTATGTCAGAAGAAATTTGAATTAAATTTTTTATTATCATAGATGCAAGATTTGAAAGAGTGAAGGATGTGTTGAAAGAAATTTTAGATAGCAAAGTTACAAATTTTTCATGATGACCAATCAAAAACTCTTAAATGAACTTGAAATGTCAAAATTAAAAAAATATGTTTAAAAAAATATAATAATGCATTCAGGCTTTAGTTCATCCTTGATTTTGTATCTGTTGGTATGAAAAGAAAGATCCCACCCATATTTTAACTTTATGGGGTTACTAAATTTTAAATGTTCCAGTGATTAAGGCTGAGGTCAGCAACAATATAAATCCTGTTTTGAATTGATCTTTAAATGTTTCAGTGTCACTCCACCACCTGAGCAGCCTGTGGAACTTCAGTCTAGTGCTGGTAGTCATGGAGATGACAGCAGTGACATCAGTTGGAGTGACGATGAGCTTTTTCAGGAAAATTCTTTCATCTTACAGGCAACGCAGAATTCAGACCTTTTTCTTGATGCATGCTCCTCCAGTGCCATCAACAATGCAGTCTCGAAGCATCAGGAAATCTCATTGGGCTCAAGACACAATTTGGCCTCTAGTTCCTTAGGTGATGATTCTGGAATTATTTCTCCAACTCCTGTACCAAAGGACATCAATATTTTTAGAGAAACAAGAGTTTTCAGCAACCATAGTGAAAGTAACAAGCAGTCAGGAGTGCTGTGCTCAGTTTCTAAAACATCTCCTATTGACTTGAAGAAAGATGTTCTTATTGGCAACCGTTTTAATGCAGACAACACAAACTTACTGGAATCTCCACGTTCACGGTTCCAAACCAATAAACATCAGACAAATTGGCGACGCTCACTCAGTAGCCCAGTTCAGCCTTTAAATAAAATAACCAGTTTTGTCCCAACTGAACACCACCCAGCAAAATGCCTTGACAAGCTGAATCTTATTCATACAGTTCACAATATGCCAAAGGATGTTTACCCAACTCGGCATGAACTACAGGCTACTTACCTTAATCAGCAAAATCAACTGGCAGTTCACTGTAATCAGCCTATTCCACAGGCTATTCATCTTAATCAACTATCTTCACGTGTGACTAATAGTAATCCACATAGTGTTCACCCTCATCAACCTGGTTTAAATGATGTTCCACTTATTTCTTCAGGCCTTTGTGGTATTAACCATAATCAACTTGGGTCATGTGATGTTCATCCTAATCAGTGTGGTTCACAAGCTGTTCACAGTAATTTACCTGGTATTATTCATAATCATCTTCATTTATATGCTCCACCTGTTTCATCTGGTCCATGTTGTGTTCATCTTAGTCATCCTGTTTCACCTGCTGTTCACAGTAATTCATTCAGTGTTCACCCTGATCAGCCTGTTTCACATACTGCTCATCCCAGTAAACTTGGTTTGCCTCCCTCAAATCTCACTACTGAAATGTTAGATACAAGTTTAAGTGACGAGGTATTGTTGCAATTAACCAAAGCAGATGATTTCCTCGATAGCCAGACAGTTCAGGAGTTCCCCACTCCAGTTCCTACTAAATGGCAAAAACCAAAGGATGAATCAAATGATTGTGTTGAATTGGATCACTCATTTCTTCCTTTGATTGACACGATTGAGTCTGTTAATTCGCCGCAATCTGAAAGTAATTTTGTCAGTAGTGAAAAGTATTTGGTTGAGACAGTTCTTGGGCAGAATAGTCACTGGAATGGAAAGTGCAAAAGTTCTGAACTTGAGAAAATAAAATACCTCAAGAAGAATGTCAGTAATAAACTGGCTTTCAATCAGTGTAACAAATTGTTAGGATCAAAAGCTCATTGCCTTTCAACAGACCATAAATCTGAAATCAGGAAGGCACCACCAAATCTTTTCAAGTTTCGACCACTGGCAGATTCTGCTAGCAATTTTAAAGTGAAAGCCATAGAAGTGACAGGAGAAACCAGTTCAGAGGCTCCATCTGTTTCCTTTGCTAACATTGACGGCCATTCATCCTGTTTGGGTATGTACAAATCAAACTGTTCTTATTACTTATATTCTGGAGTTTAATTCATTAAAATGAGTGTCTGTGTTTGACAGTTGGATATACTTTGTATGCAGGTCTGTATTGAAGCGCTGCTGTTTTATATCACAAGACTATTTATAAGTATTTTGATGTAATTTATAACTTATCATAATTTTAGAAACTAAATTATATTACTAAACTGCTTTTTATTATGCAAGAAATCATAACCTCATGAAGAGATGGAAGGCAGTTTATTTCATTTAAAGGTAATGCTTGGATGATAACAATAATGATGCTAATAATAATAATGTCATTTGACTAAACCAGGCAAATCTAGATAATAACTAGATAATAAACAAGGGTGCACAAATCATGGCCTGAGACAGGGCTCTATGCGGTCCCCGGAGGAATTTTGGATGTTACCATTATTACGAATGTAAAGCACATTATTTCATTATTTGTGTGGGTTTTTTCTACTGAGCCATCCCTGTGGCAGCCCTCCATGCACTATCAATTGGAAATTTGGCCCTCTGGCCTAAAAAGTTTGTGCACCCCTGTTCTATAAGGTATTGATTTGACTAATCCAGGCAAATCTAGATAACATCTCTCAAGGTACTGATTTGACTAATCCAGGCAAATCTAGATAACATCTCTAATGGTACTGATTTGACTAAACCAGCAAATCTAGATAATAACTTCTATAAGGTACTGGTTTCACTTATGGAGAGAGAAAGACTCAGTCCCTAACTCCCAGCCTGGAATTTGGGAATAATTTTTGGGTTAACCATCTTACTGTCCTTTTGAACCTCAAAGAGAAACAAAAATTAAAGCTCTATATTTTAAAAAAACTTGTTCTTAGAAATTTAATCTTCACCATGTAGAGTTAGTGAATATCATTTGCTTTAGCTGGGAATTCCACTAGTATTACAGTCTTAAGGAGTCAGTACTATTCCCAGAATAGAATATACTGATCAAGGTAGCCAGTCAGTCATCATCTCCTAATTGACAGTCACAGGTGGAAAGTAACTCGTCATGCAAGACCCTGCATTAAACTTACCAACATAAATTTAAGTCCCATAGGTTAAATTTGCCTGGACCATTTTCGCTTCACCTTTCTTCAAATGAGGAATTATTACAGTCACACATTATTATCCTAGCATAAACAAGTTGTTTGAGATTTACATAAGGCCTGGTGTACCTTCCTGGATTATTATAGTATTAAGGTCCATGACAAGATGGCTGTTGTCATCCAGTTTAATACTGCATAGAAATTTGACACGGGAGACATCTCATTAGAGGTGGATTGGGTGGCTCCTGTCTATCTTCTCAGATTTTCTTTTAAGAAATGTGTAAAATTTTACTTTGACTCATCTGTGGGTCTGCCCCTGCTTCTTTGCAGAATTAGGAGGTTTTTTCTTTGCATTCTTGCTATGGTTCGTTCACTCTGATTGGACAAAACATCCTTCTTTCCCATTCTTTTGTACGCACATCTGCTTGTAATTATATAGCAGAAAAATGAATTTTTTAAAGTAAAAATGCCAACATTAAGGAATACTGCTTTCTGACTTGGGGTGGATAATTCAATGAGTACTTTTGATTTGGGGCTCTTTCTTAAGCCAGAAGTATACATGTAGAACCTGATGAGAGCTTGTGTTATAAGGAGTGTACCCAATCCTACAAGCACATCTGGTCCTAATACTACTATTCAGGAAAAACTTATTTTGTTTTATTTATTTATTTTGTTTAGAGGAATACCTATTTATGCAGATAGGTTGTAGGCTAACTTTTTAGCCATACTCAGATTGTCACATCCAGGGACAGATTAAGATATCTTAAGACTACAGTGACTTGAAAGGCAAAGCAGACTTTATTATTTAAAATTAAATATATGGTTGCTTACTAGACAGTGATGAATGTACCCAGCTTGTAAGAATTAGAAGTTACCTTCCCTGTCAGATTGACCAGGCAAAAATAAAAACTTCCTGTCTTTACTCAGAGCAGTCAGGATAATTTGTTTGAACTAGAGAATTAGATTCTAAATTAGAGGAAAAAAATAGTTTTATGAAATGAAAACTATTAATTTTCAAACTTATGAAGATACTAATCATAATCAAAGATTTTTTTATAATTTTTTTTTTAATATGGTACTCTTTCAGTCTTTGAGTAAAAAAATATATTTGTCGGCATAAAATTGTTTATTGTGATATGTCCTTCTTCTAAAACTGTAATAGGCTGAATTTTTAATACATTTTATTTATTTATTAACATTAATTGCAGTCTTTAAATGTGTATGTGTGGATTTATATACAGAAACCAGCATTCGTGAAATAAACAGCGATGGTTGTGATGAGTTCTCAGACCTGGAAGAGGAGGAGAGCCTTTTTCAGACTCAGATTCTAGCTATGCTGGAACAGGTGGAAAGTAAGTAAATAAATTAATTAATTAATAATTTTAGTATTTTAATAGAAATAAATTTGAACAAATATGAACTGATTCCCACATTTGGGGATTTCATTTTTTTTTTAAATTTTACTTGTGCTCCAAAATTCAGTTGATGAACTCATGATGATGGCTGCTGCCAGCCTGGGCTGATTTAACTGCCAAAGTATTCTGTTTTGAAGTACTGAGCATAAAAGGGACTGTTTTCAAAACATCAGTTTTCACCTCTAATGCAAGCCTTTAGTTTACTTTTATAATCTGTTTGATTTTCTTTGTCATATCTGGTACACTTCTCAGTGTGTTCATGTTACATCTGTAAACATGGTTATTTTGTTATTTGTGTACCTGTACATATTTATTGTGTGATGTTGCATTCATTTATTATTGCACATTATAATACTGTGATGCTAATGTAATCTAGTTAGTGGTTATGATTATTATTATTTATTATTCACCCATCAATTACAATTGATGAGAGTTTTAATTTATGTTATTAATAATTCTCCAGAAGACACCACTCGTCTCTCCCACTTACAGATATACAGGCACTGAAACGTTTTCTCTCTTAAATATAAAAGTATTAATATTACAATATTACAAAATATTAATACATGTATTACAATGTTAAAAGACAAACTTTTACTGTCACACAATGTTTCTGTAGATGTAAAACTTCTTAACAAAGGAGGAGATAAATCTGTCTTTTAATCTAGTGAGCCCCAATTCACCCACTTTCTTTTCCAACATATGGTATCAATATGTGTAAGAAGATCAATAAATTTAACAATAAATTTATTAAATCAACAATCAAATATACAACAGATGGATATAATCAAAAGAATGTTGACATGTACATCACTTCACAACAATGTTCAGTTGATGCTGGACAATCATTCAGTTTATCCTAGCATAGACATAAACAGTCAATTAACATAAATTCATAATCAAGTTCATGGATGTCATCACAGAAATGAGAGCTGAGTTAAGAGAAATAATTCAAGTAATTTACAAAACCTTTTCAAAGATGGTGGCTGTCGCCAGCACGTGTTCACAATCACACAGTTGCAACTGTCACTGTCTTTCTTATTTAGGCAAGGCCTCATGTGTCCATTCTAGAGGCACATTACACAACTGTTCCAGAATCTTCCACGTGCTCTCAAAACACACCGTAGAGAATCATTGTGAATTTCACATGCACTATCAAGCACAACGGGAAGAATGTTCTTAAATTTCCATGTGTATTTACTCAACACACCATGAAGAACATTCAAATAATCTTCATGAATTCTCAAGACCAAACTTAAGCCACCATTTCCACCATATTGGCTCTTGAACAGAATTCACGGGAATCAACTTATAGCAACATGCTCTACTGGTAAGTTGACGACAGTGTTGGAATCACACACCAACATGAAGAAGCAGAGTACAGTAGCCACTGTAGTATGAAGTGACAAAAGAAAAAGGCTTGGTCTGCTCATATGGTAATGATCGCCTTTATGACCAGACTCGTGTTTTGTTCAAATTCAAAGTGATTAGAATAGAGTACTTCTTCAACAAAGGAACTTCTGGTCCATCCCCATTGGATGAATTTTTTTTGAACAAGTGTGAAACTATTAGTCAGAAAAACTACTGACCCAATTGGAACTGGTTTGAATTACATCAGCAATATCTAGCCTATTCTGCAACTGAGTTGTTTACTTTCATCTTTGACAATTACAAAAAATACCATCATAAGGAGTGCCCAAGGCCAGGTCACTTTGACAATTTAACAATTTATATAACAAAGTAAGATATTTACAGACTATCAGCATCAACAACAACGTCATAGTAGTAGTAATGGTAGTAATTTATGTTATGGTTAAATATTTAGAACATCTTCATTTAGCTTACTGTCAATATGAGTTTATTTCTATAATTTTTGACTGTTTTAGGTCAAGCAAGCCTGAAATTAAGTTTACTATCTTCCAATATAAGTTTATTTCTATAATTTTTGACTGTTTTAGGTCAGGCAAGTCAGAAATTAAACCTACTATCTTCCAATATGAGTTTATTTCTATAATTTTTGACTGTTTTAGGTCAGGCAAGTCAGAAATTAAGCACACAATCACAGGCTGTCCCGTGCTCACAGGAGGAAATTGAAAAGAAACGGCAAATGGCCTTGAAGAAGAAATTTCAAGCTTCTACCATTGGAAAGGGAAAATTTTGCTAATGAAGTCAGAGTTAAAAATATATTTGTACAAGATGTGTTCTGTACAGCAGAACTGATACTATGTTCATAAAAAAAAGAAACTGGAAGTGATCAAAGTGAATGTTTGCTATATTTTATTAGATTGACAGTGAAGTATATTGCATTTTTGCATAACTTCAGACAAATTGTTTGTGATTTTTAGACCACATTTCTTATAAATGGTTATGTCCTATTTATCTCAGACAGATATTGTAGTCAATTTAGTTCTTGATGACCTGCTTACCCAGAACAACACAGAACATATTCCTAGAATTAAGGTCATGTTGACCTGTAAATACTTTTCCTAGTACTGAGGTCATGCTGACCTCTTAACATACACATTTCTAGCATTGAGGTCATGTTAACACAGAACACATTTATGTCATACTGTGTAAGCAGTGAAGTAGAATTTAATAAGTCAATCATGCAAACATATACATGATCATAATACATTCATTCAGGAAGAGTGGAAAACTTGGGTTGACAGAAATGTCACTTTTGTATATAACTGTAATGCTCATTATTCACCTGGGAAGGTTAAAAAATGAGGAAAGACATCATTCAATCATTCAATCGTTGCTTCCACTATTAAAGTTGGAATTAAAATATCACTGTTAAGAGTTGGAATTAAAGTTAGAGCAGCCACAGAAACGGGGAGAGGAGGAGGAACCATTTCACCATCCTTCACAAGAATGGTCCTGAACAAATTAGGGACTCTTTGCAGCAGCACTACAGATTTACCTCCCATACTTGAAGATCCTGGATAGTGATACCTGTAGAGCTCCAGAGAAATAACCTTTTTAGCAATATTGTCCATTGCTGAGTTGTCTTGTTTATTAAATATTATTGTCTGACCAGTTGTAATAACTCCATGCACGAATGTTACAAGAGTGCATTGAGATGTGATGTGACTGAAGATGCCTAAATGTTGGTTTGATGAATAAGTGTTGTCAGATATATTTCGATAATAAAAGATTGAAAGATGAAATATTCTACATTAATTAAACTACCACAATGTAATTTTTACTGATATTTAAGTTGATTTTGTTATGATAGAAAGGATCATTAAATTAAATTTGACCTGTGCAATCCTATTTATGTTTATTCATTTATTGTTATATACATGGTTTTTTTATATATATATATATGTGGTAGCATAACATTTAGCATTCAGAACTGCAGAACAAAATTTAAAAAGAAATTTATACAAGTATTCAAAGTAAATTTAAAATTAAAACTTCTCAATATTTTGAAAGAGTGATTGTGATGTTGTACAGAAATGAAAGAGATTTGTTGATCATGTTGCTGCATAAAGCCTGTTACATATTGTCAGTAAGAATATATGTACTTGAATGCAGGATGCATTCTGTTTATTTTATTGTACTGCATTTGTTAGTGGGATTGTTTTTCACATATAATATTTAATTGATTTGTACAGGGGTCATTGTGTTTGAATATCAGATAATCTGTCAGCAGACTGTACATTTGTTTCTTTGTCAAGTGAGCAAAGATGTTTTAAATTTTAAAAAAGAATAATTTTTTTTGTTACTTTTTGAATGAATGGTTGAATTTGCTGCTGAATTGCAAGAATGTCAAATTACATTGCAGATTTTATTAATAGGGCAAGTACACATTGAAAGTATTTATGATTACTGTTGTAAAACAATTTATATGCAGATGTGTACAAAATTAATTTGACGTCAGATTGCTTTATATAATTATATATGAATATGAAAAGAATTTACAGAGTTAAAGTTTCAAATATAGACAAGGGGACTCTCGCCATGTTCTAAAGTACTGTATATTTTATAAATAAGAAAAAATAAAATTATCGTCTGCAGAGGGTTTGTTTTGCTAAATCTAAAGTATACCTATCTACTTGGCAATGAAAATGAATGCAAATTTATGATTTAAAATCTGAGGTTGGGTATATATTTATTCTTCAGCTTGTAATAATGTTGATATGGTCAGAGGTCTGTGATCATTGACAAATTTCAGTGGTGGTTACACATTCTGATCACAGATTTAGTTAGTGGTCAACTCATGAACCAGTGGCTAGTTTTAATGTTAGTGTGATCACAGCTCCTAAATCATTGATTAGTTTTAATGTTACTGTAGTCACAGCTTCACGATCATTGGCTAGTTTTAATGGTGTCCACCTATATTGACCATTGACCTCATGTATGATAGTGTCACTAAGTAAATATTATGGTGGATGTACAATGATTTTTTTGGCTGTCTCAATAGTCATGCACACATTGAATGAAATGTTCTGATACAGAGATATGTAATCTCTTATGTAAGGTCAAATATTGGTTTTATTGACTTTTCAAGAACACACATACACACACACAATAATGAAAAAAGTCTTAATATAATCTCTTTTATTTTTTTAATGTTAAAATATATTACAAAAAAATAGGAATTCAACTTGGCATATAGAAAAGAATTTACATATATATTTTACATAATACATTTCTTTATCTTTGTAAAAAGTGAAATATATACAAAAATAATTGCTTTTAATATTTACATTAACTAAATCCTGGTATAAAACAATTTATGAGTTAAATTAACTGAATCATTATTCATATACATAAAGAATTCATGAGTGTAAATTTCTCTGCTGTAGAACAGAGTATAAAATCTAATATGTTGGCAAAATTAAGCAGCTGCCTTTGGATGTATTTGTTAGAAATGAAGTGGAATCTTCAGATATAATATCAGAAAGTATCCACCATGTTCTCCAAAGCTTTATCCATAAGTAAGATTGCTAAAGAGGATTCTATTGAGACAACAGCTAGTCCACACAACTTCAAAAAGTATTCTTAAGTCGGTGAATAAGGCTAGTAATAAAAAATTCCACGTCATTATTTTAGGCATCAGTATTGTCAAACCCTGATTCTCAAGATTTATATCTTGACAAAATTTCATTCATCCACAAGTCTATGATAAACATTATTTTAAAATAATGGCAATTTGCATAAAATAGTATAAAAATGTGCTGCACTTACTCAATGAATGCTGCTGCTTTAATATAACACTACTATTTAAGTGCAAATTGCAACGAATTTTCTTTTCCTAATAGGAATTCAAAATTAATCATTTGAGTTATAGAAAATCTTGTAAATTTTCAAAATGAATCTTAAAACTTTGCCAATAACTAGTGTATACATCTCACCATCTTCTGTTTTCGGGTGGTTGAGATCAAGGAGGACTGATCTCACTTAAGAATGCTTTCTCTACAAAAATGCAAACTAATTATTTTAATATGTCCCTTGGTTGATGATAGTACTTGTAAGTCACTGTCATTAAGAAAACTGCAACATTTCCATAATAGTTTGCTGTAAATGGACCAGAAATTCTCCATAGATCTTTGTGTTCTAGATTTCTCAGATGATTTAAGGATGGACATAAACAAAGGGTTTTTATATACTATGATTTGCAGTTGAAAGTGTTATAAACTTATGTTTATCCCAAAATAAATTACTAGAAAATTTTCCAATACTGTCCACTAGAAGATACATATCTCTTGATAAACATTCTTTTAGTTCATTCAGTGATCATGCGAGGTTTAATTATAGTTTCTTATTGCAACTTACGTGATCCTGTTGCAATCCTATAAAATATTACAAGAATACTTCAATCAATCAGGTCAGACATTTTATTATAAGTTCTTCCATTTCTTTGCCTTCACTGATCCTGTCAAAGTAATATCAGATGCTGAGGACATATGTCCATTTTTCTATTTGCACAGAAAACTGGCCTTTCATGATATATTTTAACAACTCACCCTTCTTCAATTTATGAACAACACAGAACTCAAAACTGCATCAGCATGCTAAAGTTGTCTACTATTGTACAACTTCAACTTATTTCATTTGCTAACAAACACATTTTCTGAACAGTGACATATTCAGGAGTTGAGATTTTATTGTAAAATTAATTGGATCTTTTTCCCTATAATAATACATGTGACTTCATAGAAAAAGGATGAAAATGTGGAAAAGGGCGAAAGTGTAGATTATTGAATTGAAAAGTGAAGGACACAAATTTAAACGACAATGGGGTCACAAATAATGGGAACCACCAGTACAAATCACTAATGACTTGTAATGCTTCTTGATATGCTTAGCTGACAACAGGAAGAGTGGAAGAGAATATTTAATGGGCTTCTAAAATTTTCTTCTTCTCTCAGATAAAAAGAACTTGTGCCTGTGAGCGGAGAATGTACAGATAAAATTTTACCTTGGGGGCTGAGGAAAAAAAATGGATACCTCCATGCATGTATAAAGCATCTCAATGATCAATAAACAATTTATTAAGCAATAACAATATTCTTTATGCCAAATAGAAATTATCAACAAGAGGACTAATTTCGGTATAGTGGAAATTGTACCAGTCAAGGCTGATTTCTTTGTAGAGAATATAAAAATTAAGTTACAATCGGAATGTAATAGTTTTTTGTTAATTCTGTAAGAACTTAACCTTTCACAGAATTAAACAACATAATAAAAACCTGAACTAAAAGTATTCAATTTAAAGGAAAATAAATGGTTTTAAAAGCAATGTTTCAACACTAAATGAGTTATTCCAAAAGTTAAAATTTCAAAAATAATTCTGCTAAATCTAAAGTACATCATTAGTAATTGTTGGCATTCTTATGAGATATGAACGTTCTAATTACATGCATACATTTGCCTGATATATATAGTGATTGTATATATTATACATCATGGGAATGTTGGTTATATTTCTGTCACCTTCACTCTTAAGTCCAAACATACCAATTTATTATTAATAAGCATTGACGTCATTTTCTGAATTGCAAAGAAACTACTCATAAACACAATTACACACTTCAGATAAATACAGGAGCATGCACGCATGAAATTCAGCTATAGTCAGAGATTGAATCTGTCAACTATCTGCATCCATGATGAAAAATACACACGCGTCCATGATGAAAAAAAACACATCCCTGATGAGAAAAAAAAACACGCTTCCCTGAAAAAAACACACATGTACATGCAGTGATACCACTTTTACATTCTAGAATAGGAAAAAGTTCACGATCGTGACTGCCTAATTTTATTTATATCAAACAACACACATCCACACACATCTCCCAGTAAATATAAAAAAAACTGCTTTTTAAAATGGATTTGCGCTGTGAGAGAGGGAGATTTGAAATGTGTTCCCTTTCTTCTTTCAGATTTCTGTCTCTATTGCATTTTTCCTTGCCTGTCCACCTCGGTCGCTACCAATCAAATACAGAATGTCTGATTTCTGTGGTGCTAGTGCACCAGCAGAGTCAAGTCTTTCAGGACTGCTCAAAAGTCGCTCACGGCTGCCTGTTAAATTTACAGGCTGGTTGGCAAGCTGACCACGGCTTCCATGCACTGGTCTCCTGTCCAACTGCTGCCGTGGCAAGTAGTGTACATCTTGATCTGGATCTGACTCTGCTGGACCTGTAGGGTAAGGTGAGCTGTAGGAATATTCTGGGTACCGGTCACTTTCTTCATATGAGGGTGGGATATCCATGCGCACTGCAGAGTTATACTGAGGCAGATTTGGAACATGCTGCACTGTCTGCCCAGGGGGTGCAGGCATTCTATATCTGTATCCCTGACCAGGTTCATCAGGCAAGGATGAAGAGTAGCTGTCGCTGCCTAGGAGAGACTTCGTTGGCAAGGGTGAGGCATCTCTCTCCTCTTGGATGCTGCTGGGACCCTTTTTGGGAGGTACAGGTCTCTGATCAAAACCCAGTTGCTTCCGAGGCTGTGTAGCTGGCCGGCTGCTTGAAGAGATTTGTGACCTTTCTGACGGTACTGGTGACTGGCGATATTGGTGCACAATTGAGTTAGGCTCACTACGTTCTGGAAGTCTTAGCCCTGGTAGAAGTCCTGGTCCCAGGCGATTCTGCAGATCCTGTTGACTCTGTTTGGGAGAAGCAGACTGGGGAGTTGGGGGTGGGGTGGGAAGGTCTTTCCGTCTTGGTATAAAGATGGACTTCACTGGAGATTCATTGGGGCTCTCTGGCTGAGAGAAGCTTGAAAGTGATGGAGCTTTCTGAGAACTTGCATCAGAAGCACCATTTTCATATAAGTCATCTCGAGAGCGTGTCAATCGTACACCAGCTAATGTCTGCAAAGGAGCAGGGCGCTTGTTGTTTTCATAAACACGTTGTTCAGTCTGAGGTGTTTCTTCCTCTTCATCTGAAATTGTTTCATTCTCCTCTTCACTGTCATCGCTAAACTCCTTTTTATCATCTTCTGACTCACTGCTGTTATCTTTCTCTAGTCTGCCTGCATTGCTGCCCTCTTCATCATTTCGATATCTTGGGCCTCTTTCTCGAGTGCGTTCTCGTTCCCATACACCCAACCTTGGTGCACCACGCCGATCCACTGCCACTGCATGGCCATTACGGTAACCAGAGTGGAGGCTGGCCATGCTGCCATTCATGTCCTCTCCTCTCTGGGAATTCTTTGTGGTACCAGACGATGCCTGCGAGTACTGTTCAAGCTCATTTAGGCGCTGTCGAGACCGGCCTTCTGATAGCATGGTAAGTGTGGACTTAGATGCATGAACTGAATTTCGCATGGATGACCGAATAGATGCTGTACGTTCAAAACGCTCTTGCTCACGCCGCTTTGACTTGACGCAAAACAATATTCCCAGAATTAAAAAGACTAGGATCAGAACTCCGCCAATCCCAGCACTGATCCCTATTATCATAGCTCTTACAGCATTTTCTAAGCCTGGTGTGGGCTCAATATATGGATCTAAAAATTCAAAAAAGAAAGAAAGAAAAGAAAATTTAAACACGAATGTAGCGTGTAATATAAAACTAATTTTGACTGAAGAAACACAGTCAAATTAGTAGGTAAAATTATAATTTCTTACACAAGTATTTCAAGTCTAAAATGAAATACAGTACTCTAAAGAAGTGTAAAAGTGCTCTAAAATTATCTGCATGTAGTAAAAACAAAAATAAAAAACCCGTTTAATTTGTTTTATACCTTAAACAAAATGCAAGCAAGTGTGACATGGTGGGTGGGTCATTTGCATACGTTACTCTACTTATGGTTTTGGAGTGCCCAAACTATGCAGCAATATACACAGTCTCACTCACACTTAAAGTACAACCAATCATCAGAGTTAATGAGCAAGGTAGAAATAAACGGTAAAGACAAGAATGGATAATTAAACTAGCCCCCAAATTGATGTCCCCTTACTCTGACGTTAATGCAATACTACACAAATTCACTAGGACAGACAAGCAAGGTTTAAGATATAAATGTAATGTATAGTATTAGATAATAATTAGTAAGAACTAAATAAAAGGTTGCCTGTTGTACTATTATTTAATCTTAAGGATAGAGTATCTGCTTTGTGATAGTTTTTGGCAGTTGGCTGAAGCCAAGATTATCTGAAAGTAGATGGCTGTAACGTCTCTAGTGATGGCGCTATAATTATGCCCCAAAATGTCTGCTGGCTCTTGGCTGGCCCATCATGTCGACATGCTGGCTGTTAGGCCACCGAAGTTCCAGTTTCTCGGTTGTCTTATTTTGTGCACACTTCTTGCCACAGCATTGTAGAGTCAGTCATGGAGTTACAGGGTGCTGATCTGCAAGAGTCAGTCTTGGAGTTACAGGGTGCCGATCTGCAAGAGTCAGTCACAGAGTTACAGGGTGCCGATCTGCAAGAGTCAGTCACCCTTTATTCAATACCAAGCCTAAACATCTCAAGGATGACTAGGTTGGTTAATTATTGTCCCTTTTCTTTCCCAGGAGAACAGTGTGACTTGTGCTCCATGTCTGGCACATCCGGTATCAAATCATGTCAAGCTAGAATTTTAACTCTGTTTCACCCCACAGTACCAGTCTAGGCAATCCCGCATCCCTGCATCCAGCCAAGCTGAGACATTTCACTACTAAGAGCTGGCTGGCAGTTATTGGGGTGGGTGGGGGATGAGTGTACAATGGCAACAAGTGATTTGGGAGGGGTGGTCCTACATCTATAGAACTTTGCTTGTGAGAAAATTATGCATGGCCTACTATCAGCTCATGACAGCAAGTCACGCTGAGCAAATATGTGAATGTCAATAGCAAGCGGCTATGACATCATAAGCATGCTATATGATCTGTATAAAGCATCAAAAAGCAGGCAAACTAAATTTGTATATGCTAGAAAATAAAAGCGCACAGATCAAGCCAATTTGCACAGTTTTTGGTGGACATTTTGCTAAAGCATCTCACTGATAAGCCATCATAATGTTTTGCAGAGATAAGGCATCATAATGCATTGCATAGATTAGACATAATAGTGCACCACACAGATTAGACATCATAGTGTATTGCACAGATAAGAGATCATAATGTATTGCACAGATAAGACAATCATAATGTACTGCACAGATAAGAGATCATAATGTATTGCACAGAAACGACAATCATAATGTACTGCACAGATAAGACATCATAATGTATTGCACAGATAAGAGATCATAATGTATTGCACAGATAAGACAATCATAATGTACTGCACAGATAAGAGATCATAATGCACTGCACAGATAAGAGATCATAATGTAATATACAGATAAGACATCATAATGTACTGCACAGATAAGAGATAATGGATTGCACAGATAAGAGATCATAATGTACTGGACAGATAAGACATCATAATATACTGCACAGATGATTAATTTATTGCACTGATAAGAGAGTGCACCACACAGATAAGACATCATAATATACTGCACAGATAAGAGATCATAATGTATTGCACAGATAAGCCGTCATAATGTATTGCACAGATAAGACATCATAATGTATCACAGATAAAAATCATAATGTTAATACATAGCTAATGCACTTCTAGATAAGAATCATATATGAATCACACAGATAAAAATCATAATGCAAATATATATATATAGCTAATGCATCATAATCATACAGATCAGATGTAACACAAACATAATGCTAATATAGCATAATAAATTTACACTGCTAAAGCATCAGTGACAGGACATTATAATACTAAAACATAATGCATCATACTGATAATTTATAAAACTGCTGAAACATCACTGCCACACAAACAACCTTAAACTGTTACAGGTTTACAACAAATGTCAATTTTTTCTACATAGCTGTGAAAAACTTATCAGAAGACGAAGTTGTCTTAATTGATGAGAAAAATCAAATAAAGATGCCATATTAAATGGGGCAGAAACAAACAGAAGATTAATTTCAACAAATAATAGAAACAGGTGATCAAACCTTGTTCACATATGAACGGATATAATAGATTCCAGCAGTCTTCCTCATAAATAATGTAAGTGTTTTCAAAGGCACTGCAGCGACCTGATCCAACATCTGACAGGACCCACACTCGATCTGCAGGGTTATTCATGTTGCGCATGAGTCGTAACAGGTAGTTGTAGAAACCTTCCCGTCCTTTAGCCTCAGCCAAAAATGCCCCCATACTCTGTGATGTCAGTAAAATGGTGAGGGTTTCAATAATATGAGAAAAGATCAATGATTGACAATTTTATCTATGGCAACATGAATGTTTCTTTGTTCTTCAGGGTTTTCAAGTGCTATTGTTACAAATCTAATAGTAAATTAATTTCTACAGTCATTTGGTGTATTACAGTAAATCTATATAGAGACATCAATCAACTCATCTATTCATTCTCAAACCTCTCAAAATTAAAGAGATACTAAAACCAACTTAAACATCATCTGTTTGGTATTACTCTTAAAGAATAAAGAAATATATTGCTATGCAGATTAACAGATAATGTGTGGGTGGGGTGGGAGAGATATATAAAACAGAGATTGAGCAATTAAAAAGAAATCTAAAGACTTCATATTTGCAAAAGTAAACACAAGCTAGAAAGTGGACAGTATTTGGAAACAAACTGCTGGATTATAAAATTGTTACATTTATTAAAAATGCATCTAGAGACTGGAAACTACAGTTGCTAATGAATACAGACTGATGGCTAAAAGATTAATTTCAACACTTACTTTACAGAAGTTATTGGCTTCATAATATGGCAGAGCTCCTCCCATGAAACGGTAGCATCGTCCACTATCCTGCTTCCAGCCTGGGGCACATTTACCTGGGTGGAAAAAAATCATGGTAAACAAAACTGAGAGCTACTAAGGATTTAGTGATTGTAATCTGTTTGACAGTGAGATGTACGTGTGTGATAGTGTGCATGCATGTATAAAAATATGCACATGTGTAGTGTATGTATTTGACTATGAATACAAACATGCATGTGTAGTTTATATGTTTGATTAAGGATATGAATACAAGTATGCAATCATGTGCAGTGTATGTGTATGACTATGCAGATGTGTGTACAACACATGCGTGTATGAGTGTGGTGTGTGTATAGTATGTGTTGGATTGTAAAGATATGTAAATAAGCTAAATATATAAAAGTGTATGTAAATGAGTGTGTGACTGTAAAGATGTGTGTGTAAGCATGTATATACATTTGCAGTGTATGGTTTATATGTATGACTGTAAAGATGTGTGTAAGCATGTATACATTTGTGGTATGTGTGATTTGTGTAAAACTGTAAAGATATGTGTGTAAGCATATATATATTTATGGTGTGTGTGGTTTATGTGTATGACTGTAAAGATATGTGTGCAAGCATGTATACATTTGTTGTGTGTGTGATGTAAATAAAATGTGTGGACAGGCATGTTCATGTAGACGTTTGTAATGCATAATGTTACGGCTTGTTTGACTGTAAGATGTCTTAGACATATTTGTTATTGCATGTTGAAAATTATTACGGTCAGAAACTAAAAGTTTGTAAAATTATATATGTGACAAGATGTACAAAAGAAATTGGTAGTGGAAATTTATATCTGTAATCAGGAACAGGGTGGTAGTCAACAGACCTACAGCAAATAAGCCAATTAGTATATGTATTAAAATGGTATCATTAAGAAATCTTATTCTGGAATATTAAAACAAAAAGGTGTTATACAAAACATGATACCTTCCACTACTGTGCGGTTATCTAACTTAGGCTGCCAGAATTCCACTCGGACTAGATTATTCTTATCAGTTTCATCCCAAATCTTGCCACTGATGAAGGACCGAAGCTCTGAACCCCACCAGTTGAGGCGGGCATCAATTGCACCATCTCCAGGACTGCAAGACATCAAATTAATATACATCTAACATCACCCAGAAAAGAGATTATAAGATTATCAAATTCAAATAAAAGACCTCAGTTTGCAATAAACTACATTAACATTGCATATGCATTATGTATCAGACATAAGTAAACTAATAATATCATATATATGTATGTATCAGACATCAGTAAAATGTAAATTATCATATACATAGTGCAACTGTCAAATTATCCAACATACATAACAAACTGCTGGACTGTAAAAATATCACGAGGTTCATTTATATAAAATGATAATAACAAGACACTTAAAATTTGTTAACTCTTTTAGCACTGAATTTTCAAACACAGGAACAGATATATGCAGCACTATGCATAAATATTATTTATGCATCTCTGTAAAGTGAAGATAACTTTAACATGGTCATGGCAATATTTTTAATGCATTTAACATAATATCCAACAAGCACATGTAAAACTTTCTTATTGTAGAGTAATGGAGTGAGCAATATAATTCACACTTCAAGCATTCCTGTAAATGGGTATTCAGCACTCTCTAGTTTGCCCAAAATTCACCTGGGGCACAGAAAGTTTATATGAGCCAGGTTGTATTTGCTGAAGACCCAGGGGCACTGAGCCAGTGATTCAGAGTTACTGAAAAGGTTTTATAAGCCTAAGACCCAGGGGCACTGAGCCAGAGATTCAGAGTTACTGAAAAGGTTTTATAAGCCTAAGACCCAGGGGCAGTGAAAGGGTTATAGGAACCAAAGAGGTATTGAAAAAGGTTTTATATAAGGTAAAGGCCCAGGGACAGAAAAAGGATTATAAGAGACAAGGACACGTTTTGCTTCAGCTTAGGGTAATTATGACAAAAACAAAAGTGTTATGATTTTATGTCCATTCCAAAATATACCCACATTCAAATATACAATCAAATTACTCACTCCAGTTTGGGGTAGGTCTCCAATTCAAAATCATTCTCCTCATTGTAAATGTAGTTATTCTCAAAAAATGGCTGCCCACTTCCAATCTTTATGGTGCTTTCTATCAAAGCTGTAGAATTGTTGTTCATAAAACCTGACTTGGTATACTCTTGACGGGCTTGCTGGTTGTCGCTGTTGTAAGCTGTCAGTATGTAGTGGCCAGTATTGCCATCCAGATAATTGAAGGTATAATTGACCACTACATCTCGAATGTGCACAACATCCCGATAGTCACCAGTGGTGTAGTTGTAGATATAGTTCTGTAAAGTCCAAAAGTATTGTTGAACAAAGATTTTAGAAAAACTGACAGTTCATCTAAAATTATGAACCTTAACAACAAAAATCCCCATCTTTGGAAGCATTTTCTTTATCCTTACACAATACCAAAGTTCAAACAAGAAAGTGAATATGGATATAGAGTGAAACAGAATAGAATTATAATTACAGAGTTCTTTGGCTGCTAGTAAGATTATGTAAGGCTTCAATTTAAGAATATGCCAGAAAACAATTTTGCAAGGAGGTAAATTATACGTTATACTGCTCTAAGAAACAGTCTTCATGAATTAAACTAATACAAAAACAAGGGAGAGAAATTATAATAGCTTTATTTATTTATTTTATTTTGTCACCTGAAACATGTACAGTCTCTGGTAATAGTGGCCAGAAATGTTAAGAGCTTCTCCATTGGTGCCAAAAGAAAAGATGTTATTGGTGACATTGCCACGTAGTGCAGTGGCAATGGTATTGGTATGTAGGTACAGATACATGCCACCCTTATTACGGGAAACAAAGTTGCTGTCAAATCGGAACAGGAGGGTTCCCTATGGAAATGAAAAATTTGAGGTGTGATGAATGACTGCAATCATGTGATAGAAATTTAAGAATAAAGTAATTGTAACAATAATGATGACACAAACTTAATAAAATGCTTATTCTTATAAAAACTCTTAAAAATTCTTGACGATATTTACACATTTAAAAACAAGCAAGTCTTCACACAAACTACTTAATACATAAGAAAACTAAAGACACTACAAATAACAAAATGGTGACAGTGCCACATACAAAATAACGCTTATAATAATATTAACATATGCAATAACAAATAAATAAATAATTTTGAAAAGGAAAACTAAATAGAAAGCATTTACAAATGTACAGTTCAAATAAACAATGACCCCAAAATAATGTGCTACAAATGTAAGTAGGGTTTGCTAGAACAAACATGACAAACTACAAAGTGAAGGGAATTAGATCCATGTGGCTACAATTTATGAGAAAACTTTCTTAATGAAAATTCTGGTGTGTTTGAATGATTATTTTATTTCATGTGGTTGAAGTTTGTTAATGCAGAAGGGTTAAAATAAAGGGCACAAATTCAATCATAAACATATAAGAACCAGAAATGTAAACATCATTCAATATAAACAAGTAATGAATGATATTCTGAGTAGTTCAGAAAAGAAAAAAAACAATTTTAACAAACTGCAAAATAATAAATTTCACAAACTACATAATAAAATCAGGAAAAAATAATTTAAGAAATGAACACAATTATAAATGGGATAATCATAAATCTAATTATTACAGGCAATGAATGAATTTTATATATATATATATATATGTGTGTGCTCAGAACTGGTGCAATTTATGTGTTTAGTTCAAAAATCAATGGAGTATCACATGAAATACAATGTTTACTTCCATATTGAAACAAATCATGCATTTGTGTAAACAAAACCACTTTCCTGAACAGTCTAAACTAAAAATCTCTCTTTTTAACGTTTTAACCCATTGCCTACCCCAAAGTGGGCAAAGCCTGCCAAAACAATGCATTATCTAATTCAAGGAAAGCCAAACTTGTTTTGCATCAATGTTTTATTTTGTCATGCCTACCATTTTAGTATGGTTTTGAACAAATAATGCTACTAGTATGCAAATGGTGCAATATTCCCTTTAATAGTTTTAAAATTTTTTTTATTGAGCAGTGTTAAAAGCAGGTGATGGATTAAAAAGAAACAAAACCTAAACCTAAAGTTATCGATTTCAATTTCTAAATTTCATGATTTTCATTTTTTTCTTTCCTTTCAAACGCTCTCCATTTATCAATCACAACAACAACTATACCATTATTATAATAACAACTACAACTATATCATTATTATAATAACAACTACACCTATACCATTATCCTAATCACAACTATATCATTGTTATAATCACAACTACAACTATACCATTATTATAATCACAACTACAACTATACCATTATTATAATCACAACTACAACTATACCATTATTATAATCACAACTACAACTATACCATTATTATAATCATAACTACAACTATACCATTATTATAATAACAACTACAACTATACCATTATTATAATCACAACAAGTTGAACAACTATACCATTATTATAATCACTACAACTATACCATTATTACAATCACCAGTACTAACATCACCTCCACTATCCATCCAACAAAAATAAAACCCCATAAGCATTCATTCCAATCTGCCTCATAACATGAACTGGAGTTCTCTTTACCTTTAATTTTATCTTTTTATCTGCAATGATTTCTCTGTACTTATAAAGATTTCTCTTTTCCTGCAATGATTTATCTTTACCTGTAATGACTTCTTTTTACCTATAATAATTTCTTCGTACCAATAATGATTTCTCTACCTGTAATGAAATGTCTATGGAGGGTGGAGAAGTCAGATTCAGAATAGGTACACCATTGTTCTCAAGCCAGCACTTGTCCATAAAAAATGATGGATTTATCTCCCCTACATTTTTGTACTGCAAAGCCCCATCCTGGTTTCTGACAGCAATTGAATTGGTGATGCTGTGTCGGTAATTGCTGTCTGCAAATGATTAAACAAAGATAAAGATGAACAACAATTTTAAAAAATTCTTAGATGATTATTTTTAATTTTAATTTTTGATGGGAATAGAACTCAATACTACTTCTGCCCACAACTCCAAGAGATATGGCATCAAAGACTAGTACCTGTCCTAGTAGAACAAATGAACAGTTCCATAGAAAAACATAAAATAGCCTAATAAGTAGGAAAACTATTTTCTAACAAAAGTAGACCACTTTTGCAGCAATATCAAATGTTTCTGTTGAAGATTTTACCAGAAAAAAGATTTGTTTTATCAGGAAAAAAATTTTTAAATAAGTATGACAGTATATTTGCCTCTCCCTGTTTTCAATTTTGACTGTTATGTAGACTGCTGGATTGTCAGAGCAACCCGACCTTGAGCACTCCTTATAGTGTTATTTTTGAAAGTGTCTGAGTTTGAAGTAAAACAGCTTGAGGCAAGAAATTCTAGATTTGCTGACCTAATTGAAACTGAGTGAGCAGTTTCCTATTATCCAATGATAATCATTTATGAGAACAAGACTAGCCAATGGGCTGAATTAAGGAGTTCACTTGCTGTAGAGAATTCTACCCTTTAATCACTTTGAATTCAGGTGGCAAAGAAGGAAGAAGTCTGGCTTGAAGGCAGTCATTAGCATGAGTGGTGAGTTTGACTGATTGAGAGAGAATGGACTTAGAAACATTTTTCTATTGATATGTTACACTTGTGTTTAAATAGAGATGTACTCTGTGAGTTGAGAGTTATTTCTATAAATGTCTGAACTAAGCTGCAACCATATGGTGTATTAATATGTGATATTGTTTGATACACTGTATTTATTTTACCAGGTAGGCAGATACATGCATGGGGTTAATGAATACCATTGCAGGAATTGTAAGTTTGAGGATGGAATGTAAGATAGTGGAGTTATATTGCGATGAATAGGAAACTTAGGCTTGTTCTTTAACTATCTATTGCAGTGATCAAGTGCCTTTTGGGGTTTAGAGTTTCAACCAAAGAGTGTGAGTTCAACATTGAGTTGTGAGTCTCGAATTTGAGTCTCAAGTTCAACTTTCAAGTTCCCAGCTACCCTTTGTTTACTGGTTGGGACTTGAGTGACTGGGGAAGCATGGGAAACTTGCCATTATATACAAGAATTTAAAATAAACAACAAATATCTGGAACAACTATTAATATACTTCTTGTCTTTAAAAAAAGAAACTTTTGTAATATCTGTTATTTATTTGCTAGTTTGCCCATTACTGAAAAATAATTCATTGAAAGAAAATTAAAAAGAGCAATATTTAGCCAACCTTACCTGGATAGGTTAGCCCAGACAAAGGTAAAACAACCACTTCAGCAATGAACCCATACGAGCCATGACTGATGGACGCATGTAAATGAATGGACAAAGTATCCCTTGAACTCTCATACAACTGCAGCACACTGCTCCTGCTAGTGTTAGCAACAATCTCTGCAATCAGCATGCCCCTGTTGCCCTCAAAAATTTCTATTGAATTCCGAGAGAAGTCTTCATGAAACATGTTGATCTGTAAAAAACGGAGGCCTATGCGATATCTAGGATTGCTACTGTGGACAACTTTGACACAGTCTCGATTGTCAGGACCATATTTGTAGTAAACAATCATTCTTGTTTGGAGGGTGATGTCTTTCTCCATCCGACACATTTCAACCAAACCGTACACATAGTACGGTATGGTGCTTGTTCCAAGAAGCATGAAGGATGAATCTCTTTCACTGGATTCTCCATTCAAGATCAAAAAGTTATAACCGAATCCAAGGTTGTTGGATACATTTATGCGATTCATCTCCAATATTCCTCTTGGGGCAATAATATCAAAACCATTATCTGCACAGTTCGTGATATTTAGGAATCTGAAAATTGGTGTGACATAGGTAGTCTGAATGGCACCAATTTTGTCCCCATGCAACATTCCAGCACCTTCAATGTCTACATATTCCATGATTGATTCCAGTTTTCCAATGTCCTCTTGAAGTGGTTCCTCCTGAAAAGTCTTTGATGCAAACCGTATGTTTCCCCAGTACTCATTTCCTTGTCTCAGGTTCCTCTCCCCACAAACAATGAATGTATAGTTTGCATCCCTAATGCATTGCTGCAGGTTGTAGTTGTAGCGTACATTACATTGGTTAAGAGAAATTTCATCCCCTCTACAAAAGTAAGACTGGAACCAAAACTCTTTGAGGAAGAACTGTGGCTTGCCATGGATGTAGTGATCATACAGGTGAGTGAAACGGACACGGACATTAATGGTTTCCTTACCAAGCTGTCGGCAAACAACCTCTGCAGACTTCTCATTAAAGAGATTGTCACACATCATATTCCATGTTTTAGTGGAGGTATTATACAATTCTAAGAAACCGGCATCTTTGAAAAGTGTACCATCACCTCGTAGACGAATTGTTGCAGCAGCAAATCGTTTCTTTCTGCCAGATGTATATAAATTGCTACTAGACTCGACTGGTCGAAATTTGATCCGATTATACTCCAATCCACGTGATAGAAGGCGGCCCAAAACAAGAATGCCTACATTTGGATAAAACTGCAGTTCTGTACCTGGAGAAATGGTCAGTGTTACATCTGGCATAATGGTCAAATCCCTTTCTACAATATATGGTTCAGGCTTGTAAGCTAAAATCTGATTCTCAGACACGCGACCCCCAAGACGGTTTGTATCAAGAGGTGGTTTGACTGGTTGACCACCAGATATGTCAGAGTCAAAGCTACCCCGTGTTAAAAATGGAAAGAAATTAGCGATGGCATAATTGTTCCAATCATCAAAGTCAAAAATCCGCTCCAAAATACCTGTATAGTCAACTCTACCCCAAAAGTTTTCTGTCACATTAAGTGTGTTCCCCAGTGTCAGTGCAGTGACCCCAGCAACAAGCTCATAGCCAAGCATGGGATTATTGAAAAGATTACGGTTGGCAACCATAGGCTGTACACCCTTGAAAGCAACAGCAAAAGTTGTGGGGTTGTTTCCATATCCAGGTAGATTTAGCCCCTCATAGCGGTTGCTATTGATGTCATTCCGTCGCATGACTCCAACAACAGTGTCTGAATACTCAGAGTGGCTGAGAATTTCAATGTTGATCATATGACGTCCAATATTATTGGTGATTCGGTTGCTTATCACAGACAAGTTTTTCTCCATCCCGGATACAGTCAACAATCCCAGCAGACATCTGTTGTTGTCAAACTGGTTATTCTCGATTTTCACATTTGAGTAGTAGCCAGTCACTGAGAAGGCGAAATTAAGGTTGTCCCTGAATACAGACTCTGTAACAGATAGTGAGTGTCTTAGTCTATCTTCCTCACTGTTTACTCTGGGTACCTCAATTTCCACACCCCCGTTCTTAGTGCGTTCCATGCGGGCGTTGGATATGAACCACTGCCAAACGTTATTGGCAAAGTCAACATGATTATGCTCTGCGAGAATCCCGACTTCATTATCAGCAAACTTGGCGAATGAGATGTTATAGCTGATGGTAGCAACTCTCTCTGGTGTAGTCATGTCTTCATAAGTAGGAATGTAGTCATCTGTGAATTTTGTGACGCTAGGCATGTGCATAGCTTCCTGCTTGCTATTGAGAACGTTCACTTGGTAAAATGTAAGTGTTTCTTGTTTGAAGCGATGAAAAATCTCCATGCGTCTGTTGCTTGGGCTGTTATAGTGTTTGGTTTGAATGCCTTGGTAGTTGTCAGAGAAGGTCGTGTTGTAAACATAAGTCTTCATGACTGGCAATCCTGACAATGCTTCCTCTAAAAAAGACAAAAGAAAATATTTTAAACTGGCACAAAAAAATTGAACACAACTTAAAAGTGACTGGTTTAAAGAGTTCTTACTGCATCTTCTATGTTTTCAGCAAGACTATCTGCTACGGTCTCAACACTTTACGTATTTTCTAATACTGAGAAAGTCCTGACAGGTCTGAGTAATTTTTTCCAACTTAAGTTTCTATTTAAAAAATGTTCAATCTTCTTTTCTCTCAGACAGATCAGGTGTTAAAAGATGAATATTCAGTCTTTTTTTAACTCACGAGAGAGGATGGCAAAAGCCAGACGACCAGATCTTAGTCCATGGACACGAAGCATTATGGTTAGTGTGGTGGTTGTGGACACAACAGGGAAATCCACCAGATCCTGTGGAATACGCCATAACTTTGTGTTGGAACCTATGTTGATCCGATCAGAATTGTATACAATAACTTCTTCATTGCCTGTGTCTGGGTCAAAGTCAAGAACCTGTGAAGGAATAATAAAAACACATAAAAACTTTGTATCTACTGCCCATTGGATTAAATGTATCTACTGCCCATTGGATTAAATGTATCTACTGCCCATTGGATTAAATGTATCACTGCCCATTGGATTAAATGTATCTCCTGCCCATTGGATTAAATGTATCACTGCCTAAGAATAAAGAAAAGCTCTTACTTTTGAATCAATTATATTACTTTAATTGAGTGATTTATTTAACTAGTTATAAAATGTAACTGAATGGGGAAAATAAATAACAGTTAGTGGACCTCTTATTCAGATTGTTTGGGACCTGAGCCATTTTCTTGATATCAGGCTATTGCTCTATCAAAGCTTTTCTCAACCTTTTTTAAATGGAAGAACCCTTGCAATAATTTTCAGATCTCAAGGAACCCTTACATAAAAATTACTGTATGCATATGGTGTTTATTATTTTTTAATCACGATCTCTTGTGGAACCCCTAGTGATCTCTTAGGGTTTTGATCCCAGTTGAGAAACGCTGCTCTATTGTGGTCTTAATACTATAAAATAATGCCTTCAGGTGAACTCTAATGTAGCAGGCACACATTTCTTATGAGGCTCTTGTATGCAATTCAATTGGTCTTATGACATGTGAGGTTTTATTTTTAAAATTTAATACATTAGTTTCACAACAGCATACTAATTGGTCTCCATTTTTTAACTCTGATACTCTGGGATTCACAAATTATTTGAGGGAGTAGTTTATGATTTTATCATGGAGATATATGACAATGTGATCTTTGCAACTGTTCTTGATTCTCTGACACAGGGGTGTTTTTCAGACAATTTGTGGGGAATGAAGAGATAATCATTAACAAGGATGATTCTGTTACCTTCTTGGTGCTTCAAAAAAGGAATAAAAACATGGAAGTAAATATATATATATATTTTTCTTTTTTGGGGTGTGTGTGTGTATGTGTCAATGCTCACTTTGGATGCCTGCATATTGTACACAATGTTCAAACTGTCATACTACATTTCCAAGAATTATGAATGCTTTAATATGCATCAACTAGTGTTTGTGTTTACTACTGTTCTGACTTCTGAAAGTATTAATTAAGTTTTCAGTACATCAGCTAAGTAAAAGTACGGAAAACAATATTTCTTATTTTAAATTAATCACTGACAAAATGAAAAACAGGAGCAAAAGAATTATGAGCAACAAATACAACCACCCCAAAAAAAAAAAAAACTGAGAGAGCAAACACCTTCAAAAAAATTAAATCATCCTTTCTACACCATACTGCAGCAAAAAAAAAAGTTACTGGGGGGGGGGGGGGAATTACTCACATTAAAGGGCATGCATACTGGGTGTTCTTTTATTGTTTCTCTCCCCTTTTTGGGCTCTGTAGAATCTCCTAATGTGCTCAGTCACTTCTATGTTCATAAAGATTTCAGTCAATGATACATAAACTGACAGTTTTCTGCAGATGCTGGAGGTGGGGGGGGGGGGGAGAGAAATAGGTGAGATTTCATAATTTCAGATTTCAGAAAAGATAGTCAAAACTGAAGTGAAACACTCTTTACAGTTTTTCACTGCCACCAGTATATCTGGAATTTAAAATAAGACATTTTCTTCAAAACTTTTTATAACTGGTTGGGAATTTATTCTTCCTTTCAATTAGTTTTTGGTTATGGTCATAAAAAAATGTCAAAAGTACCTGTAGAACAACACGGTATGTAGATCTGGAAACTGTGACTTGAGTATAATAATCTTTACTTTCTGTACTTTCACCAGGAGGACAAATCAGGAAGGTCATTTGTCCATTTCCCAAAGGCAAAGAGGGGGTTTCAGTCAAGAGACTGCGTCGAGTTTCGTGAATCATACCACGAACCAACAAAGCCTCATATTCACTGAAAAAGGGGTTATACAAAAACCCTGCTTTCATGTTATGAGTGACATTGGAGTGAAACAGTTCCAGACGTGGGTAGCGAGTGACAACTCCATAGCCAAGGTTGTTGTGGATCTGGAATTAACAAAAGATCAACAAGATTCACACTTCATATTTAGGTACTAGGATCACAGAATGTCAAAACATAGCTCTCAAAAATAATATTAAGTTAGTGTGATACAATATTTTAGCATAATGTAAAATAAGTTTGATTCTGCAATGCAGTATCATTGAACTCTTTAATTCCATACAGTATTTTAATTTAATAAACATAATTTTATTTTTAAACAATAGTTTCAAAAATTTAGTTTAGTTACAAAACTACAACATATGTTTGAGCATAATTCAAGGAATTTATTTCTGTTTCTGATCAGCAAAACACACCTCCCAACCTATATTTAGACACTGGAGATGACAAGTATTGATTGTTTTCAAAACTGCTACAACTGTATAGTAGTCTCTGTCAGTTTATATCAACCAGCACACTGTTATTTAAAGCTGCTGCTAGAGCACCATTTCAGTTATGAGTAAATCAATTTTGAAAGTAAACATTTGCCATCATTTTTTTTTTCAGTTGTGAAATACCATGCCTTCAAGAAAAGCAATCAGACAGAAACTTCTGAACTTTCAAAAACAGAAAACAAACCAAGAGAAATCTTGTAGTAAGTAATTAAATATACAGACAATGTAAGCAAATTGTTATAAGTTTCTAAAACAAGAAAGGTCATTCATTCACCTTCATACAGTTCCACTTAGATATCAAAATTAAGTAAGCATCATTGGAAAAATACTGTCCCAAACAAAAACTTTTTACTTTTCATGCATATGTCATAGCAATTTTTTTCTTTGGAGATTTAAAAGTTTAAGTTGCAGCAGTATAAAATATATATTTATAAAACTTTCTGCATATGATACCAGTTGTTTACAGTTCACAGACAAGATATGAGGTATTGCCAACAATCAAAGTTAATTTAATTTTCCTCTCCCATTCCATTGTTGTGACTCTGTGAAGTGAGGTCATGAAAAATAGATTTTTAATTGTAAAAACTAACAGCAATATAATTCAGTTGCAATATATTGCTCATAATCACACAAAATTCAGAATAATGTTGCATTAACACCAATGCATTTTACTTTGTGATTAGTTGGTCTCTGTTCCTGCTATTTTACTTCAAATAATTTTAAATTTAATTAATTAAAGATTTTCAATTATGGAAGCAACTAATATTTTTTTTTAATTTAGAGATTCACTTACACTTGAACATACATTATAAACGTTTTTGATACAATTCCAATATAATAACATTTTAGTGTGATCGGACCTTTCAGTTTAATGCATCTTTTTAGTTTTAAACAATGCTTTAGTTTATTGTAGCCTATTTTATTTAGAATCAGAACTTTAATGTGCTACAATGATTAAATATAATTTTTTTATTAATATAAATTTTTGTTTTAGTTTTATGAAATTTTATATTTGTAATGTTTCATTTGGATAAATATTTCATTCTGAAACTAAGAGTGAAAATGGAAATTCAAAGAATATAAAGTAAAAGACATTAATTTCAATAAAGAGAATATAATGTGAAAGAATGTAAAATTCTTAGAAAATAAAGTTTAGGTTATAAAAGAGACAAACCTATAGAAAAGGTGGATTGAAAGATTGTATTAAAAGCTAAAAGGTAAACATAAAGCACTGAACATAATATGAGAAAGAGATAGTTTTAAATAAAAATATAATTTGGTAAGAAAAATGTTTTGACTGATAATTGAAAATGTATGTGTGATGAAACCAATGATTTTCTTTGGTTGAAAAAATTAGGAGAGAGCTATGAAAGCAATATTCTGAAGAATACCAGTGTGAGTAGAGGTAACACCAGAGGTAATATAGCTTATGTAAACAGAGGAAATATTTAGTATAAAGAGATGTAATATCCAGTGTAAACAGAGGTAACATCCAGTGTAGAGATTATCTGATATAAACAGACATAACACTCAATATAAAGAGGTAATATTCAATGTAAACAGAGGTAACAACTAGTGTAAAGAGATGTAACATCTAGTGTAAACAGAGGTAACACTAGTGTAAAGAGATGTAATATTCAGTATAAAGAGATGTAATATCAGTGTAAACAGAGGTAACATCTAGTGTAAAGAGATGTAATATTCAGTGTAAACAGAGATAACATCTGTGTAAAGAGATGTAATATTCAGTGTAAACAGAGGTAACACCCAGTGTAGAGATTATCTGATATAAAGAGACATAACACTCAGTGTAAAGAGATGTAATTTTCATTGTAAAAAGAGGTAACACTCAGGGTAAAGAGATGTACTATCCGGCATCAAAAGATGTTTTGGCTTGAAAAATGTTTTCTCAGGGTCTGGAAATTACATAAGAGAGGAGTGAAGCATATTCTTGATAAAAGTAGACAGACCATACACACACAGGAGTGCCCAAGTATTTAGACATATGTCATTTATAGAACTGCTTGCAGTAAATTAATGGTTTTATATAAGAGCCAGAAGTGACACATGTTATTATCTTTTGAAGTGAATAATGTACATTTAGTCTTAGGCAGAGGAAATGGTTAAATGTTTAATATTTCTGCAATATAAAACTCTCTATAATATTTAAACATCCATATATGTTATCTTGACACCAAAACTACACTTTTAAAAATGTTATCAACTTAAAACTTCATTTGTCCAATACTTTGCTTTGACATAACAATTTAGTATGAAACAACACTTTAGCATGACACAACACTTCAGTATACACACACTTTAGTCTGATGCAACACTTTAGTATAACCCTTTAGTATGATATACAACACTTTAGTATAACCCTTTAGTATGATATACAAAACTTTAGTATAACCCTTTAGTATGATATACAAAACTTTAGTATAACTCTTTAGTATGATTACAACACTTTAGTATAACCCTTTAGTATGATTACAACACTTTAGTATAACTCTTTAGTATGATTACAACACTTTAGTATAACTCTTTAGTATGATATAAACACTTTAGTATAACCCTTTAGTATGATATAAACAGACTAATTACTTTAAAAAAATACTTTGAATACTTTAAAAAAAAAGTAAAATGAAAAGACCATCAAGCAGGTATTTAATTTGTTCTTAAAAACCCTGCTAAAAGAAAATTTGCTTTATCTTAAAACACAACTAAAGATATCTTACTTACTCTTAAAATCTCCAACTAACAAATACCTAACTTAATCTTCAAAACCAAACTTAAATCTCACTTAATCTTAACACCCAACTATTAGACCTCTCAATCTTAAATCCTTACTAATACTAATAGGTATCTCACTTAAATTCTTTTTAAAAAAACTCTAAAATAAAATTCAGGATATCTTACTTGCATATATTCAAGGCGTGATGTCTCATATGGATGAATGTAGTTAATGTGGACACCATCAGAGAGTGAGTTGATAATGGTGATGGCAGTAATCTGGTAAAAATTGTAGTCAATGCGAAGAGCAGGGGTAAAACTCATACTCTCAGCATCGAAAAGACCAGCCCGTTCTAAATGCACTTCTCGAAGCTGATGTTCACGTGATTGGCCTAGTTTGGCTGTGGCAGGTAAAGTGAGACCTATGGCAAAAAGCATATTTGATCAAATAATTTAACAAAATATTATGAAAGATGACAGGACAGAAATGAAAGAAAGAAGATCATGTTGAAAGAATAAATTAAATAAGGACCTCAAGAATGATTGGATCAATTTTGAATCCAGTCCTGAACAACTAAACTGAAATTAAATGCAAATATTTTTTTTCAAAAACTTGGAATGCTATATTTCATTATTAATAGCATTTAAATTGTAAAGAATTCTTTTTTAAAATAAGAAGAATTTAAAATTAATTTAAATAAAGAATACCTGACTGAACCAATAAAGAAAATTAAAAAAGACAGTATATAGCAAATCCATTCTGAACTGAGAATACAAGATTAACTAAATCCAGGGTCAGACAACCTCACCTGCCCATGTGGGGTCTTGACACCTCAAGTACACATCACGACCATGATCGCAGCTGACCTCATTACCCCGCACTGCATGACACTTCGTTAGATCATAATCTTCTTCTTCACACCACACCCATGACAAGAGGACTTGGGTGCCAAGAGGAGCGACGATTCTCTTTGATGGGGTACCCTGGTCTTGGGTGTAGATCAGGCCTAACTGTAGACACACTAATGCTGCATTCTCTTCAATCCAGCCCTGAAAATAAATCATGGCTGCTTAAAGCTCTGAAGAGAAAAAAACAAGTGAATGAAAGTTATGAATCATAAAACATCATTCTGTTTTATCCAGGCCTGAAGCAATCATGGGTAGCTAAGGCTCAGAAGGGAAAAGACAATACCTACTAATAAAAAAACTTTCTATCACAAAACAGCATTCGTTTCTGTCTAAACCCTATCAAATAATCATAGATGATTTTTTTAAAATCCAAGTCCGAAAACATTTTGGATGTTTCTATCCAGCATTAAAAAGTCTTGAATCCTCTGTCCAGCCTGAAAAAAATCTATTAAGGGACTTTTTGATCCATCCCCGAGAACAATCATGGATCTCTTCTTTCCAGCCCTGAGAACAATCATGGAAGAAAGAAAATTCATTACCTGTTAGTACAGCAATGAACCAAAGCACTGAATCAAAATTGCAAGTGCCATCATGACATTTCTCTATTTAAAACTCCCATATAAGTACAATAATAGTTTGCTTTATTCAAACACAATATTTTAAATTTCCAGTTTCTTAAAACTAAATCAAAATCCATGCCTTTTCTTTGTTAATTATTAATTTTAAAAAATGCTCAGTCTTAATTCAAAACTGTATCCTGACCCTGATTATAAAACAAGCTCCTTTCTGAATAAATTGCAAAAACAAGAAAAGGGCACTTTCATCACCTAAACCAGTTTTTAATTTGCTAAACACCAACGATTGTTCAATGAAATGGAAAAATGATAACTGCTTTAGCAATTTTGTGAAAGCTGTAAAATTGCTTGCAGGATAAGCCAATTAAAATATTTTATTTAAAACAATTAAAATAAGTTTTATACAACTCAATGCATTTTAGCTTACAATTGCTGGTTGCTTTTAAAATCCACAAGGCAATGCACATAATGCATATGTTAACAAACTATGAAAATGTAAAATAAGCAACAAGAGAGACATGTGCTTCTTTTCTTTCCATTTTAATACTTACAACCATTTGGGATTAGATCTTGACATTATACAATGCAATTCCTAAAACTATCTCACTGCAGCCTCAACACACAAACGTCAAATGCCCAGGGATCACCAACATTAACTACATGTACGCTGCTAATCAAATATGGAAGAAATTGTTGGATTTTTTGCACTTATTTTCTGTATGCAGCTCAATTTAATACAAGTGTAAATTTCTTATACTTTGTTTTATTGTTTTTAGTTGAAAAACTGTAAATACAAGAAATGTTATTTAATTTTCTTCCATTTCTGTTGTCAGTTTTGGTATTATTAAGCTCTAAAAAAGGAACCCCATCATTTACATGTATAAGGATTTGACTTGCAATGACAGTTGCCTTATGATGGCACTGCGGGAAATGATGGGGTCATAGGGGTTGCCTGCACTTTCATCCTCACAATTCAGTTCTATTTATTTGTATTCCACATGTCAAAGAATGAAGAGAGGAAAGAAAAGTGGCATGTGGTACATATTCAGAAAGGAAAAAATAAAATATTTTTAAATATAAACCAAGCATATACACAGAGAACTGCAAGCAGTATTGGGCAAGCTCATCAAGTGACTGCTAATTAGTGAGTACTGAATGGATACTGTAAATGTATGCATGTAATAATTGGGCACTGAAAATGATTGTACTGAATGGATACTGCAAATGTATGTATGTACTAAATGGGCACTAAAAATTATTGTACTGAATGGGTACTGCAAATATATGTACTAAATGGGCACTAAAATGATTGTACTGAATGGGTACTGCAAAATGTATGTATGTACTATATATTAATTAACAAAATAAATTACATATTTTTCAAATACATATAAATAAGTAAGCAGTGAAAGTAGATGAAATGAAAAAGTAAATCATATACACACCTCATCACAAACTGTACCCCATTCATCATCTATTAAGACTTCAAGTCTCCCTTCATAAAGATCGGCTCCATCCATTAGCCTGACAGTTGCTGTCCGATTCTCCAAAGGCAGGATGTCAGGATCATTCCAGAGACCAAATTTGATCTTTCCATTAGAATTCTGGCCATCAGCTATAAGTATTCTACCAAGTGAACAACAGTATTGTCAATGTGTTCTATTAGCTATAAATATTCTAAGTGAACAATAGTATTATCAATGTGTTCCATCAGCTATGAACAATCAACTAAGTGAACAATTATGTTATCAATATGCTCCATCAGTTATGAACAGTGACCAATAGAATTATTATGTGTTACAGTATGAACATTTTGTCAAATGAACAGCAGTGTTGTAATATTATACAATTAAATTTATTAGTTGCTGACATAATGCTATTTACTACTAGAGCTTTTAAATACACAAAATACAATGCTCAAAGAATATTTGTATCCAATATGTATTTATACCTCATAGTGGTGCTTTTATACACAAAATGAGACATTCATGATGAAATAGAAATATATGATTTACATATTGAAAATGAGCCTAAATTGTGTAGGTATCGTTTAAAAAAAAATCTTTCAAATAAATATTTATAAAAAATGTTTTAATTTAGATTTACAAGACTCATTATAGATAGTGTTCATCCTACTAAAATATCTCCAAAAGAAATAATCATAAAACACACAAAATTATGCATAAATATAAACTGTTGTGCTATTTTCAACTAAAGAAATTCTGCTAATGGGTGTATCACAATGTGCAAAACATAAAATTGCAATAAACATATTCAGAAAAAAAACTTTGTCAGAAGAAAGAACTTTACCCATTCAGAATATAATCTTTAAATCAAATAGCAAAGACAAAAAACCCAAAGAAAAATATAATATAAAGACAAATCACACATGAGTCCCACGAGTAATATTGTCATGTAATTGCTTGACACTCTCAATAAATGTTAGCCAATGCTTCAATCAAAATTTTTGGTGTTTATATAACAAAAAACTTGACACCAGTAGGTAATGGACTACCTGAAGAGCAAAATATGACAATGGCACAATGCTTTACTTTCATACTTATGCATTATTGTGTGTAATGGATTCTATTTTATGTATTAGATACAAACAAAATATTTTTAATGATGTCTTTAATATTTCCAAATAAATATATGATAAAATACAGCCAAATACCCACACCTCCTGTACAATTGTTAATGTAAATGAACAACTCAACCCTTATATCCATCACCCATTTTTTTTAACAACACAGTTTATACAAATAAATGCATTAATAAAATTGACACACACCCATGGACAACCATTCCAACAGTTGTTGCAAACAGTAGTGTGACACGAGGATGAAGTGTCATCACCTGCCCTGGGAAGACGTAGATATCACGATCCACATAGTAAGTCTGATCACTAGAGCCAATGAAATCATCTCGCTCCAGCAACCCTCCAATCACATTCTGGGGACGTGAAAAACTCCAGGCGTACCTAAAATATAAAGGTCATCCAAGACCTTCAGTGGTTTTGGCAAAAAAAAGCAACCCAACAAATTTTTATACCTCTGATACCAGAAGCTGTTCTTTCTTTTCTAACATTTCTATTCCTGGAATATAAATTTATTAATGACTACTTCAATTTATGTACTTAGTCCCAAATGCAAATAATTATTAGTAGAACAATTTATGTATTTATCCTACATTATATGTCATATAAAAAAGAAAGACTCTTTTCACATCTTAAATATAAATATACAAATGCAAGATTTATGTGCCCAGTGGTTCACATGTATTACTTCCCTTACATGGAATGAGTTATAATAAATTTACTGTCATCAGAAACCTTACTTTAGTGTTAAATAGATTCTAGAGAACTCTTCAGATCTTACAAAGTGTGGACAGAACACTACTGAAATGTTTTTGCCTTATAAATGTGGAAGTACTTGAAAATGTCTGTTCTCCAATTTACCCTCAGGTTCAAGAGTCATATATAAAATGTCATCGACAATAATCAAAGCATTAAAAAACATAATGATAGCAAGTTTAAACTAGAGTTTAGAGATTGGGTTAATAATGCTATCAGCATGATATTTTGTAATAGTCTGGGGATAAGAGTAACATTATTAAACAGAGCTTCTGCAATCAATCAGCTATTCAAGCAGATGAAAAAACCCAAAGGAAAATGTGTGTGTGTGTGTGTGTGTGTGTGTGTGTGTGTGTGTGTTGTGTCTATGTGGTGGTGGTGGTGTATAGATATGATGATAAACCTCAGTGATTCATGAGAATTTGTAAGTAAACAGAATGATATTTTTATTACTAAAGACATTGTATTAGAAGCTTTAAACACAGACTCTCAAACTGCTGTATACCATATTGTTTATCAGACAAGGATACTTTCAACCCCTTTCAACAATAAAGAAATAAAGGAGGTAGCCATTAGTCATTACAATTTACATTAGTAACCAATCTAGTTATAATTAGTTCAATAACCGTTATCTTTTGTCTATCTTCCTATTCTTAGAATAGTGACTAACCAATCTAGTTATAATTAGTTCAATAACCATTATCTTTTGTCTATCTTCCTATTCTTAGAATAATGACTAACCGATCTAGTTATAATTAGTTCAATAACCATTATCTTGTCTTAAATCTTCCTATTCTTAGAATAGTGACTAACCAAAATACAGTGCAATTACAACAAGAGAAGAAGTGGTGCATTGATTTACAATGTCACTGATATATACTAAAATATCTGATACATATACCATATAATTATTTATTTATAACTACCAACTATCACACACCACCAATGCTCAGCCACTTCAGCCATTCGTGCACAGCAATGATCTAAACATGCAAGCAATCACATTTATAAAAAAATACACGAGTATATATATATATACTTACGTGTATATAAATTCATTCTTACACCCACACTTCTATTGATCAAACCCTTTATCCTTTTTCTTATTAACCAAACAAAATAGACTAGTCACAGCCAATACTGTTGTCTTCCTTAGCCAAAAATGTCTTACCAACTAAGCCCATTTCTTACTTTCTTATTAACTTTCCTACTGTAAGATTATCTATTCATTATTTATTTATTAATGACATTATATTCCTATACTCATATTATCTAGTCATTATTTACCTTTTGTCTTATTAATGAAATAATATTCCTATACTCACATTATCTACTCATTATTTACCTTTTGTCTTATTAATGAAATAATATTCCTATACTCACATTATCTAGTCATTATTTACCTTTTGTCTTATTAATGAAATAATGTTCCTATACTCATATTATCTAGTCATTATTTACCTTTTGTCTTATTAATGAAATAATATTCCTATACTCACATTATCTAGTCATTATTTACCTTTTGTCTTATTAATGAAATAATATTCCTATACTCACATTATCTAGTCATTATTTACCTTTTGTCTTATTAATGAAATAATATTCCTATACTCACATTATCTAGTCATTATTTACCTTTTGTCTTATTAATGAAATAATGTTCATATTCTTATACCAGCCACTACTAAAACGTATATATATTATATATAAGTAAAATTTAAGTATAAAGTGAGAAGGGATGTCTGTCAGTTTCTCTGTCTATCTGTGACAAAAATGATTGATGAAATTTATAAAAGCAATATTTATTTGTGAAAGCTCAATGTATATTTTATAACTGATAGAAATAAAAAGGTAACACTGAAATCAATAGGCAAGATAATTTTTTGTGCAACATATTTACTGGCAAGGGCAAGTATTTTTTAATGCAGATAAAGATCGGCAGTTTTTGGTAACTGACAGGCCACTAACAAGTACTGGGTAAATGAAATGAAAGTCAGTGCCATTACTCACTTTGTCTTGAATGAGCAAAGATAACACAGTGTCTTCAGAGTATTTTGTGCTGGTGGGATGTAAACGATGAAGGGCTAGTGTAATGCTTAGCTGGGGACAATATGACAAAGCAGCTAATGTAGGATACTAATATCACAGCATTAGAGAATGGGTTAACAATAGATAGAAAGCACATCTGTTTAGAACTGTGATGGAAAAAATGGGATTACACTAACTTGAATACCCAGGTATGCATGCTATATTGAACTGATTCAAAGCAAAGCTAAACACCCTAAAGACTAGTTTCTGTACAGAATGACATAGGTTAATTGCCCCTCGAAGTTAAGCTTTCTAGGCTCCCTCAACTAATCTCAATTTGAGTCAAGAAAGATTTTTTATGCTCCTATGGCAGAGGAAGGCCTAACTACATGTCCATCGACTGACCACTTAATGCTAATATCACCAGAGCAAAGTACTAAATGCATACAAAGAAAGTCTAATCTCATAAAAACGGGTTATAAACACTCCATGCTGATATATATTATAAAATTCAACAGGAATTGTAATTACCCTAAAATCTAAGTAGTAGAAACACAGAACTGTAATTTTATTCTTTTCCTTAAATGTAATGTATTAGTGCATATGTACTAATAATATATTAAATGCTGTGTGCATGGATAATGGTCAGACAATGATTAACACTTAGTTTTTGAATGAGAAATATGTAGATGGAAGAGAAAAATGCTATAAATATTGACATTTAAGCCAATGTCAAAAGTGATTTTGAGAACTATCAAAAAGTTGTTTTATCTTGACATTTAATTTAATTTGAGAAAGAACTACATCAGTATGGATATTTGCAACCACCTGCATGGTAGAAAACTGTAACTAAATTTTGAGGATGTATTATTACACAGCTTAAAGTGGCATTCTTGGAAATTTTATCTTTTGTTGTTTCAGATGAAGCTGAGAGCAGCTTGAAGGAGTGTATATGACTAAGCTGGGTATTGTAATGTGAGTTCTATTTCTGTCATTAAGTGGTGTAAAGTGCATGCCTGTATCAACCCTTGATTATCCTTGAATTATAATTTGAATAAATAATTGATTTTGATTGTTATTCCATTCTCATGTATATTCTACTGTGAGTAAGGGTGACGAGCACAATGAGGAGGGCTATATAACTTATAAAATTAAAACAAACAATTAAAAACAGATGCACACCATCACCAATACTACAAAGCATGGCATATTTACACAAAAACATTTTCATACTTTGGAACATTTGTCGTCAGCACATTTTCATACACCTGGTCCGTCTTCAGCACAGGATAATACTGCACTTGTGCAAGGTTGTATCTGTCATCTTGATCAAAAATGCTCATGTGAATTTTTTCAAAGTCCGACTGACGAATGACTTCTATAGCCCAGTAATTTTCTGTGGCATTAATATCAATGGAAGGATCAGTTAAATGAGTGGAAACTTCTCTTACTGATTGTGGGTTTGACAAAGAGTTTCGCATAAAGAGGATATTACTGGAGGAGACAACTGCCACTCCATTGGCTTGGCTTCGGGGGTTGACATACATAAACGAGTCATTGATGTAGTTTTTTGTGAGCTTGTTGAATTTGAAATACAATATCTGGCGGGGTGTCCCTTCTGTCAGACGCAAGCTAACTGCATACCGACCTGTATTCTCTTGAAACTTGTTCTCAAATATGGAATAATTCACAGGAAAGTTTTTGTACCATTTACTAATAAGCAGATCAAATCCATTGTCAATTCTCAGGGCACCAAGAGAGTGCTTGGAAAAGGTGCAATTAGTTATGATCCCAACTGTATTTAACAATGGTCGCATAAGTATAGCATGTCTGGTATTGTTTTCAAAAGTGGAAAATGCCACACTGAAGTTTGTCGGCTGAAATGTTGTGATGTTGCAGGACAAATATTCGATGGCTTCATCCCAGTTATAACTGAAAGTACTTTCATTGACCAGAACAGAACCGCCTAAGCAATAGTTTCCAACCCTTAGACCAATCAGTTCGTTGTACATAAATAATGAACGCACCACCTCCATTTTATACATGTACTCAATCCTAGTGCGATTCAACTTCAAAAACTCTGTGATGACTCCATAACCCCGGTTTCTGCTAAGATTGGTGTTGTTCAAGATCATATACCCTCCAGAATAAGTAATGTTTATCCCAGCATCTGCATTGTTTTGAATAAGCGTGTTATTAATGATAACTTCACCAGCACCTTGGTAGATACGGACCCCAGCGCCAAAGTTGTTGTCATAAACTTCACTCGTGTTCAGATAAACTTTACTGCGCATGTCCTGTATGTTCACGCCATGCCCGATGTTGCCCGACACGCGCGAATATATCATCCTGAAGTCATCCTCAGTACCTGCAAGTGAAAAAAAAAATTTTTTTTTTTTAAATTAACCAGCTAACCTTTCAACAATGAAGGACAAGGTTGCTTTATCAGAGGAAGGATTGTCTTACCAGGGAAAATAGACTGTTGTATCAGGAAAAACAATAGACTGTCTAAACAGGGAGGACAGACTGTCTTATCACAAGGACAAACTAGGGAGGATAGGCAAAGTTTTACAATTGGTAGAAGTGGGGGGGGGGCTGCTGTAATGATTATGACCTAACAGCATGCTATAATGATTATGACCTATCTGAGAAGAAATGAAGTGCGACCAGGTTTGAAATCATACCTGTTGTGATCACACCGCCTCCATTAACTACTGAAATACATTACAACCAGAATATCCATCAAGTTGGATCTATCATTTTGCAGTCCTTAATTTCCCTCTAACGCTGTTCGAAACACAGTGTACTTTGTTCACTTATCATACACTTATTCGGTGTTGGCTAATTGGTCACACATGAGTGTTGGCCTTGCTGTCTACTGTTAGTGCTGGCCTAGCTATCTAGTGTTAGTGATGTACTATCTTCCTAGTGCTAGGGTTGGCTTATATGTCTAAGTACCGGCCTATCTCTTTGATGTATGTGAAAATGAATAGTAATGAAATGACATGATGTGTGCCAGAGATTAAGGTTCTCATCAAAATGAACTACTTTTCATTTGTCATCGCAGTTGTGACTCATCAAACAAAACAAAGACTCACTGTACACAAAAAGACTCATCAAAACAAAACAAAGACTACATCAAACTAAACCAAGACTCATTGTACACAACAAAGACTCATCAAACTAAACAAAGACTCAACAAGCACAACAAAGACTCATCAAACAAAATACTCATTATATCCAATAAAGGCTCATCCCACACAACAATGACTCATCAAACATAACAAAGACTCACCACACACAACAAAGACTCATCAAACACATCAAAGGCTCATCACATACAATAAAGACTCATCACACACAACAAGGACTCATCACACACAACAAAGACTCATCAAACACATCAAAGGCTCATCACATACAACAACGACTCATTACACACAACAAAGTCTCATCACACGCAACAAGGACTCATCACACACAACAAAGAGACTCTCACATAGAGCAAAGGTTCACCATACCATTAGTAGTTGTGACTCGAAGCAAGATTCGTAAACAAGGTGCAAATATTCTGCATTTTCCACTTCCATCCAGCCTTGGAAGAGTATACTCAAACTTAAAGAACAAAGTAGATGTGCGACTGCGGATAGATTGAGGAAAAGATCCATTTGTTACTGGGTATTCACCAATCTTTGTTCCAGTAAAACCACCATCAAAGACGGTTATCTTTCCTGTAGCCTCAGGATCACGTTCCAGGATCATGAAGTGAAGATTAACACTTTTCTGCTTTGTTGTAGTGTAGGTCTAATGAAAATCATGAATGCAAAAGTGAATTTCCCACACAAAATTAAACTGAAAAATTAATGTAAATTTTTGTTACCTCTTTACAGCTTTATGACCCCACTAAGTACTTCACAATTCACTTGCTAAGCACTACTATGACTAGCTACAAACAATATGCATCATTTGAAAACATCCCTTGAATGTGGTGGGATTCAAACCCACGATCCCACAGACTTCTGAATGAAAGATCAGCAGTGCCAAGATCTTGGCACCCATTAAAAAACTTAATGACCCAAATATTAAAACAATAAAACAACTGAAGAATTTTCTCAAACATAAAATTTTGAAGGATTCTTTCTTCAAAGAAATTTCAATTTATAGCAAAATAAACATAATGAAGGTATATTTTTCTTTAAATAAAAGTAAATAACATTAAATAAAATAAAATGAATCTTTTCTTCAAAGCATCAGTTAGCGTTAATAATTATTTTTAAGAAAATCAGGAAAAACTCCGAAAACAAGTACTTTAAAGAAAACAATATTTTAAAATGAAATATAAATCATTTAGTCACCGAATTGTCTATACATTTGATAAAAACCTTATAAATGCTTAACTGGTTATTGCCAAAATTTCAGATAATAAGCAGAGTAATTTCATTCTGATCAAGTGAACTTACCCTTGAACAATAAGTGTTGTACTTGTACTCTCCATTGGGTCCAATGATGTCTTGATGCTCAAACACAGGGTAAACCTGACTGCCAGAGGATGGTGTGTTACAGAATCCCCTCTCCCATGTAAAATTTTTCTGAAAATCGTGAATTGTGAGGTTGCTGATATAAAACTTGATTCCATCACCCCAGTTGTCTGTGACCTGTGTCATGTTGACAAGTGTCTGGCCCACAGCAGACTTAATGAATATTCCGTGCCCTTAGAAATGTAATGTGATATCATGAGCTCAATAAACTAGGCCTTGTGCACACTTCAACTTTCGAAGTTGATAAATATGGCTTAACTGTAAAATGTAAGCTTATTTGCCACAAGAATGAATACTATTTGTTGGACAAAAGATTTCAGTGATATTCAAAGAGAGAATATATATATATATATAAAGAATGTTCAAAGGAGGCAGTTATGATTATTAAAAAATATTTTGTACAAGTATCTACCATCATTCTAAATTACAAAATTGTAAAAACATTAAAGAGTTCACCATTATTACTTTTCTTATAATTTTGCTGAAACTTTAAGCCCTGAAACCAGTCTCTGAAAATAAACATTTCCTTCCCCACTATTTATGTCAAGATAACAAGCTCAACTATTTAAATTTTTTCTGACAGGGCCACTCTTGAGCTATCACTAAAAACCTTTAATTAAACATACTCCCTTCTCTGATTTCAGATTTCTGATTGGATAATCAATGTGCACAGCCTACCTACCTAGCATTTAATTTGTTCAAAAATGTATACAAAGTTAATCATGTAGGGTAAAAAATTAAATTTCACTTGTCCCTTATTATATATAGCCTTAGTCATGGAAAAGCCTACCATTTCACTTGTCCATTAATATATAGAGCCTTAGTAATGGAAAAGCCTACCATTTCCCTTGTCCATTAATATATAGAGCCTTAGTCATGGAAAAGCCTACCATTTCCCTTGTCCATTAATATATAGAGTCTTAGTCATGGAAAAGCCTACCATTTCACTTGCCCAATAATGTATACAGCCTTACTCATGTAGAGAAGTCTACCTTTCATTTATCTAAAAATGTATACAGCCTTACTCTTATACCAAGCATAGTTTGTAGTGGACTAGTAATGAATAAATAGATCCTGTTGATCTGTATTAACTAGTTACCATACATTTTATCCATCATAAAGAACAATTTATAATAAAACAAATATTATTGGCATGATATCAAGTTAAATATTTACTAAACTACATTTTTAGTTTTTAAAAAACTTAAAAAAAAAGAAAAAAATTGTTAAAAGAAAAGAATTAAAATAAGAAAGTGAAATTGCTAATACAAATGCAACAAACTGAGAGGAGGGTTTACCTCGGTTTTTGTGGATTGTGCAGTTAGCAATGTGAACAAATCCTGTTATATCTGTCAGGTTAAAGCCATCATAAGCGCCATACATAATTGTTACATTGTTCATGAGTGGAACATTTGGACTAGCACTAATTGCTGCCTTTGGGTAAAAAATGTTCGGTTCCTGGGTTCTAAATTATAGAATAAATTACATTATTACAAACAAGAAAATGTTTGGAACTTTAGAAATTAAGTAATGATTTTGCACTAAAAAGTATTTAATACAAATAGCATCTGAATAAGAGAAAAATATAACAAATGAACAATAATAAACTGTAACAACTCAACAGCTAAAGAGTATAATTTGTAAATAATTTTAATGAGAAAATGTTTTGCATCATTACAACAAAACAACAACCATTTAACTTTTTGTTCCTAAATCTTTTAAAATAATTAAAGAGACAATTTATTGATTAGCTATGATATCAAACTTAATATAACATATTTACTAAGAAATTATTTTCATAGAAATGAAGTAAGTTGCTATCATGTTATCAGATGAAAATATATAGTAAACATATTTACAATGAATATTAATAATTATAAAAATGTATATGGTCATGCCTGCCATGGAAAGTATCCAAACCCGGGTATAAAATATCCAGATATTCCAGCCATGAATAGGTGTCTGCCATGTAGACATTATCATCAAAGAGGCGCAAGTAATTTGAGGCATTAAAAAATTCGATGCCTCGCCAATGATCCATTGCAAGGCCTGGGCGCAATCCTTCACACTCAATACCCACAACCTGCTGTCCATCTGGGGAAAAAATAAGAAAACATTCTTTTATTATACTTATAGGCACTTCTGAGAAGACTCTTAGATTCTTTTTGTAAATATTATTTTCAGAGACTGCAGAGAAATTACAATGTTTTTTTACAGGTACAATTTAAAACTTACATTCTTTTAATATGTATATCAATGAAACACTAAATAGTAAAATGGGTTTATTTTTATTTGTTTTGAAAAAAATACTACTAAGATATTTACATTCTTCTCATGTACTACGAAAATAATCTACATTCTTTCTCCTAGAATATTGCTGAGAAACATGTGCACTTTCTTTAAAGGCATGAAAGAGAAATTTATATTGCTTATTTTAATTACATTTTAAACATCTACTGAGAAGCATATTCTTTTATTACAAGTAGTAATGAGACATTTAATAAATGCAGATAAGTTTGAAATGGTTTAATGTAATTACTGATTTTTTTAAAACTGCAAATAAAACACCATTCAGTGGTTCACACACACACAAAAATTTAATTATCCATATTAATGAATGAAAAAAACTTTATTTTTCCATTAGTGAAAATTAAAGGGGCAATGCTCACTAATATAGGTCACTTATTTGAGTATTATTTTTAGAAAAAAAGTTAAAAAAACTCACTCAATAATCCAAATTCAAATGAAAATAATCTTTTTACAAGGTTCAAAATTAAAACTCAATTATTAAAACCTTTCCATGATACAATAATCAAGAGTTGTTTACCATAAATTATACAATCACAATAACTTCATGTAAATTCATGTTAAAAAAATAGTTTGGTATATAGATAATAAAATTGCAAAGTAAATACACAATAATTATCATAAATAACTATTTTTTCATAAATTCTGTACACTCATAGTTCATTTAATGAAATCATTTCCTTTCATTTACAAACTTGATGCTGCTACTGTATATAAAAACTGACAAAAATAAACTACAGCTACTACTATTACTACCTCTGCTACTACTACTGTTAATATTAATTTATAAAAATATAAAGACAAACTAAAAAATATTCAATGAAAAATGTTGCGACTGAAGTTAATATTATTTAAAGAGGTAACATGTACAAAGAACGAGTAATAAATAAAATATGATACACTGATAAAAGTGATATATTGCAAGGTATTTTTCAAACACATTTAAAAACACAATGAAATGTAGACTGCAAACCAAGCAGAAGAAATGGCAGAGTGAGTAATCTCGGATTTTCTTTATTACAAATATTAGTTTATAGTTTAACACCACACATTCAACTTACCACAAATGTGAGCTCCTACTTTGATGGCTTTTGCACCTGGACAATCAAACAGACTGTTTTCAGACCCATTACAGCTGGGCTGCTCCCATAACATGTGACTTGTTAAGTTGCGGGCAAAAGAATTGTAAGTGAAATTCCCTTTTAAAAATCCCAAGTGTCGACACGTAACATTCACATCAGACAATGTGAAACTGAAAAAAATATAGAGCATTATCAGTATAATCATACTGAAGATATATATTATATTTTTATTATTACATTTATATTATATGATATGACCTTATCTCTACATTTTCAAAAATGGTAGAGTGTTTTTTCCTTTGTAATTTCAAAATTGTTGACACACTATTTCAAATGCTCTCCAGTCATGTTCCCTTTCAAGATATAAACAAATTTTACAAACAATACACTAATTCTAATTAACTAGATTCAATTTTAAAACAATATCCTAATTAATATTACTTCAGTTAATATGTACGACAGAATACTTTATTCAATTATTACTAGCCTACTCCATGCTAAGGAGTAACTAACATTTCGCAAGTCATTGAAAAAAGTTGCTTTATAATATTTTTTTTATATGGTTAAATAACTGATTGCTGTATCCTTAATTATGTGTGGAATTGTTAAAATAGTGAGCAAATGCCTCATGTATGAGGAGATTTAAAAGTGAATAGAAAAGTCTATGTTATATAAAAGAGAAAAAACATAAATACCTATCGTGTATTGAATTGTTAAAATGGGGAAATGCCTGTTGTGATAAGTTATAAAAGTCAACTATGTCTTTGTGAAGTTATAAAAGTCAACTATGTCTTTGTGACAAGTTATAAAAGTCAACAATGTCTGTGCTTTGATGAAGTGTCAATCTGATCAAATTCTTATGATTTGTTGATTGTAAAAGTTTACAAATGTCTCCAATGTGACGAAACATAAAAGTTAATAGAAGTGTATATAATAAGTTGTTAAAGTGACCATATATCTATAATGTGATAATATGTAAAACTAAAAGTGAACACAAATCGCTGGTGCAATTTAAGTTGAAAAAGTGAACAGATATATCTAAGGTGTGATGACTTTTAAAAAAGTGAACAGATTTGGGGTATGGTGTAAAAGTAAAAAGATGTCTATTGAGTATTGTATTATTGTATGATGATGTAAAAGTGAACAGATATTTGTGACATAATGTGTTACAAAAGTTAAAAGATATATATGGCATATTAAGTTGCAAAAACTAACAGATATCTGTAGCATAATGAGTTGTAAAAGTGAATAGATATCTATGGCATATTAAGGAGCAAAAATTAACAGATATCTGTAGCATAATATGTTGTAAAAGTGAACAGATATCTACTGCTAATAAGTTGCAAAAGTGAATAGACGTCTAATATTGTAACAGACGTATAAGGTGTCATCACTGAAGATATGGTGTGTTGATACAAAAGTTACCAGATGTCAATGCTATCATTGCTGTGTGATAAATTATGAAAATGAACAGATTTCTGTGGTATAATAAGTGGAAAAAATTAATAGATGTATACTGTGCAATAATGTAAAAATGAATAAATATCTATGGTTGTAAAACAAACAGGTATGAGTTGTAAAAATGAACCGATGCTTACGTGCAATCAGTTGTTTTAGTAGACATATCTATATGATGGGCTGCAAAAGTTCACTAATATCTATGAGATGATGAGGTATAATACTTAATAGTAAAAACAGTATATGCTGTAATGAGTGGCACATGTGAACAAATGTCAATGGGATGGTGTCTTGTTAAAATGAATGTTTTAAAAAGTGGAAAAAATTACAAATAAACAGATACCTATGGTGTGATGATTTTTAGTCAACAAATATCTACATATATAAGGTACACTACTGAGAATGTCAAAACAATATGAACTATACTTGATTTATATTATAAAGTTATGAATATCAATAATTATTGGATATAATTACTGTACTAAAAATAAAAAAATTAAACATTGGCCCATGAACTCCAGTCACATGATACATTTTAACTGATTCATTCTTACTTTTATTAAATATTAACAATCACACCTAAATGAAGGACCTTTGTTAAGTTATATTTTCTCAGAAACTAGTGATCATACAAATTTGAAAGTATCTGCTGATGTTTTCATCTATAATAATAATGATTTAAAAAAATGGACGCAGAAAACAAATATGGTTACTTTCTATTCTGATTTATTTATAATTCATTCATATAGATTTATATTTCTATTGCCCATCTGATACTGGCATTACTGTTGTCTGTTAATGAAATACATTCTTAAATTTTTTGGCATATTACAAACTATGTTTATCAACCAGTATTTCTTTCAAATAAGTGCAAAACTTAAAATGATTATTTGTAACTGCACAACTCACTTCTGATAGTTTGTGCACATGGATCTCCACTTTCCAAGATAAAACAACTGGAGTTGTCCATCTTGAGTAGTGTTTCCATTTGAAAGGCGAGCATCAGTGCGCCAGTCTCCGGAAGGAGCACCAGTATCCAAACCAGCATCCTTGGTCATGACAATACGCCCACCAGGCTCTTCACTGCCCTATAGCATCAGAGAAGTTGAGAATTATCTTTAGAAATGTCAAATGTAAATATCAGCACCAATATTCAATATCAAACTGATCTCCACATATTAATAAACTTATAAAGGCATACAGTTTAAATTTAATTAGTTTAAAATTAATTTCACTACTCCAAAATATTTTATATTAATTGAGATGATAGAGAATATGTGTATGTTGTGTTCCTCAAAACGAAATACATCAAATTTTTTTAGAGCAAAGAAGTAAGGATGATTATTATTATTTTAGAAAAACATTACAATATTAATATAAGTTACATTGATTCCCAAATTATTTTCACATCACATTCCATATCTGGTTTTCAGTTTAAAAAACACACCAAAAAAAATAAAACTCATAAAACTCATGCTCTCTCAACTCTTGAAAGAAAATGAGAATGTGGAAGTTTTTTTTGTTTTTAAAAAAATTTAACTGAATATGACATTAAAACTGTTAGGTTCTTTAAGTACACAAAGCTTATAAGCTGTAAAGCTTATAGTGGAAACTATAAATTATAATGCAACAAACATATTAATCACTAAAACACAATGTACTGGTATGAGTCTTAACTGTGAATAAATATCCTACTACTTACAAAGGTCTTTAACTCTGTAGATAGCAATACCTCTACATAGGGCTATCCATAGCAAAATGCCAAAAACTGTTATTAAATGAACCTGGCCCAAGAAGCATCCAAGACTGGACTGCAGATCAATCTAGAGAAGACTGAAATCATGACCCTATTAAAAAAGCAGCAGAAGCCAATCACCCCTGAGACAGCAACTGAAACTGAGCAAGCTGAAAGAAGTCACCTCTTTCACCTACCTAGGCAGCATTGTATCTGCAACAGGTGGTTCTGACGAGGACATCAAAGCCAGAATCGAGAAAGCTAGATACACCTTTATTACCCTGAGACTAGTCTGGAGGTCAACATCCCTATCTGTCCACAACAAACTATGAATTTTCAACAGCAACATTAACTAAGTCTGTCCTCCTCTATGGCTCAGAGACCTGGAGAGTCACCAACTCCTTAACCAACAAGCTCCAAGTATTCATTAACAGCTGCCTTCGCAACATACTGAAGATCATGTGGACAGACAAACTAAAGAATACCAATTTGTGGCAGCAGACAAACCAAGGTCCCATCAATCATCAGCTTGCCAGGTGGAAATGACGATAGACAGGACAGACCCTGCGGAAACCCACACAGGACATCACCCGGCAGGCTTTGCACTTGCAGTGTTGCAGTGGAACCCCCAGGGAAAGAGACAGGTCGGTCGCCCTAAGTCCACTGGAGATGATCCTGCGAAGAGGAAATGGAGAGCTGCAATCTGTCATGGGGTAAACTGAAAAAGGCTGCCCAGAGTGTGATGGAGAACAGTTGTTGAGGCCCTTTGTTCCAGGGGAATCCAAGGAAATAAGTAAGGCAAATTATTACATGAGCAATAATTTAGAATTCAGATCAATTGTTTCACTGTATTGGACTCATACACACCTCCACTCTGGAAGCATTGCTAACTCCACACTCGCAACTGCCCCCCTCCCCCAAACCTCCCCAAGGATCATTAATTTAGGGTGGTAACACTGGCTGTTTCAAAATATTGGAATCTTAAGAAGATATTATTAATATTATTATTTTTTTAATAAAAAAAACCCACTCTATAATAATGCTTTTGAGTTAGGGATAGTTCCACTAAAATGACTGTTCTAAAAATGTAAAATTCATTATTATTCATTTTATTTTTACATATAATATAGGATTTTAGGAATCAGATTATTAATAATTTCAATAACAACTGATTGTTTCTAAAATAATGATTTAATGGACATAAACAAAAAATCACTTTATTAATGTTTGCAGATAAAATAAATGTCTGCTTAGAAAGTTTATGCTAACTAATCTCTTCAGATGGTCCATATGATTTAATATGATGAAACCATGCATGGCTTAACACAAAGCCAGGCATCATAATTGTATGCATATAATGAAACTTTGGTTAAATAAAAAGTGAAATTTTACTTTTAAAAAAAGAAACATACATGCATTTCATATGAACAAAGATGTGTCACTTGTATGTAATAACTAATGTCGCAATGCAAATTTTCAGGATAATAGTTAAAACTGTAGACAATTAATTCAGAAACTACTGAGAGTTGCTCTCTCTCTCACATATCTCATATACTGGAGAAAACCAAAACACATTCTTATTTATGTTCCAAATACATATTATTAATTCTATGAACAAAATAGTTATGAGTGCATTTTAAGTGGCCATCCATGTGAATAGTGTTATTGTATAGACATGAATTAAATAAACAAATACATCATTTAGCAATTTACATAACTTTTAATAACCTAATCTTGTACATTATGTACATAAATTTTACAAATATTTAGTTAAATGTGTGTTAATATCAGAGGGTGTTTGTATGTGTATATGTGTGTGTGTGTGTGTGTGTGTGTGTGTGTGTGTGTGTGTGTGTGTGTGTGTGCGTGTGCGCACAAGCAAAATTATTTACAATGTCCAATGGAAAACAGATCTATGCTCACTGCATACGTTTAAAGTTTTCTATATATATGTGTGTGTGTGGAGGATAAGGGCACGCACGCACACACACACACACACACACACACACACACACACACACACACACACACACACACACACAGAGTTATGGCTGATTATACTCACCCTGGCAATCAGAGTTCCGTTGACGATAATCCCAAATCCTGGGCCGAATCTCATAATAGTACCAGGCTCAATGTACAAACAAGCATCTGGAGGGATTTCTATGTTGCCATAGATACGATGCGGGTTGTCTGACTTCATCAAAGCTCTCCTTCCTTGGACCACACCACCAGTCGGGTACCTGGTCACATAAGGATTCATGCAGTGGTCGGGGACAGTTTTCAAATAATACACGATTCCGTTGGCAACTATGGGTTTGTCTCCGATTTGAGGTGGGGGGGTGATAACACCAACTGGATCAAACTGTCCCGCTGCCATCGGCAAAAACAAAACCATTACTGCCATCACCATCAGCTGTGCTTTGAAGACACAGAGCAGAATGGGTTTCTCTTGCTCCACACGTCTTGCCATTTGTCACTTCTTGTTTTGCTAATAACGGCGAGACGTTCGTTGCAGGCAGGTGTCAACGGACACAGGTGAAGCCCTTACGTTGAAAAAAGAACGCTCCCATGAAAAAAATAATACGTTTTCTACGAAATATACTGATGTGATGTTCGTATTTCCGTGTTTGTCACTATAAGACTATGGAGTTTCAAACATGGAAGTTACCTGAGAGTCTCGTTTAAATCTCGTCCGTTGGTGACAAGCAAAAGTAGGGCACAGGTGAGTCAAGGCGTCACAGACTAAATATAGAAAATGGCTTGTCTCTAATGTTCTTACTGGCAGTAATTTTGTTTGTGTTTTGTCTTGTTAGTAATGCTCGAGGGCAGTTCGGTTTTAAAGTTGCCAGCTAGTCATCAGACATTTCAAAACTGTATTAGTACATATGGCACAATCGCCATAGCGCTATAATCAGTCGCGTGCGCCGATTTGAAACAGACGAGGTCACCCGAGGAGAACAAACACAAAAATCAATATAACAACAACTCGTTAAAGTGTCGTTCCGAATTTTCCTTTTCACGACATGGAAACAAGTAGGTATGTAGGCGGCAACTAACGCGTAAACCCACTCATGCAAGACATGACTCTAATCCTGATCCTTGACCCTACTGTCGTTGATGTCACACATTCGACCACGATTATATTATTTTATGATGTGGGAGGGAAAAAGTTACTAGAAAAACAGTACTAGGACAGGTCACAAAAACTATTCAGAATTTATTTTTTAAAAATGCAAATAAATAACACTTAGTAAGTAATGAGGCATACGCGCAATAGTAGCGCCATTTATGTTACAGTAGTAGACCTCAAATAGTATGTTAGGCCTCACGTACATTAGGCCTCATATGTTACATACGTTAAGCCTCATATGTTACATGCAGTAGGCCTCATATGTTACATGTAGTAGGTCTCAAATGTTACATACGTTAGGCCTCATATGTTACATGTAGTAGGCCTCAAATGTTACATACGTTAGGCCTTATTATCTTATTTCAGTTTAATTACATGTGAATAAGGTCGAAGGTGATGATGGATAAAGAAATAGCACATGGGACAATCAGCACAGGTCCTTTTCGTTAGCGATAGTTTTGTTTTTATCAAACGCCATCTCTAGGCCCGACGGAACCAGGGTAGTAAACAGTCTAAACTCTAAAGCAACAGCAATTGTCCAATGTACACAACAAGAGAATACACACACTTTCTGGTTCTTCACTAATAACAATACTACTACTGATAATTCTGTTACACCAACGACACCTAGTTAATGGTTATGATTATTATTATTATTTAAATAATCATCCATAACTAATTACAAGTGAAGAGAATCTTAATTTATGTTTTTAATAATTCTCAGCAGACACCACTCGTCTCTCTCACTTGGCGGATATGTGGCCGCGCTGTAAACGTTTTCTTTCTTCCTCAACATTAAAGACAAACATTTACCGTCACAATATTTCCGAAGTGGAAAACGTCTTACTAAAGGAGAAAATAAATCCGTCTTTTAATCTATATTTAGCGAGTCCCTATCCACCCACTTTTTCCTCCAACACAATGTTATAAATATTTGTAAGAAAGTCAATAAATTTGACAATAAATTTATTAAATAACAAATACAAATTGAAAGATTACTTGACACTAAACCACATTTGAAAAAAATTAATATCTATACAGTCTTATATCCAAACACACATTTCAATAAATTAGTGTCAATACAAATCACAGGATAGTTGTTATTAGAGAACACAAATGGAATTATTAGAGAAAAGCAAAAATTATTTCTACTGACCTTCTATAGGCAAAGTAACAGTAGTCTTTTGCATGCATTTCATAACATTACATTATTACTGTCAATTCCTGGTGTTTCCATTCTCATAGAGATGTAGCAATATTTCTTGACATATCTCAAGCCTTTGACAACACATGGAACCCCACAATCCTTATAAAATCTTTACACCTAGGGATCACAGGCAATGCTTATACATACATCAAAATCTTCTTCTCGGACCAAACACAACTAAACAACACCCTATCTGACCCCCTTAAAACCACCCATGGCACACCCCAAGGGCAGCGCACTCTGCCCTACACTTTTCAACAGCAGCATGCGACCAAGACACAATCACAGATGACACGAACACAAATTACGCAATTTGCAGATGACTCCTCACTAAATCATGCCCATCGAGAAGAAAAACACCTACAAAGACGTTACAACAAACTCTTTATCAACTAGAAATCTGGACTGACACTTGGGGACTAGACTTTGCACCAACAAAACTAAAGCAAACCCAAACTAATCATCAAATGAACACCAATAACATACACTGAATCCACTAAATTCATAGGCATCACCTTTGATAGCAAAATCATCTTCAATGAACACATAACAAACACAGCACAAAAGGCTACCAACCCACTGAAAATACTCAAGATGACAAGAGGAAAGGACGGGGGAGGGGGGGGAGCACACACACATACAACACACAAACACACCAACTAGTCTCCAAAGTCCTCATATACTCCATAAGAGACTGTGGCATCACCACATACTCTGCCACAAACAACCCAAAACCAAGCCATGAAAACCAGCATCTACGCCCTACCATGCACGAAAAATACAGAACTCTTTTAACAAAGAGAGAACACACCACTATTGAGAGAATGGACAAACAAACCCTATGAATATGGGCCAACAGAATCCAACTTGGAAACAGCTTTCTCAACAATGCACTACTCTCCAACACAAAATGGGGAAAAAAGAGATATGGGTTTAAAACATCCAAAATGAAAGAAAGACAAAGTGGACAGACCATTATCTACCATCTTATCAACTCACCAAAAAACTTCTTAACGAAGTTAAGCTCATAAGCATACACACAGCAACCACACTCTCAAAAATCATCCCCCTAATCGACACATCACTCTTAAACGTCAACAAACATATACATCCTCTTCCAAAAAAAAACAAATAGCATTACAACACACCAACAAATACTACACAGACCACACCAAAATATACACCGATGGCACCAAAAAAAGTTACAGGCACAGCGGCAGCTACCTTCACACCAAACTGCCTCTACACCTACAAACTCCACCCACTCCACTCAAACATGACAGCAGAAATGACAGCCTTTAAAATGGCCCTTTGCAACACTCTATCATCGCCCCACCCGCCACCCAACATACGAATACTCACAGATTCATACTCATCTCTATTGCCAACCCACACACTCCAAATCGAAAACAAGAAATAAAGAATCCTCATAAACAAAGTCAAACAAAAAAGCATAAACACCTCCTTTCTATGGATAATATAGGAATCACAAGCATCGAGACTGCAGACAAAAGGAGAAAAAAAAGAATATCCCTGGGTCTCCCCCTACCCACCCCACTTTTCACTACAGAAATCATGTCAGCTATAAACAACCACTTCAGAAAAAACACCTCCCCCCCACCAGCCATACAAAACAAAACAGCCATCAAAGCCATATACAGACAGACTCATGCTAAATAAAACCATCAGTCTCCATCACCCAAACAGACAACCCAAAACTTGTACACTTTTCAACACTAACAACACAGTAAATCGCTTCCTCACCTCCTGCCTGCTGCATCACCAAGAAAGAAAAAACTCATGAAAGAAATTTCAAACCTTCACCTGCCATTTACGAAGGACACTCTGCACCCACACAAGAAACATGCAAGAAAAGTACACAAAGCCCTTACACTCTTACAAGAAACACACACAATAAACACAATATTAAAAAAAAACCAAACAACAAAATCACACACACACACATACATACACACACAAACATATACACACACACACACACACCACCACCACCACCACCACCAAATACACCATATACAACAACCCCCAAAGGGAGTAGCTTTATATATATAAAATTAAAAAATGTATGTATTTAAAAAAAAATTCAACATCAGTCGCGTCATCTCCGTGGCAAGCAAGAAAACTCCAACACGATTGCCAGACAACAGCCACCAACACCGAGCAAGCACCAAACCAAACCTCCAACTGCAACACCACCTGCGCTCCCCGCATACCTTTGACGTGAGCATATCCCACTGGAGCACTACACATCAGAAAACGTCTGAAGATGAAATGATCCACGAAAGCTCCAGTAGTGACGTAAAAAATCGTAAGCGTAACCACCACCACTCGTAAATAGGGATAGGCAAATTTACTCCGCCACAAATACCAACACCATAACCAACAAAGCCATCAACACTGAACCAATAGAATCGAAATAAAAAACCACAAGAAGGAAAAGAGAGGAATATTCGGCGAGCCCAGGAAAACCCCACTCAAGATGCCAGTCAACAACACTGAACAGGGACACCATCACCAATAATAACACTACGGCAGTACATAGATCAACAGTATCTGCAGTGTGGATTTTTCAACCACCCCACTGCGGATATGATTCAGTTATTATTGCATATCTTCAGCACCTATCTACCCCATCCCAAGGTATAATATCCCCCAGGAGAAGGAAACGATCACCCAAATTGGAAAAATACCACCACAAACCTAATAATTGAAGCTAGATTAACTTTGAACTCGCTAACACCTTCACAAAAATACCTGTCCCACCGAGTCTCGCACTGTGCCGAACCCCTTCTAATACGGGTTTAGCTGTCAAGTCCTGAAGTAACTTTTTATTTTTTTAACGTTAGCAGTTGTCTATTTAGAATTTAGATAATTAAAACAACAAAACTAAAGATGACATCTTTAAATCACGTTACTCATTTCACTGTTCATATATAACTGTATTGTTCTGATGAAGAATATTGTGAACGTACTAAGGTGTTTTGAATTTTCATTGATTTTTAAGTTAATGGCAATTGAATTGTCCATACTCTTGATAATATATATATATGCTATATTCAAATAAACTCCAGAAGGATGGGGGATGAATTTATTCAATTCGCTTCCGGCAAATCAACGTTTTAATTTAATATTTCAGCAGAAACTCAGTATGCTTAGTCTTATGTTAGCTTGCTTGCTTCGAAGTTCGATTTCGCCGAAGAAAATCACCACGTCTCTAGCACAAAAATAATTGAGAGTTATCTCGCTTGCCGTGTTAATATATTGAATAATCGCAGGTATTCAGCAGTTACTTATCAAAAACGTTCTGTTTGTCGATGTTTAATATTTTCTACGATTTGCTGTTATCTCTCTGGGTTATGTCTGTGTAGCTTTAAGAACTGTGTATAAATTGGTTTAAGTTTTCATTCAGAGTCATTTCAAAATTGTTAAGTGGCAAAGCGGGGTTAACACTTCTACTTTCGGCTGCAAGTAGAACTTATAGTACACCATATCCACAGGTTGGTAGTGCGTGGTGGGTTACAAACTGTATATTCATACAACACCAGGTAAAAAAAAAAAATCAATGATACTCCAGTTTATCTCCGTCATCCCACGAATTAACACTTCCACATGGGGTTTCCTCTGGCGCGAAATTAGATCAATTTAAAAAGAAATCACCTTAAAGATCATACTAACACTACAGTGGTTCCCAACCTTCCTTCTTGTGGCCAAGAACACATTCACATTTTCAGAAGAGTGCGGCGGGCGCCAGCAGTTTTCTAAGCTTATTTCATACTTGACATTAAATAATATGCAAATACTTAGTATTAATTAAAGAGGTAACATTACAAGTATAAAGTACATTAAAGGTAATTACATCTTTCTCTGTTACCATTTGAATTTGCTCTTTTTGAATTTACCTGTCAGATAAAATAAGTAGTTTTACAAAATAAACATCATCAAGAACCTTCTTAATTTTTAAAAGTATAATTTTGTTGAATTAGTGTTCGAAATATATTTATTATTCTTACTTTAACATAGATAACCAGTTATTGTTAAAACTCCAGTTCCACTTCTTTTTTTACTTGAATGAAGTTTGCAATCGATGTAGCCATTTTGTTACCTCAAGGCCGCAGGCTTAATGATGATGAACTGAACTGTTGAAATCCCCATGCAAATTGCTCTAGGTTTTGAAAGTGGAAAACCAGTTGTAAAGGGTTAAATTTAAAATGACCATCACATACAATTTACTGCATACTTTGGAAATATACAAGAGAAATTCAGTTTTATTTGTGACATCCTCAAGATCAGTTTTGCTTGGATGATTTTATAGAACCTAAATGAGTGATGAAAGGTTGGATGGAACAGCTTACATCTTCACTACTTTTCAAACTTTGTTGAGGGTGTATATATAATTATATGCCTATTGTGGTAGAGTGTACTTTCATATATAGACAGTTGATCATTGCAAATTAGTAGTAAGCATTAAATCACCCCATCTAATGTTCCTATTGTCTGCACATGTAGGTTTTATATGAGCTTATTTCATATATTTTCCAGCTGTGTTTTACAAAAGTAAATTAGAAACTGTTTTCTCATAATAAACATATTAATTGCTGTTCTACTTGCAATATTATGTAATTTATTTTTAATTTGCAGAAAATGCATTTTCTATGTTTGAATTGCCAAGTCTGGAGGGAAGTACACCAAGGGCAGTGATTCTCAACTCATTTTAGTCCATGGACTACCACTTTGTACCAGGCCAATAAAAAAATGTATGTTCTGTGGATCATCTCCTAATTTAAATGTTTTTGTTTGTTAAGATAATTAAAAAGAGCAGACACATTAATTTTGGTCTGAAATTTATTTATTTTGGAAAATATTTTGTAGTCCACTAGAAAGTCACCATCAGTTTAGAACCATTGATATAGGGGATCACATTAGATACTACAGTACATAAGTACTAGTAAATTAGAAACCTGTTCAGTGTGTTTTGTTTTGGGAAAAAAAAGAATGTTAATTAATATTTATATGACACTATTTTATTTTTGTTGTTACTTGTTTAAGATAGAAGAAACAGCAATGGCAAATAAAGATGACGATGTGGTAGGGTTGGCTGACAAAGAGAGTGCAACATCTAGATCTGTGGCTGATAAAGGGAAAGAACTTGAACCTAACTGGAAGGAGGCTGCAGTAATTGCAGATAAAGTTGACGTGCAAGAACGTTTTGCTTTAAATGTCATCAAGCTTCTTGATTCAGGAGCTACCATTCCTTTCATTGCTCGGTATCGTAAAGAGCAGACAGGTGACATGCCGGTAGACAAACTTCGTGAATGCAGTGTTTTGTTGGTTGAATTGAGGTAAATATTTTTAGTTGTTTATCTTATGTCATATTTAAACCACTATTATTTTTCATTAGGAAATTTTATTTTTCATGCAATTTTTTTAAAGATACTAAATGATAATTTTAAAGGCAGTATTAAAAAATATAATCAATAGTACATATAATGATAATTGAATTGCATCCTACCTGTTAATAAATTTCTCTATTATATATGCAGTTTGCATTTACAACAATGTAACGTAAATTCAAGGTGTTTCTTTAATGTCAGGCTTACTAGTTGGTTTAAATAAACTTTTGTTATTGTATAAACTAGTGTTTTATTGAATCTATTTAGTGTTAATAATTTTAAGGGTATGACATGGAAATCCAGGGAAAGACTTCAGCTTACATAGGCCACTGATTTTTAATGGTGCTTCAGATACTACTTACGGCACAGAGGCAGAGTTCCATTGTATTGTTATTGCAATAATAATTTATAATAGAAAAAAGAGCATACATGAAAAGATTCTTTAGCATTGACATACCTAAATTTATTTATTTTTGTATTGTGAATTGGCAAACAGTTTTATCTTCTCAAAATACATCTCTCTCATTTAGAATGCTGCTGCAATAATGCTGATTCAGAGTTGCCATAATTATAACTGCAATAATCGATCATCCTGATTATGGAACTTGCATACTGAACCCACCAAGTGAACCATTGTTTATGTTTGTGTCACAAATTTTGTTACTGATGTTATTTCAGCTGAATGTTTAAATTGCTTAATTCTTTTAATTACTAATTAATTAATAACTCTAGTTATATACATATTCTTTATTATAGTAAGTTTGATGTGTGCATAATAGCTTCTATCTATTCACCAGCATTAAAAAAATGACCAGTGCTTATTGAAAATGTGAAAATAGCACAAAACTTGCAGAAATTTTCGTAAATTATGGAATGTATACAACAATACAAATGTTATAGGTTTGCATTTGCACAGAAATTTATTTATGCAGCATTAGATATCAGTGGTGGGTAATTCATTCATGTAGAATTAAACCTTGAGAAGTAGTTGGGGCAGACTGTTGCATAATCAGGAAACACCATGCCTCTTAAATTACCACAGTAGAACTAGAAGCTAACAAAACTTAGTCATTCATGAATTTCTGGCATATGTTTTAATATTAGACAAATTATACTCTACAACATTAAACAACAAAGACAGTTAATACTTAGCTCACCTGCTGTTGCCATCAGAATTGCATCAGAAGTCTCCCATTCTTTTCTTAACTTAAAGCAGTACTGTTTTTAGATCATAGTATATGTTTTGTTACCAGTCACATTTGTTTTGTGCAAGCATAGAGATTAATTGTTCCCAATTTTCTACTATCAGTTATCAACTGAAAAGAACTTGGAATTTGAAAATTTAAAAATAAAATATATATGCTGGACTCATTTATGAATAAGCTTTAAAGGTGGTATTTTAACAAGTTATAGCGATATGCATTTTGTTTTGATTTTGTATTAGGCCAGCGCCATGCTTGATGGAAACCAGAAGATAAAAATTTGAGTGTTTCTAATTCTCTTGAGACTAAAGCACGCAAGAGATGTAGATTTCAGTGACAACAAACTATGTGTACATTATGCATAATATGGTTTTAGTTTGTGAGCTGACTTTTCAAGTTTGATCACTCCTCATTTCTTTATTATGATAGTGTCAGTCACAGAAATGTGGAGATTTATTTTTACTCTATCATAGATATTCACTCAACAGTTCGTCTTACAGAAAATATGTGTTCAGTTTTATTGTACTTTCCATTGCTTAATTTCATTCTAAGTACAACAACATGACTATAAAAACAAAAAACATAAATTTCAGCTGCTGGATAAGTGAACTTGGCTTTATACACCATAAATTAATTTCCAGATGGAGAAGCATTTTTATTTTAAAACAAACAATTTAATGTCCTCTATAATTTAGTATAATCATTAACAACTCACTGAAAAACCATATTGTAACTTCAATTAGATATTGCATTGTATTAGTTTTTCTTTGTTAACAATAGCAGCATTTCCTTCATGTTATGCATACCATAGGTGTCTGGTAAATGAGATTCTATCTCTTGTCTTGTTTTTTCTTCAGGTCTGTGAAGTTAAAGATTTCCAGTGTGTATGCTACAGTGAAAGGTTTGGGGAAAATGACCAAAGAACTGGAGATGGCACTTAAACATGCACTTACTCTTGAAGAATTGGAAATTCTGGTAATTTTGTTTTCATACAAAAGGTCAATTGTTACTTATGCTGAAATGACTTCATAATTATTATTCATTATGATTTAACCTCAATTCTCTGGCTTCAGCAATAACTGCCATTCTGTTGGGTTTTTTTATTTTTCAGTATTGAGATCTTACTCTTTTTCATATTCTTTGGCAAATAAAAAGCCGTTCAGTTCATTATTAAGGCTGTATTATTATTTTGAATCAAGTTGATAATACATTTTCAGTTCCTTTATGTGTGTACATTGGAGTCACATCCTATGTGGAGGGTTACATTCTAAAGGCACCACAAATAGCCTGAAATAGTGTAGTAGAATTACCTTTAATTTTCATGTTTTTTTAGTAGGTTGGTGAAGTGGTTTTTGCAGCATTGGAATAAGTTGCTTTTCTTTTGGTTAAACACCAGATGATGAATTTAATTTTTGGTCACGTAGTATGAAAACTGTCTAGATTTAAGCACTTTAGAATCAGTCTGTGCATTGAGCTGTACACACTAATGGAGACATGTGTAGTTGAATTTGAGTAAGTTAAATCACTTTTGGTGTGAATCCAGTGTAAGTGTTTGAATACATGACTTTGAAAATGGTGGGTTTTTTCCCCTACTGTATCTACACATGAGCTGCATAAGGAATGTCTCATATACTTAATTTTTATGCCTGATGATGATTGGTTTATAGTTTTAGCAAAAAAACATAATTGTAACTTTTAAAATGTTATTTTGTGTGTCTGCATTGTAATCAAATTGCTGCAAACATCAAAACTTTGCCTTTGTTAGTGAGATTTACTAGTTCTCTAGGATCAAAGGATGATGACGGAAGAATAGAACAGAATAAATAATGATGGCAGCTGTTTATTCACCAGCACCTTTTTCATGTGTTTCTTAGTATGCACCATATAAACCAGGCCATAAGGGTAGCTTGGCAGAGCGGGCAAAAGCACTTGGATTAGAGCCAGTAGCACTGGCTATCCTAGAGGGCAGGAATGTCTCACTACAAAATTATGTTAAACCAAATGAGAAAGGTGGGTTTTCAAAATTGTTGGCTTGTGTGTTTCAGTGAATGGGTTTAGTTTATACCACTTTGGTAGTGAATTTGCAGTTATCATGAAAATAATCTTGATTTCAAATAAATTGATTGATAGTTATAGATATCTTTGATGTAAAACATTGATATTTATGCAACTAGGTTTGTTTAAAAAATAAAAAGATTGTTGAAATTGTTTTGAACTCATTGGATGGATTTTTCTCTGTGTGTGTGTGTGTGTGTTAGTGAAAGTGCGTTTTGTACATGCCTACACATATGTATATTTATTTGTAGAAAATTTATTATAAAGTGTTTTACTTGATATTTTTGTTGTTGTCCTTGACCCAATACTTGAGGGAATAATCCTATCACAGAGCAGTTCACTTTTGTTTGTATTATCTTTAATTTCTTCTTCTTTTTTTATTAGACCATTTCCTCTTTGTTTTTGAACAGATACTGCTCCTGATATTAATTGTTGTTTTACTAAATTTTAGTAAATGAGAGAAAAAAGGTGCAATGAAAATGAGTTAGGTATGCTACCTTGTAAGCTTGGAATATAATTTATAAAATATTGGACAGTTTCCAAGAAATAAAGTTAAATATGCAGTTTTGAAAAAGGCAGTGAAAGTTTAATATTGAGTGATTAACTTTGAAGAATATCTTTTTTGATTACTAATTAATATAATTTTGAATGAAGTTGTGCTGAAATTCTCTAATCATGGGCTATGGTTAATAAAAGTTAAATCACTCTGTGACCTGTCTAATTTACCTGTTAAAATTGTACTTTGTAGTGGAAAAAATATTTAAAAAAATAAGACTTTGATGGAAATGCTGACATTTTGGCAATATTAAGCAAAATATCAAACACTCAATGAAAAATCCAGTCATACTGCAAATAACATGACAAATGGTATTAGTTGAGGAAAATGATGTAATTCATCAGAGTACTACCAGGCAATACAGTGTAGCAAGTTGCATTCAACATATTTTACAGATTTAATATTCTGTAATAAAAAGAAAAAGAATTACACACTCAAAATGAAGAACCAAAATATAAAAAAAAATTTCAACTTAGTGACCATTTAAAATTTTGTCTTGAAAAGCATTGTGAATTTGTAAAAGTAATAGAATGTAAATTGATGATTCTCTAGACTACTTTTTACATTTATTATACCATTTTGTATTTAATAAAAACTGTATTGTCAGTGCATTTTTGGTTTCAGGTTTGTTGAATATAAATGAAGTGGAAACTGGCATACAGCACATTATTGCTGACATCATATCCAAAGACAAAGAAATTATGGATCATGTCAGAAAACTGTAAATCTCTGTTTCTTGTTCAAAATTTTCAAATTAGAAAGCACATTTGGTTTTTATAATTACAACTATTTCCTCATATTTGTTTGGTTAACTGCTGATTTGAAATTATATTGTTTATGTAATGCAAGTCATCTGTTAGTATTTAGTATTTAAAAACACTTATAATTTATAATTAACTAGACATTGGTAAATACTCACAAATGCAATAAGAGCTAATCTATCTTATTTTATGCTCATCCTTGATCCCATTTTGCCCTGTCGTGAACTCATTATTGTATCACATCATAAAGTAATTCTTTCCCATCCCACCCTGGGCTCATTCTATCTTATTCTCTCCTATCTTGAACTCTTCCTGTATGATCCCCATAATAAATCTGATCTCACTCTGTGCCATCATCACCCATTTTGATCTCACTTTGACCCATCGTCATACATCTTGATCGCACTCTATCCAACTCCCATCCTGAGTTCGCCTTATCATCAATACTTCTATCCTGTCCTGACTCATCCTATCCTATCTTCTCCAACCCTAAATCACCCTGTCTCACCCCATCCTGAAACCTCTCCATTCAATCCTAGTCATCCTATTTCATGCTGAACTCATTTTGTCCTGTCCCCTCCATTTTTGAATCACCATTCTCATCCCATTCTGAACCTTTTCCATCTTACCCTAACCTGTCCTGAACTCATTTTATTCCATATTGTTGATCATTCTCAGCCCATCCTATCTTAAGCATTCCATCATGAATCCACCTTGTCCTATCCTAAACTCATTCCATTCTTACTATTTAGTCCTGAATCCACTCTCTCCTATCCTAAACTCATTCCATTCTTAATATTCAGTCCTGAATCCTCTCTCTCCTATCCTAAACTCATTCCATTCTTAATATTCAGTCCTGAATCCACTCTGTCCTATCCTAAACTCATTCCATTCTGAACACATCCTATCTTAAACATTCCAGCCTGAGGCCATCCTATTCTCAGTCACTCCATCCTAAATTCATTCCATCCCATTCTGAACCCAGTCTACCTTTATTCAATGCATGGCCATATCCTAAAATTCTGTCCCTAACCATTCTGAACCCATCCCACCCCTATTCAGTGTGCTGCCTTCTCCATTAAATTCACTCTTGTTGCTGTTTGGTCCTGTCCTCCACTTATCATATATTTCTTTTTTTCTTTCTTAATCACTTAATTGTTACTGTTTGGTCCTGTCCTCCACTTATCATATATTTCTATTTTCTTTCTTAATCACTTAATTGTTACTTTGTTTAGATGTTCTACTGCTAATGTTATGCTTGAAAGCAAACAGTCAAAGACAACTAGTAATACAGTAAAAAGTAAAGATGATGGTAAAGACAAGAAGACTGGAAAGGACAAACCAGATAATGTTGGCATAAAGAAAGATACGAAAGACAACAGTCACAAATACGAGCAGTACTATGATTTTCGCTGCTCTCTCCGACTTGTCAAACCGCACCAGGTTCACTTTTAATTTATTTGTGTGTTGAATGGTTCTGCACCACTTATTGCTTTCACAGAATTGCATTTGATAATTTCGTTGTACTTTACTGATTTTAATTAATTTTAGTATTGTTGTTAATTACATGGACTTTTAGAGCATGAATGAAAAATGTCTGTTATTTGCATTTAATGTAGGACTTAACAGAAATTTTCATATTAACAAGTGCTTGTTATATAGCAAGAGTTATGCCTCTTACCTCATCTTTCTCTGATGTTCCTTGTATTTGCACTCTTCATATACCTTCTATCAAGTGCCTTTTATAAAGAGTTATACCCCTTACCTCAAGCCTTTCTCTGTTATTTTCCTTGTTTGTATTCTTTAGATATTTGCTTTCAAGTGCCTGATATATAGAAAGAGTTATGCCGCTTACTTCATCTTTCTCTGTTTTCCTTGTTTGTATTCTTCAGATACTTGCTATCAAGTGCCTGTTATATAGAAAGAGTTATGCCCTTTTGTTTTCCTGGTTTGTATTCTTCAGATACTTGCTATAAATGCCTGCTAGCCTGTTATATAGAAAGAGTTATTCCCCTTACCTTGTCTTCATTGTTTTTCTTGTTGTTTACACTCTTCAGATACTTGCTATCAACAGAGGTGAAGAGAAGAAAGCTTTGACAGTCAAGGTAAACATTCCTGATAATGTGAAAGTCCAATTCATCCAGTTCACTCATCATAAATTTATCCGTTATTTCTACCCAGTGAAGTGCAAAGAAATTCTAGAAAAAAGCATTGAAGACAGCTTTGAGAGACTGATACAACCGCAGATATGTCGGCACATCAGGTCAGCAAATATTAACTTCTATTGATTATTTGTTTTGATATTTGATTAAAGGCATATTTAAATTTTTTGATGGAGAGTGTGTGTGTGTGTGTGTGTGTGTGTGTGTGTGTGTGTGTGTGAATCTGTGTTCTAGAGGTTAATATGGTCATGACTGCCTGAAAGTGATATTGTTCCTTTTGATCATTTTCACTTCTCTCAGGACTTGTTTATGTTATCAGCTCAAGACTGAATGAAAATGAAGACTCAGATTATCAACAGGCAGTGTTACCACAAAACTTGTTTGTTACCACAAAACACAAACAAGAGATGATTCCATTATGCATAAACTACTTTCTTTTGGTTGACAGCGGAAAGTGACAGTTGTCATTATTGCACCCATGTGAAATCTGTAAGAAAATAAATGTACAGATCAGAAATCAAAGATTGCTGAGAGCAAATCTTAATGCTCAGAACAGGAAAAAACAATCTCTCCAGCAAATTTTGCCTATGCTTATACATGTAAACTCTCTCAAGGACTGTGAAGAAAGGCATGCTGAAAACTGTGATAAAAACCATGAAGAAAGCCGTGAAGACACCTGTGAAGAAAGTCATGAAGAAAGCTGTGATGACACCTGTGAAAGAAAGTCATGAAGAAAGCTGTGAAGACACCTGTGAAGAAAGTCATGAAGAAAGCTGTGAAAAAAGTCATGAAGAACAGTCGAAACAGCTGGACTACCAACTTGCCATTTCAGTCTAAACAGCTGGACTATCAACTCTACACCAGTAAAACATTCTAATCCCAGCAGTGACCTTCATTATTCACATCATATGAATTTTATTAAAGTGTGTCATTAAATTTTGTACCATTTCAACTTTCATTGTGTACTGAGTATGCTCATCTGGCAGGTATTCATGAAAAACTAATTTTATTGGAATCATTCCAATTTCTTGCTTGAAGCTGAAGATTGTGAAAATGAGGTGTGTGACATTGAAGACTGTGAAAATGAGGCCTATGTGACATTGAAGACTGAAAATGATCTGTGTGACATTAAAGACTGTGAAAATGAAGTGTGTGTGACATTGAAGACTGTGAAAATGAAGACTGAAAGTGAAGACCATGTGAAAATGAAGATTGTATGAAAATAAAAACTATGAAAATGAAGACGGTATATAATTGAGGACTGAATGAATATAAAGACTTTATGAACAAAGAGGCATGTATGAAGCTGAAGACCATAAAAATAAGAATCGTACGCATACACAAAACTATAGAAATGAGAACTAAAAAAAAAGAAATTACATGTAAATGGAAAGAAAGACTTTATGGAAATCGTAACAATATTTTTAATAGTGTTATGCTTTATGAAATATAAGTTTAAAATATTTATCTTGACTCTTTGTTTATTGATCAATGGTTGTAAAACCTTACTGTTCGATTGCCATTGTTGAGTATGTCTGATTTATATATAATGTATAACTTGGCGTATGCTTTTACAGTCAAATATTTCATAAAGTTTGACATATATTTTGACAGGTCTGAACAAACCAAAGCAGCAGAAAAAGCATCCATTGCAGTGTTTGCAGACAACCTTCGACGCCTTTTGCTTATGCCACCTGTTAAAGGAAAAACCGTTTTGGGTATAGATCCAGGTTTCAAGAATGGGTGCAAATGTGCTGTTGTCTCCCCTAATAGTGAGTTCTGTTCATTTGTTTGTTTAGATTTCGTTTACATCTGCTAATAGGGGTAAATGAAATAAAACTAATTGGATTAGTTTGCTTTAACAAGGAGCTCTTTTTTATATATATATATATATATGCTTTATTTTTTTTGTTGCCTGAATGACACAAAACATGCCCATTTAGGCTAACTGAGAATTATAAAAAATAAAACAAGTCCAAGGTGACTAATGTCATAGTTGCTTCCTTGAGGAGATCAGAAGTGTGCTTAACTGTAATGTTGTCTAGCCTGAAGTCTCATGCAAAGTCAAATGACAAAAATCTTAGTGCATAGACACAGGAACCATATAATAAAAGCAGGTGAACGGAGAAGAAATGGGGCCCCTCATCAGGCCGTAGTCTAGTACTGAAAGAACCAGATTGAGCAGTAAATCAGAGGCCACTTGTGACTGATAATCCTGGCCCTACTGGCTTATTTGCATTCAGAATGCAGCACTTTTACAGTGATGAAAAGGATCATAATTTATGTGAGTTCCCCTTGTTTAAAAGCATACGTCCCTTCTATTTTAGTAACATTTCAGTTAAGTTTCTTTATTTTTCACATTTTCAAGTCATTTAATATGACTAATGTAGTTTTATGGCAGATTTTAGATAGAGCCTTCACAGATTAATCTATTTTTGTTTCAATAAGATTACAAAATCAGTGATGATATTAAAAAAAAGACATTTATCTTGCTTTGATTTACTTAATACCTGTTAAAAGTTTAAGATTTACCTTAAAATTATGGGATTTTTCTTTGATCATATGACATCTCAGTACATAATTTCAGTAGAAGTACCAATATATGTACATTTTTTGCTAAATTAACAAAATATTATAAAGCAGTGTGCAATAATATTGGGTACAAACATAAATATGATTCAAACTTTAAAATGATTTAATGAGAAATTATTGTTGGGCATTTTATTGGCAGCTTATTGTGTACAGCAATAAAATCCCGGGGATATGGGTAAAATTTATTCCAAACAAACTTCAATGAATGCAGCAGAACTCTTGGCTGATGGTCAGTATAAACGTGGCAATCAACTGAAGCAAGCGGCTTTTTGTGTCAGCATTTACAGTAGGTAGCTGTTAACGATTTAACACGATATCAAGCTCTGACTTGACTCATAGACAGTCACAGAATGAGTGGATGTTTGTTACGTATACCAGACCAGGATTATACTGGAATTGGAATGGTGGTATCATCACCACCACCACCCACACCATCATCACCACCACCACCAACACCATCATCACCACCACCACCAACACCATCATCACCCTACTCTGTGATGTATAGCATAACACGTTTTTGACAGATTGAGTAAAATAGTTCTGCCTAATACTGACTCTTGGTTTTACTTCCTGATCCGGTCTATGTAGATGACAGAAATAAAATAAAATGCTTGCTGCACCCTTAAAAAAATCTATAGTCATTTTTAAACACTTTCTGCCTTTCATGTTTCACTTCTCTCTGTCACAGATGCAGCATTTAAGGCTATTTAAAAATATTTATTAAAATAAATTGAATAAAATTCCAAACACAGCAACAACTCATTGGATGAGACTTTTATTGTTCACTCTTTTGCCAAAAGTATTTGATCCTGTTAAAATTAATAATTCACTTGATGTGATTGAAATAGATATAAAAGCCATATGAAATCGTTATAACATTATTTATAAATTATCTCCCTTTGTTAAAATCTTTTTCGTTGTTTGCAGGTCAGATATTGGCTACCCAAGTTATCTATATACACACCTATAACAAGACAAGCAAATTGGAAGAAGAAAACAAAATTAAGAGGCTACTCACAGATTATAAGTAATTATAATTTCCAAGCATTTCACGTGTGCATGGTTTACTTAGGTCTTGGTTTTGTTTGTGTGATATTGAAGCATTTTCATATTGACATAGTATCATTTTTATGTTTCTGTTGATAAACAATTACATTTTTGGGGTGTGTTCTGTGCTCAAACTAAGCAAAAGAACTCCAATTAAGATGGAAATACAATGGTAGCTCATTTAAAACATTGCTTGCAAGTTGTCAAGAGATGTAACTCAGTCCAATTCCATATCTTTTGTGTGAATTATCATGTTTATAATAGGGTATCTTGGGGATAGTGTTTGTATTAAGGTAGCTTGGAAAGGGGGGGCTTAGTAGGAATGTAATTGTGCTGGTATAAAAGCTTATTTAAATGATTCTGTGAAAATTTAGATGAATCATTTTGATGGAATTTATTAAATCACAAGCTGTGTCATGAATTTAGTGTCCATATGCGTTTTTACAAACTGATGATTGCCACAAATAAGCATATATCAGTTGCAGTAAGACATAGATGTTAATCATCTTATTTTTATAAATAATTTATTTAAAAATGAATTATCAGGAGTTGTTTCCCTTTAAATTTATGGTAGTTTTTACCATAATGCCACAATTTTCTTTCTGTTGAAATCAATAGGATATTTATGTTATTTAGCTTCTTTAGTGGGTTTTTCTCTGTTAACTATTGCTTCATGGATATAATCATAAGCTGATATTAATTGTTTTAAGATAGGAATAATTTTTTTAAAGGTGAATTTAGAATTATTTTAATGTCAACCATGTTGGTGTGATTTCTCTTTCCCTACCCTCCACTCCATTATTTTTGGTTGGTGTTGAAAGTTGTATGTCATACAGCTTAAAGCACATTTTTGTGATAATTATATAAATGTAGAGTATTCATTTTCTGACTGTTCATTTATTCATCATATTGATGTCACTTTGTTAGATCAGAAGCAGTTGATTTTCACTGATAGATCCCTTAAAGCTCTTTGCACAAAGTGGTCTTGCGTAGGCAATACACTTGCTAAATATTGTTACCCAATCCAAGAGGTTAGTCAGTGCACAGTGCAGAATAGTTGACATCACAGAGTTTTACATGCAAAGAGAAAACACAAAAATATAGCATTGAGCAGCACATTATAAAAAAAATATTGAAGTATCTTTTACTTGAGTACAAAGCTAATCCATTTTATAAAATGAATGCACTTCTTGCCTCCAGATTTAGTTAATAAAAGCTGTGGGCTAGGTGCAGTTTTTATTTATGCATTTACGTCCTCTTTCACATATTTATAGTTTTGTTGTTACCAGAAATGTACATTCATTTCCTTTTAATACCATCACCAGTATTTTTTGTCCACAAGGATAGGAAGAAGTAAATTGAATATTATGCATTTTTTGCAGCATTCTTCTATTGGTATGTTCATTTCAAAACGTTTTCTTTCCACTGTTCTTATCTATAAATCCATTTTTATTTCTGTGTATTCTGACTTGGACAAATGTTTCTTCTAAAATGGTTGATATATAATTAGCCTTCTGAATAGTCAGAATACACAATACATATTACTCAGTACTATGTTTATTTCATTGAAATGGCTGGATTTTGTGTTGTAACACCATGGCTTTAATACCATGACTTTAATCACCACCTCTCCAGCAAAAATCCACTAACTCTTCTGTGTCACTGTTTGTGCAAATTTGTAAATTAATTTAATTTATGTTTCTCTTTTGTAAATACATTTGTTATCTATTGCAATGTTGCCTGTGGATTCATTAAAAAAAAATTCTCTTTTGTAGTACTTTTTATAGAGAACTTGTATATGTTATGCATAATTATTGCAAAATAACTTAGAGCTTCATCATGCCCTCTTGTACTATTATTATTACTATTATTATTACTATAGCTTATTTGTTTGACCAATAAGATGACACTATATTCAATGTGATTTGGATTTCTAATTGAACAAGTTGAATTTAAATAATAATAATTATTTATTCAATATTGCATTTTATATCTCCTACAATGGTTTAGTATCTGTTCTAACAAAAAATTAACCTCTTCACTCCTGAAGTCAGCATACTGATATTGATGCATTTGATCTTAGTTGGATAGGTATTTAAAGGTTGGTTAATGAAATATTAATATTTATATTCATAATTATTAAATTTTTTTTTTAGGTGTGACATTATTGCAATTGGAAATGGAGTTGCCTGCAGAGAGACGGAACAGATAGTTTCCGAAATGATTCGCCAGAATTCTTTTCAGTTTCAGAATATTGTGTATTGGTATGTAGTTTGCAAACAAACAAACAAAATTTTCTTTTGCCATTTAAAAAAAAGTAAATATTTTTAAAAAACACATTTTAATTATATTTCCAAAGATAAGTCAGTGTTTATTTACCTTTAGGACAGTCTGCTTGAAATCGGAATGAAATAATAAGGGAGGTAACTGAACAACATTCACGTTTATTTAATCAAGGGGGATAATTGCTTTTTTTGTGTACAGTTCAACAGCAGTTTTTTCAGACCAAAGGTGCTCATTAAAAAAATCTTTGTAATATGCAGAGCCAGCCATCCTTAGGCCGTTGAATTTTACCACACTCTAATCAAGGACATACCCATTCTATATGCATCTGTAGGCTAGGCAGTAGCTCAGTAATTTTTAATAAGGGAGGTGTTGGCACTTGCTGTCAAAGAAAGGTAATTGGTCTTTGTGTACAGCTGCAGGCTGTTGCTAACTACCTTCATATCAAGAGAGATAATATGCAGTTGCTTCCATTGCAAAATCACAACCAAAAAAATAAGTAACACGAGTTTAGTTGTATTGCATTAACTTATATTTTTTACTCTTCCTGATAACTGTTTCTTTTTCAATAAGTATTTTAATTAGTAAATGAAAAAAATTCTAAAGACTATGAAGTAAAAACTAAAATTGATAATAAACCAAGTTCTTCAATGTACACACTTTTTTTTAAGGATACTGCACTTAAAAGTAATGGGGTCAAACTTGCTGTACAAAATGAAAGTGGGTTACTCCTTTTTACTACATATTAAAGAGTAAATCTGCTTTCATATCGAAGAGAGGTTGTCACTTTTTGTGCATTTGCTTTTGCAGACTGTCACTTTCAGTTCAAAGGAGGTAATCAGTCATAGCAGTCTTGGCAAAGTCTCAAAAATACAATTTAGAATTTCCTTCTAAACCTACTTCTTTGCTATTTTTTAAAAACACTAAATTTGATCCAATCAGAGAAAAAAAGACTTTAAACCATTGTTGAAAAAATTAATTTCTACTTTTAAATGCAACTGTCTATAAATGAATAAATGAAAAATTTATGTTTTTGCTTTTTCAGTACTAATCATGTTTAAACAATGTTTAAAATTACATTTTAATAATACAGTAAATCTTTAAAATTTCTTTGCTTCATGGTACATTGATTTCATTATTTAAAAAGAAAATTCTTTCCAATTTCTTTGTTAGTATTGTTGATGAAGGAGGAGCTTCAATTTATAGTGTGTCTGATGAAGCACAGAAAGAATTGCCTGACCTTGATCCCACCCTGCGTGGTGCAGGTATTGATTTATTTCCGTCTCATAAAATAAGAGGATTTCTTAATGTAATTCATGGAAAGATAGCCAAGATTATATTTGTTCAGCTACAAATGATGACTATTATAAACATTTGGTATTTATATAGTAACTGAAGCAAATGCTGCCAGTTTAAATTTGTATGCTACTGTTGTGTTTAAATATAAAGAATAAGCATGGTTTATCGGAATATAAAAAGCAATAAAATCTGTGGTTTTTGTGCAGCATCTATTGCTCGACGATTACAGGACCCTTTGTCTGAATTGGTTAAAATTGAACCCAAACATATTGGGGTTGGAATGTACCAGGTAATAATAAGACCAAATTAAAAATTAGCTAAAGATTTTACTTTTGTTTTTGAGAGAGAGAAAATGAGTTATCTAAACAGTTGAATTGATGAAGAAACAAGTATTGTTTGAAGGTTGCAGTTGAATATGACAGATTGGTCCAGTCAGTAAGCGGATCATATTGAGAAATATGTTCACATCAGTAGTTTGTAAATATTTATAGTTTGCATGACTGCTCCAATTCAGATTTGAGCAGCACCTTATTAAATGTAACTTGGACCTCTCAATTTCTGTGCATGTGTTTAGAACAGGGGTCTCAAACTCAAATTGTTCTGAGGGCCAAATGAGGACTTGTAAAGTAACCCGAGGGCTGCATCACCGGAACATTTTTTTTACAATGATAAAAAGTCAGTAAAAAAGACAACATAATAAGAAGATAGTGCTTTACTTTAATGTGAATTTTATATAATTATTTATTTATTTATTTTATTTAATGTGAATTTTTGCTGGACTGATTGATGTTGGTAAAAAAACTTCTTTATTTGTATAATGCTTATTTAAGTTGCCTAACATTTATCTTCTCTAACTTTGTCCATGTATGCATCTTATTTCTCCTGTTGATGTGTTTCGTAATGCTGATACATGTCGTACTCCTGGAACAGCTATCATCTGTTGACAAACGAGACATTGAATTTTACCGCTAACCTCAGTGACAAAATATAAATCCTCCAATTTTACTTGAAAAACTCTCTTTTCGTCCATGAGCTTTCCTTTTTTCGAAACAAAACACATTTATACAGGCACTTATTTTTATAAAAATATAGCAAAATCAACTTGATCACTTCCACTATATAAACCAGATATCCGCATTGGGCAAGGACAGGTATAATCATTCCTAAGACTACGAATAAATAAGTAAGAACTTCTTATGGTTAAGTCGGCATTAACATTGGGCACAGCAATTATAATCATTCAAAAGACTATGAATAAATAAGTAAGAACTTCTTATGGTTAAGTCAGCATTAACATTGGGCACAGCAATTATAATCATTCAAAAGACTATGAATAAATAAGAACTTATGGTTAAGTCGGCATTAACATTGGGCACAGCAATTATAATCATTCAAAAGACTACGGATAAATAAGTAAGAACTTCTTATGGTTAAGACGGCATTAACATTGGGCACAGCCAGTATAATCATTCAAAAGACCACGAATAAATAAGTAAGAACTTCTTATGGTTAAGTCGGCATTAACATTGGGCACAGCAATTATAATCATTCAAAAGACTATGAATAAATAAGTAAGAACTTCTTATGGTTAAGTCAGCATTAACATTGGGCACAGCAATTATAATCATTCAAAAGACTACGAATAAATAAGAACTTATGGTTAAGTCGGCATTAACATTGGGCACAGCAATTATAATCATTCAAAAGACTACGAATAAATAAGTAAGAACTTCTTATGGTTAAGACAGCATTAACATTGGGCACAGCCAGTATAATCATTCAAAAGACTACGAATAAATAAGTAAGAACTTCTTATGGTTAAGTCGGCATTAACATTGGGCACAGCCAGTATAATCATTCAAAAGACTACGAATAAATAAGTAAGAACTTCTTATGGTTAAGACGGCATTAACATCAGCGGCGGCAAGAGAAAAATAAATAAATGAAATGTAATTTTTTTTTAAAATCCCCAAATGTTTTGCCGGCCTCACAAAATGCCCTCACGGGCCGCATGTTTGAGACCCCTGGTTTAGAGCAAACTAGAGTATAGCAGGCATACTTAAGGAGTGAATGGGTCAGAGAGGGTATTTTATTTTGCCTCTCACATTTATAAATATAAGCACTTGAGAAACTGGATGGATCACTATAATTAATTATTCTGAGATTTGATTCATTTAATATACTTGTACTTGCATATTTATTCTACTCAGTACCCACCATATACAGTTATATGAAGTGTATGTACTAAATGGATTGCCTTTAGTGTACATACTAAGTAGATGGCCTTTAGTGTACATACTAAGTAGATGGCCTTTAGTGTACATACTAAGTAGATGGCCTTTAATGTACATACTAAAAGGATGGTTCTTAACCATTCCCCATTTGAGACCTACATACCAATAAACAATTGAATACTTGCAAGTTTCAGCCTGAATCCTGTTTACAAAAAGTTTTACTGTGTTTGTTGTTTGTTATTTTATTTAAGCACGATGTGGCAAAAACCAAATTGCAGATGGCTCTTGACTCAGTGGTAGAAGAATGTGTCAGTTTTGTAGGCGTGGACCTCAACTCTGCCAGTCAGTGCCTGCTTAGGTAACCAACTTCATTTGTTGCAAAACTTTCCCAGGAAGACACACAGTGCAATACTTGCATACTCAAACATGTTTAATCAGGGGTGGCAAAGTGATTTGTAGTCATAATAAAGCGGCTCAAACTTCTTGGCTGAATTGTTTAAAATTTATGCTCAAGATCACTTTGGTCATTTATGTGTTATTTTAAACAAAACTCTTTAAAGATACATGGATCTGATTAATGTAAATATACCCAATTAATTTTTTCATGGCAGGTACAGATGCATATAATAATTTTATTTGTAAAATAAAATCTAAAATCTAAGGACATGAATTTAATTAAAATTAAATATGTCAAATTAATCATTACATGACAAATGAGATTCAAACAATACATTTTATTTACAGGAAAAAAATCAAACAACAGATTGTTTATATTTGCAACTTTTTCTGCACTTTATTATTGTATAGATATTATTTTAATGCATGTTTCAGACGAGTTGCAGGCCTGAATGCTACAAAAGCTAACAAGATTATTGAGTGGCGTCTGAAAAATGGATGCTTTCGGAACAGAACTCAATTGCTATCTGTGAAAGGACTTGGGCAGAAAAGTTTTGAGCAGTCTGCTGGTTTTGTGCGAGTGTTGCATAGTTTCTCAAAAGAATATGAGTAAGTATTAATATTTCATATTTTATATTTAAAAGAATTAGATTTTAAGTCAGTTGTTCTTGATTATGAACTCACTCTTAATGCATACTCACTTTCATTCATCATCTGTAAAAATGTTAAGCCAATTGGTTAATTAAAAAAAAAAAAAGTTATCCAAAGTTGAATTTTCTTCTTCAAGTAATTGGAACAAGTAGTTGATTGATGCAGATATTGAGAGTTGCATGATAAGGAAAGTTTTGTCTAGTTTGTTTAGGGTTTCACATCACCTCCAACTTAATGCTACTTAGTGGACATGTTTAAAGGGAAGTGATTACACTTTTGCTGAGGATATATAATTGCAATGGCATTTTTAATGTGAGGGAGTTGGTGGTTTGGGTTCACATCAGTTTCCAATTTTGCTAACAAGCGTTATGGAGAGAGGTTTAAGTTTTGATCAGGATATATAATTGTATGGAGGGTGAAGGGGTTAGCTGTTTCTATTAGAACTTTATGTAGAGCTTTGCCTAGACCAGATAGCAATTTACTCGTTTTTGAATTTGCAAGGAATCTGTCATTTTGTGTTGCTTGTAGCACGAAGACCTACTTTATAGTCTCATTGATAGACTGGGTTCACCATATTCACTGTAGTGGTTAAGTAGTCACCCTTAATTCTTTAGCCCTGCGACAGTCTAAGCTTTTTGAATAAGAGGCCTATCTCCTATCTCTCCATTCTTGCTGGCAATGAAATTCAGCACAAGGGAGGCAAATCAAAGATAGCTCACCAGCAGCAAGTCTCATGAGCAATCTCCTCTTTACAACTATTTTTACTTCAGTAGAGATGGACATTTTGTCAAACCATAGTTGCATATTTCAGGCTGCAAAATTGGCAAAAATTGAAAGCAGTCATCCCAAACAAGACAGAGATAGTTTTAAAGTCAACCTTCAACACCAATATGGTTGACTTTAGAGAGGGCCTGGTGTGATTTGGTTGAGTGCTGAGGTACACGACTCACTCAGACATTTGGTTTTCAAGAGAAAGGCAAAAACAACTGAAAGAGAAGTTCGCAGCCTAGTTTTGAAAGTTTGGTGTTCCACTATCTTGCCCCACAGCCCCCTTTCTATAGTGAATCGGTGTAAACTGGAAGCATTCCCATAAACAGTTAGTTGGTTTAAAAATTAGTTTAAATCGATTCCCCCCTTCACTAAATCATGCATTTTGTTCATGTAGTGTGAAAGCATGAATTACTATTAATAGCTAGTAATTAAATTCATGCCATGATCTTGAGGGTTGGAAGGTTTGTAATTTTTTTAATTAAATCAGAGAATATCTAACTCCTATTCATTATTTTTATGACCATACAAGCATATGTAACTTCCTCCCAGCCTTTTTGCTTTTCCTATTCCTTGATGCAGGGGACCTAAAGAGGGGACCCTACTCTTGGAACAGGCTGGTAGTGAATTCTTTTGCTTATCTCTCCCTGTGGTCTTTTGGCTTGTATACTCAAGTAATCCATTCTTACCCATATGTGTGCTCATCTGGTAAGTATTAGGGACAACTCATTTAACTTACATTTTATTTTGGTAAAGATTATATAGTATTGAAAACCTGTTGAAAACTCTATTAGTAATGTTTTATACTTCTTTCTCATTCTGTGGTAATGGTAAAAAGACTAAATTTGAATATGATCAATATAATTTTATGTGTAAAATAAAAATATTTAATTTTTTTGTGCATAATAATTAAAAATTGTTGGCAGTATATGGTTGCATTTATGTTCGTTGATTTCTAAACATCAAAGTAGGAACTGAACCACTATGCTACCCTTTCATTTAAAATATAAAAATCAATTGAATGCCTAGTTTTCCTTTAAAAAAAAACACCTTACACTACCCTTATCATTTAAAACAGAAAAATCGATTTAATGCACATTTATCTCTAAAAGAAAAATCAAAATCATAATGTCAGTAGAGGATATGCAGCATTCATGTTTACTTATATTTTCTTTTTGAATGGGTACACTGATCTTTAAGAACCTGAAGACATTTACTACATGCATAAACATTATACACTTTCAAATTATGCTCCTAAAAAGAAGAATGATTCTTTTAAGTTTTGCAAAGTTTCAGACCTGTAAAAGTATTTGTGGCCTCATGTGTTGTGAAAAGCATTCACCCATTTAGTTTAGTATGTATACATGAACCAGTAGAGACCTGGTGTTTGCATACGTTTTCATGGAATCAGGTAAAGGTGTGGCTGGGGGGAGTTAAGACAGAGGCAGGTCAAATGACCATTTCATGCATTGTCTTGCAAAATAATAATCCTAATAATTGTCGATTGTTATGACTGATTGTGCAGAAGAAAATTATGCAGTGTGAACAAACAGAACTCGTTAAATTCACTGTAATCATTGGTGGCCAAGTCGACTGTTGATACCACCACACATCTTGCCATTAAATTGTTTATAAAATTATTTTCAATACAGATCCTGTTTTAATAAAGACTATTTTTTTTTATTGGTTAGAGTAAGTTGAATTTTGGCAGATATGAAATCCATTGTTAAATCCATTGTTAAGTGTTAAATCCATTTTTTTAAAGCAGCATTACATTCCTTGATGCCAGCCTCATTTAGCAGGGTGTGTCATTGGAGTCAGCTATTCATGTGAGATTGTTTGTTGTTGTCATTGAAAAGGAAGAGATACCTTTTTGTTTAGTTTGCAAGTAAACAATAGACTTGGCAAAAGAATACAAGCAGAAAATGTTTGCTTAGTTTATGGCATGGACCAAAGGAAGCAAAATGGCAGCGAATGTGTACAAGGAACAAGTTGATCTTTAAAAATATGCTACAACCTGAAGATGCTTTTCTTATGCTAGTTATGTTATTGCCCCCAAAACTATAAATAACTGGGTTTGTGAAAAATTATAAATAATTGGGTTTGGCCAAAACAATAAATAATTGGGTTTGTGAAAAACAAGTTGAGATTTGTTTTATTATGCAGCCTCTGAATTGTATCCAGTCTTTCATCGCTCACAGCTTTGGACACCCATGATATTCACAGTTCATGACTATTAAGAATATGTTGTTTTCTTTTCCATAATCACATAATGCATTCTTATGTGTAGATGTTTATAGTGTGCTATCCAAATAGGAAAAATAATTCATGACACACACTAATGTAAAAATATGATGCATTGTCTGCTTAAAATAAGTTTTATATGGTCTTTATCTTAAGATCAGGAGCAGCAGCAGACAATACCACTGCTATGCCCAAGGCCGGGCAAAAGCGGAAGTTAACAGGCAAAGTGAAAGATGGAAACAAGAAGCAGAAATTAGCAGTTTCGGAGGAAGTCAACGCTTTAGACATGACAGCAATACACCCAGAGTCCTATGCAGTAGCTCAGAGGTGTTCACTTATTTGTGTTAAAATTCCGTGTAGTTAAAATGTATAGTTAAAATGTGTGTATGCATGAGGATGTGTGATCTACCAGGAACATATAATATAGGCCAAATGTAAACTACCAAGATGTATATACAGTTATAACTGTATTACATTTTACTGTACATAATTAACATTAGCAGTATCATTTTCACAACAAACGTGACATCAAACACAAACATACAGAACAGTTATCATGTATAGCTGGTTTAAACAACACTCAAGAAATTTTAGTTAAAGTATTTTGTCTCTGATGCACCAGTACCATAACTGTTAATAATATCTGTTAATAATATAAAATTAAATGCTAGAGACATATAATTACTCAAGTATTCTTAAAACTTTGGTTTCTCTCCTTTCTCATCAGATTTATTGTTGATATTGGACTGTCATCAAATGCCATTGGACAGGAAGCTTTTATTCATAGGGTTCAGCAGGCAGTTACTACAAAAGATGGTAAATTATTTCTACGATGAATTATGCCTAAACAGTAATGAGCAGAGCTTCTTTATATTGTATTACATAATTGAGGGCAAATAATTAGGAATACATTTAAAAAAATGTTTTTAATGCACAATGTATGTATAATTTTAAAAATAGATAATATATACTTTATAATAACAACTTTTGATATAATGTATGTATAGTAGTTGTTAATGAAAGCAGATTTGGAAACTACCATCCTAGGTGGTGCCTATTGAATCTGTAAAAGCTTCTTGCATAGAATTTTACATATTTTTGGAAACCCCCTTTCCTAGAGAAAACACTCAGCCAAAAATTAAGAGGAAGGAGGAAATAACACCCCCAAGACACTACAAAACAGCAACCTACTCACATCAGAAGACAGCAGAAATTGCATGCAGCAACCAGAACTCTGCGACGGGGTGGGGGGTGGGGGGGGGGAGCCCAAGCCTTGTACCATAAGGCAAAGATATTGACCACGATGGCCAAAATAGCTGAGCTACTGGGATTATTACAAATACCAGTTCAGAGATGCAATGCAACAATCCATCATTAATAACCTGCATATACACCCTCCATCACCACCATGGAGACATGTTAACTAGCCCAAACGAAAACTGGAGGTTGTGGCAAATTAAAAGAGACAAGGAAACAGCAAGAAGAAAGCAGAAATAAGAAACAAATACCTTCAAAACAGCCAGTAACAAAATTGACAGGAGGTTGAACATCACAAGCATGTATACTTGCTAACTACAGACTCCAATAGTTAACAATAGTCACCAGCTGCTGTAAAACACCTGAATGTGAAGAAGAGCTACTTAAAAAAAATGTACACAAAAGACAGCAAAATTCCCTAGCACATTTATGCGAGTTTAAGTTCCACATCCCACCCCTCATGGAATTGAGAAAGGTGTTCAATGCTCCCATAACAATACAATCTTTTCATGTATTTCATAGAGAATTGATTTCTAACTGCAAGTGTGTAGAGAAAAGAACAACTGTTGCATAAGTAGAATTGCCTGTTTTTGGTATCTAACTTCCCCAAACCTTCACTCTAAAAATTGTTATGTAAGTATAACTCTTAAGCCAAAAAAAACCCTCCAAACCAATCACCACCACCACTCCACCCCAGCTCCCCCAAAATCTCTTTAAACAAAATTTTGATAGCATTATTGTGTGAATCATTTTATATGAAGGGAAACACTGCTTTAGAAAAATGATTTTGGTTGTCAATTTAAATGTTTAATGATAATTAAAAATGGTGTAAGAGGAATAATAGAGATGAATACAGTTGTGTAGATGTCTTTGGATAATTTCCTTGGAACAGAATCTGATATTGTCTGCCTGTTGAGTCTGCTTAAACTGCAAACTGCCGGTTAAGAATTCTTTGATCTAGCTAGATCCATGGGCACTTCTTACCTATAATCCATTTTCTTTCATGACCTAGATCCAAAGGCACTACTTGCCCATAATCCCTTTTCTTTCATGACCTATGTCTGAAGGAACTCCTTAACCATAATCCCTTTTCTTTCATGACCTATGTCCAAAGGCACTTCTTGCCCATAATCTCTTTTCCTTCATGACCTGGACCAAAGCACATCTTGCCCATATTCCTGTTTCTTTCACGATCTAGGTCCGAAGGCACTTCTTGCCCATAAACCCTTGTCTTCATGACCTGGATCAAAGGTACTCTTTGTCCATAATCTCTTCATTTTAAAGTTTTTTTGTGATTCAGTTATGAAGATTCGTTTAACAACAGACTTTTAGAACCAAACTTATAATTCATCTGAAGATCCAACTCTATACCTTTTACTCACTAGAATTAAAAACTAGTGTTTCCAGCAATTTTAGTAATAATTAAAAGAGTTATCTTCCTTTTAGTTAATTAATATTATATAGGTGACTTTAGAACAGTGTGTTTGTACCTTTGCAACCTAGAGATGAAATACTCTCAAGAATGCTTTTGGTGATGGAATGATTAACAAGTTTAAAATGTTTTTTTACTTGTATTTTGTGTCTTTTATTTTAAAATTTCAGATGTCAGCAAACTAGCTGAAAAGTATCAGGTTGGTGTACCAACCATGATCTTAATTAGTGAAGCTCTCTCTCGACCAATTACATATGATTTCAGGTCTGGTGAGTGGAATTTGTTGCCTCTTTAACTCATAAGATCTAGATTCTAGAATATAAATAATATTAACAGTCTTTCATTAATTAAAATAAATGTAATATTTAAAATATTTCTGAAACAAATTCAGCAATTTGTAAGCATAATTTTACTCACCTGTTTGAAAAAAAATTCAGCACTTTTCCTACATTTTATAAAATGTTCTGTTTATATACACATAAATTTAATTAGGAAGTAATTAATATTTTTGCATTGAACTTCACTTTCAGAAAGTTTCCAGAAGCCACTCTTCAAGAAAGGAATGACCTCAATGTCTGACCTGAAGTCTGGGACTGTACTCACTGGCCGAGTGACCAATATGACTCACTTTGGGGCATTTGTCGATATAGGTGTTGGACAGAATGGCCTGATTCATGTCAGCAACATGCGCCCACCTCTTAAGCACAATGAAAATCTTGGACTTGGTGATCACGTGGAAGTGATGGTAATCTCAATAGAGGCTGAAAGGAACAGGATTGGACTTAAACTTCAGTGTGTTCTAGACCACTGATTTTGCAATTTGCTTGAGATTTACCTATTAAGGTGTATACATTTGTGCTGTAAAAAAATTATTTTTCACAGAATTCCAGGCTAATAATGTGCTTTTTTTCTTTTGTACAATCTTGAATGACACCTGAAAAGCGGTCAGACAAACTGTTGTTAATAATAACCCACACTTATAATGTACCTTTCCCCTTTTGTATAAACCTTGAATGACATTTGAAAAGTGGTCAAAGCTAATAATAATGTAAAAATATTTCTTTAAGCATCACTGTTTGCTGCATATAAAATATCACTTTATTTTTTGCATCTCTTAGCATCAGACATTTGCAGATCTTTATATGTATTTCTTCAAACATCACTTTATTTCTTGCAACTCTTTATATGTATTTCTTCAAATATCACTTTATATCTCGCAACTCTTTATATGTATTTCTTCAAATATCACTTTATTTATTGCAACTCTTTACATGCATTTCTTTAAGCATCACAATTATTATGTATTTTGCTACTTTATTTCTGTAATGTGACAGTGGGCATGGTTTCTCATTTAACTCATGCATATTGCGAAGCCTGACCATCAGTTCAAAGGTCTGTCAGTGGTGTTGTAATGTACATTTGCACACTAAATCTCTCTGAATAAAATTTAACTTTAAAACAAGAAAAAGAAAAGATTGTGTATTAGGGTGTATTTTTATCAGTATGCAACCCCCACCACAAAATGAATTGGAAATCACTTTTGCACTTTTTGGGATACTGATATCAGCAAAAAATAGAGAAATGATTTTTACAGGTGCAAGTTGTAAGAGAGTTGAACAGTAAACCATAGAGCATGTTCAAAACTTGAAATTAAAAACATTTCTCAGCACGCTTGAGCTGCAAGTTTGTTTAGATTTTCAAAAGTTTGACTCTCATTTTTAGATGTACACTGTGAAGTGGCTGTTGAAGCTGTTTACAAGAAAAATTGCACTTTTGCTAAATTGTAAAATGCTCTAGCTGTTCACGCAGCTAATTAAAAGTTTTTTAAAGGTTTAATTTCTTCATTCCACTTTGGACAATTTTAAGAAATCTCTTGAAGTTAACATTTTAGCAAATAAACTTAACCTAAACAATTAAAACAATGTGCACATCAATTTACCATCTTCGCTTCAAGCATGAGCATAACTTGCTCTGAGTTCTAGTTATAGAAAGTAAACAATTTTAATCTGGTTAAAAGTTTGCTTGTTTTGTAATAGAGAAAAAAATTAATTCTGATGAAGTGTTATAAATTTATCTGTAATTTAAGAAATACGCTGGAGATTATACCTGATGATGTTAATTTCAAGTGTTCTTGACACTAAATATTATTCATAGTATGTTAAGAGTCATGGAGGTGTCATGGTACTGATTACTTAATAGGGGGTTGATCTATAACCTAATTTGATGTTGGAACCACAATTATGTATACAAGTCTCATCAATAAATTATTATGATGTCAGTCAGGGGACCATCATTATAACACAATATATATATAGAAGCCTTTGTAAATCAGTTAACATTTCCTTTAATAAGAGAGAATCTGCATGCCTTAATCAACTTTTTCTAATTACCCAGTTTGTTCTACGGAAACAATATGGAGAAACAAAGAGCTGTAATGGACAAGAACACTTTTTTAACCTACACTTCATTCTGTTATATGATGGAGAATTCTCCCACATATTTTTTATATAAATTATCATATTTTGATCTATAATTTTTACATGAGATGCTATTTGTGGTTTGTATGATTTAAAAATGTTACATAAAGTTTATTTTGGTAAATGAAGTCCTCAATAGACAAGGGTGAAGGGAGAAATTAATCTGTTGAGTGAGTAGTAGCTGTGGGGTAGGAATGTTGTTATTGTCTGGTAGAACACTGGAACCCTGACCATTAAGCAATAGCGCATCGATTTAAATATTAAATCTAGAATCTTGGTTTTGGCCTTGGTTAGGTGTTATGCAATTCTTAAGCTGACATAATTGCGAACTTGTTTTTGGATATGTGGCATGTGTGCTGACAGAATGAAGGTTGGAAGGTGCGAGAAAGTCATGGATTTGAATTTGATTGATCAGGAGTGACTATGGGTGATGGGTGTGGTTTCAAGAGTAATAAAACCACAATAGAAATTCTATTCCTCACTCTTTGCAAAACGACTCTTTGGGTGAGTGTTGAGACTTGAGACCCTCCTTATGGAACAGGAGCCTTGGCTAGATAAGGTAAAGACGTCTCTGTATTGTGTGGATGGTTGGGTTTATTAGGAATATTTTTTGAAACATGTTTAACCTTCATTTTGTTTTGCAGTGGCATATGCCAAAATTAGTATTTATTAATGTAGTAAATTGTAGTACACTTAGGCTCTGTAATTACTAGTGTTTCAGGGTTTTTTCTTTTTGTCTCCTTCTTGGTTCATTTTCTGTCTTCTGAAATCTACAATGAGGGTTTTGGGTGCCTGATTCTGATGCTATTATGCCATGTCCTCTGGAGTGTCTACCAGCATGAGGTATCTCGTGCCAGCACATTGAAGCTGGAGTTACGTCCTGATTGTGACAGTGACCACAGTGTGGCTTAAACTTAATCAGACATTTTAATCCCAAAATTGCCAGATGACTAGAAACTAGGGCATAATATATTCTGCTGATTCTGTAAAGATTGTTAAACTTTTCTTTTATTATTAAATTTTTATTAACTGTTCAATCTTGCATATCTGTTAATGAAATGTAAATTATTTGTTTGTACTTTATCATAACTTGTAGTGATAGTCTCATGATTATGTCTTGTTCTCTGTCTGTCTCTACATCTATTTATGTACCTACTGTATTAAAATCTATTTCTTGGTTTAATAATTGAGTGGGGGCCATGAGTCAAATTTATGTTATCACACTCTTATATCAGCCTTACAGCTGCCCATACTCTGTAGTGGCACTTATAGATGATTTGTATAATAACTAAATGCTAATATTGATAGGATTCATTATTACAGTCACCCAGGAGTAAGCAGTGACACATTCAATGCATCTTTTTTCAACTTTAATTCAACGTAACTACTGTATCACAATATTCTATTTAAAATGTCCTTCACGCCACTGTCATTTATTATGTTTGCCATAGCATGAAGAAATCAGGATTTTTTCCCATTCCCACAGAGTCGTCTAAATGCATGGACTACTGTCGCTTGTATAGCAGGCCACAAGAGAGAAATATTTTTCTTGTACCAATCCCTGAAAAGACCAAAAAAGTAAACAACTAATCATGTGAAATTCACTTTACATACTTGCATACCCATCAGTTCAGTTTAATCTAGGAGGGAAAAATATTCAAATATGTGAATTGCAATTTTAATATATAATTTTTACACAAATTTTTTTATCATCAAAGCAATTAATTCTTCAGCATTAATTTTTGAATCAATGCAGTAATTTAATATATACCTGTAATTTATGAAAGAAATATTTGTTTAAAAAAAACAAAATTAAGATTACATTATTCCTTTCACATTAATTAAAAATATATTTAAATGTAGGCTGCAATTCTGGAAGTCCGAATATCAAACAATACTTTTTAAAAAGTTAGCTCATGATATTGAAATTTTGGACAGAAATTTGAGGATTTTCCTAACGGCAAATGATTTCAGGCAATAAAATTACAGCAATTCATTCAGCAATTGAAAATGTTCATGTATTATATTTCTATCTCCTTTCCACCCACCTCACATACACAGCTCTCTTTGCTCCCATCTAAACATGGTGATAACCAGGTACTACACTATAAAGTAAAAGGTATACTGTGTTGGGTGCCTAATGATGATTTGATGCTTGGATTACTGCTTAAATGCAAAAGAACTGTAGAGGAGCACCAAACAGATTTTGGTAAACATAATTTAAAAATCCTTAAAATATATAATTAATTAAAAAGAAATTCTGATAACTTGAATAAAACTGCTAAATAAATAATAAAAAAACAACAAAAGAAATATAAACAATGTTCTCATCCATTACCTATTGTACTGTAGATGTACTTTTCTGTTTTCATCCAAAAATGCTTTATAGAACTGTGATAGTTCTTCTGCATTCACACTTTCTTCTCTGTCATTATTTTTTGCAGCTTTTATCTTGTTCACAAAGTCTTCTTTTTCCTAATAAGTATTCAAAGCAATAACATTAATTTAAAAAAAAAATAAATAAAACTTTAAAAAATCCAATATCTTTAAATATTATTATTAATATTACTCAAAATTTATCATGAAAGAAATCAACACAAGATGGATACTCAAGTTTGCCAACATAGGACTAAGACTTGTTAATATTAACAGAATGACTAATCAAACACAATGGTGTCTAATGAGTCTTAAGTGTTAACCAAGTCACAGACCAGCAAGAAAAGTATTATTTCATGTCTTGTCAGGGCCAGATTATCCTATATATCAAGGACCTATAAAAATACTTTCTTAAACTATGACCATGGTTTCTTATACAATAAAGATAAAAAATGTGCCAAATATAAAGAAAATGTTCATAATTCATGTAAATTCTGGGAGTAAATTCATCCACAAAGGGAAATAACTTGTTTATGCTTGTTAGATAAACTGACAAAGTAGTCCCAGGAGTAGGATCTACTACTATAATCTCAATATGACACCATCTAATATTAATAAAACAAAAGATAACTGTTTGTCAATCATAATACAAAACTAGCAAAATGTTTATGGTGTTATTACTATCACTATCAGAATCAATTTCTAATAAAACAAAAAGCAAAGACACTTTTTCCCAACCAGCCAGAACAAAACATATCCCTTTTATTGTTTTAATTTTGAGTTTAGTGCATGTACAAGTAATAGCCTGCCATCATCATTTTAAAAAATGCATTGTTGTCACATTTGCTTCATTCGCAGGCAACAAAATGTTAGTGCTAAAATATTACAATTGTTCATTGGAAACATTAGTAAATGTCTTCACAAACATACTAAACCAATGAGAACTGATACATACAGAAGGAAAAAAAAGTAAAATAATAAACAAGCTTTGTCTCACTTGTATACCTTGAAGAACTTAGTGTTATGTTTTGACCAGAAATCCTGGTTCCACTGTATAGTTTCTGCCTGTTGTTTGTAGAACTTGTATTCAATGCTGCTTTCATCAGGATGGTCTGGGAACTTCACTGGACGAATGTTAGAGACTGGATCTGGTGGTCCAATCCAAATTTTGTCATTTGAAGATGGTGCTTCTGCTTCTATTCTGAATTTTTCCTTAAACAAATATTTAAAGTGAATTAAACAATAGCCTACTATTTTGTAAATTCCACAAACAATGTAGCAGTTTCTAGGAGAGTGGTAAATTAAAGCAGAAAATCGATCAGTTGGTCACCATTTTAATTAAGGAAATAAAGTCAATACAAATGATAGTCATTCCATTTCTGACACCGGTTTAACGCGGCCCATTTAGTGATTATAGTATAGCAAAAGTAAATACAATTATTTTAAAATAGCTTACTTATATTTCATACAATTAACAACTTTATGATAAAAAACCATGTTTTGAAGTCTTTAAGAAAAAGCAACAAGTAGGCCTAAACATTGCAATTTGAGAAAACTCACGTCTTTAGCTTTTGTTACTCGTGCGGATAACAGTCGTGAATTATATAAGCCATGTATTTGTTGACAGCGCTGGCATAAATGTAGAAAAGGTTTTGCAACGGATTGCAACATTAATGACATGCATTTGACATCAGCATAAAATAAGTACGAGGACGCAAGAATAACTTCTTGTCAGTAAGTATAGTACTTTAGTAGTAATGTCACTAGACAGTATATTTTGCATTCTGGGTAGTATTTTAAAAAGTAGTATCAGAAAGTAAATGAAAACACAACAAACAGTTAACAAATACTCTCTATGTTTTGAATAATTCAAATTTATAGATATATACACATGCATCTCTAGGTATAAATAATCTTTAAAAAAAAGTTAATGATTTGATAAAGTGATCTTTCCGTACCCCAAAATTACAGTTATATTAATCAGTAAAGCAGATTACAAATACTTGTATAGTCAATTATAAGCTAATATTTATTGCCAAACATCCAATGATAACCGTAGCAGAGAAGGAAAAGATAAATATCATTGCATATTACCTTAAAATACTACTATTAATTAAAAACCAAATATATACCTAAATGATCAAACAAAATCTGTTAATACAAATTGAAACACGGGAGAGCACTCTAAATTTTTAAAGCTTCGTTTACGAAGACCATCCGAAACTAAGTTGTTTTTTCCTACTGCGTACAATTTTTCTTTCATTAAAAAAAAAAAAAATGCGACGAGTAAGTCTAGTTAAAACTTAGAAAGAATGGTATACATGTATATTTATTTTCGTCATACATCTCATTCTGAAGATCTTAGAAATATATCATTACTATTTTATTTTTGGATACGTCAGTGCATTGTTGTCTTGTAATTTTCCACAACTAGCTGCTGGATAAAAAATATATTACAATTATTCATCTTTTGTTTATAGTGCAGTAGGTTAAAACAGAAATATGTAAATGGCCTTTCTTTGGAATCGATTCTTCGGTCATGGTTCTGAAAGGAAGACAAAAAAAGATCGGAACGGTCCTCGCCGTTGTCCTCGCCGTAGCGGTCATGTATCTGTGTGCATCGGTGAAGAACTTCTAGTTTGGGGAGGCTACAAGGTAATTTTAATATACATATACTGAATTGCCATAAGTAAGAGGATCATTTTGTTAATTAATCATCCTGTTAAAGTATAAGTATTTTTAAAAATTAAAACATTTGTTGACATTTAATGATTTATACATATAAAAATATTTGCTTGAACATAAAGGAAAATAATTAATGTTAAAATATTACATACATGAGCAATACAAACCCTAATGAATCTCATTAAATTATACTTGACATTTAGTATAACATTTATTGTCCCCAGAGTTACATCTGGGCTGGCAGTAAACCAAACTTGATTAATTTGAAATTATAGAGGCCTATAAATCTATTCCCTCCACACTATCTATCTATCTATCTATCTATCTATCTATCTATCTATCTATCTATCTATCTATCTTGTTGACCATTGGGGCACCACTGATGACCTGACAACCAGTTCCCCCCATTGCATTCTGTTCTCTACTAATCTTAATGTATTGCTCAATTTCAGTCCTGTCCACTCTGAGAGATGTTATCTTCCCATCTTTTCCTCTGTCTTCCTCTTCTTCAACTACCTTGTACAGTACCTTGCATGTATCTTGGCAAGGCCTATTATCATGTGAAATGCCCATATCATTTCATTTCATTTTGCGTTTTTCACAATGGCCAATAGCTCTTCATAGGGCCCAATGGATTGCCTAATTCTGTTTCCCATTTCTTCATTTGTGACATGATCGCTGTATGAAATGCCAAGCAACTTTCAAAAGCATCTCATTTCAGTAGCTTGTATCCTCCTTTCGAGATCCACTGTGAGGGTCCATGACTCACAGGCATATAAAAACACAGATACAACCAAGGAATGCATGTCTGATCTTTGAGCTGACTGAGATGTTTCTGTCTTTCCAATGTGTTTAGCCTTGCCATTGCTGTTATTGTCAGCACAATCCTGGACAATATTTCTGGTTTTGATCCCTTGTCTGTCATGATGGCTCCTAAGTACTTGAATTTATTAACTATATCCAGTTTCTGATCACCAATCATGATGTCCTTGCCATTGCCACTGGCGTTGTTGGTCATCAATTTGGTCTTCTCTGCACTGATTTCCATACCAAAAGCAGTAGCTGTCCTGTCTAGTTTTTCCACTGACTGAGTTAGCTCCTCCTCATTTCCTGCAAAGCCATCAATGTCATCAGCAAAGTGTACATTCGTTATTGTTCTGCCTCCAGTACTGACAGTTCCTTCATGGTCTTCCAGAATCTGTCATGATTTTTTCAAGGAAGATATTAGAGAATAGTGAAAGTAAGCAGCCTTGTCTGACTCCCACTGTTGTCCTGAACCAATCTCCTAATTGGCCATTGAAGCAGACTGCACTGGTGGCCTTGCTGTAAAGGCTTTCTATGACTTTGATCAGGTTGGCATTGATGTTGTAAGTTTCATGGTCGACCAAAGGGCTGTATGCTATACCCTTCAAGTGCCTTCTTAAAATCTATAAAGACATGATAAAGGTCTTGTTGGTGCTGGAGGTCTCAGATTACAAATCTGTTCAGTTGTGCTTTGCCCTGGTCTGAAGTCTGCATGTTCTTCAGCTATGATTTCCTCTGCTTGCAGCTTCAGTCTGTTTTAGCATGACTTTACTTGGGTGGCATATAAGACTTATCATACGATAGTTCTGATATTCCTGCAAATTGCCTTTTTTGAGAGTTATTAGGAGTGACTGAGTCCATAGTGTTGGCCATTCCTCTGTCTGCCAGATATTATTGCAGATTGTTAGTAGGGCACTTATTATGGCTTCTCTCCCTTCCTGGACTAGTTCTGCAGGGATGCTGTCGATTCATGATGCTGCCTTCCCCTTTTTCAGTGATTTCTCTGCAGTCTCTACTTTTTCTCGGAGGATGGGGTAGTTGTCATTGTTGGTCACTGGTGGGGTGTTGAGTATGTCTGGGTCCCATATAAGTCTGTGGTTGTATAGGTCTGAGCAGTATTATGTCCATCTCTTAAGAATGTCTTGATCTTCCGTAAGACAATTCCCTCCACTATCTTGAATGGAGGAGGAGCCTCCTAGTTTTACACTGGTCAGAGCTTTCACCAGTTAGTATGCTTTTTTGCTATTATTTTTCTTTAGATTATTTTCTGTGTATCTTTACACTGGTCTTCAATCCATGTCTCCTTTGCCCTTTTCATGCTTTTCTTGAAATCTGATTAATTTTCCTATATTGTTTCGCTCCTTCTACTTCTGATTTCTTCTTCTTTAGCTCTCGACACTTGTCCCACAGATCAAGGATATCAGCTGTAATCCAAGGTTTCTTTGCTCATCACTGTTTGCCAAAGATTTCATTGGCTGTTTGGATAACTGCGGTGTTAAATATGTCAATCAGTGTGTCTGCATCTGTATTCTCTGCACTAAGAAGTAACAATAGTGCAAATTTTCCTCCTATCCTCGTTTGGAAGGCTTCCAATACCTCTGGGTCTTTTATCTTGTCAAGGTTGAACTTGATTCTTGTGGGGCCCTGCTTGTTGACTTTCTTTAGACGTAGTCGGAGGGTCATCATCACTAAGTCATGGTCATTTCCAATGTCTGCTCCTGGGAAGCTTCATGTCTTGGAATGTTTACACTGGTATGGAAACGCTTCTTCATCATGATATAATCAATCTGATTACACCTTATTAAAACAATTTTAAATTCTGTATAAATCAGTATTTTAATTTGTAAAGTATTTCTGCAAAACTTAATTGTAAACTGTGTAGATGTTTTGATATATAATTTATGTAAAATACACATAAGCACAGCACACACGTATATTTTTAATATAAAATGAATTAATATTTTTAAAATTGTCAGAAACACATTAGAGTCTATTTTAAATTATATTGTTCATTAAGAGTAAATCATACTTTTTTCTTTCAAGGCGGCGACAGTATTTGGAGATACCGACAAGTACTTGCCCAAAAAAGATTTATGGGTGTATGATTCTATCCTTGACTGCTGGTAAACTTTGTTGTTGTTGTTGTAAATCTTATGGATAAATATTGAATATATTTTATTTTATAACCTGCTTTTATTATTTTTTATATTTAAAACTAATATCATTCATACATTATGTGTGTGTTCTGAGTATATAAGACTAAGACTAAGAGTGTTGTTTAAATTCTAGAATTTAGTTCCCAGAAATTTAAAAAAAAATATTTCTCTAATAAAACTATTCTATAATACTTTAAGACAGTATACTTGAAAATATAACAAACAAACATTAATCATTTATATTTGTTTATAAGATTTCTTTTCTTCAAAAAGTGTACTTTGTTCATAGTTTTATTTAATTTATTTTGATGTTTGTTATTAATTAAGAGTATTCTAATTTTCTGGAATACAAAAGGATGTTTCATGGAATCTGTGATATTATTTCTGCTTCTGAAAATGTTATTTTGCATCTTCTCAAGATAAACTGTTGCATTTTAATGTACCAATTTTAAAAACAAAATATTAACTGTCAATTCACATATAAATTTTTAAAAAGTGTATGTACACTTATGTATTTTTTATTTTTAGCATCTTCTACTTTTGGGCAGTTCTACATGTAGTTACCTTATTTAGTATATTCTATTTTGGGGTATTACATATTGTTATTTAAGTATTTTCAGTTTTAGAATAATTTATAAATTTATCTTATTCCTAATCACTGTTTTAATTCAGTACATTTTGTTATATTTAGTACCTTCTTTTTTTGACAATTACTTATTGGTCAGCACACGTAGTTATACATTATCTTTTACTTTGGAACAGTAAATGTAATTTTCTTAAATTAGCTAAATTGATTAGTAGTAGTGCCTGGGCTAAGCCACAAAATCTCAGGCATAATAGCTAGCTTATTTGTTATTGTAGAGAAAAAGAATTCATTTCGAGTGCTTTGTTCTTTTTCAATTTCATGCAACCTGGGTAATTTGAATACCTCAATTTGCACACATTTTACATTAGCCCTTGTGCAAGTAAGTACTTCTTGTATCCCATAAGCTATAGAACTTATTTGTAGAAGGGGATTTGTCAGTAGGAACCTAGAAAAGAATTTAATATAGATTCATGAATTTGTACCAGAAATAAAATTATTACTTTAAAATCTATTTATTTGAACGCATTGATACTATGACCATACCTTCACATGAGTAATTTATATTAATGAGTTTGCAATTCTCTTTTAAAGAGTACCTAATGTTTATTTTAAATGCAAATATTTACTGATGATTTTTATAACTAGGTCAACTGAGTTATCAAGATGGATTACTACTACTACAGTACTAGTTTGATGATTTAATAACTTTAAAAAATGAATAAATAAGCATTTCTCATTCAACAGCTAATTTATTTATTTGTTCTATCACTTATCAGTACACCTAGTTTTTGCATGCGTACATCAACTGTTGTCTACATCTGATGACATTTGAATGTGTTTATTTCTAGGCACTTAAAAAAGTCTTCTGGACAGTGGCCTCCAGGTACCTCAGGAGCTAGCTGTGTTCTCTTGATACCATATCTGTATGTCATTGGAGGGCACACAGATGACGGTCATGTTGGTCATGTTTATCGTCTGCATCTTAGAAAACTTATCTGGGAAGAAGTTATAACTTCAGAGCCTGGGCTTAGTCCTTGCGACAAATTTGCAACATGGGTTTATGAAGAAAGGTAATATTAACTTGCAACTAGAATAGAATGATAGATAAGCAGTATTACATTTTGTTTTCTTTTTTACCGATGTACAATTAAAATAATTTTGGCTTTCTTACTTTTTTAAAGTAAACTGTATTTAGATTATTGAAATGAAGGGGAACAAAACTGCAACAATTCAATTATGCCAGATCCAATAATAAATAACTGGGGGGGGGCATTAGGCCGGACTGGAATACTAGCTATCCTGTATTTGGCCTAAAGGCTGGACTTTGCCGACCCCTGCCTTAGAGCATAGATATCCAAACTAACCTTGTCATCAGAATGTTAGGTATCCAACCTGACTTTGTCATTGAGCATGAGGTACTAGATGGATGGCACATCACCTGATCTAGGAGTGAATTTCTTAGCTATTACTGGTGCAAAGTGTACATTTCGTCTAACAAAATAGAGCATGGGTTTGGACTACCACTAATGGTACTTAGTCTGGTCTGTTTTTCCGGTCCTTGGTCAGTGATTCCATTAGAAATTAACAGTTTAGTTCATGTCTCATTGTCATAGTCTAAAAATAAAATTTTAATGAAGCTTCAGTTGTAAATTGCATTTTTACTAAGTCTAGTTCATTTCAGCAAAGATATATTCCCTAAGTTAAAATGAATTTCAACAATCTAGTCACATGTGCAAATGCATGAGTATGGTAAAAAATAATTAAAAATAATCAGAAGATTTTAAGAGTAATATTCCAGACTAAATTAAAATGTCTTGCAGTTATTTTGTGATAGCAAATTACTCAGATGTGTAGAGAACATTAGATATTATTTTTGAGCTAATATCTAAAAATTATTATTACAACGCACGCACGCACGCACGCACAGGAAATAAAAATCGAACAAAACCCCTAACCTAATGCTACACTTTTATTCATTATTTTCAGTATTTATTGTTAGTAATTATTTTTTTTTATGCTACTGTTCATAGAATATATTGTTTTGGTGGATATGGAATGGATCAACATGGAAATGGCCAATTTCAAGAAGATTTCAGTGAAACGGTAAGTGCTAGTATCATTTCTGACACAGTGGTGTGAATTGTGGTGATTTCATTGGTCACAACTTTCCTGCAGTTATTAACTTAAATTTCCAGCCAATAAATAAGGTGGTGGTTGTGGTTGCATTGGGTTCCTTCCTTTCCAGAGCATGAATGGGGCCTTTCATCTTGGGATGTTCTTGGCCCAGCATTGTTGGTGGTGATGATTCTGTTAGAGCTTCCTACCTCCATAGTACTTGTTTGGGGTCTTTTGTCTTAGGATGCTCTTGGTCTGGTACATTCTGGAGAGACTTGGTTCCCCTCACTTTTGGGGTCCTGACTATATTCAGTATTGAAGTTCTCCCAAAGTGGGACACATCAGATGTTTTTGCTCGTTGTTAATGTAGGAGGTGCTTCCACCACTTTTGCTCTTGGGGAGGGGGAGAGGTGGGGGGAGAGGGAGGTGGAGGTGCCTTCTTGCTGTGTGCATCCTTTGCAAAGTATGTCTGGCTGGCAAAGGTGGACTCCAAACCCAGTCATCTGTGGGCTGGGGTTGTGGTTGTTGTTGTTGTCATTCCTGGCAGTGGTGTTGTAGCCATTCCTGATGTTATTTGAGAGTGAGGAGGGGTTGTCTTACAGAACCCAGGCTAGTAACACACCAGATCTATATCTAGTGTGTACATGTGCCCGAGTCGTTCAACCTCCCGGCCTCCTCACTGGTGACTGTTGTTGTTGTTGCTGTTGGCGTGGCTATCCCCGGTGTCTGTTGGGATGTCTGAAGGTGGTCGTTGGTGGCCAATATAAATGGTTGAGCAACAGCTGAATTATATTGACCATTGACTGTATTTTTGCTCTCTGAAAAATGACCACTATAGGTCACATGTATTCAATTTAAGTATTGGTAGGGTTCATTTGAATATATTTGGTGTGATAAATGATGTTAAGCTTGCATGGAACCTCGTATTTTATTACATTAAAATTACTTTTTTTCCTCTATGTATTCCTCATTCTTGTAATAAAGAGAAATGTGGAAGCATGTGGATTGCATACCCACCAATTGAATCATTGGACAGGATGTATAGCTAAATTGCAGACACCCTCTTTTTATTGACCTGGTAATGCTTAAGTCATATTAGATGGTCAGTGCATTTATGATCACTGTACAAGGTGAATGACTTAATTTGTAAGTAGGTACAGTAAGTTATTGGGTTTAGCAAACTTAAAATTTGTGATCAGACTCTTTTCCTATAAGGATGAAAATTAATTAAAATTTTTGTTATAATTTTTATTTTGATTTATGGGACATGAAAAAGTTTCTCTTCAGACTTATTGTGCTAATAAGCTCTCTGACAGCTTTACTTTCTTTACTGCAGGGGGTAAATAGAGCAGTAGAAATGGATTGGTGTGGACATTTAAACAGTTCTTTTCTCTTCATTTTGTTTATTAGTGGCTGAGAGGCTGGAAGAACCATGTCATGGTGCTGGACACTGTTACCTGTACTTGGAACAACCCACTCTGCAAGGTAAAGCTGTCTTAGGAATGTTCATTAATTGGCTTTCTGTCAATTCTTAGATCCTATACAGTTATATACTTCATTTAGATGATCCATTTGCATTAGTCTTTTAATCTGATTAAGGTCTGGCAACTGGTTTTTAATTTTCATCCAAACAGGCGAATGGGTGTGACATTTTTGTTGGGGGAATGGAGACAGGTTAATTTATCTGCTACTCCAGGTTTCCCATAACCATAAGTTAGATCCACAAATGATAGATCTGTCTGGTTGGTTAAATGTGTTGGATAGATTGAAGGAAAGATAGTACAGAATAGAAGAATGATAGCTGAGAGTAATAACCTTAACTCCCCTCTCAATACATACAGGGCTATTTAATTAACAAACTGACAACCTAACAAGGAAGTGAGTCATAAAACCACATCAACATGAGCAATCTAAATATCAAACATACTTAAGAAAAATATATAAATACAGACTGTCAGTTATGAAGAACAATTAACTGAATGAAAAGGAATACTAAGAGTAATTAAAGTTTGTTTAATCACAACTATATGAATATTTCAAAAATAAGAGAAGAGTTTTAAGAAGCTGAAACTGAAGATTGCATTGTCAACTTGGTGGACTTCATCCTGGTTTTAACAGTGGATGGCAGATATGGGGGTCCAGTCGAACTATGTTTGATCCAGACCTGTGGTTTGATCAAGCCAAGCATTGCTTTTATGACCCAGCACCAGTTAAAGGGTCCAAAAGTGTATGATAAAGTCCGAGTTGCAGCGAGAAGCACAGGGACTTAGAATCTGCTAGCATGTGTTCCCTGACAGACAACTCAACACACAGTATCATATCCAATAATACACTGAGATGATTAGTTTACAAAGGAATATGATTATAGGCTAAAGAATACAAATATATGTAAGACTTAATATTTAAAGATATAGGCTAAAGAATAAAAATATATGTAAGACTTCATATTCAAAGATATAAGCTAAAGAATAAAAATAATGTAAGACTTAATATTCACAGATATAGGCTAAAGAATAAAAATAATGTAAGACTTAATATTCACAGATATAGGCTAAAGAATAAAAATATATATAAAACTGAATATATTTAATGGCAAAAGTACACATATTCTGCATGTTTATGTTCTGCATTATGGTAAAAAAGTGAATAGCTCATATAAAGTTATATGTATTCTTATTTGGATGAGTTGGGAGTACCACATATATCTGGCCTCCAAAGTTCCCTCTAATATTTTTCCTGTGAGTATGGAACTTTTTCCTGTGCGCATGGAACTGACGGTTGTTTGAGCTTGCTACCTAAACTTGTGCACAGAATTTTGAAACTGCTGTGTCAGCATTTTCTAATGAGCTGTGTGGCTGTGAAACCTTAGAGGGAACATTGCTTGCCTCTCTAATTGATCAGTGCTGGTCTTTCCGGTCTAAGGCTACCTAATTATGCATTCCTCCCAAATGATCAAGCAGTGCTCTGAGTGTACAGTTTCAGGTAGGGTAGAATAGTTAATTATAACCCATTCCAGACAACAGGGTAGTGGTGATCGCTTCTTATATAAGTAGTATTTGAGGTAGACTATTGTTAGTTCAAGATGGAAGTGTGGCAACACAATGCCATTATGTGACAATCGGAAGATAATTTTCTGCTCTCTCAGAAGCCAGAAGCATTTGAGTCATTTATGGCTGGTTGCCTCCTGAACCAATTTTGTCGTCTAGTGAAAAAAACCACTCTGTGTCCAAACTTTAAAAGTGTAAAAATCTTTATTAAAAGAGTAGTTCCAGACACTCTAAGCAGTAATACTATCTCTAGCTGTGATCCTATCCCTAGTTGATATTTATTTATTAACTTTAAAAGTTAAAATCATATGACAGACATCCAAATTAGAAGATACAATGTTATGCTTGGCTGAATCAAATGATTTCACCTTTCAAATATGTTGAAGATTCCTTGCTGTGTCCTCTGTTTGTGTGAAAGTGAAAACCAGCTGCCTTGAGAAAGATAAATATGGGTTTTTTTTTTAGAAATGTTATTTTCTTTGTTAAATGTATATTTCTTTTCTGATAATTATTTTTATGAATATATATATGCTGCTTTTAAAGGTAAATTCTGGTCCAGCCATGTTGCAAGGTGTGATGACAACTTTAGTGGTGAAATGAGTGACTACTAATATTAGGATATTTATTTATTTTTTAAAAAACTATTTAAAGATTTTGATCTCCAAGTTTTCATGCACTTTTATTCAGTGCCTTATGATTGCTACTCATATTCATCCATTTCTTTAACTGCAGTCTAGTCAGCACAAATTGCGTTAGAACTCTGTTGTTTGCAAGACAAATAAAATGGTTAGATACAACTTTAATCACAACTTTGACAACAAACACAGCTTTACAGTATTCTTAGTTTCCAACTCAGATTAAATTTCTGTTACTAAAATTCTGTTTGAATAGTAATAGTATGTGAATAAATTATATTATTTTTCACTTAATTTTATTTGCATCAAAACATTCTGACAGATAAATGGTTTTTATAATATGCTATCTTTGATTACCACTAAAATGTATAATTCATTATCAGACTGTGGACCAAAATCTTCATAGTAGGATTGGTAGCAGTGGCCTCATTAAAGGCTTTCATCACTCTAAGTGATTTTAAAAAAATCAATATGTGATTTATCTTCATCAGTATGTGATTTATCTCCATTATTATGTGACATCAATCTCCATTAACATGTGATTTATCTCCATCAGTATGCAAATTCCTTCATCTGTATGTGAGTTATCTCCTAGTATTTTTATCTCCATCAGTAAATGAGTTTTTCAGCTGTCAGTCATAAAAACCAAACAGACAAACCGAATGGATGTCAATGCAGCACTTTGTCTCTCTATGTGGATTTGCTCTTTTTGAACCTATCTGGAAGATGAATTAAGTAAGTTTTACAAAATATATATCATGAACAAGCATTTTCATCTTATTTATCTTTAAAAGTAAATATTGTTGAACTAATGGCCGAAATATATTTATTATTCTTATTTTAAGCCAGTTATGGTTACTTAGAATATTCTTTCTATTTTTAACTTGTGTCTGGATTTCAACAACATACAAATATGAAAATATATGAAAATAGCTATGCACAGTTTTTATTGTTATTGTGTATCCAGATTTCTATAAACATACAAATGTAAATAATATTCTTAAGCACTCGCAAGAACTGAATACAGGAAAGGAATTATTAATTCACACACTTTTATTTTAATAAATTGGTAAGAATTTTGGCACTGTATTTCAGTTTTTAGCAGTTGAGAGAGTAAAATGATAGTCCCATTTGTAAGCAATTGTCAAGAGGGGCATCTGTAAATGAAGATCTGTATTTTAACTTTATTATGCTCATCATTAAAAACAGTTCACAAAGATAAATGGAATCCCCTACGCAATCAGTGTGGCCCTTTTCATTCCTATGCAATCATTAGAGTGTGGTACTTTTATTCATATGCCTTGTCATTAGGTATGGTACTTCTCATTCAGAATGTGTATTGATATTAGGGTGTATTATTTCTCATCCACTTGTATTGTCATTTGGATATATTACTTCTCATCCATGTGTATTGTCTGTCATTAGGATGTATTCTTATCCTTGTGTTTTGTCATTCGTGTGATTTCCCATCCATGTGTATTGTCATTTGGGTGTATTACTTCTCATCCATGTGTATTGTCTGTCGTTAGGATGTATTCTTATCCTTGTGTTTTGTCATTCGTGTGATTTTCCATCCATGTGTATTGTCATTTGGGTGTATTACTTCTCATCCATGTTGTAAGCCTAATGGGATGTTATAATGCTAGCCCTGCACCAGCCCTGGCATGAAGGGGTTTACCTATGTAAAATTAATTATTTAATAATTTTATCCAAAAAATCCCTGACTTACAAGCCAACCATGGTCTAGGGGAAGAAATATCTTCCTATCCCTATCTAAGTCTCATGTGGCTCAAACCCTCTAATTAGGCCATGATTCTAGGAAGATTATAAACTGATATTAAGCTATTGATGTAACTGACGAACTTGTCACATGAAGTACACAGCACGAAGTTATAAAACAATAAACCAAAGAGTACAAAATCAGTACTTTAATTTAATGCAATAAATGCACAATAGTATAACCAAACAAATACAAATGTAATAATTGTAATGATAGAAAAATGTAAATGTAATTTATTGTATTCTATCTAATTTAAAGTTCCATAACCTACGTACAAGTTCTTGTCTTAGCTGCTCTCGACATTTCAGCACAAAGGAAAGTACAAATGAATAAAATCCACTGTCTCAGGCATTCTTAGATAACTAAATTAAAGATCAACTATTATCATTGAAATTATTATCATGCTTACCCAAACCTCCACCTTCATGGCTTTATTGGTATTGGGAGAGAAACGATTGTGGACTACCTTCTAATGGATTAATGGCCGCTTACTTGAAATCCAACTATGCACAAGAATTTCACTTCCAGTGAATTATATCCAACTTTACACACAGTAATCCAAACATTTAAAATACATTCCCAGTGATTTCTACAGCCCCCAGTAATACAATTTTAGCAATATTCACTCCCAGTGAATTTGCTGCACACAGAAATCCTACTCTAATGAAATTCACTCCCAGTGCAATTTCCTAATGGAGTCTTTGGAATCTGGATGCCATGGCAGATTAAATCCAGACTTCAGAGGGCTGATGCATATATAGTCAATCTAGACATCCCACCGCGGTCTGGCTTACATGGGGCCCTAAATAATGATGATACATGGATTTCTCCACTTTATGGCAGCTTGACTAATGGCTTGCTTGCTGACTGCAGTCATAAACCCTCACCTCAGCACATGAAAAAGATCACACAGCTAGTACAAGTACAAAGGTCTGTTTGTGTACTAGCTGCCCTCAACTCTGTGACATAAAGAATAAAAAATATAGTTTAAAGTTTGAGAAAATACACAAATATTTCAAAATGTGATATTATTGATTGATCATTTGAAATGTTGACAATGCTAACCTAATAAAAAAATACTATTAGAAAAAATATAGCAGGGGAGTAATTTTGTCACACATGTGTATTGTCTTTTGGATGTATTACTTCTCATTCATGTGTATTGTCTTTTGGGTATATTATTTTTCATTCATGTAAGTATGAATGATGTGCTCTGCCAGGTATCATGGCATTGTAGTTGCTTGCCTGTCAGTTTATTTCATGTTTTACCTGCCACCACGAGGCTGTGTATTCTTTCCCCAATTTGTTGCTGTTCAGGTTTTTAAAAAAAAATGTATTATTAGAATCAGGAACATATATTCACCTTCTGCTCCTTATCAATTTATTTAATTACCTGTCATTCAGGGGCATTATCCTCTTCCTCGAGCAGCACATGCAGCTGCATTGGTTGATGACAGAGTATATATCTTTGGTGGGCGCCATGTACAACAGCGCTTAAATGATCTTCACTGTCTTGATCTCAAGTCTTTGACCTGGAGTGGAGAGTATGTACCAGATTTTCTCTTTCTTTTACAAATAAATGTGTGTATTTATCTTTAGAATATGTTCACCGATCTAGTACCTACTGAGTAGTGGTGTTCTTGTTGTAAAAGATGCCAGCTTCGATGTGGCAGTCTTAATTTTGATATCATATGCATGGACATTAAATTTCACCTTCACTGTGGACTGGTTTACCATGTCAAGTTTACCATCCAAAGTTAATTTCAAGCTCTAAAAGTGTACAGCTCATTCACATAATCACATGCATAAATTGGGAACTCTTGTCTGTGTTTTTTTAATGTTTTTGCTTATAAAGAGCTCTTCACATATTTCTTTCTGTGTTTAACATGTCGAGAACTCTTGTTTGTATTATTCTCTTTTTAATTGCAGGGAACTTTAACAATATTTTGTATGTTTTACAAGTCGAGAACTCTTGTTTGTATTATTCTCTTTTTAATTGCAGGGAACTTTAACAATATTTTGTATGTTTTACATGTTGAGAACTCTTGTTTGTATTTTTCTCTTTTTAATTGCAGGGAACTTTAACAATATTTTGTATGTTTTACATGTTGAGAACTCTTGTTTGTATTATTCTCTTTTTAATTGCAGGGAACTTTAACAATATTTTGTATGTTTTACATGTCGAGAACTCTTGTTTGCATTTTTCTGTTTTTAAATGCAGGGAATTTTAACATTTGTTAATTTGTGTTATATATATATATATATGGAATTTTACCCTCTTTTTATTTTATAATGTTTGTACCTGTAGAGAACTCTTGTTTGCATTTTTAAAAGTTTGTACATGTAGGGTTGTCTTGTTTGCACTTTTTAATGTACAATGTAGAACTCTTGTTTGAATTTTTAAATGTTTGTTCATTTGGGATCGCTTGTTTGCACTTTTTAATGTTTGTACAATGTAGGGAAATCTTGTTTGCATAAAGTTATGTTGTTGTGTTGTTAAAGTCAGCATTTTGTGTTTTGCAGATATGTAGTGAGACATAAAGTTATGTTGTGTTGTTAAAGTCAGTATTACATCGAAAGTGATAGAACATTGAGTGGTGCTCACTGATAAAGGTCATCAGAGGTTCCAGCAGATTACCACTGAAACAAATGATCTCCTTGACAGGATTAGTTTAATTATAAATATATTTAATTATTTAATGCTTCTTTACTTTATATATATTTCAGTTAAGTGTTTGAGGCCTTTATTTGAAAACCCACAAAACATTTTACAACCAATAGAGCAGTTGTTTTATTATGGTCGCTTATTATTGTACATCTATTCTTTCAATTGGACTTTGCACTCTCTTGTTTTTGAAACATTTTCCACTTAAAACAAATTTTAATGTCTCAACCACATCAGGAATTCATTTTTTAGAAACCTTTATTTTTGTATTTTTAAGTACATTTTGTTGTTCGGTAACAAATTCAATGTCTAACTTGCTTTGACGTGTCCTGCTGAGGTGCATCTTCTTTCATGTTTATTTTAATTTTATTATGCTGCACCTTCTAGGTGCTTTTAAGTGCTTAAACTATGGCCGCTAAGTTCAACAGTCATGAGCAGCTAGATAATGGGTGAGAGATCAACTGAGAAAAGTTCCATTAATTGAGACTGGTTTTGTAGTGGGAGTGATTTAAGAGTAAATGGTTTAAGGTGTATATACTGTATATCTGTCTCTGCCTTTCTCTTGACCCAATCAGGGCTGGCGTGGCAAAGGTTCGTGATACAGTTAATAGATATTATTCAGCTCACTTTCCACTCTCATAGCTTTTTCACTTGAATGTTAAACTAAATAGGATTGCTAGTGAATACAATTTGCATTGCATTTAAACCTCTTTACTTGTTTACTTTCTGAATGCTCTTATGAATGATTGTGTTCCTTAAAATGTTTTGTCATAGACTTACAACAGAAGGCCCTCAGCCTTGCGGTCGCTCGTGGCATTCTTTGTCTCCTGTCAATAAAGATCAACTTTTATTATTTGGTGGCTTTTCACAGGATGAAAAAACTTTGGGTAAGTCATGGAAAAATGTGTGTGTGCATGATACACCTTCAACAATGGGTCCCCAAAACACTGGGGTCCTCAAAATTTCAATATTTGAAAAAGCAAATGACATAAATGGGGTCCAGACAAAATCTTAGCTCAGTCTCCAGTTTTTCCTAATGCCTGTCAGTGTATGTATGGTGTACATCTACCTTTTCAAAACTATGTGCGTTTCATGACAGACTTGTGAGGATATGATTTTAGTGATGTCTTTCTATTTGCCCAATCACTAATGACGAGGCATTCAACAAACCAAAATGGCGGCCTAAGTTTATAACACCAATGTTCTTGCAGATGTTTCTGTTAAATAAAATAGCATGCCATTTTTTTAATATTAACACTTTTGTGAAGCTTGCAAAGTTTATTTTAGATGTAAATCATAGCATTGCAATTTCTGTTAACTATTCATGGGCTAGTAAAGAAGTATTGCTGAATTGTGTTCTTGTTCATAAGATAATGCAGACAACATCTTGTATTCTCTCTCTCATGTGCATACGTGTGTTTTGTGTGCGCATATTCACATATTTTTTTTAAAGTTTATGGTCAGATATCTGATGCATGGGATTTTACTGCTTTTATACTGTTTTGCAGGCTGATCTCTTTATGTTGCTTTTCTTGAAAAGTTTTTTAAAAAATGTATTATCTTTTATGCAGATGATGTATGGCTGTTGAGACTGAGTCTGCTTCAGTGGTCTCAAGTGACCAGTGGCAATGGTTATCCTCGGTTATGGCATACTGCCAATGTCACAGACTCTGGAAATGTCCTTGTGTTTGGTGGATGCATGAACAATATTTTAAGTCACCAAGAGGCATCGGTAAGAATTTTGAAAAATGCAATCTTTAATAGGGTCATATCTTGTAGTGTTTTCAGATTATACAGTTATTGCATTGAAAATAATTAATTTTTAATAATTCTGTCTTCAAGATTTACTGATTATTTACTTATTTTATTGAAAATTAATTTAATTTTTAATAACTAGAAAGAAATTTTATTATGCACTCTTTGGACTTAAAAGTTATAATGTAATTTCTGTAAGTAGATCATAAATGGCACACATTAATAAACTTTACACCTCTATGAATGACTCACAAGTCACATAAAGAAAACTCTTTTATTGCATACATGATAATAATTTAAAGTTTCATTTGCCTTGTATTGTTTGTGTGCCAAGGCTCAGAAAATTTCCCCTATTTCTTGTGAGTTGGTGAGTTGTCTTATAATAAAATTCTTGTGAGCGCAAGGCTAAGAAAATTCCCTACTCTTGCTTGTGAGTCAAGCTCAGAAAATTCCCTCCTTGTTTGTGAGTCAAGGTTAAGACACCACCCACCCACCCCACCCCAATTTTTTTATGAGTCTAGGTTCAGAAAATTCCCCTTATTTCTTTTGAGTCATAGTTCAGAAAATTCTCTCCATTTCTTGTGAGTCATTGCTCAGAAAATTCCCCCATGTTTCCTTTGAGTCAGGATTAAGAAAATTCTCCCTTATTTCTTGTGAGTCATTGCTCAGAAAATTTCAAACACCTATGTGCCTTGGTAGTCTTCAGTTTCGTCTTGGTATATGAAATTTTCTCACATTTTAATTAGAATATGTTTGTCATGACTATTTTTTGAAAGATGAGTATTTAATTTTAGAGAGATTTGTTGAGGTTTTCTCCAAGTTGTGTTATTTGATATGTGAATTTACACTTTCTGAAAAACAAAGTAAACTTTCAGAGCATTGGACATGAAACTGTATATTCTCATTGACTTCATTATGCAAGGTATGAAAAAGAAATGAGTCACATCTTTGAATAAAATTAAAAGCAAGCATAGAATTGAATAGCACAATAATTTACTGTGTTAAAGTTTAAAATATTTTCTTTCTTGACACATGTAGCAACTATTTAATTATTATAATAATTAATTAATTAGCAACTATGTGCACTCCTTATGGTTTGAAAATCAAAATAAATTGAAAAAAGTATCCTATTAGATTTTGCTTTGCATTCATGTATTAATTAAATTAAATGCTCCTCTCATTTTCAAAAATCGTTTTTCAATATCTACTAATAATTTATGTTCATGAACTTAGTGAGCCAGTCAACTTTTAGTTGGTTGTAGATATAAAATTTGTATGATTTACCCAGTGTCCCACGATTTACAAAATTTTACTTTAAACAAGAGTTATCACATCTCCATGCTTTTAAAATAAATATTTAGCACTCTATATTTTCTTATATTAATTGTACTTTCTTTGGTTATATTTGGACATATATTTGTTTTCTTTTTCATTCTGTCTTTTTGCGTGTGTGCATGGTTTGCAGCAGTTTTCAGAACAGATCATCAAGTTTCAGTTGCAGCCCAAACGATTGGAGAGGTAACTTGTACATTTTGATTATTTAGTATTTGATAACTGTTAAAAAAATATACCTGATACCAAATATATTTATTGAATGATAGTGTTTGATGATATATGGAAGTAAGAATGAGTATATGAACCAAAGTGTCATTTTGATAGTTTGGTGGCTTCACTCTTTCTTTGACGTAAGGAGTGATTGCCTTAGGAGATCCTTGCAATAACTAAAATTGGAAAATTTCTCATCTTGAATTGCTTTCAATTTATCGGAGATTTTTGCATATTCTGTATAGTTCAATGCATAAGAAAATTTTAATAAAAATAATAAAGAAGACAACTTAAAGGTAGTATTAAAACAACAATAATAAGCACATTACTGGGTATTTTTTTTTATATTTCATCAACAACTAGCAAAGCCACCTGACCAGTATCTTGTCTGAAATTTATTCTGTTAAAATTATTTTTTTAAATGTTGTTCCAGACTCACAAAGGAACAATATTTTATGCAAATAACTGTCAAAGAAATAATAATGATAATGATGATGATGATGATGATGATGATGATGATGATGATGATGATGATAATAATAATAGTTTTCCAATTTAAATTCTGTGTCCATCTGTGTGAAATGCTAATGCATTCTTGACCTTCTAGGACGTGGGACGCTATAGTGCCCAAGCACAACTTTCAAGCATCTGGGAGGTTTTTCAGTTGTAGGTATCCGTATGTGTGAAACACTAATGCGTCCTTGTCTGTAGAGCATGTAGGAGTTTTTTTTAGTGAGCTGGTATTTTCACAAGGCCAGCTTTATGTTGCAGTGTCACATTCATGAAACAAAGACATCATCAAAGTACTCATTTAAAAAACCTAACGTCAATGTCATTTGCTAAATGATGCTCAAATTTTCACTTGCAATATGATTTATAATATAAAAAAATTGGAATTTTTGGGAGTGAACCAGTATTTTCACATGGTCAGCTTTATTTTGCATTATCGTGTTCATGAAACAGAAACAACATCAAAGTACTCATTAAAAAAAAACAACGGTCAAGGTCATTTGCTAAATGATGCTTGAATTTTCACTCGCAACATGGCTTATAACCAAGCCTTCAAATAAACAAATTCATTTATGTTAATAATAATAATAATAATAATAATTAAAAACAATTTTTTAAATAACAATTTTTTGTGTGTGTTTCTATTACTTGGAACAGCAACATCAATGATTATTGCTGTTCTGTTAGACTCATTGTAGTTATCAATAAGTCTAACAAAATAGCAGCAATGATTGATGTTGTTGTTCCAAGTGATAGAAACATAAAAAGGAAAGAAAGTGAAAAAAAATGGAAAAATATCAGGATCTCAGTTTAGAAATCCAGAGACTGGAATGTAAAAGCAGAAGTGATCCTGTATTGATAGGAGCCTTGGGGAACATAACATCTGAGTTGGAAGGCCATTTGAATAAACTATCATGAAACCACAGACTCACCCCACTACTCAAAGCAGCTCTCTTTGGAAATGCCCACATCTTCTGTAAACCCTTGGATCTACCACAATCTTGGTAAGATTCCAAGACCTTGGTTCACAACCGACAGTCAACAGAAGTAAAATGTGGAAAAAGGCTGAATAATAATAATAATAATAATAAAAATTGAATTACATTTAAACAGTTAAAATTTCTTTAAAAGTTAAAGTTTATAAAACAAAAGAGCTAAAATTTTTTTTTAAATGTGAAACAATACACTGATGTCTCTGCTTTTGAATATGCTGTATCATACTTTTACTATATAAACACCGAAAAAATCTTCATGCGAATTGAGTTAATGGATCTAAGAAACTCTCTGGAAGTGAAGAGGTTAAATAAAATTTAAAATTCCTTTTAATTTATAAATGATATATAATTTAATGTTTACTAAGATAGACTCTATGTATGTTAAACCTTGAAAATAAAAATATGTACTGTTATTTCTGTTCTTGTGCTATCATTGTGCAACTGTCATAGCATTTTAATATTTGAAAATCCATTTTCATAGAATCTCGTTGGTATGTAAACTCATTTTATTCCAATTGCATTCACAGGATGTGCTTAGAGACAGTGTTTCTGCATGAAGAAAGGACGAAAAGTGAGTGGGAGTTATTGCCCTTAGACTTTCAGGTTTGGCTGGCAGAGAAAAGTGATGTAATGAAAGAGTGGTGTGCCCTTGATGAAGAGGCCAAGACGAAAATGGGTCAGCATATACTTAATGGGTTTACCAAGGTTTCAGATGGCCCGCCTCACAGCTAGCATGCATTAATATGCAAAATGAAAACTGTGATTTGCATTTTCGAAAGAATGAATTATGTAAAAATGTGTTTCATAAATATTGAAAAATATTTTAAAGGAAAAGTGCATTTTAAGGGCATTCATCTCTCACTTAAATATTAGGGCAGTTGGTTGGTACTTACTTCACCAGACAATGGCTGGTATAAAAAAAAAAGAAAGATTGATTTTCTTTTCAAGAGTCCATTGGTGTGGTCAAGAATTTGGAGAAAAGCTGTCAGCATAATATCCACCTGTTATAGGCATCAAGTGGGAAGTTAAGAGTGAATTTTGAGCAAAAAGTAGACAATACAGTATACATAAAATTTTACTTACCTGACATTCTGCAAGAATTAGAAGTCTACCCAACTGACCCAATGTTCATGTGTCACATATCAGTTTAATCTTTTTTTAGCAGTTGATTTGACTTGATACTAATTTTAAAATTTTAGTGATGTTTTGAAAGAGAAAATAGTGCAGCAGATCATTTTAATATGGTTGGACAAGACCTACAAAAATTGTTTTGCATATGCTCAATATTTTACCTCTTATATTTATACAGGAACTCAAGCAAGAGGTTCTAGATTGAAATTTTTGTCATTTTCATTTAGGGATCAATTAGAAACTTGTGAGAATGTCTAACGTAAGTCACTTTAAAAAGAAAAATATGCTCAGATCAAAAGCTAAAGAAATGTCTTGCTTAGATTTAGTCTTTTATTGTTTAAAACATGGGATAATGTGATGATAGCATTACAACTACATTTTGATTTTCAATCGATTTCCTTACAACATTTTATTATTTTCTAAATATTTGTTTTAATATTAAAACACTGCAAAATTATGTATATATGCAGGCGATGCTAGTTAGCTTTGTTGAAGACCAGTGAACAAACTTTCACTTTATTAGCATGTGTTAGGAAATTTTGTGTAAGAATATACTTTGTTTTTCTCAATTGTGGGACATTTTGCAGTATACAGAACTCATCATACCAAGATTATTGATCTTCAAAAATGTTATAAACATAGTTATTGATCTTAGAAACACTGTTATAAACATAGTTATTGATCTTAGAAACATTGTTATAAACATGACTATTGATTTTAGAAACACTGTTATAAACACTGCCACTGGGATTCCTGTTTAGAGACAAAATCCTTAAATGTGTGATTTGTATGCACTTTCATATGCAAAATCTTCACTATGCACAACTCATTTGAAGTATTCTGAAGGCAAGAGGGGAAGAACCATTTTATTATTATGCAATATGAAGTTCTTTGCAGTCAAATAATGGTTTGTTCAAATTTTGTAAATTCTCAGTAATAAAAATGTTGCCAAAAGAAAAGAGTGATTATTATTCAGCTCTGATAGATATAAACCACACACAGACAAACTTTTTGTATTATTAGTAAGACTCAATTTATTTGCTAGTGTGAAATGGTAGGTTGAAATTAAAATCCCTCTCAGGCCTCAATAAATCACAAATAAAAACTGAAGGCACACACTCACAGAGGCACATTCACACCTTAAAAGAATGATAAAATCGTTAATAATTCAAAAATAGTAACATTTATTTTTATAATTTCTATATTTTAGTGGTATGTCTTTTGCGCATGACACCAGTATAACAGAAAAAATGTTAGACGAAATGCTGTATAGATTAATGACTGTCATCTTCACTGAGAATATATTGCATTTTAATTTGACAAAATAAATAGCCATTATTATTGTAGCATACAACCAAGAGTCAATCTTTTGAAAGGAAAACATTTTATTAAATGCTTTAAGTTTAGCATTGCCTCTGAACCTCCACTTACCAACAAAACATAATAAAGGATACAGACATCTGTGTGGGTACTATGTACAAATAGTTCTGATTTCATGACAGAAAATAAATTATAATTATTATGATAGAATTTTAGTAAATAAATGAAAAGCATTATAATAAAAAAGTAATAAAATTATTGTTTGACTGATACTGTGTCATACTTTTAAAAGTTAGTGGAATCCTATGATAGTTATTAGTATGTGAATATTTTTATTTCACCTGTAGAAACCATGCATCTGTTTATATTCTAAAATAAAAAGTGCTCTTAATAATTATACTGTTATTCTTACAAGCTTGTATTGTGTAATATCTTCTGATTCCTTAACCAAACTAAAATAATTGTGACTCTGTTGCCTTTGATATTTGTGTCATAGTTGATTTGTTTGTCATAGTGGAAATGATACATATTTATTTAGAGATTGCTAAAAGTAATTCGTTTTGAACAATTCTTTCTCTTTGTTTTCACAAAAACGCAACACGCATGCATGCATGCACGTATACACACACATACACACACTGATCCTTTATGCATACACATGTACTTAGAACAGCCTTGTGGAATGTACATATACTGTGGATGCAAAAAAAAAAAAAAAATTAAAAAGCTAGTTATTTCCCTTTGACCAGGAATGTCATCTTGCATTAACGCATAATTATTTTTGCCGATAACTTATTAATTGACTTCAGTTTGAATTAATATTTTTATTTAATAGTGATCTTAGTGGACAAGATATGACAGTAAGGGTATTTGAAATTTTACAGTGTATTATCTTGAAGAATTCTGCAGTATTATATAATACGTTAATCCATTTTGACATGAACTGTAGGTAATAACAATATTTTTTCTATAGAATAGAATGAATTTCAAACAATGACCCCTATTTTAAAAACACTCCGTGTAGCAATGCTTTGAAAATAATATATAGATATACGAACCTGTGGTGAAATAATATTTCTTTGCCGTTAATCAGTAATACTATGACTTAACGCTTATGACCAGGGGAAAAAATATCGTAAAATACAAGCATTTAGTTCATCATACCCAGACTTTTTTGTTTTTGTTTTTGCCTTGTTCTTCTCGGAATTTCTAGTGTGTGCACGGGGCTTTTGCTCACATGCATGAGAATAAATTTGTCTAGTGTATGTTAACACGAAAATAAGTACATCAAAAATAGCAGACAAAGATCTTCAAGTGTTAATGGCGACACCGCCCGCCTGTCAAGATTAGTAGATAAAATGAACGCTCGCCTCAGGGTTTCACCTGGGAGGTGAGCTCTAGTTTTTCTCCATACTCGACTGACTACATTAGCTAATTTTAATTTACACAGTAACATTCTCACATCACCGCTCCAGCCTGATTCGGCAGCAAACTTTTAGTGGTCAATCGAGTACGTTTAAGGAAACATACATCTGTCATGACTGTTTGTTTGACCAACTACTACAACCAGCTATTGAATAAAACAAAAAGTACGACAGATGGGAACGTTTGTTTGACCAACTATTACAACCAGCTATTGAATAAAACAAAAAGTACGACAGATGGGAACGTTTGTTTGACCAACTACTACAACCAGCTATTGAATAAAACAAACAAATACGTCAAGAGGGAAGGTGTTAAAGCATAATGTCAGTGACCTCGTGACCTAATTCAGAAATTGTGTACAAGCAGTCAAGGTGTCTGGGTTTTGTGGGGGTCACAACTCTCGGCACAGAAACCCGATGTGTCATTAAAGAAAAAGTGATCTATATACGTCACTACGAAAGGTGATACACCTGGTGGGCTTTGGTTCACGCCACCCTGCACCATCATGCGTTGCAGATGACTACCTCGCTTGACTATAAAGTGTGATTCAGATCCTCCATTCAAGCCGTTTGAATGTACACAGTCTGTAAACAATGTGGTAGTTGTCGTCTGTGTGTCATGGTCTTTCTACATAATCTATAAACAATGTGGTAGTTGTCGTCTGTGTGTCATGGTCTTTCTACATAATCTATAAACAACGTGGTAGTTGTCGTTCGTGTGTCATGGTCTGTCTACATCATCTGTAAACAATATGATAACTGTGTGTCACGGCCTGTCTTAACAATCTGTAAACAATGCGATAGTTGTGTATCATGGTCTATGTACACAATCTGTAAACACCGTGATAGTTGTTCTTTGTGGTGTCATGGTCTGTCTACATAATCTATAAATAATATGGCATTTGTCTGCCATTTGCTCTGTCATGGTATAATAAGTATTGTACTGTACAATTTTGTTTGAACTTTTTGAATTTCACCAGTTCTATTCTTTTGGAATATATTTTACGGACTTTTTTCTGTATAAACTTTATTTCACAATACAATAATTCTAAAGTGTATTTCATTGACTTTTTTCTGTATAAACTTTATTTCACAATACAATACTTCTAAAGTGTATTTCATTGACTTTTTCTGTATAAACTTTATTTCACAATACAATATTTACAAAAGTGTATTCCATTGACATTTTTTGTATAAACTTTATTTCACAATACAATATTTCTAAAAGTGTATTTCATTGACTTTTTTGTATAAACTTTATTTCACAATACAATACTTAAAAGTGTATTTCAATGAATTGTTCTGTTGTGATGAAACTGCCATTGTTACACTGTACTGTTGTGACGAAACTGCCATTGTTACACTGTACTGTTGTACGAAACTGCCATTGTTACACTGTGCTGTTGTGACGAAACTACCATTGTTACACTGTGCTGTTGTGACGAAACTGCCATTGTTACACTGTGCTGTTGTGACGAAACTGCCATTGTTACACTGTACTGTTGTGACGAAACTGACATTGTTACACTGTACTGTTGTGAAGAAACTGACATTGTTACACTGTACTGTTATGACGAAACTGACATTGTTACACTGTGCTTTTGTGACGAAACTGCCATTGTTACACTGTACTGTTGTGACGAAACTGCCATTGTTACACTGTATTGCTCTGTGTCTAAATTGTATCTTTGTATAAGAACATTTTTTGTGTCTAAACTCCATGTATTTTCATGCACTTTTCTGTTTCTAAATTGTACTTATTTTTAAGAGAACAAATTGTGTCTAAACTGCCTCTATTTTAAGGTACTGTTTTGTTGACACTTGAACTAGTTTTGTATTAGTGGTAATTATTAAGTGTATTGTGTTGTCAGATTTGCACTTATTGCATTATTTAAAAATTAAAAAATAATCATAACTACCTACCAAAAACCGATCACCAATGACGCCCTCATTGTTGTTAATTACCTGTACATAAAATGGGGACACAGCAGCCATATACAACAAGAACAACATACACGATAACACGCAAAATACACGTACAAAACAATACGCAAACAGCACGTACTAAGTACAACACGCAAAACAACACCATAATACACAGACATTTAAAACAACGTGTACACAACACGCAAAATAACATGTAGGTCTACAAAACACAACACACGATACAAAGGAGGCGAGTGGGACAAAGTTTGAAGGTATTTTATTTAACAGACCAAGTCCAGTGCAAATGATTGGTTTACGGGCAGCTCACCCGCGTTTTCTCATTTAAATAATATAATTATTTATATGCACAGCACAGTTATATTCTAAACACAGTGTCATATAAATTATTTATAGGTTTTGAAATTTCACAATCTGTCGCTCTGTAGTTAACCAGCACGTCTGTTTTATGAAACGAACATTTGATAAGTAGCTTCTTTATGCAATGCGGGACATTGTGAAAGTTCATTTCTGTCACAGAATAAAGAAGGAAAATGAAGCGTTAAAATCTCACTCAGAAACACCCACACACCCACACCCACACACACTCGTGCGTATTATTACCACTCTCGGTTAGAGCAGATATTCCTATGTTTAACCATTTGCAGCGACAGCATTTATTTATGTATGTATAATGCAGTTAGATTATTAAAATTTTATTTTTCTACATCTGTAATCCATTTCGTCCAGTCAATCTGCAAAGTTCAACATTCAAGCAGAAGTAGCTAGCTAGACCTTTATCTGGTCGTACATTTTTCTCTTCACAGGACAAACTTCATATGCCATTCTACCCACAAGCGCAGCTTAATAATCGAGTACATTTTGACCTGTCACTAGCCTAACGTGTTTAGGAAGTTTTCCATGAAAACAACTATACACTGTTGTAGAAACAGCTAGGTCGTACTTTAAGTTGGGTCAGTTACGCGTCGACGCCATCCGCCATGATTTGTGTGTGTGTGTGTGTCTCAGAAATATGAATAAAAGCATTGCAAGTTGAAGTGGAAAGTAAAAAAGTATATAAACAGAGTGGGTACTCCAAGCAAGGAACAATTATATTCAATTTAAAAGAAGACCACCCATCCACCCCCTTCCCGAATAATATAAAGTAAGCACGTTTTGATGAAACACACTGAGGAAACCGGAATCCGAAACGGCTAACACAATGAGTCGGCGCAAATGAACGACACTAGTTCTTCTAAAACTAATTTCCTTGGGTTACACACTGACGAAAGAAAGTTTCTCGTTCTTTTTTTTTTTTTTTAGTTCTTGTCTTGAATGGTGTTTGCTATTACGGGTTGTAGGTCTGTAAGTTTTTCCAGTAAGTGTTTTGAGTTTGATAATTCCCTTCACGCTCGACGGCCTCTTTTTGCATGCCTACCTGAAAGTCTTCCTGTTAGTTAATCGTTTGTACGGGGCTTTTGTCTGCATGTCACTCAGTGGAAGAAAGACTGCGTCAATCAATGAACGGTATGAAAACAACCAAGAAAGTCTTCAAGACAACGTTATTTATGTATAGCCTCTCACCCCCCTTTTCTCGTACAAAGTAGACGCATCCGCGTAATGGCCGCAGGCGGCTTAGTGTTACATGACATCACTGGAAGGGACCACGTGGCGCGCGCTGTCCTTATGCGGTCATCGGGCCGAGCGAGGCAAAGCCGCGGCGATTGGCTCTTCGCGTAACCTCCAAAGGCTTGTACTGTACATAACCGTAAGCAGCTGCCAGCGATGAATTGCGCTTGAGTCTTGCCTGTACGACCGACCGAGACAGTTTGCCAAACAAATGCGTGTCTATTTCGTGGCTTACAGTCAGTCACTAATGTGATATCTTTCTCACCCCAGCCCCCCCCCCCTCTCTCGTCAACTTGGTATTTTAATTGGCAGTAACCGATTGTACGGGTTATCCAAGTACGACGAAGTTAGTAGATAGATTAGCAGGAAATGTTTGCATAGGAACGTGTGTGTGTGTGTGTGTGTGTGTGTGTGTGTGTTTGTGTGTGGTTGTTCGTGCAGTTTTAGTGAGTTAATAATTCTGTATTCTTCGTGATATTTCGTAATTTTGTTGCGGTTGACATGTTACATGATACAAATTAAAGTCAACTTCATCCAACCTCAATGAGTTATAAAACAGATTCAAAATCTGTTTCGGATCACCTAACCAAACAGCAATTAAAAAAAAACAACACACAGCCTAAACGTCGTTTACTTAGTGCTAATGTTATTACCTAAGTAGTGGTTAAACAATTTGGTGAAAATTATAATTTTTGTGTTCATATTATAATTTAATCTATCCACGTTTCTGTTGTTAATTTATAAAGTATACAGTTTACTATTTATTATGATGCATCGTCACAATTTTTGCTTTTATTAATTTTGAATTTATAGACCTCTGTTACTATTATTGGATGAACATATAGAGATTTTTGGTATTAATGTGTTGTGAATCTATATTGATTTTTACTTTTGTTTTATGCCGATAAATCTGTGTAACTTTCTTTTCTTGTGTGGTGGAGGTACACGAATACAGCTTCCTAGTGAAGTTAGATGGTGAATCCAAATGTTTTTGTAGATAATGTCTTTACGTCTTTGTAGATAATGTCTTTACGTCTTTGTAGACAATGTCTTTACGTCTTTGTAGATAATGTCTTTACGTCTTTGTAGAGAGTATGTCTTTACGACTTTCTAGATAAGTTAACTGTACGTCTTTGTAGATAATGTGTCTTTACGGTTTTGTAGATAATGTGTCTTTACAGTTTTGTACATAATGTGTCTTTACGGCTTTGTACATAAGTATCTTTACGGATTTGTAGGTGATGTCTATGTTAGTATGTGGATGGTGAATCCATACTGTTTTGTATGAATCCATACTGCTTTGTAGCTGGTATATATATGGCTTCGTATTCGGTTATTTGTACAGCTGTGAAGATGGTAAATCTCTACAGCTGTGAAGATGGTAAATCTCTACAGATAATGTATGTACTGTATACGCTAAGTAGATGTCTATCTTTAGGGCTTTGTGGATGGTGTATCTATTAGGCTGTGTAGATTGTGTATCTAGCGGGCTCCGAAGGTGGTGTATCTTTCTATACGGCTATGGAGATGATGACACGACTCTACTATTCTATAGGGCTATACAGATGACGTAACGATACGGCTATGTACTTGGTGTATCGTTACGGATACGCAGGTGATGCATATCTACACAGCTGAGCGGTTACACGATAACTTTAAATTCCCTGTACATGTTAACGTCATTACCTGTACTCCTAAAGCCTGGGTGTTCAAGGTCGAAGACAAAGCCATGCTAATTGCGCTTGGAAATTACTTATTAAACCACTCAAATTACCTCGTGTGAAGAAATGAACTAGGAATCCTTAGTAGCTTAACATTGTGACACGTAACCAATTGATTGAATGATTACTTTTGAGTGTCCACTTCTTTCAGTATTTCTTCATAGATTTATTTCTTTTGAGTGTCCACTTCTTTCAGTATTTCTTCATAGATTTATTTCTTTTGAGTGTCCACTTCTTTCAGTATTTCTTCATAGATTTATTTCTTTTGAGTGCCCACTTATCTCAGCATTTCTTCATTTCACGGAAGGTGTTACAGGAGTGGAGAGAATGCTATTTATAGTAACAGCCGAAACGGTGAATAAGATAGGGGTGCGTGCATGCATGTGTGTGTGTGTGTGTGTGTGTGTGTGTGTGTGTGTGTGTGTGTGTGTGTGTGCATAGGTTGCGGGTGCCCTGTGTTGGATGGAGTGAAATTAATCTTATTGATACGATCGGCCAGTAATAAGAAGGGTCCATCGTAAAACCACACCAGCCAATAAAGACCGAGCTTTTAAGAATGCAAAAGACTTGACAGTCAGCGCACGCTAGCTGCTGTTTAAATAAAATCCTGCGAATCAGTTCCTGTCAGCACACTCAGGACTATGTATATACTTTACTACTTTAAACAAAGTAATCAACCAACCAAACAAACAGCCGAGATAAACACTAGTGCACACTTGCTAGATCCATAGCGTAAAATCATTGACGTTGTGGCGGAGTAAATTTGCCTATCCCTATTTCTAAACTTAATTGTTATGTAAATTGTTTAATGTCAAAGTTACCTGACCTTGGGCATTACTTATGATGTTATTTTACGTGCCAAAAATTGGAGTAAACAACTCAGGTGGCGAACATGCTAGAAATTGCTGATAAAATCCAAACCAGTTCCAAATGGATGAGTAGTTTTTCTGACTAATAGTCTCACACTTGTTCATAACAATTTCATCAAATGGGGATGGACTGAAAATTACTTTGTTGAAGAAGTACTTTATTATGATCACATTGAATTTGATGAAATTCAAGTCCATTCATAAAGGCAATCGTTAGCTTATAGTAAGTTAACTGACTTTCCATTCATGGAAAGAATGGACTTAGAAATATTTCCAACGTTTGCTATTGATCTATGATTTGAATTAGAGAATGCATTACGTTGTGAATTTAATTGATGCTATATTTCTTATGCTGCCTGTGTATTGGGCTAATGAATATTGTTGCAGGCTTTCAAAGCTGAGAATATGTGTAAGAGAGAAAGAAGTTTAGAGATTAAATATGCCTGAAATTTAGCGCTGCCTTAATTTGACTTTTGCAGAGAGAAGCGCACCATTTTTTGTTTGTTTGATGTTTTGATCCACTTCAAACCACAGGGACTACTGTACTCTGCCAGATCACGTTGGTGTGTCCGTCCAACGTTATCTTCGAACTTATCAATAACACGTTGTTGTAAGTTGATTCCTGTGAATTTTGTTTGTGTGCCAGTAGGGTGAAAATGATGGCTTGAGTTTGGTTTGGAGAATTTAGGAGGACTTTTTGTGAACATTCCTTGTGGTGTGATGAGTAGCATACACGGAAATTTGGGAACATTCCTTGTGGTGTGATAAGTAGCATACACGGAAATTTGGGAACATTCCTTGTGGTGTGATAAGTAGCATACACGGAAATTTGGGAACATTCCTCCTGGTGTGCTTGATATCGCAAGGGAAATTATTGACGATTCTCCTGGGTATGCTTGGAGAGTGCATCGACGATTCTGGAACAGTTGTGTAATGTGCCTAGAAGGGGTATGTGGGGACCGTCATCTAAATAAGTAAGACTGTGACTTGTTGCAAACTGCGTGATTGTGAACACCTGGTAGTAACAGCCACCAACTTTGAAAAGGTTATGTAATTGACTTTATTATTTCTCTAAAACTCTACTCTAATTTCTTTGATGACTTATGCCTATGAACTTGATTATTTATATATATGTTCATTTGACTGCTGATGTCTATGCTGGGATAAACTGAATAATTGTCTAAAGTTAATCAAACATTTTTGTAATGTAAATGTCAATGTCCTATTGATTACATTAACAAGTTGTATATTTGATTGTTGATTTAATAAATTTATTGACCTTATTACAAATATTGATAGCCTTATGTTGAAGAGATATTGGTTGGATGGGGGCTCGCTAAATATAGATCAAAGGACAGATTTATCTTCTCCTTTGGTAAGAAAGTTTCCACCTACAGAAATATTATGTGACGGTAAATGTTGTCTTTAATGTTGTGGAAGAGAGAAAACGTTTACAGCGCCCGCATATCCGCCAAATGAGAGAGAGACGAGTGGTGTCTTATGGAGAATTATTAATAACATAAATTAAGATTCTTATAAATAATAAAATAATAATCATAACCTATAACTAGGGTGGCGTTGTGTCACAGACGTCAAATAACTTTACAGAGCACGACGCATTGGATGTGCAATTCCTGTGCAAATGCGGACTCAGCACAAAGTGCATGTGGGGCGGCTTGAGGAAAAATGACTTGACCATTGTTGACATGATATAACCGATAGTTAAAGTCGGGCGAGGGAAAGGATTGCAACGCGAAGATACGTCAGATTACTTTGTGAAAAACATAGTCAGTGACAATGGGCGCGCAGGTGAAGAGAACTGGTAACATAGTACTAGGCAGTAAACAAAGTGTCAGCTCCCCACCCCCGTCCCCCCACACGCACAGCATACATGCTCACCCTCCCGGTATGCTTCAACTACTAATCTAAGAAATATTGAAAAAAAGAAATATAACTCCTGCACTTAACACGATTTGTTTCTTAACTCCCCTTCTACTCCCCATCAAACTTTTCTCCTCGAATCCTGGATAGAGTGCTCGTAGAAATGAGGCTAAAGTAGTTATTTTATTATATATTATTATTATCTCTTCTTTGTCTGGATTCTGAAGTTTATATAGGAGTAATCTGCTCTTTGTCTGGATTCTGAAGTTTGTACTTGGATTATCTGCTCTTTGTTTGGATTCTTGGTAGGTAATTCAGGGGGTGCTTCCGGCTTCCGTCGATTTCGCGTTAATGGATTCTGGTCGTTAAGCTGTATCTGTGATATGTGTATATATTTTAAATTCTAGCTTCGAGATTAGTCAATTTTAATATAATTTTTAAAGTACTTAAATGGAGAGAGAGAATAATGCACATAGAATGCAGTCTTACAGTTGTCTAACAAGAAGATTTAGAGCTGCAGAGATTATGCAAACATCCATTCTGGTATTTAAAAAGAATTCCAGTCAGTTTACAGATATGATGAGTTATTAAAACGTTTATAAGAAGAATGCACTCTTTTCCGCTGCGGGGATCTTTTTACCTTACTATTTGATGTCAGATAATTGTCTCTAAAGAGAGCGATCAGGAAAAATCATCGCTTAATTATTGTCAAAGAAAGTGTTCAGTCCACATACATAAATACATATAAACATACATACAGATAGGTATATTATAATATTATAGATAGATAGGTAGACAGATAGGTATATATATAGAGAGAGAGGCTGTACACAGAAAGGTAGGTAAGTAGGCAAGTAGACAGATAGGAAGGCAGACATATACATACCTAGACTGGCTGTTTAAAGGGTTAAAAAGAAAACATGGAAAGCCTTGAACGCGAAGGAAACACTACCACCGCTCCCGATGACAAAGAAATTGAAAAGTAAATTCAACTGTAAAACAGCCTTCCGCCTTTTCCCTGCTTTTTCTCGCGAGAGAGCTCACACACAAAGATTATATAAATCTGGTGTGTTTATATGTGTGTACTTTTGTGTGTGTGTGTGTAGACTGAAGGAGTCTAATATTGACCAGCATTTTAACCCCACCATCTATTTTTATCATTTTCTAGGCGCAGGGAGTCCTTTCATTTTAGTACTGTAGATGGAGCTAATTAAGTAGAGACATCGAGAGTTGTAAGAGATTGTCTCAGCTCAGCAGTAACTGACCGGAGAGTAGTGTGTACAGACCCTAATATTAGAGGCATGACCAGTCGATGTAATATAGCACATAAGTCACAGGCGCTGTTCCGTAAATGCTAAATACCCACAAAATCATGGGAACTAATGAAATTAATTCAACCACACAGTCCGTGAAATCAGCTAAGTATTGGAAACGAACGTTAAAGTAAAATTAATCAATCAACACCCATCGCATCAAAGTTATCGGAGCTTGGCCGCAGTTTTGAAGAGAGAAGTGAAGTGGTCTCGCTTGTCTCCCCCATTGACCCCCGTTCCCCCTCTCCCAGCGAGAGTTCTTGGTTTTTTCAAAATCATAGTACTGCTTTAAGACAACCCTCTCACCATTGACCTAATGACCTTTAGCGAGACCTTACGATTAACATCCTTGTAATGCGGCATGCCGATTAGTACTTCTTCCACTACTGCTGCTCGGTCAAACTGTTAGCAGTTAACCCCTTTCGTCACCCAGGCAGGACACACCTGGCTAAAATAAATAAGGAAAAAAAATTGAGGCAAACAATCCAATAGCAAGTTTAACAGACAGCAGGCCTTAAAGTCTGCCAGCAACAGTAAAAGATTCAGACTTAGTGTAACAAGCTTCTTACATGCGCATGGTATGATGGTACGGCCATATTTTTGTTTTCCTAGATTAGAGATCTGACGTGGGAAAGTAACTCCAACTGCTGGAGCAGCAAGATCTCTATCGTTATTTCTGGTTCAGAGGTGACTGGATCTTTAAAACACAGATTAATTTCACACAAATAATCCACAAACACGCATCTACGCGCACGCACACGCACACAGACACGCGAACGCAAGCTACTAACAATTTTACGCACACAGGTAGAACACACGTGCTTTCGTGGACGGTTCGAGGTGGAGGGCGGGAAACAGTGGAGAAGCACATCGCCAGAAGTTAAAGAAACCACCTCACTCCTCCCAACCCCACCTCTCCCAATCCCACACACACTTCCAGATCTGTTCACTTTGTATCTGCAACAAGAAAACCAAAACTTGCGATGCCAGAAGCAATTCGTGACTGCATGCGTGTGTGTCAGGCCTTCAACTGATCCATCGGACTGATCAGTCAACCCCAGGCGTGACACTCAACATCTATTAAGGGTGTCATCACTAAGGAAGAGTAAGAAAAGCAAAACAGCTAAATAATATTATTATTTTGTAATTGTGCATAGTTGTCAACTTGAATGAAATGAAATCTTTGCAATGCTAGATGTGAACAAAACAAAGCAAAACAAACAAGGCACAAAAAGAAACAGCTACGGGATTAAAAGTAATCTCTCCTGAAGAAAAAAATTGCTGACTATTAATCAGAATCTCTACGACCCGCTTACGAGTGACAAAAATATTGCACCAGCACACGAACACAATGTTACGCCCATTCACTTTTGCACACTTCCGGTGCTTAGACTCTAAGGCATAAGTATCTACCGTCCAGCTGAAAAAAAGTTATAAATTCCTTGAATACAAATTAAACAAGAAAAGTTGTTGTGTTAACCCACACACTCTTCCCTTCTCTTCGCTCTTAATAATAAAATCAAATAAATTAATGAGAAGCGCACTTATATATTCTTGTTTTCAGGTGCGCAAAATCAGTTTTAAAAATTGTCTATGTGGGTGTATATTAGCATATTAATTTGCCTTCAGGCATTGAAGCTGGTTTCGGAGTGTGTATTTCGTTGCAATCCAGGCATTGAAGCTGGTTTCGGAGTGTGTATTTCTTTGCAATCCAGGCACTGAAGCTGGTGAGGAGTGTGTATTTCGTTGCAATCCAGGCACTGAAGCTGGTGAGGAGTGTGTATTTCGTTGCAATCCAGGCACTGAAGCTGGTGAGGAGTGTGTATTTCGTTGCAATCCAGGCATCGAAGCTGGTTTCGGAGTGTACATTTCTTGCAATCCTGGCATTGAAGCTGGTGAGGAGTGTATACTTCTTTCAATCCTGGCGTTGTCATCATATGCATCATACGTTTGAAATTGAGTTTAAATTTCTTTTTAAATATATATATATACAGTCATGAATAGAAGTTAGTGACGCGTGGATTTTTATCAAATTAAACTATCCACTTACTGCATGCATTCTTATGTTTCTTATTTTCAGCCGAAATGACTTGTTGCTGTTGTGTCATAGCGACGCTCTTGCAGGGTTTACAACTACTTTGGACATTTCAGATTTGGTGTTTGTAGCGATGTAACAGTGTATTGTACCAAGTCTCTCCGTGCAAGTTGCCTGACAAAACTGAGAGAGCACAATTTATTTTTTTATGACTGCACACTCTTTACACTTGTGATCTCTCAAAATTTAAAGCGAAATTAACCTGTGAATGTCTAAAGATTATTTCACGCCGTTAACTATAACATCGAAAGAAAAATAGGAATCAAATGGAAGTATTTGTTTTGATTGATTAAGCATGTCTAGATCTGATATATATTTTAATACTAATTTGTTGTTGTCTTTTCTTCTCCGATGCGTAATTTTACGCAAGCTTTACGCAATGCGATACGTAGTTTTATATGCCCTTCTCATCCATTTAAAAAAAAAAATTTCTTTCCTCTTCATCGGTGTGGTTTTTATTTTTGATTATAATGCGTGGGTGTCACGTGGTTGCTTATAAATTAAAAGCGACAGGTTCGTGTGTGCGAGACATGAAACATATATATAACTATATATAATTAAATAAATCGTATTCTGCATCAGGCGTCCGTAAAAAAGAAAATACTGTGACTACAGAAGTGAAAAAAATAAAAAAATTACGACAGTAAAAGGGGAAAAAAGATTAGAGAACTGTGAAGATTATGAAATAGTGTTTTAAAAAAAAGTTAGGAGAGAGAGGGAGAGAAAAGGAACGACATTAGTGTTAAAAATGTAAACAAACGAACGCAACACTATTCTTAATTAACTATTTCACCGTAAGTGACGCGCCTGAATACCCTAATTATGGTACGTGAGAATTGTATTTTGTTCTTGTGTTGCATTGTAAAGACTAAAATTTGCTCAGTTTTGTAAAGGATTATGTGAACTTTAAACGTGTTTTATTTTCTTTCTCTTTTTGTAAAGATCCAGTTCTGCTAAATTTAACGAGGGTATATATGTCTTTATATGACCTTAAACTTCTGTTCTTCTGTCTTTTTGTAAAGACTCAGTTTTTGCGTAGTTTAATAAGGGATTTATATGTGATTATTGAATTTAAAACGTGTATCCCCCCCTTTTTTTTTTTCCCCATAAAGATTCAGTTTTACTAAATTAAGAGAAAATAAATATAATTTAAAAAATGACTTTAAAAAGGTTGTTTATGTGTCTGTTTGTAACGACTAAATTTTGTTAAAGTTAGCTAGGATATACATGTGTCTGTTTGTAACAACTAAATTTTGTTAAATTTAGCTAGGATATACATCGGTTGTTAAATGACCCTGAACGTGTGTCCATGTGAAAATACAAGTTCTCTCACAATACATGGACATTTACACATTTGCAACGCTTTCTCCCACAGAATCTAGTGAATAATCAATTCCAAATATTTTTGATCTGAAACTGTTTGATTTTGATTGAAAACGATAACCATGGCCAACGGTTCATATTTCTGTATATACATTCCAACCGCTGGAGGCCAGCACGTAATATTGCTTCAATTTCAATTGCCGAGATGCTTTGACCGCCATGTTAGTCACGTGATCGGTGCTTGTCTCACTGCGCACCATTCTAGCGCAGGCTTGTTGTAAAGTTCCTTTCAGCATGCACATTTCAATGCATTTTTGTTTTAGTTTCGAATTGATTTGGTTTCAGTCCCTGATAGTGTAGATCAGTGGTTCCCAAGCCGGTATATTTACGTGCGCCCCCGGACGAAGTGTGAAAATTAGTGTAGATATAAGCTGTTCCATCCAACATTTCGTCACTCATTTTAGGTTTTTTAAAATCATCAGCAAAACTGATCTTGAGGATGTAACAAATAAAATCGAATTTCTCTTGTATACTTCTCAAGTATGCAGTAAATTGTATGTGACGGTCATTTTAATCCTTTACAACCGATTTTCCGCATTCAAAACCTGGAGCAATTTGAAAGGGGATTTTAACAGTTCATCATCATTGAGATCGTGACCTTGAGGTAATGCAAAATGGCTACATCGATTGCAAGTAACAAGAGAAGTGGAACTGGAGTTTTTAGACCTTCAAAATAATATTGTTTTAAAATCGTGCGCAATAAATGAAATTTATTTTAACTGGTTGACCAGAAAGGGCTCCTGTTTTGAAAAATGTAGCGTATAAAAAATCAAACGGGTCTTGACTTACCGATACCCAGCTTGACGATTGCTTGCACACGGGGATATCCTTTTACTCACTCAACTGCGAAAAACTGCAGTGCCAAAAGTCACACTGACTTAATAAACACACGTGAATTATTTTTATCTTTCTCGATTCAGTGCTGATGAACGCTTATGATTAAAACTTGTGTTGAACTTTTTCATATTTAATATATTTTTACATCTGTGATAAAATAATTTAACAAATCTGAGAATCGATCTACCCTTGGTTTATAAAAGTGTGATCCAAACACCTCCTCATTTTCAAATGGCACGCTTCTCTATTCAGCACGCAGTACATTACGACTTCATCAACCCACCGAACGAGGGCGGTTGAGGGCGTGCGCTAAATTGGTGCGACCTTCTTCAGCCCCTTCCGCCATTCCTCCCGCCCTCCACCTCGAACAGAAGTTTGAGGCTGTTGGGGTCCCACTCGGGCACTCCAGATCAGAGAACGTCTGATGAGGAAATGATCAACGCAAGTTCCAGTGATGTAAAACTACTATCGAACACACACACACACACACACACACACACACACACACACACACACACACACACACACACACACACACACACACACACACACACACACAGAGTACATTACAAGTTAAGCATGCAGTGTGTTAGAAGTACGTTACGAATTAAGCATGCAGTGTGTTAGAAGTACGTTACTAGTTAAGCATGCAGTGTGTTAGAAATATGTTACGAGTCAAGCATGCAATAAGTTAGAAGTACGTTACAAGTCAAGCGTTCAGTGTGTTAGAAGTTCGTTAAGAGTCAAATATGCAGTAACAAGTATGATAGGAGTCAAACATGCAGTGTGTTAGAAGTTCGTCAAGAGTCAAACATGCAGTAACAAGTACGTTGCGAGTCAAGCATTGCAGTGCCTTAGAATTTCGTCAAGAGTCAAACATGCAGTAACTATTACCTTACGAGTCAAACATGCAGTAAGTTAGAAGTACTTATCCGCACACTGTGGAAGTACGCCACGAGTCAAGGAAGCAGTATGTTAGAAGTACATAATTGCAGACTATTGAAGTATGCCTCAGGTCAACCTCACAGTATGTTAGAAGTACATAATTGCAAACACGAAACAAGACTAGTCGATCTAAAGAAAAATGGTACAAACTACACCTTAGTCAATAAAAGGAAGCAATAAAATACAGTATTAGCCATATAATCTAATCTCTATCAAAAAAGTGTTTTTATCTTATTCGACCAGGTATTACAACCAGTCCGAGCTAATGTCCAAAAGCTGAAATGCTCTAAAGAAAAACAACTGAGCAGGTGTCTACATAAATATTCTTAATCTATATAAGAATGTACTTTCAACTGATTTCATTCACTATTACCCAGTCCCTGAGTTAAACTGTCGACCCAAAGAGTTTGCCATTGTTTACCTCAGGCCTAAAAAGAAAGGAAGTCTGGCGACAAACCCGTCAGATGAACATGCGCACTACAATATAATTTTATGTTTTCTATTAGGTAGATTGAACCTAGCGGTCCATATATATCTTGGTCTATGAAAGAAACGAGAACTCTTGAGTGAAATTCTTATTCAGAGGAAACAACAACAACAAAGAGAGCGACCAAATGGGAATGATTAAAATTCAAGATGCATGAGTGTGCAGGTGGCAACACGCGGAGACAAATCTGCCACCTCGTGGACAGCTCGTCAAACGCACCTGAGTTGTGGTCAATATAGCGGGCCACTCCTTTGTTGTTTTAAGTAAGTGACGGCAGATACAATTTCAGGCAGACAGGAAAAATGTTGAAATGGAATGATTTTTGTCTGGTCTAATCAATGCCATTTATTTTACTTTAAAAAAAAAATAAAAAGCTCAATTTATCAAGAGCTTAAACACTTGGTTTCTGTCCATATTATCTTTTTGCTGTGACTCATTTGATTTTGTTTTGTTGTGTTACTTTCTTGCTGGCTGTTTATTTGCGTTGTCTCATCAGTTAAAATTTATTAATAAACCAAATGACCACCACCAACTCCACCACCACTACCACCACAACCACCACCACCACCCTAAGCATCATTTAGATATCTAATACGTAATATCTTATGAAATGCACAATAAAACACACACACCATTGACTACAGACATATAACAGACCTCAAATCTAGCTTGCGGTATAAATTAGTACGGAACCCAGGACATGGTTCAAAGTCACTGACACGTCAGCTTTTTTAAAATTAAAATCTAAATCCATACTCCTTCAGCTGTTCCCTCCCCCCCTTTTTTTTTGTTTTAATTGGTTCGTCTTATCATCTTAAATTTTTTCCTGAAATAGCAAGTAGGTCAAGCAGATTGAATAAAAAAAGAGCTCGGGCTTAAGTGTCGTGTGCAGTATTAACCTTTTTGCATTGATGTCTTTTATGATTCGGCTTTCTACGTAAACGTTACTAAATACTCAGTGTTTCCCCATGTGTTCCATTTTTCGTAACAAAAACACCACGAAAAAAGTAATACTATTTTTGTTAGAGAGCTGTTCTGTTATTTATTTTCCAACGAGAGTCAAGGAGGGGTGTAGGTGATGGATGGAGGCAGACACAAAAATAAGAGAATTCCGCTTGTGGAGAGATAAAAATATTTTCTACCTATGTGATGAATGTGAACATTTAATTTTTTTTTTTAAAAAGACTCCTTTTTAATTTGAAAAGAGCAAATATTGTAACGAAAGTGAACACCATTTAACAAACAAACAAAACATTTTTTTTTGTTTTGCTTTTCGTGTTTATTTTCCCCTTCTAGCTTGCACTGGATGAAGTGTTGGAGTGTGTTTCAGTGTGAGCGTTTGTTTGTGGGTGGGTAGGTGGGTTGTTTGGGATATTGTCCTGTTGATACTGTCGCGCCATCAATGTTTCAACAAAACTAAAAAAAAACAATTGTTGGTGAGAACTGATAGAATAAAAAGCTGAGAAGAATGCCCAATAAATATCCAAAGGCTGTTAAAAAATCTTTTAAGTGAAAATGTGTGGAAGTAATCGAGTACCACTTACTTTTGGGTTATATAGACTAATTAGACTATATGACGTCATACAATACACTGACGAATTTCACATCACAGTGTGTGATGGAGTAAATGTGCCTATCCCTATTTAAAAACTTAATTGCTGTATAAATTGTTAAATTGTCAGTAACCGACGATGGGTACTGCTTACGCTAATATTAAGTGTCGGTGTTGGAGTAAACAACTCAGGTGGAGAATGTGCTAGAAATTGCTGATGTAATCTAAAACAGGTTTAGGAGGATGAGTAGTTTTTATTATCCAATGGTTACGATTTGAAAGAACGAGACCAGCCAATGGGCTGAGATCAAAGTTTACCTATTGAAAGAATTTATTTTCTAATCACTTTGAATCTTGAGTGGAAGAAGTCCGATCATGAAAGGTAGCCATTAGCTTAATGGTGAGTTAACTGACTGTTTGAGAGAGAATGAACTTAGAAATATTTCGTGCATTTCACCATTTCTGCTTTCTTTATATTGTGTCAGTGAATTTTTGTCTTTAGTGTTGTGGAAGAGAGAAAACGTTTACAGCATCCGCATATCCGCCAAGTGTGAGAGACGAGTGTTGTCTTCTGGAGAATTATTAATAACATAAATTAAGATTCTCATCACCTGTAATTAGTTATGGATGATTAATAATAATATTAATCATAACCATTAACTAGGATAGTATTGTGTCACACAGTGAGTCTGGTGAAAACAACTGCATGACCTAATAAACAGAATGACAGCTACAACTGTATGACGTCACAATAAGTGGAATATTTTAATTACTAGGTTGTTTTTTTCTTCTTTTTGTTATTTTTATTAAAATTTCATTTTTGTTATCTTAACTTCCACTGTTGAAAATTTCTTTCTTTCTTCTTTCTTTCTTTCTTTCTTTCTTTCTTTCTTTCTTTCTTTCTTTCTTTCTTTCTTTCTTTCTTTCTTCACACAGAGAATACAACTAAGTGAGACAGTGATTTCTGCACAAAGTGCTCAAGATGTCCTTGTGCGGTAACCTTGGTAATGTTCTCGCCCAGAAATTATGCACTATCTAACAACTCCATTCAAGTTACGGTCTAAAGTACTGGCACTAGAGACAGCAATGCCCATTGTAAACCCCCCCCCAAAAAAAAAAAATAAAAATAAAAAATAAAAAAAAAATCTCCTACTTCACTTCTGCAGTCACGTGAGCAGACATGGAACACGAGGATCGATCATACCTGCAAGGATCAGCAACCGCTGATTAAGCGCGGCCAGCCGGCTGGCCTCTGATTGATGGCAGTTCGGTTGTGTGAGGTATATTTTTCTAAATGTATTTATTTATTTATTTTTTGGCTTTTGTTTTCCTCCCCTCCCCTCCTTTTTTTTTTTTCTCTCCGTTCGTTTTCTTTGGTAGGAAAGCTGGCAGTTTTCCTGACTGCTGAATTGTACGCATGATCGAACATTCCAGTGACAGTGTGGTTCGGTCAGAGTGTCAGTTAGCCTACGACTTGAACACTGGTTTCTGTCTCCAGTTCTGGCCAGAACGCGTACATACACTTCATTAACTTTTGCTAATTTGCACGTGTCCGAACGGGATGATTCGGAAATAAACGTCACATTTCAGTCAGAGCGAAAAGAGAAAAGAGGAAAAAATTAAATCGCCCCCCCCCCCCTCCACCGCCCCAATCTACCCTTTAAAAAAAATATAAATTCAACGGAACGTAAATGTGTTTCATTGAGATGCTTTTTTCTCTTTCGTTTTCTGTTATTCCCCTCACTACCTATTTTTCATCTCGTTCTCTCTCTCTACAATCCCTCATCAATCCATTCAGCAATCTGTATTTCTCTTTCTCTTTCCCTCTCTCTCTTTCTCTCTTTCCCTCTCTCTTTCTCTTTCTCTCTCCATCCCTCTGTCCTCCGTCTCTGTCTCTATATAAAAACCAGTTGTAGATCCAAATGACTTACTTCTATTGTTTGTGTGTGTGTGTGTGTGTGTGTGTGTGTGTGAGAGAGAGAGAGAGAGAGAGAGAGAGAGAGAGCCCTTTTTAGTATTGTCATATATTTTACTGTCCATGTTTTATTGCTGTCACTCGCCCTACATGCACGACACGTTGAAAGTGGGGTGGGTTGAGGACGATCGGCCACGACCCCCTCCCCACTTCCCACACCTCTGGATCCGGCACTACTTATTGCCCATCTAACAGCGACGGCAGCTAACAAATAAGAGTCATCAGTGTGGTTGTTTGTTCCCGATATTTTAGTCTGTCTGTCACTGCGGCATCCTGTCCTTGTTTATGTCCCGAAATGAGTAATAACAGGTCTTAACTGACAACCAGCCCAGTAGTAAGGATAAGGTCATCCAGTAAAAGATTCAGAAAGCTCCATTCCTTCATTAAAAGATAAAACAGAATCCTCTTCTTCCCTCACGCCCACCCTAAATCTAATGACCCTTGGTCGAGAGAGAAACAATGCAGTTCTGTTTTTGCTCGGAATATGTTACAACACTTCTTGCAAAGTAGGTAACTTCCATTGTGATGCGATGAGCATTATTGACAAAACTGTAAACGGTACACCTGCATCCCGCCTAAATGGCATGTTTAACTTGGAAGTCTGAGTCCAAGAATCTCTGTACGGACAAGAGCTGAGCAAACGACAACTTGGAGCTGAGTATTGACTGGTCCATGGCTTGGTTGTTAGTCACTGGCAAATGCATCATACATGACATAGAGTTGTTTCGACTGGAAATGGAATTAGTTAATGCCATTGTGTTTTTTGCATTTAACCAAATAGCTTAGTCTCCCCTGTCAGACCCACCCACCCTGTCTACCTCACAAACAAACGTATAAGTACAAGCACACATGTAAATGCATGAACACACACATACGTACGCACACACATGCGCATGAACACACACAAATACGTACATACATACATGCACAAGAACGCACACAAATACATACATACATACATGCACATGAACGCACACACCTACGTATACACATATATGCACAGGAACACACACACACAAACACATACTGAACAGAAGCACATGCAATTGACTCTGATCTTTTAGAAATAATTTCGTCTCATTCTAACTCGCTTCTCCCAATTTCTGACACGGCACAAATTTGCAAGTCTGGTGATTATAAATGCTTGCAATCAAAGACTCGATTAGGATTGACAAGACGGCCGGTCGTAACTCTCCAGGTATTTTATTGACTCGGTTCCATGGAATGTGACGCCGAAACAGAAAATCGTAGAGAGATGCCCTGACGTACACAAGATTCTATAACGGTTGGCACCATGTTGATTGAGAACAAAGCTTCCTGGCGACTGCCGAGAGTAAAATAAAAACCAGATTCCTCCAAGGGTTCATCAGTTCCCAGAGTCCTCCGACGAACGTTTGACATTTGACGTTGCATAAAGAACGCGGCAAAGACGTGGTGTCTAGCGTAACCGACTTGATGTGTAATGTTTGAATCTCCTGGCTAACTGTCGCAAGAAATTATAAATCTTCTTTAATAAAAAACACAAAATACACGCACCGCAAACGCACACATATGCATAATCATATGTAGACACACACATACACAACTAGGCACACCGATTCCCCAATTGTATCAAAACGCATATTCACACTCACACAGACACACACACACACATACACACACACACACACACACACACACACACACACACACACACACACACACACACACACTTTTTTGTGTGTGGAGATAATGGACTCGTTTTATAGCTCTGGTATGCACTTAACAATGACAACTTAGCAGTGACTACATAAACTCCTATTTAATGACAGATTTATGGTTTGGAAGAAAAGAAAGCGATGTTGTAGGTGTGACTGACTAGACATGAGAAGTTTTGCACATGTACTCGCACATTGACACACACACACACACACACACACACACACAAAATGACAATAATCCACTTCTTGCGTGAGAAAGAAGCTGCAAAGCTGGAGGGTCAGTTCTTGTCATAATTATTGCATTCACAATTATGATGTGTCTCGAGTTGTTTCCCTTCTCAATGTCAATCGTTTCCTTGTAATGTAATTGCTGTACTGCACTGTGTATACATATTTTCATTTTGTAAAAAAAACAACAACAAAATCTACGTTTTGGGTGGGGTGTCAGGTTTGGGACTGGGTCGACTGGGGCACCAATCTGAGTCAGATAGTCTCCCTTTAATGTACATTTTCTTAGACTCGTCCCTTCCGAATCATTTTTACCCCCCCCCCCCTGCAGTTTATAGAGTCAAGGCTACTAAGGCTAGTAGGAAATTGATGCTCAGCTTAATGCATACAGAACGAGATAAAACAATATAAAATGCTTACACACCTATGTACGCATAAATCCTCAGTTTTCATAAACTCTTTATACCCGTTATAATTCTAACGAAAGTTGATAATATTACTAAATAACAAGTAATACTTATTAAAGTACAGAAAGAAGCAGAGAAAGAAAGAAAGAATTAAAAAGTACTCACTCTGTTTAGTAAGTACATTTTTTTTTCACAGCAGTTGTACGTGTTTAAGGAATTATTAAGTGCAGGGTATCGATGTTAATGTATTCTGTTCATTAGAAAGCCACCCATATGCCCTGGGGGTGATGGTCATGTGTCCTTTTGTCACTGTATTTTCTATCTATCTATCTATCTATTTATCTATCTATCTATCTATCTATCTATCTATCTGGCATATTAACGGGAGGATAAGTCAGGCCGTCAGCTGTGGCTAGTATTAGAAGCGAAATAATAATCTAATATTTATACGTTAGAGTCCGATATAGCAGCAGGGTCCTTATATATAACTGGACACGTGACATCTATTTTGACCAACTACCTGAGACAATCGTATTAGAGATGGTAATTACGTTGGCTTTCTTTCTCTCCAGAGTCTGTGTGGGATCTTTCACCTTAAGGCAGAGTTCGGCTAACTTTTTGGACTACTTAGTACTAGGCCGTTTTAGGAGGTCAAGAAGGCACACTAGGCCAGAAATGGTCAAAAGTATACTAGGCATGAATAAAAGTCTTTGCACTTTATTTTGTGCAATTTAATGTGTAATAAAGAGAAGACACTGTACAATGTCCACTTCAAGGGATAGGACGGACACAAGTTAGAAAAAAATGATCTCTGTGGATTGATTAGGCCAGTCATACTACAGTGCATGCACTAATGTTGAACTTTAACTAAGCCAGTGCTTGTACAATTAAAAAATAATTTCGGCTTTCTTATTTTAAAAAAAACAACAACTGTATTTAGATTGTTGAAATGCAGGGGAACAAAACTGCAATGAAATTAGGCCAGATCCAATAATAAATAACTGGGGGGCATTAGACCGGACTGGAATACTAGCTAGGCCGTATCTGGCCTAAAGGCCAGACTTTGCCGACCCCTGCCTTATAGCCTTCTCGACCTACGTTGTTCTGGAGAGAATTGTCTCCCTAAAATTCTGAAATCCCGACCAGCATGTAGACCGCTCAATATCTCCCCCCTCCCCTTCGAATAAAAAGGAAAAAAGAAAGGATTGAGATATGTCATATAGTGCATTCTTATCTGATTCTTTTTTCCTCTCTCTCTCTCTCTCTCTCTCTCATACACCCACACCATCCGGCAGGGTCCGAGCAGAAAAATAACACACGAAACGCGCACGTATGTATGAATGACGGAAATACAAGACTAGAGTTAAATGATTCATTTTGGGAAAAATGTCCGTCAAATACTGTACAGCAAAACAAAACAAAAAATAATCCACATAAAATACGCCCTCTTTTTCTGACGACATAACACGTGGTCACCAAAGGGCGGTAATGCTGGATAGCGATCCGCTGATTGTTCCTGACGCCTGTCGATTGACAAGGGAAGATAGTCGGGAATCGGAAATCGCCATCATTTCATGACTGAATGGCAGGTGAAACGGATATTTTGACGTACACAGAGTCTTGCAATGAAGAATGATTCGCTTCATGAATTAACATACATCACCCATTAATAGCATATCACACTCACTGAGTCGCGTAGTGCTTGGCTTCCTTAGGTGGCATGTCACTTCCGGTGTGACTCATAGAGAAGGGAGACAAGTGAAAGTTTTTTGAACAATCGGAGACCAAGAAATGGAAAAATCATCAGTTAATTTGATGTTTATTTTTTTAATCGTGTTTTAGGGCAGAGCGTAGAAAATAGTAAATTCTTTTCTTGTTCGTCTATTTCAGGTTTTTCAAGTCTCCAGGGTTTCCCCTAGAGATAGTAATTGAAAAAAATAAACACCGTAGATATAATTTTTATGCAGGCTTCTCTGAGAGGTGAAAATTATTTATAGAGTACATCCAGTGTAAAAAGGTTGAGAAAGGTTGCTCTACTCACTTTCCTGTGAATGAAATATAAGTCCCAGATTGCCGGCCCTGAAGAGACTTTTTTAATACTAATCCACACCCGTCGGTCCAAGCCAACTATCCACGACTTTCCTGATCATATAGGTCAAGTAGCATGCGCACTGCTATAGCTGTTATAAAAATAGATTTTTGTGGTCAAATTCCGGCTTTCATTGCCCACGCTATAATTTGACAACGAATCACGAACGTTATTAGACTAAACTGGGAAACGGTGCTAGTCTATCTATCTAACTTACGTCACTGTGGAAAGCGGTTCTAGTCTATCTAACTTAACATCATTGTGACAAGCGGTTCTAGTCGATCTATTACGTCATTGTGACAAGCGGTTCTAGTCTATCTATTACGTCATTGTGACAAGCGGTTCTAGTCGATCTATTACGTCACTGTGGAAAGCGGTTCTAGTCGATCTATTACGTCACTGTGGAAAGCGGTTCTAGTCGATCTATTACGTCATTGTGAAAAGCGGTTCTAGTCTATCTATTACGTCATTGTGAAAAGCGGTTCTAGTCTATCTATTACGTCATTGTAACAAGCGGTTCTAGTCTATCTATTATGTCATTGTGACAAGCGGTTCTAGTCTATCTATTACGTCATTGTGACAAGCGGTTCTAGTCTATATAACTTAACATCATTGTGACAAGCGGTTCTAGTCTATATAACTTGCGTCACTGTAGGGAAGTGATTCCTGTCTGTCTGCTTGGGTACATCGGCTTTGAACATGGACAGATTGTCGTAAAATACATGATATTAATAAATAAGTAGGCATTAATTAGCACAAGAAATGTACCTTTATTGCTATTTTAACAAATTTGATTAGCAGAGATGGTGCTTTTAAGCTTTATTTTGTGACTGCATTTTCAGATGCATTGGTCTATTAGTTTTCATACTGTAGGTCCTGTAAGAGGTTTAGAGTGTTAGTCCTGTATAAGGTTTAGAGATTTTGTCTTTTATTTTCAATAGTGTTGTAAGAGTTTAGAGTGTTGGTCTTTTACTTCTTTTTAACCGTGTAAGGATTCGCATCCCTTGGGTGAAATACAGCTTATGGTCTGAAAAATTATATTTTCTTTCTTTATTCTTCGTACAGGTATGCTTGTTATTGTAGAGTGTACATTGCTGACTGCTGTCTAATCGCAATCGACTGTTTTATCCACACCTAGCATGAGGAGAGCCGAAAATTTATATTTGACTGGTTGAGGGCAGAGGTTACATAAATTGCACTGCTCGCATTTATTTATTGCCCGTAGAGCCAAAAGTAGGTACCATATACGTCAGAAAATCATGGGAATGTGAAATGGGTAGTAATTAATTTTAAGAATGGTGAAGGTGTAATCAAACTATATAAGCCAAACTGAAACTTAACTTAGCACTGACGACCTCAGCTGTATTTCCGACAGCTGATAGCGTACATTGATCTCACATGTTTTATTAATTAGAATGTTTCAAAATTTTGCCATTTCTTAATTATAATTATTTGTTTGTAGGAACGCTAATGTATGTAGTCCTTTAATGAAATGCTTTGAGTGGCATTAGCAAGTAGCCTATCAGAAAAGTTACAAAGATGTAACTTGTAAAGACACACACTCAGTTAAGATGAATAATTTACCCATTAGATTATTACAACATTATTACATTAGTCTGCTGGTCATTGTGTTAAGATGAATTATCTCCTCACTAGATTATTACAACAGAAGTTACCATAGTGATAGGAGGAGTAGGCTAGGCCTTAGGGCAGTTATTGGTTTTCATATGAAACTTCAAAGTTAAAATCTCACTAATTAATACTATAACAGGATCGTATATAAACCCAGTGTTGGTCTTTTACTAAGTTTAGAATGTTGTAAAGAGTTTAGAGTCTTGATCTTCTATTTTATACAGTGTTGATCCTTTACGAGGTTTAGAGTGTTGTCCCTTAAGAGTATAGCTTTTATTTTTCAGTGTTGTCCTTTACGAGGTTTAGAGTGTTGTCCCTTAAGAGTATAGCTTTTATTTTTCAGTGTTGGTCGTTTATGAGGTTTAGAGCATTGGTCCTTTACGAGATTCAGATTTATCTTTTGGTCCAGTGCTAGTCATCTCCCGGTCTAGCGCCAAAGCTATCTTCTGGTCCAGACATTGTCTTGCTACAGTTAGGATGTCCTTGTAAACATACATGACGAGTGAAAAGTAGTCCGTAGCTAGAAAACTTTGGATTGGGTCGGGTGGGGAGTGTGTGTAAACTCTATAGTGTTTGGGAGACTAGTGTTAGTAGATGGGGAGTGTGTTTAACCTCTATAGTGTTTGGGAGACTAGTGTTAGTGGATGGGGAGAGTGTGTAAACTCTATAGTGTTTGGGAGACTAGTGTTAGTGGATGGGGAGTGTGTGTAAATTCTATAATGTTTGGGAGACTAGTGTTAGTAGTAATGAATAGAAGGGGCACTTTAGTATGACTGTATGGTGAGAATGAAGAGAACCTAGTAAATATCGAATTAAGAGTAGCTTGTGCCAAAGGACCGCAAAGTTGTTTTATTTGAAACTTATGTGTCTTACTTCTATATACTTCTACAATCACTGAAGTGTCAGCTATTTCTCAACTCCAGCAAATGCACTTTTAAGTGTACGTTTCCATGGCTACGCGGGTTCCATCGGTATGAGCGGCGTTAGAGTAGAAATAGAAATTAAACGATTGCTGTCTTGAAAGAAACCCGAGTCGCTATTATGGTGTTTAAATGTCCGCCATTATCGATCTTGTCATCAATCACCACCTAACTAGCTAACTAATAAATCACCAGGCCAACTATACTAAGGACTAAACTAAGTAATCAATGAATCAACTAAACCAAAACTAGAAACAAATATGGTTAAGCTTTGAAAGGAAAGTGGCGATGATAAACAGATGAAAGTATAATAACTAAAAAAAAAAAAAAGAGATAAAAGCGAATTCAAGAATCAAGATGGTGAGATAAAGAGATAAAGCAAATAATTAATTCTGGTAAAATTATAGAGCCAAAAGTAGGTAAAGGTGAAGGAAGAAAGTTACGTCACGTGTTTGGTGCTGAAAATGTGAAACATGACAAGATGGGGGACAAAGGTTGGTACAATCAGTCGTGAGGGGTTTACACGGCGAAAGATGTAAATTTGGGGGGATATGAAAGAAGAAACAAGTGAAAAGCACTAAATCTTGCCAAAGTAATTCTAGCAAAAGTATAAAACAGGCACATTTGTGTACCAAAGTAATTCTAGCAAAAGTATAAAACAGGCATATTTGTGTACCAAAGTAATTCTAGCAAAAGTATAAAACAGGCACATTTGTGTACCAAAGTAAAACAGCCCAAATTAATTATTATTAGCATTTATTTCACAGCTACGATAGCCCCCCACCCCCAAATTCTGTTATGAATTGATGACGTAAATGAAAGTCTACAGTCACAAGCAACAAGTATAAATAAAACAAAAGTTAGTAAACTACTCATTAAAACGCTCGGAAAGAAACAAAACAAAAATTAGTAAACTATTAATTAAATTCGACATTCAATTAGACATTCGACTAAAACAAAGAAAAAGATGTAAAAGGGGAAAGAAAGACAGTTAAATATGTATCTAATACAACTTCCTCTCCCACAGATACCCCCTCCCACCTCATCCACTCTAAACAAAAATTATGCACCCCACCCATTTTACACATTCCACCCTTGAACAATGCAAAAGTAAAAATATGTAACAAAACAGTGAAACATCAAACCGTATTCTGACGAAATTGGTAAACAGACTTCCAGGAACAGCAAACATGCAGAATCAACGTATGCACTTTGGCGAAGCATGGGTGTGGCCCTTACTAGGGGAGAAAAAAATCAAGCTAGATGGCCGATACCAAAGTATTACGCAATCGATTACATCTGGCAAGGTAAAGAAATAACTGATGGAGATTCATATATTCTCCACAGGCGTGTACGAACCGTCCGTTCTTTTCTGTACTGAAGAAATCGATGTCAAAGACCTTAATGTTAGGACTGGTTGCTTTACGATGGCGCTTGTGGGTCAAACAAAAACTACTGCTGTTGGCCGTAGAGTTTGGTCGGGACAGGAGACAAATGCCAGAGGAACAATAGAATTTTAAAAAAATAATAAAGAACGAAAAGCGAAAGCAAAATACAGCTAAACTTAAAGCATTACGCAGGTTCCGCCTGTGTTGTGAGTCCTGAATTATTGTCGCTCTTCTTTCAGTTGTCTCCCTTCATCACTCTGTTAAATAAAATAGGGATGATGTACAACCTTGGCGTTTACACCCCATTCCTTCTACCACACCCGCATGCCTGCCCGCCTCTCTTCACCCCCCCCCCACACACACACAAACACACACACGAGCAAACGTGTTTACACACTAAAAAGTTTTTCTTTTGTTTTAATTCTTTGAAATGTATTTTCTCTTAGTTAATCTAAATCAGGGATGTGAAGTGAAAATCATAAGAAAGGAATGAACAGGCAATCTCTCATAATAATAATATAAAACGATCATAGCTATAGGCACTCGAGTAAATTGTTGCTCTGCTTTTGTACACAAGCTGGGCTAGATCAGCTTAACTAGAACGTCATTATTGTCATTTTGTACACAAGCTGGGCTAGATCAGCTTAACTAGAACGTCATTATTGTCATTTTGTACACAAGCTGGGCTAGATCAGCTTAACTAGAACGTCATTATTGTCATTTTGTACACAAGCTGGGCTATATCAGCTTAACTAGAACGTCATTATTGTCATTTTGTACACAAGCTGGGCTAGATCAGCTTAACTAAAACGTCATTATTGTCATTTTGTACACAAGCTGGGCTAGATCAGCTTAACTAGAACGTCATTATTGTCATTTTGTACACAAGCTGGGCTAGATCAGCTTAACTAGAACGTCATTATTGTCATTTTGTACACAAGCTGGGCTAGATCAGCTTAACTAGAACGTCATTATTGTCATTTTGTACACAAGCTGGGCTAGATCAGCTTAACTAGAACGTCATTATTGTCATTTTGTACACAAGCTGGGCTAGATCAGCTTAACTAGAACGTCATTATTGTCATTTTGTACACAAGCTGGGCTAGATCAGCTTAACTAGAACGTCATTATTGTCATTTTGTACACAAGCTGGGCTAGATCAGCTTAACTAGAACGTCATTATTGTCATTTTGTACACAAGCTGGGCTAGATCAGCTTAACTAGAACGTCATTATTGTCATTTTGTACACAAGCTGGGCTAGATCAGCTTAACTAGAACGTCATTATTGTCATTTTGTACACAAGCTGGGCTAGATCAGCTTAACTAGAACGTCATTATTGTCATTTTGTACACAAGCTGGGCTAGATCAGCTTAACTAGAACGTCATTATTGTCATTTTGTACACAAGCTGGGCTAGATCAGCTTAACTAGAACGTCATTATTGTCATTTTGTACACAAGCTGGGCTAGATCAGCTTAACTAGAACGTCATTATTGTCATTTCCAACATCTGCAGATCTATCGATGACAGCTTGCCTTTCTTATATGTACAGATAGGGGTAGATGGGGGGAGGTAGATAGGGGTAGATGTACATGATGAGGTAGATGAACAAGTCGATAGCGTTCACGCACTGATTATACGCACGCATCAAAGTTCCGTTCAATGAGGAACACATTTTGTGTGTGTGTGTATGTGTGTGTGTGAGTGTGTATATTTATATGTGTGTATGTATAGGCTGTGTATGTGTCCATGTATATGATGTGTGTATGCATATGTGTATTAGAGTATGTGTATATGTAAGTACATGCGTGTATGTGTTTATATATGTGTGTATGGATGTGCATGTATTACGTATACATTTGTGCCTGTGTAAATATGTGTATAACTGATTAAAAGGTCATCTCAGTAACGTGACCAGACACTGTGATATCTCAGTAACATGATCAGACACACTGTGATATCTCAGTAACGAGACCAGACACTGTGATATCTCAGTAACATGACCAGACACACTGCGTTATCTCAGTAAAGTGACAAGACACACTGTGATATCTCAGTAACGTGATCAGGCACACTTCGGTATCTCAGAAATGTGAATAAGTACATATTGATTGGTATCTTAGCAATGTACTGACAGGCTGAAGTGTCTCTATGTCATTGATTTTCGGCGTCACTTGTCACGAGCAAAGGTGACTGATATTCTCATTAACCTATAATGTCATCGTTGTCATCGCTCCGTTAGAAAAATTGCATGTACTATTAAATGGCGTGCACTAATTTGGAAGTTCAAATCGGTCTGAGCTTCGTGCAACAACTGTAGTCTAGGCCCTTCCCCTTTAACCTTTGACATCTCACCTTTGACACTAGTGCAAAATTAGGGAGTCGACTGAAGTTAGGATAAAATTTCCCAACAGTGTTTAGTCCAGCACAACATTATTTTATATTTTAAGTTTAGATGTAGTTACTCAGATTACGTGTCTTTATTCGTTTTTGTTTTAAGAATAAGCTAACACCAAACTAAAATAACAGTAGTACGACTCACCCACCCACTCACTCACTCACTCACTCACTCACTCACTCACTCACTCACTCACTCACTCACTCACTCACTCACTCACTCACTGTATTCGTATGAAGAACAAACTAGAAATATTTCCCTTGAATTCAAATTATTTTATTTGGTGTCCACGAACAAATTAAATCACTACCTAATGCTCTTTGTCCACCTAAGTTGGTTTGCCTGTTTTAGGACCAGCCCTTCAGGGCACTGTCTTCTAATAATAATAATGCATTTTACAAGCATATCGCTTGATAACTAAGTGACTGAAGACGGTGTATCAGTTTGATAAATACAGAGTCCACGACTAGGTAGGGTTTCGAACCCCTTGCATATGAGGCCATCACCTATATCCCTGAACTGAATTTGAGGGAACGCTTCCGGCCTGGGTCTGGGCCGAAAACCTACATCCCAAGGCAACCCAGCTCTTTTAAAGAAGATTTGTAAATGTATGATGATTATTATTATTTGGGGAGAGGAGAAAGCTTCCGGCTTGGGCCGTTTCGCGCTTTATAAATGTAAGCTAACGCTATATATAGGAGACAACACCCACCCATCCCCTGCAAACTCACTTTGGTATGTATATCAGTTATCAATATTGAATTACTCTAACTTTCTGGAGCCAAAATTCTCAAAAATAAACAGAAGCCACAACAAGCCTGACCTCATGACTAATGGTATTTTGGCAGCAGGCAATATATATTAACGTTAATGATTGATTTTATACGTTAGTTGGATTGTATGACGTCATCTGTTGTCCTGCAGCTACCATCTGTGCTTTTCAGAAGTCAATGGATGTTTACCCTTGACCTACTTTGATATACTGAACTAAAACTACAGATACAGTGCGTCTGACATGTATCTCTGCTGGCAATGCCTTTGCTGCCAACACTATTATCGCCATCAGTATCTTTCTGGAAGTTTTATGTGTTATGTCATTGTAAAAAAACCGCGACAAATATCGTAAGACTAGTGAACTGTAAAACTTCTAGATAAGATTATGTATAGAAATCTTTAAAAGTTAGTACATGTACCTACCTTACCTACAGCTGAGTTGTCTCCCAGTATAATATTTTGATAAAGTTTAATATAGAGATAATTTCATTTCAGTATTGCTAACTTGATGAGTTACTTTTTCTTGTTTATTACGAACTCACAGACATCATTACTGTTTCAGAGCTGAGCAATGAAATCACCAAAGTGTAAGTTTCAGAGCTGAGCAATGAAATCACCAAAGTGTAAGTTTCAGAGCTGAGCAATGAAATCACCAAAGTGTAAGTTTCAGAGCTGAGAAATGAAATCACCAAAGTGTAAGTTTCAGAGCTGAGCAATGAAATCACCAAAGTGTAAGTTTCAGAGCTGAGAAATGAAATCACCAAAGTGTAAGTTTCAGAGCTGAGAAATGAAATCACCAAAGTGTAAGTTTCAGAGCTGAGAAATGAAATCACCAAAGTGTAAGTTTCAGAGCTGAGCAATGAAATCACCAAAGTGAAGTTTCAGAGCTGAGAAATGAAATCACCAAAGTGTAAGTTTCAGAGCTGAGCAATGAAATCACTAAAGTGTAAGTTTCAGAGCTGAGAAATGAAATAAACAAAATAGTAAGTTTCAGTGCTGCTTTTAAATTTTTAAAAAAAAGGAATATAATGACTGTACTACATCATTTATTTTTGAGCTAGTACACAATGCAAGTAAAACATTATTTGTTTCTGCAGGAATACTTTTATTTTACAGGTATATAATGAGGGTAACACTGTTACGTTTCCAGTATTTATTTAAAGACCCTGCTTAGAATAATTAAAAGACTTTAAATATAATTAATTCTTTCTCTCATATCCTATGCAGACTGGTTGCTCAATTTACTATTTGACTGGTTAAAAGTGTGTCTTGTAGTCAGACGACAAATTTACAAACTAATAAATTGCGAACTTTTAGCTAGATTGAAAACCGTTAAATCCCTCTAAATTAATATGCATTCATTTCAACATCCTGCTCATTCGCCCCCATTTCAATCTAAGAATCTATTGGTCTATCATGCATATAAATTAACTACTAAGAGGTATTAACAAGAAAAATAAGATTTAATAAAGTTTAACAAGTTAACAATAATCAAAATACGATCGCGAATAGTCTACTGCTCTATCTCTACGCGCATGTGTTCGATTCTTGTCACACTTAAATTGCCTTCGATTGTTCATTTAACATTTGTACTCTGAACTTGTACTCAGCTGGATTGCTTGTATCAGCCTGGTCTCTTTATTTGTCAGTCAGTTTATTTCACAGTCCCACTCTAGCGACGCACGTGGTGCATGAGGAAAAACGCTCCTTTTTCATGTAGCTAGGGAACTTGAACCTTAACGACATGGACCCTCAATGTAGAGTTCACCAGCAGAACCAAAGCAAGACGAGGTAAGGCATGGACGATAGGAACCGATCTGGGGAATAATGGCTCTAATATACTTTCGATTGAACACTTCCTACTAAAGCATGTCCCAGATAAAAATGCGCTGAGTAAGAGTTTCGACCTCGTGTCGTTTTACAATTAGATTTAGAAAAATGTAATCGTCTCACGCATGTTTTCATTTAACAGCATGACGTATGAAGCAATAAAATGGATACAACGTTAAATTAATGTTCATACAAAGGAGTAATTCAAACTAACAAAGCGCTTCACAATTTACAATTAAAATTACACGCAATAATTGAATTACATGAAGAATTCATATCGAGTACAGGCATTCTGACTCTTAATGAATTGAAACAATATAAATTAAAATACAAAATGGAAAAGGAATTACAATCAATTTATATTCCGTAACTTATAGGTTTTTCTCAGCCATTTCTCTGGACCATGCTCAAGTGTTATGGAAATATAATACATAGCATAAATACATACTTAAACAACATAGGCAAAATACTATTAAATAAAATGATACCTCTTTATGAGAAGTCGAATGGTGTCTTGATTCTCAACGGCTTGTCGGCTTGCCCCTCGTGACCGGAGTTAGCTGAAATGGACCTAGCTAATGTGTTTCTCCCAGTGACGGAGCGGAGGCGTGTAGGCACATATATAGAAAAGCATATTGCGTATCACGTGACTGTTCGCGAAGCATGTGGTTGGTTCGAGAACCGGACAAAGGTCCTAAAGTTACATAACATCTTGACCTGTTCTAGAAGCACTTCGAAAAAGGAAGCTTTGAACAAAGGAGTCAAGGGTTTCAAATATTCGAATTTGAAGTAAACAAGCTAAGTGGGTCATCAGGTCGGACATTTTTATCAGACTTGTGACACCCCCTTGCTTTTGAGGCGTTTATCTTGCCAAAGATAAAATGCCTCCTACAAATTATGTATGATAAAATGTAGAAGTCCACAATGAAGAAAAATTTACACAAAAAAATTTCAACATTCCTAGAAATAAAGTGTGCAACTATATTTCATATTTACAGGAAGGAATCCGTAGGGTTCAGTTAATTGATTAAACGACATTCTATCGGTTTCGGCACTTGATGGCGTCAAGCACGACTCATGTAATCTGCGCCAACATTCAAAGAACCTTTGATGTAATGAATATTTGCGTCATACTGTGTCAGAAACAGAGACCAACGCATTAAACGGCTGTTCGTAAATTGCGCCTGTCCGAGGAAGGCTAACGGCTGGTGATCGCACTCAATGACAAAGGTTTTTCCGTACAAATAGTTTTCGAACTTTTTTATGGCCCAAACTATTGCAAGACATTCCTTTTCACTGGTGGAGTATTTCTGTTCAGTAGTTGTGAGTTTACGGCTTGCGTATGCAACTGGATGTTTGGTGTCATTGTGTTCTTGTAATAACACTGCTCCTAATCCTGTGTTGCTAGCATCAGTCCTTAACAAGAATGGCTTTGTCAAATCTGGCAGTTTAACAACTAAGTCTGAAGTCAGTCTAGATTTCAGTGTGTCAAAAGCGTTTTGGCATGCATCAGTCCACACTACTTTGGTAGGCATATTCTTACGTGTCAAGTCAGTCAGAGGACATGCAATGGCACTAAAATCTGGTACGAATTTTCTGTAGTAGTTAGCAAGACCAAGAAAACTTCTAACTTGTGTTTTTGTTAGCGGTTGTGAAGTGTCCTTAAGTTGTGCTATCTTAGCTTCACTTGGCGACATAGTTCCATGACTCAACTTGTGTCCCAAGAAGTCTAAGGAGAATTGTGCTATTTCACACTTCGTAGGGCGGGCAGTGAGGTTGGCTTGCTTTAATCTGGCTAGCACGTCTCGTAAGAGTGTTAAGTGCTCCTCCCATGTCTGGGTGCCTAGAATTAAATCATCCATGAAGTTCTCAACTCCACGTCCGTACAGTGGTTCTAACAATGACCGCATCATTTTAGAAAAAATGCTTGGAGCGTTTGAAACTCCGAAAGGCATAACTTTCCATGTGTAGTTTCCTACTGGTGTAGTGAAAGCTAGTATGTGTCGATCAGTGTCCTTGACCTTGATTTGCCAAAAACCGCGTGACAAATCTATTTTGGTATAGTAATGAGCGTTAGCTAGCTTAGTGAAGATGAGATCCGGATCGGGAAGAGGTTCGGCACAAAACTCTGTCACTTGATTGAGTTTGCGGTAGTCTACGCAAAAACGGAACGAGTTATCACGTTTTTTAATCAACACGATGGGTGATCCGTAGGCACTGTCAGTCTTCTCTATGACCCCTAGATCTAGCATAGTCTTAATCTCACGTCTAACGTCATCTATCTTAGCGTGTGGCAACGGATACGGCTTCAAACGTATCGGTTTGTTGTCAGTCAGCTTCAGTGAAAATTCTATTAAGTCTGTCAACCCTGGTTTGTCTGTCAGAGTAGATGAGAACTCATTGAGCAATTTATTCACTTCTTCTTTCTGTCCTTCCGTCAAGGCGTCATTCACCCTAACGTCTTTAACAGTCTCCTCTGTCTGTAAAGGACAGTTTGGTAAGGTACCGGTGACGCAATCAGTCTCCCCCTCGTCTTCTGTAACTATCGTCGCTACGACAAAATCAGCTTGAGTGGTTTGATCCTCACGGCTTATGTACTTTTTGAGTAGGTTAACATGAAAGATTTTCTCTCTCTTTCCTGTCTGTACCTTATAGTTCAGTCCCCCTAGCTTGGCGGTAACTACAAAGGGCCCCTTCCATTTCATCTGAAGTTTGTTATGTGCTTCAGGAAGCAACAATAACACCTTGTCATTAACTTCAAATTCTCTAGGTTTGGTGTGCTTATTGTAATATTCTGCCTGTCTAGACTGAGCTATCGTCAAGTTTTCCCGTGCTATCTTGCCTATAGTTTCAAGACGGTTTCTTAAGTCAGTGACATATGTGTAAGTTGTTTTAACTTCGTCATCTGTCTTTTCATCAGTCCAAAGTGCCTTCAAAATCATCATCGGTCCGCGTACAGTACGTCCGTAAAGTAGCTCGAATGGTGAAAATCCAGTGGAAGATTGTGGCACTTCCCTATATGCAAATAGTAGGGCAGGGATGTATCTGTCCCAGTCTTTCGGTTTATCTGTGGCGAGCTTTTTAAGTGCTGTTTTTAATGTCCCGTTGTATTTTTCGATCAGACCATTTGCCTGGGGGTGGTAGGGTGTGCAAGTAAGATGTTTGATGGAAAGTAAGCGATTTACTTCCTTCATTACGTTGCCTACGAATTGACTCCCCTGATCTGTCAAAATTTCAGTAGGAATTCCAACACGACTCCATAATCCGAAAAGGGCTTCGGCGACGGTTTCAGTATCGATATTTTTCAATGGTACTGCGTCGGCGAATCTTGTTGCGTAATCAATAGTGGTCAGCACGTATCGATTACCTCTCGTTGATGTGGGTATTATAGGCCCAATCAAATCCAATGCTACGCGCTTCTAGGGTTCACTGATCAGTTCAGGCTCTCCTAACGGTGCGGGTCTGATTGAATTTTTAGACTGTGTTCTCTGGCATGTGTTGCAACTTAACACGAATCTACGGATATCGGCAGTGATGTCCGGCCAATAAAACTCACTTGTAATACGACTAGTTGTTTTTTGTACACCCATGTGTGCACCAAAAAGACTCTCATGACCTAATCGTAATACGTCATTTCGTTTGGTTTGTGGAACGACTAATTGTTTCCGAAATTCGTCTCCCACTTTCGAATAGCGGTACAATAAACCCTTTTTCAGAATAATGCACGCTTTCTTATTCGAATCGTCAGTGTTGACGTCACTAACAGGTACAGCCTGCTTGCGTAACTTGTCTAGTGTTTCGTCTTCAGCTTGTAATAATTTAATCTCGCTAACTGTTGCTTCATCTACGGCTGGTGCGGCAGACATCGGTGCAGTCACAGATTTGTCTTTACTACTCGCTGCTCTGGTTACAGCGTTAACCAGTGGTGGTTCGGTTGAAGTTTGTTTTTTGCACGGTAAAACATACTTGCAACCAAGGATCACGTCATGCGGTGAGTTTTCCATAACGGCCGCTTTGACTGTTCCTTCTACAAAGTCTGAAACAATCGAGACTTCAGCTACTGGTAAAATGTCTTGTTCGCCGTTCGCAAAGGTGACAGAGATTGTCTCCCCTGTGTAATCGGTACGGTTAACTAACGATGCATTTACTATAGCGTCTAGCTCACACCCTGTATCAAGCAAAGCGATTGTGTCGTGACCGTTTGCCTGTACTGGTGTTCGATTCGACTTTTCTGTTTTAGGTGTATGACTTTCTACTGCGTAAACTTTAGCTGTTTTCTTTTCAGGACAAGTTCGTGAAAAATGGCCACTATCACCACAAGTGTAACATGCAAGATTCTTTTTATCTTTCTGTTTGTCAGACTTGTTTTTAGTGTCGGGTTTGGATGTTTTATCATCGCGTTCACTATGTGTCTTCCCATCATTTTTCTTATCCTTACGAGTCGGCGGTTCATTCGGTCGAGACTTGTTGTTCGCGTGTGCGTTCGAGAATTGAGAATGTGCGTCATCAAAGCGATCGGCGGCGTTGCCTATCTCCTCTAGCGTAGATCTTTCCCTTATTGCTAAGTGAATCAGTAGATCTGATTTGTATGACCCGAGAATGTGGTCTTTTACCATTTCATCCCTAAGACCGGCGTACGTCTGTGGAGTTTCAGCTAGATCTATCCATCTTTGGAACAAGTCAGTTACGCGGCGTATGTACTGTGCGTGCGTCTCTGAACTGGCTTTCGTGGCCTGTTTAAATTTACGGCGATATGTATCTGCTGTGAGTTTGTAACGTTTCAATAATGCGGCCTTGACTGTGTCGTAATTATCTGACTCAGAATCGCTAAGCTTATTGAACTCGTTTTTCGCAGTACCCTGCAGTAACCCCGATAAATTTATCGCCCAATGTTCCGCTGGAATGTTTGTTGCTCTGGCTAATTTTTCAAACGTTTTTAAATACGCGTCTATTTGATCTTTGTTCTCATCAAATGGGACCATATTTATCTTTGGAATGATGTTTTCAATTCTACTGTGATTATTTCCATCGCTAGAATGCGAATCACCACTGCTTCTGCGGTCACGGTTTGGATTAGTAACTTCTAGTTTCTTTACTTCCCATTCTAACCGTTTTATTTCCGCGTCTGCCGCGATGCGTTTGGCTTCTGTATCCGCTGCGATGCGTTTTGCTTCCGTGTCTGCTAACCTTTCAGCTTCTAACTTTTTCAGTTCGCGATTAGCAACACGTTCTTCTCTTTCTATCTCTTGCCTCTCTTTTTCCGCTTTTTCTACTTTCTCTTTCTCTATAGGTAGCTCGGTTCTAACGTAGTTCGTCAGTTCGTCACCTTGGTACCCGAGTAAGGAACCATTCTTCCTCAGATTTTCAATAATCTGCTCTAGATCCATTTTACTGTCTTAGCGCGCTGGCTACAATAAGAATGTCTCTCGTGAATTGTGTGTTTTTAACCGTCGGCGATAACTCCGCTTATCCCGAAAATAACTTTTAGGCTACAACCTTACAAAAATTATTTAACTTACTCAGAACACCTTCCGAAATAAATTACGCGTTAACTCTTTACACGTTTCACCTGCTTGTCACAGTGTCCGCTGTTCCAAGACTTTCGTAATGTCACGGCTCCTACCATACAACATTACACATTATATCTAGCACCCTAAATATAATAGTCCGAAGTCTGTTACTACCGATAACTCTCCTAGCTGGCGGTATAACACGTTCGACTTCTCACAATGAAGTATCCAGTAACACAATACTAAATAAATCATTCAATAATCAATATTAAACACTTAACTACGCTTAAACATATTAACATTGATTAAACATGCACGCTACTCTGCAAAAGAATACATGCACATGTCACAACAAAAGCAAAGAAAATCAGTAATACAAAAATCAAAAGAACAATTGGCAATTCTTTGTTCGTTCGTTCGTTTCTAGGTTTATGATATGCCCTATGTATAAAAAAAATGTTACAAGTTACAATTTAATACATATCAATCCCGGACGAGCCCCCACTTGTTACGTTTCCAGTATTTATTTAAAGACCCTGCTTAGAATAATTAAAAGACTTTAAATATAATTAATTCTTTCTCTCATATCCTATGCAGACTGGTTGCTCAATTTACTATTTGACTGGTTAAAAGTGTGTCTTGTAGTCAGACGACAAATTTACAAACTAATAAATTGCGAACTTTTAGCTAGATTGAAAACCGTTAAATCCCTCTAAATTAATATGCATTCATTTCAACATCCTGCTCATTCGCCCCCATTTCAATCTAAGAATCTATTGGTCTATCATGCATATAAATTAACTACTAAGAGGTATTAACAAGAAAAATAAGATTTAATAAAGTTTAACAAGTTAACAATAATCAAAATACGATCGCGAATAGTCTACTGCTCTATCTCTACGCGCATGTGTTCGATTCTTGTCACACTTAAATTGCCTTCGATTGTTCATTTAACATTTGTACTCTGAACTTGTACTCAGCTGGATTGCTTGTATCAGCCTGGTCTCTTTATTTGGTCAGTCAGTTTATTTCACAGTCCCACTCTAGCGACGCACGTGGTGCATGAGGAAAAACGCTCCTTTTTCATGTAGCTAGGGAACTTGAACCTTAACGACATGGACCCTCAATGTAGAGTTCACCAGCAGAACCAAAGCAAGACGAGGTAAGGCATGGACGATAGGAACCGATCTGGGGAATAATGGCTCTAATATACTTTCGATTGAACACTTCCTACTAAAGCATGTCCCAGATAAAAATGCGCTGAGTAAGAGTTTCGACCTCGTGTCGTTTTACAATTAGATTTAGAAAAATGTAATCGTCTCACGCATGTTTTCATTTAACAGCATGACGTATGAAGCAATAAAATGGATACAACGTTAAATTAATGTTCATACAAAGGAGTAATTCAAACTAACAAAGCGCTTCACAATTTACAATTAAAATTACACGCAATAATTGAATTACATGAAGAATTCATATCGAGTACAGGCATTCTGACTCTTAATGAATTGAAACAATATAAATTAAAATACAAAATGGAAAAGGAATTACAATCAATTTATATTCCGTAACTTATAGGTTTTTCTCAGCCATTTCTCTGGACCATGCTCAAGTGTTATGGAAATATAATACATAGCATAAATACATACTTAAACAACATAGGCAAAATACTATTAAATAAAATGATACCTCTTTATGAGAAGTCGAATGGTGTCTTGATTCTCAACGGCTTGTCGGCTTGCCCCTCGTGACCGGAGTTAGCTGAAATGGACCTAGCTAATGTGTTTCTCCCAGTGACGGAGCGGAGGCGTGTAGGCACATATATAGAAAAGCATATTGCGTATCACGTGACTGTTCGCGAAGCATGTGGTTGGTTCGAGAACCGGACAAAGGTCCTAAAGTTACATAACATCTTGACCTGTTCTAGAAGCACTTCGAAAAAGGAAGCTTTGAACAAAGGAGTCAAGGGTTTCAAATATTCGAATTTGAAGTAAACAAGCTAAGTGGGTCATCAGGTCGGACATTTTTATCAGACTTGTGACAAACACATCATTTATATTTTGCACAGAGTAATGAAAAAACACAGAACAAACCACCGTGGATTTACAAGTTAACAAGTAGCCATCTGTATTGCTAGGTACGCAGTTCAGAGGTCAGTTGTAATGATTTTTACTTGGCTCACCTCTCACCAGTTCTTCTTTAGTTCAAATCAAAGTTCAGCACATATGTGTACTTCCACATCTAATTCATTGTACTCCGTCTCTAGAACATGACGTCATTAACTGGAGATAACAAGACTAGAGATGGACAAAAATAGTCAAAGAGAGATCAAGATATAGAGATACAAATGATGGATGGATATACAGAGTAGATACAAAAGATGGGATACAGAAATAATGTTTAACTATCTATATATATATATATATGTGTGTATGTGTGTGTGTGTGTGTGTGTGTGTGTGTGAGAGAGAGAGAGAGAGAGAGGGCACGAGCACAGAGAGCAGACAAGTGTAGGCCTACGTCAGAGAGTGGGCTGTCTGAGAGGTCAAATATATCATACTCGTCCTTCCCTCCTACCTAGGCCACCATCTACGGCCCATCACTGATCACTAGGGCACATCAGGCAAGTCGTCATGGCAACAGCTAGTTCTGACAGAACACTGCGCACAATCACAGGCGAAAAGCGAACAAATGTCGCCGAACCTTTAAGTGTTTTTCTTTTCCTTCTTTCTAGGCCAGTAGGTGAATGGACGAACGCCAACATGTGGCCAGCCTGAATACAAATCCACTGAACATGTACATAGTTCTCTCCCTTGCGGTCGTGTCATAGGCTCAGGACGGACTAACTAGCACGGGAAACAAAACGGCAAAAGAACGTTATTGATTAAAACAACTTTTATAATTTTCTCAAAACACACCACGTTAACAATAAAATATATCTATATTTAACGATGGGGGGTGGGGGGGATGGGCGATGGCATATTGAGTTAGCGTTACAAAAACGAAAACGTATAGTCGTTTGATTAAAAATTAATTAAAATGTCCACTGTTAAAACATTTACTGAAATCTCGTTGTCATTCGTTCGAGGCACATACGCTAATAGGTACTTGATGTTCATTGATCATTATATACTGAGACTATCAGGAATATAATTTTAAAGAAATGAATAAAGTTTAAATCTGTGATGGAACTTCCCCACTCCCCTCCCACCCACACACACACACTGCCATCCCCAATTCTCGGACCATTCACCTGATGAGAACTTGGGAAACGAGGCAAAACAGCGAACCACTGCCAGACGCAGCGAAACACACATGGACAACACTCTAGCAGCAAAAGCCACACACACAAATCTCTTCAACGCAGACACCACTTTTTCTCTCTCTCTCCCCTCCTTCCACCCTCCACCTCCAAAGCATCACGACACCAGAGAAAACAGAGCACTCATAAAATTCCTATCAGACACAACACGCACTTCATAAAATTTAAAACGCAAACATCACATCCACAAACCTGGCAGTTAAAAAAAAATAAACTCTTTCAAACAATGCAACAGAAAACTTCCCATCCCACTCTTCCTTCACCTGACACCACCCAGCCACCCTTGAGCAGCTGAGAAATTCATACACCGCTGGAACCCCGGCCTCGATGAGTACTGGTACTTTGTGCATCTTATCCAAATCCGCAGAGACAAACTTGTTTCTTCGTGGTGTATTACTGTTTGGCGATTTAAATCTTCGGGGTATAGGGGTATACGGGGTATATGGAGACTGAGAAATATTTAAAAAAGTATCCACGGAAGGACGGATTGAGAAAGAAATGGATGTCGAAAGGTAGGAAGAAAAGTCAGAACCCCTTCCCCTTATATATATATATAAAATTTTATATTAAATTAAAAATTGAACTGTGAGGAGGATTATCTTTTCTTTACTGTACGTCGAAAGAACATTAAAAAAAAATCGATGAACAACTATAAAACTGATTTGTCAGAAGAGGACAGTCATAATGTGTTTATTTGTCCGAATAATGCCGAGTTTCTGAGTAAACACAGCAGATTATCTGACGGCAACAAGTGAGAACAATTGAAATCAATGAGTGTGTATCTGTAACTAACACATACCTAATACTTAGCTACAAAAATGATCAAATTTAATGGTGAACTGCAGATTCATATTACAACACTGCGACACACCACCATGTTAAACATGACCTACAAAAATACAATCGTGGAACTACACATCTATATAAAAATGTTGCTACATGACTGTATGACTGAACTACACATCTATATAAAAATGTTGCTACATGACTGTATGACTGAACTACACATCTATATAAAAATGTTGCTACATGACTGTATGACTGAACTACACATCTATATAAAAATGTTGCTACATGATTGTATGACTGAACTACACATCTATATAAAAATGTTGCTACATGACTGTATGACTGAACTACACATCTACATAAAAATTTTGCTACATGATTGTATGACTGAACTACACATCTATATAAAAATGTTGCTACATGACTGTATGACTGAACTACACATCTATATAAAAATGTTGCTACATGACTGTATGACTGAACTACACATCTATATGAAAATGTTGCTACATGACTGTATGACTGAACTACACATCTATATGAAAAATGTTGCTACATGACTGTATGACTGACCTACACATCTATATGAAAATGTTGCTACATGTCTGTATGACTGATTGATACAAACGACTATTTTTCGAATTTACACTACGCATCAAGGTTAACATATTGCAATATACAACAGTAAAAGTGATTTACAAAAGAGTTCAATTTCAGTGATGAACTCCACAACCAATTAAAGGAAACGTAACAAAAAAATTAAACAGCGTTACCAAAACGTTTGTCATTAATAAAGGAATGCTGCTCATCTCTAGCTAGAAATACAGAACAGAGTTATAAAACTGAACCACAAAAAGCGTCTATCTTTGAAAAGTGAATGTACACCTATAATTAGAAATACAAAACACTTATTCAACCGAATTTATTTACACTACGGTATTTAAAGTAGATGTCTGTTTCCTAGGAAACTGTTAGCTGGTTCGAGACGTGTTTTCCTCTTTTCTAATAGCAGTGCTGCAGTGTAATCGAGGGCTGTAAACTGTGGTTACGGGCCTTGCCTAGTATTTAGTGTCGTCATGTATGCTGAGCTGACCTTGAGGCAGAATTGAAATCTCGCAAGCGCTATAATGGGCGATGATAAGTTTACTGGTTTGTTTATTTCATAATTTATTTTGATGAAAATGTATTAAAATTAATTGAAATATAGTTTTGTAGCGTGTACTTTAATACAATTTACCTATACAATTCAATAACGCTGGATATATTCGCAAGTTGATATTTGCTGGGGAGGAGGGGGGGGATTGATAAAGCATAACGTCACAATAGGGTTTCATGTACTTTATTCCTGTAGCCAGCAACAAAAGTAATACAGACAAGAGTTGAAATAAGTCAATGTTGCTCTTCACTTTTTTTGTTCAGTGTAGAGATTACCTGATTGATGAGCAGCGAAAAAAGTTTTATACGTGCACAGAAATACGCGTCTTAGCCGACAAAAGTCAGTTCCGATAATTTATTTTTTCTGTCTGATACCATATAATGTCTAGATTTCCCCTTATTTCTTGGAACCCCAGTAACGCCTTATTTTGTTTCCTTTTAAAGCAGACATGAAATGAAATGCGTATAGTACAAGGCGACGCCTAATGTAACAGACATCACGCCCAACAGGATCAGTCATTTACTCATTGCCCTACTCTTTTACTGACTCACTCATTCGTTTGTTGACTCACTCATCTTCCGGCTCTTTCATGTTCAGATTGATTCATTTATTTATTGAATCTTGAACTCAATTATTTACTGACTGACTTGTTCATTTATTAAATCTTTAACTGAATCATTTAATGGCTGACTTGTTCATTTATTAAATCTTTAACTGAATCATTTAATGGCTGACTTGTTCATTTATTGAATCTTTAACTGAATCATTTACTGACTGATTTGCACATTTATTAATTCTTGCTCATTTAACAGAAGCACATTATTTATTTATTTTTAAAGACTGATAGAGACATAGGCATAAGTCTTTTTGGCGTGTTTCTGTAGTTAATGGCCTACGACATGTAATTAGGTACTGAATAGGTATTGACTGACTTGTTAATTTATTAAATGTTTAACTCAATCATTTACTGACTGACTTAATCAGTTATTGAATCATTAACTAAACCATTTGCAGACTTAATCATTTACTGATTGACTCATTTGTTGGATCTTGAACTCAATCATTTGCAAGAATCTATCTATCTATGTATCTATCTATCTATCTATCTATCTATCTATCTATCTATCTATCTATCTATCTATCTATCTATCTATCTATCTATCTATCTATCTATCTATCTATCTATCTATCTATCTATCTATCTATCTATCTAAATTATTTATATAAACATAAACCACATATGAGAACTAGTAAGAAGCATTAAAGGGTTTCATTGTTAAATAAAAGTTAGCTATAATATTACTGAAGATATATTTACTCAGTTTGTTTATATAAACGCAAACCACATATATGAAAAGTAATAAGAAAGTATTAAGTGGTTTCATTGTTAAATAAAAGTTAGCTATAATATTACTACAAAAAAAATAAAATATGAAAATATATTTACTCAGTTATTTTTGGCATAAACTCAACCCAACACTCAGTAAATTATAAATAATAAACAACAATTAACAATTGTTGGTACAGGCACGTCGCTGTCCTGCATACATTAATTTATAAATGATAGTTGAGAAGAGCTGCTTATTAAAGTGGATTAAGAAGACACGAAAAATGTCTGGAAAGAAATCTTTAAGGATTTTTTTTTTATCAAAAGCAACTAAGCATCCAAAGCAAGTGAACTGTCTGCATGGTATTTAATAGATTACAACCAAGGAACAGACTGAAAGAAAAATACTTTCTGCTTATCTCAATGCAAGATGAAGAATAGCAGATAATTTTGCTCACTAATGTTATATATGTATATATAAGGTTATAGTGCTTTATGGTTTTCTTTAATTTTTTTACTTGGCTGTAATGGAGCCCCTTTGCTTCTTGTGACGTCACAGAGAGACAGAGTTATCCTATATAGTGATTTAGGAAAAGATATTCGTGTCATAAATGTGAAGATCTCGAAGAGAGAATATTATTAGATATTATCAGCTTGCACGGCATCCATCATCCCCAGCTTAAGCTCATCTTCATCTGTGTCAACCCCCACCCCCCACCCCGAAGTTTATGAAAGATGAATTGTTACCGTTTGTTTTAAAAGGAAATATCCACTGCAGTTTTCTTCAGAATACTTGTAGACTTAAGAGATACTCTATATTTCTCCATCAAAAGTCAGCATTTATGTCAACACAATAGTTTTGAAGTTTTAGTTTAGAATGCTCTCCCATACTTTTCTTTCAATGGTTAGTACTTTACTTAAACATATTCTGAAAACACATCTTCAACAGTCACATGCATCTTAACATGTTGTCTAACTATTCATTCTAATGTTGCAGGAATCTACCCTCTTAAAGTCTGCTTAGCCTTAGCAGCGACTCACACATAACTAGTTTTCTGGCACTGCCTGTTTTCTGGCACCGCCTAACAACACCATCATACGATCTGCGAAACGAGCGACAATTGGAAACGGTTGTGGGGCCAATATCAAGCAAAGTGATGCAGAGGTGCTTGTAATAATCTGTACGAGATAAAAATAGGCCTGGGCGTTGGGGCTGAGGTCCACGCAGTTAAGGGAGAACATGTCACTTTTAAGATCTTTTGACAGCAGTCATGCATCAACCTATTTCCAGGTGACATTGTTTAGAAAGATCTCTTATCCTCAACTTTCCACCCCCCACCTCACTTCTTATGGCAGCTACCGCTTTCCTTTGCGTAACTGGAGAAAATGAAGGTTGAGAGAAGACTCGTGAGCCTAAATCACCCCCCCCCAAAAAAAAAACAAACAAACAAACAAAAAAAACCAATCATTCCTTTCCGTCACATCTCGACAAAGATGTTGTAGAACTTCATCATTTTCTTCTTAATCCTTACTTGTTAGTTATTTTCCTTCAAGTGTTTAGTATGACAGTTTTAAAAAATTGTGAAGATGACTGTGGCAGGGAGTAATTTATATTCATCTTCCTGTAAACCGGGGTCTAAATGGATAAGGAAATGCAAGTCCAAAGTTCTGTGGCCTATCTACACTTTCCCTATCCAGACATTTGACCTAGATAATTATGCTTTGAGGTAAATCCTCCCCCCTGGCCAAATACCCCATTTTGGCTGTACAAGATTCAAATTTCACTCGGTTCCTCTACCGGTCTACCCTATTGTGACTTTCTTACGTCGCACGGCCAATATTTTTCTTCCAATTTGAATATGCAAGGAAATGCGAAATGTAAAAACAAAATGATTGAATAATTTATACATACAAAATTAGTACATATGTCATCTCCTGGTGACCTTTTAACACACTGTGTGCATAGGCATTTTAGTCATTAATTCTGGTTCGAATGGATCCCATCTCTTTCTCATTTCAGTGTTTGTGAGTTGAAAAATTGCAGTTTAGGAGTAAATCCTCGTGCCAAACCTGTCGACATTTTCCATCTTCCCTCGTCCCGAGAGAACAGACATGGTACGACTCGCTTGTTTGAATGATGGACGGGCCAAGGTTACCTTAACAGGAGTCACCCCATCTGATGCATTAAGGGGAGAGAATCTACATGATTGTTATAAAGTATATTTAAAAGATATTGTTATTTTATTCGTAGTAATTCAAGGTACACGAAACTCTTTTTTTTATCTGCAGTTGTTAGATCAGTTTTTACTACGTGTTTCATTGTGTGGTTAATGTAATAAACTAATTGTCTTATTGATAATTGTAAAGTGACTGATACATATTGATTATCTTCTATGAATTTATGTTCTTTAAACAATATTAATAACTTTGTTGATTTTGATTAAGTAGTATACATTTAATTAACTTGTTTAATGACTGAAAGGATTGCTATGTCACATCACGCCACTCCTGCTGAATCATTTTATGTGTTAACCAGTAGCTATAGTGTATGTTAACCAGTAGCTATAGCAGGGGTCTCAAACTCATTTTACCTGGGGGCCGCTGGAAGTAGAGTCTGGGTGAAGCTGGGCCGCATCATTATTCCCTGCTGCCAGAGACCTGGCAACGCTTCCTCTTACACAGCTCAGACACATTTGGCTTCAGGGAGGAAGCCACTATGACCCTCAGTATGGCTTGAAGATGCTCATCAGTAAGTTTGGCCTTGAATTTTGACTTATTAAAGTTCATGGTGGAGAAGAGCTTTCACACAGATAGATGCTTCCAAAAAGGCACATGGTCCGCTTGAACATCCTGGAAAGCTCAGGGAAGGTAAGGAGCAATTCTCTCAAAAACTGTCCAAGCTTTTCTGCTTTTCCACTCACCTCCCTGAACTTGGCTTTGAGTTCAGAATTACATTGTATGTCAATTAGCTCAATTTGAAGCACTGGAGGGGCATCTTCCACATCGAAGGAGAAGGGGTCAGCAAATATTTGAAAGGTGGTTCTGTGTTTCTTGAAATCTGCAAACCTGTGGTAAAATTCTTCCTGCAGCTTTACGATGGCATCAACATACTTCTCACCACTGAATAGTGTGCCAGAATCCATGAGTGCCTTACATGTTGGGAAATGGCAGAGGTTTGTCTGAGAAAGCTGGGCTGTCCATAACACAAAGTTTTGTGGAAAATGCTCTAACATTGTCATATGCTGCGCTGACAAGCTGCCCCTGGCCTTGTAATTTCTTGTTCAGTACATTCAGGTCTTGTATGATGTCAACAAGAAAAGCTAAGTCCATGAGCCATTTGGGATCACTTAGCCATCCCATCCTTCTCCATGAAGGTTTAAACTTCTCCTCTCAACTCATAAAACCTCTTCAAGACCTGTCCCCTGCTAAGCCAACATACCTCGGTGTAGTAGAGCACATCTTCATATGCTGACTCTATTTCCTCTAAAAAGGCACGGAACTGCCAGTGCTTTAAGCCCCTGGATCTGAAATGGTTGATGCATTTCACAACGTCAGACATCACATTGTCAAACTTCAGGCATTTGCTGCAAAGGGCCTGCTGATGTATAATGCAGTGCAGAGCAATGGCCCCTTCTACACCTTCCAATTTTTTTGAACAAGAGCCACGACTCTTTCTCTTCCCTGTCATTGATAGCGCTCCATCGGTTATTATTCCAGCAAAACTCTTTCATAGTAAGCCGGCATCTGCAATGGCATCACACAGCCAGTGGAATATCTCCTCAGTGGTGGTCTGGCCCTGTATTGGAATGACTGTAAGCAACTCCTACATCACTTCAAAATTGTCGTCAACACCACGGACATATATTGCGAGCTGCACAGTGTCAGTGACATCAGTGCTCTCATCAAGAGCGACTGAGTATGCATGGAAATGTTTAGCTTTCTCACGCAGTTGATCGTAAATGTTACCTGACCTTGGGCATTCCTTATGACGGTATTTTTGATAGTGTATGAGTTTGAAGTAAACGTTCAAGGCAAGAATATTCTAGATTGCTGATGTAATGCAAACTAGTGAGTAGTTTTTATTATCCAATGGTTATGATATATGAGAATGAGACCAGCCAATGGGCTGAGATTAAAATGTTTACTTGGAAATTCTACTGTCTAATCACTTTGAATTTGGAGTGGCAAGAAGAAAGTCCAGTCTTGAAAGGCGGCTGTTAGCTTAATGGTGAGTTAGCTGATTGATTGAGAGAGGTTGGACTTAGAAATATTTCATACACTTGTGCTATTGATATTTATACACATGTTTTATATGAGATGTACTATTGAGTTGACTTTTATTTCTACAAATGTATGAACTAAGCTGCTCACATTTAGTGTATTGACACTTGACATTGTTTTGATAATGATGTATTTATTATGCCATATGCGTGTATCAAGCTAATGTATACCGTTCCAGGAAATTGTAAATTGAGATTGGAATTTAAGATAGAATGGAGTTATAAAGTAAAAAAACTGGAAGCTTAATATTTACTTTTTAATTATATTTTGCAATGAGCAAGTAGCCTTTCCAGTGCCTTTCACGTTCTTTAGGAATATCTTGGTTTATTGTCATAAACCACTATGACAGACCCTGGTAAAGGTGGGTACAGCACTTAAGTGTAAGAATACTGCACTTTACTGATGTTGACAGCCTGAACAATTAATAGTGTAGAGAAATTGTTGGACATCACTATATTTCTTGTTCTGATTGAAGGAGTTGACTTCGCAAAAAGAAGTGCTTATGTTAACTCTAAGTAGTGGAACAGTGTTTTTCACATGCAAGTGACACATTTGGTGTGGTGCTGATGTAATAGAACTGAACTATATATTATGACATCATGACAAAGTGCAAGGAAGGACTGTTAAGGCTGTGCTAAATCAGGTTATGTACAGGTTATTATTACTTATCTCTAATAATTCCATTTCTGTTCTCTGATAAGAACTATCCTGTGATTTGTATTGACATAATTGCTGAATTATATTTTATTATAAGACTGTGAAACATAGGAATTACTTGAACATGGTTTCATGGAAATATTGATGTCAAGTAATCTTTTCCATTGTATTTCTCAAATGTATATTTGATTATTGATTTAATAAATTTATTGTTAAATTTATTGAACTTCTTATGCATATTGCTAATCTTATGTTGGAGAAGAAAGTGGGTAGATGGGGCTCGCTAAATACAGATTAAAGGCGGATTTGTTTTCTCCTTTAGTAAGAAGTTTTCCACCTACGGAAAGATTGTGTGACGGTAAACGTTTGTCTTTAATGTGGGAGAGAGAAAACGTTTACAGCGCCCGTATATCCGCCAAGTGTGAGAGACGAGTCGTGTCTGTTGGAAGATCATTAATAAATTAAATAAGGACTCTCATCACTTGTAATTAGTTATGAAAGATAAATTAATAATAATAATCATTTTCATTAACTAAGTGGCGTGAGTGTCACAGTATCAAATGTGTTATTTAGGTCAGATATAAATACAGAATTTTTGTACTTCAGATTTAAACACAATACATGCTTAATCTTGTATATCAATATGTACGATTCTCATGTTAATGCAAAAACACTATCTTAACTTAGGTGTAACGAGCAAAAACACCTTTTCTATCAAAGCCTAAATGCAAATATATTAAAATTCATCATCGGTCTGAAATGCAAAAACAATATTGTGCATTTGATGTAAATATATATATCACGTGTCTAACCCACCAATCAACAGAATGAAACGACAGATGTGAGCCATATAAGATATCGGATACAAACTCCAGAACCTATCTCCGACAAAGTATTATGTTTATGGTATGTCACAGTGACTTTTCTTGCTATCCATCATACCGATTCCTTACTCCATACCTTTTTCGCTGAACCTCTCCAGCAACTCGCTTGGCGTTGGTTTTCGGACACCTTTGCGTAACTTGGACACACCTTTGAGTTCATGGCGTCGGACAACAACCTCATATAACTGTCTGGGAAGTCTGGAACCGAAACACGTGCCTACGTTTAAAGTGACTCGATGTCTTGTTTGCTTGTGAAATGAAGAGGCAAAAGCAGGTGAACTGTTGTATTTTATCACAGGCATTTGCCCGTCTGATAAATTTTTATTTCATGTGTGTGCGTGCGAGCGCGAATGTGTGTGTGTGTGTGTGTGTGTGTGTGTGTGTGTGTGTGTGTGTGTGTGTGTGTGTATGTGTGTGTGTATGTGCAGTAGCCATTAAAATTATCCTTTAGATAGGTCATTTGGTTAGGTAAGGTTCAGACACAGACGGGAATGTAGACAGGACTGACGTGATATGGAGTTAGCTGGAGTACAAGTTTGTGAACTGATAGTCAGTCCCGGCTATTCTTTTTCCTTTTTTTCCTTCTTCTCCAAGCAAAAGAGCTCTATCTCGCCTAACGATCCTGTGGGTCTCTTTCATCAACTTTCCTCCACTATCCCTATCTCCAACCCCGACTCCCACTATCCACCCCTTTCCGTTCTGAAAACATCTGCAAGTAAAGAAACTACAGGTACACAATTATAAGTGTTTTGACTTTGAAGATATGCCTAGACCTATCACAACCGCTGCAGGTGAGAAGATAACTGCGGATAGACAGTGTACGTAGGTCTCCATATCTCAGTCTGAGCCACTAGACGAGAAGATAACTCTTGGTGCAGGCGTTATACGTAGGTCTTAATATCTCAATCACCGATGTCTCTCCATTGTCGTTTTCTGTGTTGACTGATTCAGCGGCCACAAGTAGTCGGTGCTATGCTATAATGGCCAACTACACTTAAGTTTTTTGCCTCTAATTTGCTGCCTTCCTAGCTCCTCCCCCCTGCCATCCCTCTGCCTTTTTCTTCCTTCTTTAGGTTCCTCACTCATTCTCTCTCTCTCACATGCTAAGGCACAGATACACTTAAAATATATCTCGCAACAGCTCTTGACTGTGCAGGTCAAGTTTTCAATAATAAGAAAATAAATAGTAGTTCTAATTATTAACAAATCGTGATTACATTGCGTTGTTATAGGAACGCACCAGAAAACAGAACATCGCGATGTATGATGCATACAACCAGATTTACCTACAGTGTGATTTACCTACAGTGTGATTTACCTACAGTGTGATTTACCTACAGTGTGATTTACCTACAGTGTGATTTACCTACAGTGTGATTTACCTACAGTGTGATTTACCTACAGTGTGATTTACCTACAGTGTGATTTACCTACAATGTGATTTACCTACAGTGTGATTTACCTACAGTGTGATTTACCTACAGTGTGATTTACCTACAGTGTGATTTACCTACAGTGTGATTTATGTACAATGTGATTGCCCGAAACTGACGACTACAACAGCTGAATCAATTGATGCTGTACGCATAGCGCAATCAGTACGTACACATATATATCATCGCAAATCCTGACAGAGTAAAACAGCAGTTATCGGTTCTCCCTTCCCTCCACCCCTAGCTGCATGGTGTAAGCTGCAGAGATCGGAAAGGCTGTGGCCGTTATTTTTTTTACTGATGCGCGTAATAAAAGCGACATCTGGCGGACTCGCCATGTCACGCTTCAATTAACATCAAAATGAGCTACATTCTTCCAGGTCCTACTTTTAATGAAGTACAAAATGTGCAGGCCATCGCGCTCGCTCCCGCAACCCAGTCTTATCGACAAAGTTGGCAAAATGCCCATGCCACGTGGTCTACCTAGATACGACATGAATAGTTTAAGTAATTTTAATACAAAAGTGGGAGAATTAGAGGAAGAGGAGAAAGAAACTAACAAAACCCTTCCATTCCAAACAAATTCGGTAATTTGACGAGTACAGAAGCAGTTTATTTTTAATATTTACATAACGTTTATTAACAGACGAAAGTGGTTGTCTCCCTTGCTATGCCTCTGAACCGAAGGGGCTCTAATAATAAATTAAAAACCACACTGCCTGTGTAAGAGCAGAAAAGAATAACTCCCACCCCGCCCCATTACCTACTGCCCCAAAATTGTAATCCATGATTTGTGGGCATTTTAAAATTAAAAAAAAAATTAAACGAGGCCTCTGAAACACAAGGATCTTTTAAATCTTTCGCACTGCATTTTGCTGAAACACAGGCAATTTCCTGAAGTTCGTGCGTTTTGCTGGGCGAGTGTTCGGTTTCAGTTGCAATCGGGATGTGTGAGTCAGTTTTAAATCCGAGGCGATTTTTGAGTGCAGCCATTTCAAAAATCGGCCGCACTCCGGTCCTCATGGTCGGCAACGTTCAAAATAAAACAAAAGTAACGCTAAGATGGGCGGACACGGATCATGGGTGAAGGAACGGAGTGCTTGCTCTCCCCCCCCCCACCTCCTCCATGCATGCAAAACTCAAACAAGGAAGAATTTTGTAGAAATTATTATTTGTTTTAAAAATGAAGGAATATATTATTAATAATTTTTATTTAAAAAAAAAAATCTAGTGATTGTTGACAATACGATAGAAATCATGTGATTTGAATAGTTGAAAAAGAATAAAGGAAACCACTTTTTTTCCAGTGAGAGTAAAACCAAACCATAACAGCAACAAACAAATTCAGTTGTTAAATTTCTTTTTGACTGGACCAAAATTCACAGCTATAACAATTAACAACAACACAAAGCATTCCAGTAACAATACTAACTGTAATATTAGAAAAAAACCACGGAAAGACTGGCTTTTAGATCTATCTATGTATCTATTCTAATCTAATCCATCCATCCATCCGTCTATCTATCTATCTATCTATCTATCTATCTATCTATCTATCTATCTATCTATCTATCTATCTATCTATCTATCTATCTATCTATCTGTCTAGTACAGCCATTCTCTATAACTCCCCTTTCAAAGTATTTTAAAAAATTATTTTAAAAACTTTTATTTTCTCAGTTGACACTTATTACTTGGTAACCAGTAATTGTTAAAAGTGATAAACTTGTTCATGTTCTTGTCAGTATTGTTGTTCTTTACCTCACCCCCCCCCCCACTACCTCTCATCTTCAAGAAAAAGTCCCCATTTCTTGTTCTCGTTATTTTCTGTTGGTCGGCCGTAAACTAGTGAATAATTTAGGACAACACAACGAATTGAGGACAACACTTCCGGTAGTTACACGAGCCCCCAAGAGATGCCTTGCTACATATTTAACAACAATATAGATTGCAAAAACAATACAATTATGAATTCTTTGCAAGGTGAAGAAGATAAGGAATAACACAATGATGGATGGAAAATTAACAAAGAATTTATATAAAATAAATACAAAAAGTATATAGAACAATTAAATTACAATCCACAATTAAATTTCAAATTATTATCCTATCTACCTCAGAGAGAATTTTTTACCTGCAATACAGTTATTCTTCCTATCTCCTAATATTCTCCTCAAGGAAAGTTTATGAACCTTCATAGATTTTCTCTTGGTTTCTTTTTTATTATTCTACACTCAGTTGTTTCTACAAAGAGTTTTTGGGCAACCAGAGCACAGGCTTAACACACAGTTCTTAGTGTACTTATCTTGTTCACTGTCTCGTGACCTTTCTGTCCCTTTTACTCTGCTACACACACACACACACACACACACACACACACACACACACACACACACACACACACACATACACACAGCTAGTAGATGACGTCATGATGGGTCCACTGTTGGCCACAATTTCTATCATGAACTCTTTGGCTAAGAAATACTTAGACTCTAGGCCAGATTCCTTGAAGAATAACAATATCAACAACAATTCTTAAACCAAATGGAATTAAATCAGTACTACATAATGAAGATAATAAAGGAAAAGAAATGCTGCAAATAATAATGCAGAAGTATTTGTTTGCAATGAAATTATTAGTGGTTTTGTGTCACGGCCAAATTCCTCTCTGATCACAAATCCACTAAACTGAAAAGAAGCATGGATTAAAATATACAAGGCATGATATTCTGTTTAACAAAAGTCTTAACAAAATCTATAAACTGTAAATAACAAATAGTTGAAAATCAAAAGGTTTAGAAAGAAACACTGTATCTGAATGTTTATGAATATCTTCCACAAATCATTAACTCTGAAGTCATTTTTAGATTTTAATCACACAGACTTTTTATTATCTTTTACTTTAGATCGGACTAAATCTCCTTCACATACTAAATCTCCTTCATGTGGAAACGAGGATGGCTCTGAGACAAGTAATTATTTTTTTGTTCCTTTTGTACTTATTAACAATGTCACATGATGTTTACACCACACTCTGACCCAAGGTCAGGGTATTCTCTCATGCCTCTCCATTCACAACTGGAAACATGTAAAAGTTAATTCCACCTGAGGCTAAGATCTCTAACCTTACTTTCGTTTTCCTATTGATAACACACCAGGGTCTGGTGACTATTGTGTCAAGGCCAGATTTACAAGTTGAAAAATATAATTTAGTTGGTTTCCATTTGACCTATATGGTATCTTAGCTAAAAAAATATCTGGTCTACTTCTCCTTGTGACTTGGATGATTTATGTAATGTGTATATGTCATTTTTACCTTTTATGCCAACACTCCTTAAACAGCTAGAATCAATCCATTTTACTATTTTAATATTGATTGAAATGAGACAGCAAATTTTTAAAACCTGGTGTTAACTTTCAATTATTCTTTTATTACATCATAATACCTATTTGCAGTGATTCTGTTGTTCCACCCTCTCCTCAGCTTTGCTGGAAACATGTCTGTCCACTTCTGGTTTAAAGAGGACATGAAACCCATTGCTACTTCAGAGGCAAAGACCATTTGGAGAGAAATTTAGATCAGCAGCAGAAATAACACTAAACCATTAATGTTCAGTTGATAGATCTCATGCACTTAGTTCCTACTGAGAATTTAGATTTTACCAATATACACAAACAAGAGTGATGTCATCCTGAGACAAATTACTATAAATGAGTGATAAAAGAGTAAGATCTGTGAGGTACATATAAAGGATGGGTTACTTGTAACATCAGATCAATAGAAAATGCAAAAAGGCATTGCTCTAGGAGAAAATGAATAAATCTTTCATTGCTTGCATTCTATTATAACTGAAAAGGTGTTAGCAGGAACAATAACTTTTACCACACAAAAAAGAGGTCTTAACTAACTATTTATAATACTAATAGAGTTAACGGTGCTGCTGTCATAGCAATGACTCTTAGGCCCTTTCAGGCAGCAGGTATAGTGACGTCACACATATTCCAGACCTTGATGTCACTATAATTACATTATTTCTACAAATTGGAATTTCAATTCCTCCTAAAGGTAGTGGTTTTGAATCTTTGTGAGACCCAGTAAAGTCCTATTGTACGAGTGGGTGGACCCTTGTAATGGTCACAGTCGGGGCGAGGGAGAGTACATAGCAATGCAGGCATTGTTGGAAGATAACTCTTGCAGAAGCTGTTCTACAAGACAAAGTGAAAGCAACAAAGATGAACTGCCACTTGAATGTTCCGCCTGCGTGATTCTGGCAAAAACGAAGTTTTGATACATGGCTTTCATGCGTCATCTGATGATTTGAGTTATGTGCAGATCAAAAGTGACAAAACTTCACAGCTGTTGAGAGACTGCACACCGTGTTCATGTATATGTTTTCTGCAGGCAAAATACTTTTAATTTAAAAAAAAAAAAATTGTCTGACGATACTGTTGAATCATAGAAATGACAAAGCAGCACAAAGGAAAACGACAGAAAAGAACACTCAACTCATAACATGAAACGATAAAACAAAAAACAAACAAAGAATCACCTGCAAGAACAAGCAGGTAAATTATACTGACAAATGCCTGTAATGTCAAGAAAAGGATATCCGATTCCGATTCCATTTTCTAAACACTGAAACTGAAAACACATTTAAAATTCAGGGAACAAAAGAGAACTTGATTCCATGTCAAATAAAAACAAAACGTAGTAGACACAGACATCGCGAATATTGTAAACAGTTAAATCAATGCTGGATTCACCTTTGTTCTTTCTTCCCCACCACCTCTGACTTATTGGTGGAAGTAGCAGTGATAGTACTAGAAGTAGTACTTATTGCAGTGTAGCAGTAGTGAATGCTGTGGTGGAAGTAGTTATGCTTGAGATGGTAGTAATATAGTAATATGTAGCTACAACAGTCGTGGTAGCAGTAATGAAAGTGGTGGTTGCTGTAGAAGTGGAAGAAGCTGAAGTAATAATAAGTTACTGTCTTCACTTGCACTAATCACCACTACAACTATCGATATTACTCCTATCATCATCAGCACCACTGTCTCCGCCTCAACAGTAATGCTATACTATAACCGCTACGACTACTGTAATAACGCCACCACCACAACCATCATCGGTACCATCACCACTTACCACTATTTCTACTATGACACTAATATTACTATAATTACCACTACCATTATTCTTGCCACTACTACCATCAGAATGCCTTCTACCATTACTCTTCTTGTACACTACCAACAGCTTCCCCTGCTATTGGTATTAAAGACCGCTATTATTACTGCTACCGCTACTATAACTACTTACTATCTCTCCTACTATACTGTCACTACTGCAATTAAAGCTTTCTCCGTTAGTGTTTTTTCTAGTACTACCACTCTATGAATGCTGCTGCTTCTCGTTTTCCTATCATCACTATACTACTACTAAACCTCGCCAACTACTATCATCACTATACTACTACTACATCTCGCCAACTACTATCATCACTATACTACTACTAAACCTCGCCAACTACTATCATCACTATACTACTACTACATCTCGCTAACTACTATCATCACTATACTACTACTAAATCTCGCCAACTACTATCATCACTATACTACTACTAAACCTCGCCAACTACTATCATCACTATACTACTCCTAAACCTCGCCAACTACTATCATCACAATACTACTACTAAATCTCGCCAATACTATCATCACTATACTACTACTAAACCTCGCCAACTACTATCATCACTATACTACTACTAAACCTCGCCAACTACTATCATCACTATACTACTACTAAACCTCGCCAACTACTATTATCACTATACTACTACCATGGTAGATTCAAGAAGTCTCTACCCCCAGTGTGTAAGTCCATTCCGTTTGCCTCTTTTTCCACTCTTCTCCTTTTGTATATACTCCAATCCACTTCATTTTTCTCCACCCCTGTCCACCCAGTTTGTCTCTACTCAAGTCCACTCCATTTTCCTCTAATCTTGTCTATTCCATTCCATTTGTCTTTAATCCAGTCCACTCTTTCTCAGATCTACTCCACTCCCTTTGTGCATAATCCAATCCTCTCCATTTGTCTATAATCCAGTCTACTTCGTTTGTCTCTAATCCATACCCACTCCAGTGGTCTCTGATTTAGTACACTCACTTTCCCTAATCCAGTCCACTTCGTGTGTCCCTGATCCAGTCCACTCCATTCGTCTCTAATCCAATCCACTCCGTTTACAGATCCGGATATGCATCCCAATCTCGAGCTGAATGGAGGTTAAAAAGCAAGTAAGCAAGCCGACAAGAAAACAATTTGAATCGAATTCTCAATTAACAAGGTTAGTCATTGCTTTGAAAATTACTTGTTTTTATTAATTCTTGCATGCACTATTAACCCTTTGTATCTTTAACCGCTGCGTCTGAAAGTGGGGCCATTATCGACACAAAGCAATACAAACGCGCGCGTGCGCATATGTACACAACACACGCACGTATTTATTCTTTTTTTCGTAATAAATATGTATACACACATTCTTCCAATATATACAAACTACAATTATAATAAGTCACACACACGCCAACACCAGCACGCACGCACGCACGCACGCACGCACCCGTTCTTCACATGAAGTCCCACCTTGCAACATAAAAATATGTTAGCTTTTGAAATAATTGCGAAGACATTCGCGGCCTCTACACGTCATCACGATGCAAGAGAGAATGTAAACTTTTTGGATACATTTATACAGTTATACGAAAGTCATTTGGCAACGCCCTGTCGCGTTTCTTTGCCGGAAGGAACCGGTGACAGATATTATACTTTATACAATGAGACATTAATTTGCTGGATGTATGAGAAAAACAAAAGCAAAAGCGGTCGTCATTTTAAATGAAGTGTTTGGGTTCTAATTCCATGAAGAAACCATAACTTATCACGCAGGGAGCACAACGGTTGTCGAGGGATCATTATTGATTCGTATAAATTTACAAAACCTACTTAATCTCTAGATGTTTCTTTATTTATTATGTTTTATATTTATTTCTAAGCAACTTGAAGGCAAAATTCAATATGATCTTTTTAAGTGTTTGAACTCGTAGAGCAATTTGTTTAACTCCAGCAAACTTTGTCTTAATCTACTTGTTATCGATTGAAGATAGTTCCGAGTAAGGTCAAGACTTGTGGCTTTCCTAGCAACATTACTCACTGATTACAGTCATAATAGAGAAGATATTAAGATCAAAGTCGTGACTTCCTTGGGAAACGCTTCCATAGACTATAGTCACGACTGATAAGGAGGTCAAAGCCACAGGTTCAGCTAAGGACGTTATGCGTTATTTGTGGCCACATAGACAAAGTGGACATTGCGACCTGCCTTGGCTTGAGGGTGAAAACAGCGCTGCATTTTATCGACAGTCAGAGAAGACTAACAGTAGACCCCTTTCTCCTGATCAGTCAAAATTTGCACTAGATAGGATTAATAGTCGGCTGATATTTTAACCAATCAAATGTGTGCTAAACTTAGAACCAATAAGTTCACTCTGACTAGCATGGCGCCAAAGCAATGTTTCAGCTTGATTTTTTTATTCTTTAATTATAAGTATAAACGTAATAAAACTTACCCTAACCCTAACTCTGTGTTGTCGAATACATGCAGGCTGCTAAAATTAAACCATTGATAGGCGAAATCACTAAACATATAGCAAACAAGATCATCCTACTGCTGGAGACCTTTTTGAGTTAGAGAAAAATCTACAGAACGGAGAATACGACATAACTGCCATAAAGGACCTTGACCTTTACAATGACAACGAGTGCATGTCAATGGTTGTCTACTTCGGACTATATTACGCGGGGGCACAGTCGTGTTGACTTAGCACATAGCAGCATTCTTTGGCTGTAGTCATGACAAAGTTGACCAAGGCTCAGGTTGTAGCTTACCTCGAAATTCCATCCTAAGAATGTATCGGTAATGGATAAGAGATGCCACAGAGATCAGTAGCGGTCACTTATGTAAGAGAGGATTCTAAGGTCAAAGTTGGAACTTCATCCATGGAAAACATGACTGACAAGTAGATGGTGAGGTCGGCAGTGGCACTTAGGAGAATAAAATTATGTCCACAACATTGTTGGGTAACAACTTCAAATCCCATCTATGGACTATCAAGGGAGATAAAAATGGCTCCCTCCAAACTACACCCACATCCATCCTATTTATTATGGATAAAGCAAAATTTGATTCTATAACGGAACAGACTGCGCTCGGGTTTAACACGGCCCGTGCTACACTTATGTTTCAGCGTGTTTTAACGTAAAATGGGTTTCTGAAATGCAAGCGAAACCTCAGAGGAGATAATCCAGAGAGGAAAATATGCAAATAATGGCCTCTTACTAACAAAGCCAACCCTCAGTAAGAGGACATAGAGAAAAGTAGCATGCTCTCTGGCCCAAACAATAATAATCAAGTATCAATGACAAGCTGGAAAACTACACTCACAGCAATATAGAAATTGCAGACATACCACTAAAGTGTGGAATCTTTCAAGGTGATTCCCAATAACCACTATTCTGCTGTTCTGCATTGCCCAAAGTTAAGAGAGTATGAAAAACGGGTTAGACAAGTCCTCATGTCCAATCTAAACAGGGCTAGCAAAATACAAGCCCTTAATGCATACGCAATTCCTGTAACTACCTATACTGGAGGTTTCATAGATTGGACAACAAATGAAATACATTATCTGGACGGAAAAAGAAGAAAACTACTCACAATACAAAAAGCCCTACACCACAAAGCTGATGTAGAAATGCTCCATATATTTCGGAAAATTGGAGTCATAGGTCAAGAAAATGGACGATGTCACTGAAGGAGAATTTATAGTCCTGGTGGACTAAATCTGGAATAACAACAAAGACGATCCACTGATAGAAGCAGTAAAGATGAGTGGATTATATCACCCCACCACAAACAAACAAAGAAACGTGGAAGAAAAGAACGAAACAGGCATTAGCAAATATTTGGAACCAGAACCTCTCCATGGCCAGTATGTGCGAAAAGCTGCTGAAAAACATCAACAAAACAATCCACTTACAGATGAAAGCGGCTGTCAGTCACTCACCCTCAGTCAGCAATCCTGTTTGGAAAGTCATTCTCTAAAAGATCGTAGTGGATTTAGAAGTATCTACCTTAGCAGAGATTACATACTGCAGAATCACCCGTCCCCCTACTCCCGCAGAGATATAAACAAACAAACACTGCAAGTTATATTTAGAAATTGTAAATTTATTGACACTCATTAATTTGTGCTCACTTAATAGAGTGAGCTTTCGTGTACATAGATGTTTCAAGTCTAGCGTGACAGATGTAACATTGTTTTGTCTTTATTAAGTTTTGTCTTTGTTAAGTTCTTTAAGTAACTAGTGGCTTATGTCATCTCTTTCATTAATCTAAAACTAAGTCCACAGTCCTGGCCGGAACACCCAATCTGGTACTGGTCTCAGAACAGCTTCTTAAGTTAGAGTTCAGCTGAGTTCTATGTAACTGCGATTGGCTATAAGCAGTTAAGCGGAAAGGATATCCCTCAAAAAAAAAAAAATCCCAATGATCAAGACGGGGATCGAACCCATGACCTTCTGCTTGCGTTTTGCCCTACAACCGGCCAAGGATACTAAAGTCAATGTCCGTAGGTTGACTGGTAGAGCGGACGAGGTTGGCTGTAGAAATTTCGACAGAGACGACTCTTAGATAACCTGGGAATGCTAATCCATTGGATACAGACGTGACGCAAGAAATTGATGTCAATGTTGGGGTAGTGACCCGTATCATGCAGGAGGACGAGCTTTATCGCTGTATCCGATGGACGGATGAACTTGACGTTAAAACTGGGTCCACTGAGCTCTCTCTTATGATGATGAACTTATAGGGTGCACTTCCGGCCTGGGTCTCTCTCTCTCCAGAGACTTGGCCGACGATAAGAAGCCGCCCGTCGGTCGCTGTGGAAAGAAACAATTGAGCTCTTCAGCCAGTGGCTAAAATGCTTTGCCCATCCACACTCTCCACCCCTCTTTGCTGTTCTCTTCAGCACACTACTTGAGATTCACGGTACTTCAGCACTCATTTTGAGATTCACGGTACTTCAGCACTCATTAAGTCTTGACGATCGAGTGCTGGAATGAAAACTAAGGGAGCTAACCAGCTACTTCCAGAAAGATGTGCTCTCTTCTTATACTAAAAGAAGTATAAGAACATTAGAAGATGCACTCTAGGTGCCAGACTCTAAACCAGCCAGAGGTCAATAAATCTAACGCCCTGCCCACCGCACTTCCTCCACCCCTCGATAAGTGTCCTAAGCATGGTCGCATGGGAATTTAATTGCAGTTTAATTTAGATTCTGTGATGCAAGTTTTATTTTTAGAAACAGTACAGCGTTCGCACATTTTGATGATCTTGAGAATAAATGACGTCATTTGACACCATTACAGGTTTTCATTTAATTAATACAAACTGCAAAAGAGTTCACTAGCTGTTGAGGTCTTTAAACTCTATTTTTCATTTCAGAAGAATTCTACGTTTAGAACTGAGACGGATCTGTGGCCGATGAATAGGTTTACTTTTTTCTGTTCTTGCCAGCGCCATCATGCGTTAGTGAAAGTGTCAAACTTATCTAAGAGATATCAAGAGAAAAACAGTGCAGACAACTTTGCACACAGCACTAAAGACCCCGCGCGGTGGCTGTATTTCTGTTCTTGATTCTCTAATTGTTTGCTTTGACGCTGATATTATACACAGTTATGGCCGGCCTTTTGTGCTATATAGTGTTATCGGGCCATATTAATGCTAACAGATTACATATAAGCAAAGATATGTCAAGCGTGTTGAGTTTTGTAGTGTTATCGGGTCATATTAATGCTAACAGATTACATATAAAATGCAAAGTTATGTCAAGCGTTTTGAGTTATGTAGTATTATTGGGCCTTATTAGTGGTAACGATTACATATAAAACACACAATTAATGCTAGGCTTTTTGTGTAATGGGCCATACCACTGCCAACAGATTACGTATAAATGACAATTATGCTAGGCCTTTTCTTATGGCATATATAATATACTGGTTCACAGCAGTTTTAACGTACTGAGAGTAAAATGCACAGATATGGTAGGCGTAACACCTTTTGGTGTTTTGTAAAGGTATTAGACCAAATCAGTGCTAACATATTTAATACACAACGCACAACTATGTCAGGCCTTTTGTGCTGGTAGTTTTATTGAGTTACATTAGTGCTCTCTCTCTGTCTCTCTCTCACACACACACACACACACACACACACACACACACACACACACACACACACACACACACACACACACACACCCTTTCTCTATATATAACCTACACATATGTAGAGAGTCACACTTTGAATACTAGGTATGTTATTTTCAGTACTATGTGAATGCGGGGGAAAAAAAATCGCCTTTCATGTACTTTCAATGTAAATGTAAAACACTAAAACAACACTGTCTTCAGGTCCTTTCTTTCTTGCACACGCACATATATACTTCTACACCCACACAAACGACTACAAACGCAAACTACCGCACGTAGACTTTCACAAAAGGCATACTTGTGCACGCATGGCCACCCAACATCTCCTGTCCTACTCTAAGCACACAAATGCACGCTCACATAACTCATGCACAGAAAATCACGTTACCACTAGCGCAAGAAAATACTTTTTTTTTTAATTTTTTTTTTTTTTTTTTTAGTTTTGTGCTCTTCCTTTCTGGGGCAAGAGAAATACCGGACTTTGTGTCAGAACTTTACTGATAACGGTAGTACTTAATGAATCACGACCGCCATGTTGTCATTTCAAGTACAAATCGTTAGAATGGTTAATTGTGTCCCTGCTCTTTTTAATTTATCTCCACCCTCCAAAAAAAAATACTCCCATCCCCTAAACAAAAGCAGAATCTAGCTGAAATGCTTATTTGTTGTTCGTGTCTTGTATGTACACGTTTGCTTATCTGCTTAAGTTAAGTGGTTTTGTATTGTTGTTTATGTTAAGCGTGTTTATGTGTGTGTGTGGTGTGCATGTTTTAATTCTGTTCTCCACTCATCTAAAAAAAAAATCCTCAACTTCCCCCATACCCCCCCCCCACCACGTCTCTTTGGCCCATCTTCCTATACATGCTTTCCACCGCCAGTCTAGCGCGCGCCACGACTGACCTGAATTCCGGGTAGCCTGTAGCGTCGGACCAGTGGTCTTGCAGGGCCTGACGTCAGGAAAATGCTAGTCTTTAAGCGGCCTAATTTTTGCGCAAACCATATTTCCCCTCCCAGGCACTTCATTAAGGATCGCAGTGAAAGGGTTTAAGGACAGTAATTATGGCAATACCTGTTAGCACGCAGATTAGTGTCTGAGTGTTTTGTTCGCCTTTGTGTCTGGGATCGGGGTGGGTGGGATTAAAATAAACACGAACGAGGATGGCAGCATTTTATGCTTATAAGCATATCTTGTATGAGTTCACAAAAGTTACACTTCCATGTAAGGGAGACTAATTTTGAAAGAAGGAAGACCACTTAAGTAAGGTGAATTCTTTTATTTTCTTAAATGAAAGAGAGCTTTTTCAAAGTACGGGAGACATCATTGTACAGCAAAATAGTCTATATGTTTTTCAAACGGTAGAATGCATTTCTTAATACAAAGAGCAGCTGTTACGGACAAGTTTGAAAAGAAGTGACGACAGACATTAGCTAAGCTGGTGACAATTGAGAACACAGATACGCGTTTAGAAATTAAAAAAAAAATTAATTTCAGATTACAAATGAAATAGTAGAGAAATTAGCCTTTACACAGAATCAAAAATCGGGAAAATGTAATCAATGGTAAATCAATCTAATGATAGGACTAATTTGACCTTCCCTGGCCCCAACGACAACAATAGTCCACAAACGTAGAAAATAGAGTTAGAACAACTTAAACTGCACAAGCATTAAGGAAGTTGAATTGGATTGACTTGGTTTCTTTATAATCAGAAGAAAATGAAATAGAGAGTCTGGTTTAAAAATATGTACTGACACGTGTCATCATCATCGTCATCATGAATAACATAATATTTGACCACGTCAGCAAGAATACAACAGTACTTGCTGGACTTTTTAGTCCACAGTGACACCGATTTTGTGTGGACTGCTGCAGTACCTGCAAGACATGGCCTCACCGCTGCAGGTCCGTTCTCACGTTTTGGCGTTGCTCCCGAAGACCTATTCCAACCGCCATCCGATTCCTCGCCTTTGCCAGCCTGATGGTTTTGACAGATGGGTGAAGGGGGCGGGGTGGGGATGGGTGGGTGGAGTGAAGCAACTAAAAATCGTCAGGCCCTGTGCCAAACACTGAGCCCATGTGAGCTGCAGTACCGCCGCCCTCTTTTCTCTCTAGGTCCCTCTCCCCCCCTTTAGCTGCCGAAAACGCAACTTGAACTCACCGCCTTCGTCCCCCTGCAACGTGCAAGCGTCCAGAGAACCCTAGTTCATTAGCACCGCGCGATTTCGGCGGTTTCAGTTGCAAATATTTTCACAATTCGTCAATCTTGGCCGCTGTCCCAAAGCCAGAAAGTGTTACAAAGTTCACCAGGAGCAGAAGATTTATCAGGGCAAGTTAGGAAGATTTCCGTTTGTAATGGTTTGACCCTAGACAAGACTGTTCGTAGAATCTCTTAAAAACTTCCCGAGGTTTCGTTTAAAGCAGTTTGGTTACTTAAACGACCCCTAACTTCGTCAAAATATAATAAGCATATTTTGTCTCCAAACTAAAACGATTAAGAATGATTCAAATTATTAAATATTTTCTCTTCTTTGTCAGAGATTTGTCGTGGCTCTTCTAAAAGGTTTACTGACAAAAACATACATTTCTAAGTTCGGGATATATTAGTATGACCTCTTCTAACAATGCAAAATTGATATAACTGTCCTTACCATCATATATTAGTGTACCTAAACTTACAAGCCGTGTAATAAGTGTATATGCCTTACAACTCTGTACTGCTGTACCATTCTTTACTAACAATGTACTGCTGTAATCAATCGTTACTAACACTGTACTATTGCACCAATCTTTACGAACACTATACTGCTGTACCATTTAACATTATGCTACCGTACCAATGTTTACTAACACTATACTACTGTATCAATCCCAAATAACACTATAAAACTATACCAATTTTTACTAACACTAAACTATTATAGCAGTCCTTTTTAACACTACTACAGTAATAATCCTTATAAACACTGCATTACTGTACCAATCTTTACTAACACTATACTACTGTACCAATCTTTACCAACACTATACTACTGTACCAATCTTTACTAACACAATACTGCTGTACAATTCCTAATTAATACTGTACACTGTACCAATCCTTGAGAACACTATACTACTGTACCAATCTTTATTAATACAGTTCTGCTCACCAATCTTTACCAACACTATACTACTGTATCAGTTCTTATTAATACAATTCTACTGTACCATTTAAAAAAATTATTTTAGTACTGCTATTCATTTATATTAATACTGTACTATTGTACCAATCCTTTGATATACTAGATTCAACTGATTTTATAAATTGTATACACTCACTCACTCACTCACTCACTCACTCACTCACTCACTCACTCACTCACTCACTCACTCACTCACTCACTCACTCACTCACTCTCTCTCTCTCTCACACACACACACACACACACACACACACACACACACACACACACACTCACCTGTGACAATCTGAAACAAAGCAACTAAACTTTTTTTTATTTCGTTCATAAATACTTTATTAATAAAATGTAAACACCAAAAAAAAAAAAAAAAGCAGCCGAACATTCCCCCACTTCCTCACACCCACGCCAATGCGTTTTATTGCAGTTTGCATGATTACATTTGGACGTTGGGTACTCCCCATCAGTAATGACCTGGAGCAAGCAACTGAAACTGACCGCTGCTGGCCACTCGTAACGGCCAATTAAAGTCCAGTAACTCCTTGTTAACAAGGAGGTTCGACAACCGTGTAAAATGCTGACAAGATTGCCGCCGAGTCCGTGCTAATCGTTATTGACGCTAGTTATTAATTACCATCTTGGGGCAGACAAAACATCTTCGAGGGGTGGGTGGGTTGTTGGGAGGAGGATTTTCGAGGTTAGAAAAACGTCTCTAAAATGGATAAAGTGGCCGTCTAACTTCAGTCTTCCCCAACTCACCCCATTTTTACTCTCACCCACTCCCCAAATGTGACTTTTCTTAGACTCTTTCTTCTTCAGGCACAAATTTATTGCCCAACTCCCCCACCCTTTCCCTAAACACATACCACTGTGTGTATGTTCACAGGTTTTCATGCATTTTCTTTCCCCCTCCCCCAATCTACCAACAAGACGAGAATTGAAAAAAAAGTAGATCCATGTTAACGCTACATCCCCTGGACATATTTGGAGACGCTCATTATTATATCCCCCCTGGGGGCTGTCTCGCCGTTTTAATATTTTCTAATTTCTTTAAGTGAGGGCACATACACATAGTTCACATGCTCATTATTCCAGACTGACGCCGGAAAGGAAAAAAATGAAAAAATAAAAAAAATTATACACGTACGCATATACAATCGCACACGCAACATATACGCGCGCGCACACAGGTAAACACGTATATATATATACACACACACACACAACCGGGAAGAGAGGGTTCTGGAGAGAAAAAACCAAAATGATTAAAATCCAGAGAATTTCACATCTTAAATCTAAGAGAATTATAAGCTGAACACTAAAGCCTGGGAATGCAGTTTTTCAACGTCAGTAGAGGGTTACAATTAGACCGGTACATCAAGCCAGTGATCTGAACTCTTTTAAAAATAATTATGATAGAATCTCTTCTTTTCAAATCTTATTTTAATTATAACAAGAAATTTAGATAAATTATTTCCTCGAGTAAAGCTCGGTTGAATATGTATATCTGAAACTAATCCCTAAGCTACCAGATTATGGCTATTCCATGAAAGCCCCTCCCCCCTCCCGCCAGCTTCAGTAAGGTCAGCACAACTTAAGAAACATAATTATCTCTTAATGAGATTGAGGAAACAAGGACACATTCTGAGATAACATATATAACCAGGACTGATAATGAGAAAACATGATTAGCTTTTATTTGCTGAGAAAACAAGGACTAGCTTTAACTGATACTGAGGGAATGTACCTAGCTAATATTGATGTCGAGGAAACATACCTAGCTAATATTGATGTTGGGAAACAGATCTAGCTAACATTGATGTCGAGGAAACATACCTAGCTAATATTGATGTTGGGGAAACAGATCTAGCTAATATTGATGTTGGGAAACATACCTAGCTAATATTGATGTTTGGGAAACAGATCTAGCTAATATTGATGTTGAGGAAACAGATCTAGCTAATATTGATGTTGGGGAAACAGATCTAGCTATTAATGATACTGAGACAACACACCTAGCTATTATGGATGCTGAGGAGACAGAACTCTCTTGGACTGATAGTAAGGAAACACAAGAGAACTAGCTATTAGTGATAATAAGGCTTCAACTAGCTAGGTCTTGGAATGATGCAGCACATAAGATGAAAGACACTGATAAAACACAACTGAATAGGTCTATAACACTCTAGCAACAGATCTGCTCTGCTACGACTGCAAACCACATTACTGTTCAACGTCGAGTAGCGTGTGTTCAGTGTCTAGCCAATCAGAGCCAAGAAAACTAGATCTGAAAACACACCAATGTTCAAAGTCGACTAGTGGGTGGTCAGTGTCTAGCCAATCAGAGTAAAGAAAACTAGATCTGAAAACACACCAATGTTCAAAGTCGACTAGTGGGTGGTCAGTGTCCTGTCCTTCAATCACAGCCAAACAAAGCACATCTGAACGCCCTGTACTTAGCAACACAGTCTGGTCTCGGGTTCCGGCGGTCTCGACTTAACGACAATCTCGATACGAACGAGCCCACAACTCCCAAATTCCGACTTACGCCATCCATTCATACTTACGAACCGTAGTGAACTAATTCTAATGTGGATGAATCGCAAAAGTAGTCGTGAATAAGTCACTCGACATCCCTGGGGCGTAGGAATCGGGCACCATTTTAATTCACCTCGTGTTCTCATTGGGCCTACATACAGAACAATTACATACACATACGAAGTCGGGTACGAACGTCCTTAAGATCGGAACTGATTCGTAACCCGAGACCCTACTTACCGAATGCTTCGTTTGGCTAAATGCAACGCCGAAAACGTTCAATGTCGGGTAGTAATTTGGTATGCTATCGGGTACTCGTAAGAGCGTGCAATTCATTGGTCCATATCTACAATGTCTACTTCCAGTGCCGAAGGCACCAGCCAAACACAAGCAGGAAACTGTCATTAGAGACCTAGACACGAAGGTTGAGCAGTGTAAAAATGTTCGTTTGAAACCAAAGTCAAGAAGATTAAATGTGAAGTCTGTGACACTGAATGTTCTTTCAACCAAACAATTTAACGGCATAAACACTTGTGCGTTATTCATCAAATAGTTATCAACAGCAACTGTTCATTCAACCGAAAATTAACTGGATATTTGGTTTTGATATATATATATAATAAAAGATTTATTCTAAAGATTCATTGGGTATCCAAATATATAGTAATTAATTCAACCAAAATGTAACTTGCACATCTAAAGATCTGTAAAGCATGAAGAGGTTTGTAGTAGTGAGTATTCATTCAGCCAAAATAGAACTAGTATTCATTCAGCCAAAATAGAACTAGTATTCATTCAGCCAAAATAGAACTGTACCGCGAAACATTTCGATCAGGATTAATGCTGTCATTCAACTGGTGTAAAGACAGAGGCACTTACATTAGACGTTGACTATTTACTAGTAAATACAGTTATAAATTAATTAGTCAAACAAACATTAACTGAGGAACTAAGCAGTTTGAAATGACAAGTCGCTGGTAAGTGTGTCGACATCAAAACTGTTATTAGTAATTTTGCAAAGCTGACCATATTAATTAAGCTTTTTGAAGGAATTGGATTTTTCCCGTTCGGTAATGCCAAAGTCAAATGCCGACTAGCGTCCACAATTCTATCTACCCGATCAACAATTTAGCATTTCTGTGTCATTGTTTCCCAGTTGGAATATTTTGTTTTAAAGTGAATATGTTTACGGTACTATCGGAGTAATCTAAAGAGAGAAGTGTTCCTTTGGAAACGACATATGAACACGATAATGCATAGAGCACGAATTTCCCACCCCTAGAAGGACAAACGAAACTGATAATGCATAGAGCACGAATTTCCCACCCCTAGAAGGACAAACGAAACTGATAATGCATAGAGCATGAATTTCCCATCCCTAGAAGGACATAGGATCGAAAGAGGGTAGTAAAAATGTGCCACCCTGTGAGACATCCAAGTGGAAAGAATTAATCAACCAAAACGTAATGCATTGGCATATACATCAACTCCGAGTAGCAATTATTGTTTAGTCAACCAAGACATCATTGCAGAACCAAGTACAATAAGCTTTGAGCAGTGAGGAATGTTTAGTAATAAAATGTTACTGCGGAACCAAGTACAATAAACCTCGAGCAGAAATTATTGTTAATGAACCAAAAAACGTAATTGCGGAGCCAAGTAAATAAACGTAAGTATTAATTGTTAATTAACTCCACAAATAATTGCAGAGCCAAGTAAACAAACACAATTATTAAGTGTTCTTTAACTTAAAATGTATTTGCCGAGCCAAGTAAACAAAGGCAATTATTACGTGTTCATTAACTTAAAATGTAAAAGCAGAAACGTGGATAAGATGAATTGTTTACCCAACCATAAAGCAATTTCAGATCCAAGAACATTAAACATTCAAGTGCAAATACCAAATACTTAATCTTCAATCAGTATTAATTGCTCAGTTGATTATACACTAACTGCTGAGCAGTATTGACTGACTCAGAGGTTTTATAGAGCCAAACGTATAAATCTACGCAAAGTATTAAAAGTTATCAAATGAAAATGAATTTTAGAGTTAAGCCTATTAACTTGGAAAGAAGCTGAATATTGTCAGCCAACATTTGCTACAGAGCCAACATATTTAACAACTGACACGAAAGAATTATTAAAAACACCGAAGAGTGGTAACTGTTTTGTCAACGAAAACGCAGTTGGGAGAATGAAGTATTACGGGTTTATTCGAGTGAAGATAACGACATATATGAAAGTGTGCAAGAGTGTTAAATGTCACCTAATCAAGATTAGAATTACACAGCCAAATAATATAATCTGAAACAGAAATGTACGGGACACTCCAGCTTTCAGCTAAACGTCAAAGATAGCTAAATGTCAACTAAATATATTTTTGCACTCGACATAATTAAATATATTTTAATATATCTGACATAACTAAATATATTTTTGCAATCATGTCATCTATCTATCTATCTATCTATCTATCTATCTATCTATCTATCTATCTATCTATCTATCTATCTATCTATCTATCTATCTATCTATCTATCTATCTATCTATCTATCTATCTATCTATCTATCTATCTATCTATCTATCTATCTATCTATCTAACCATTTAACCATCCTTGCATCTATCTAATCTATAGATAAACAGTATTTATCATCTACAATTGTAGACCTAAGACTGACACCATATATAGTTGAAGTGAGTTGTGCGAATTAATGATAAATCCAGTCTGGACCACCCACTGAGCCACACCTTACATCGACACGTACTGATGAAAACGATTTCAAGTTTTATCCAATATGAACTCATTCGCAAGCCAAGATAGGTCACAATTAACCATTTCATGAAATCCAGTCCAACGAACCGGCAGCGGTCAGTGGTCAAAGTACATATTGAAGCAGCGAAGGCGTAAATTTCTTTTTATTAAAGTGCTGTGTTTTTCTTTCTTATATTTAGCCTCTCGTGAGGCAAGCCCTATGGTCATCATTAAAATCAATTCAGCATTGGCTAGCGCTACTAGTGCAAACAGAAAGTAGTTAAGGCAAGTTCTAGAATACCTACCACGGACCCTGCAGCGCTGCAATATCATCCGACAAAATACTGACGACAGGCTTAACGCTCCACCGTCAGTGAGACCAATTTGAAAGTTTAATATTTGACAAGGGGTGAGCAGGTTACTAACTCCTAGGTTATAAAAAAAGTAACCAAATTAACCAAAACAAAACAGAAAAAGGTCGGCTGAAGCCGAAATATTCTATTTTATGAAATTTTCAAATGTCAGTGACTATTTCTTATCAAGTTATGAGGCCGATGCTCACATTACTTGGACCGTAGCTTAGGAATTGGTTTTCGTAGTCACACACATTCTGACCATTTTGTGCAAAGAAGTATCATATTCTGCGTATGCAGACAGCGTAACGTAGTCACACACATTCTGACCATTTTGTGCAAAAAAGTATCATATTTTGCGTATGCAGACCGCGTAACGTAGATGGTTTGAACATATGGATAGTGTATGTAACATGCCCATACAGTTGGAAATACGTAAAAAGTTGTACATCAATAGACAATTTAACCATATAAAACATTTGTAATTGATACGTAGAAAGTTGTACATCAATAGACAATTTAACCATATAAAACATTTGTAATTGATACGTAGACACATCTGTTTCTCTTATTGCCTAGTATTACTACGACGACCACTACCACTGCTGCTATTGGTAGTAATACTAAAACGTAATAAAGCGCTTAGCCTTGAAGTACGCGGATTACAATAATTACGCAAATAATACACAAGGTTTATAAAACAAATCACTCTCACACATAAGAAAACTTAAGATAATAAATCCAAACTAAATGGCTCCATAGCAAAGTAACAATTTGTAATAAATATCTGTATCTACAACAAACAAATGACATGAATTTAAAATGTGAACTCTTGTTAAAAAGATCAACGTTGATTTGAATCTCAGCTGGAAAGGCTCCTTGTTATCTTATAAAGATCTTGCTTGCTTTGCATCTCAGTTGTAAAGGCACCTTGTCTTGAAAATAATCAAAGTTGCTTTGTATCTCAGTTGTAAAGACGCCTTGTTGTCTTGAAAAAGTCAAGGTTGCTTTGTATCTCAGTTGTAAAGACACCTTGTTGTCTTGAAAAAGTCAAGGTTGCTTTGTATCTCAGTTGTAAAGACACCTTGTTGTCTTGAAAAAGTCAAGGTTGCTTTGTATCTCAGTTGTAAAGACACCTTGTTGTCTTGAAAAGATCATGTTTGCTTTGTATCTCAGTTGTAAGACACCTTGTTGTCTTGAAAAGATCATGTTTGCTTTGTATCTCAGTTGTAAGACACCTTGTTGTCTTGAAAAGATCATGTTTGCTTTGTATCTCAGTTGTAAACCTTGTTGTCTTGAAAAGATCATGTTTGCTTTGTATCTCAGTTGTAAACCTTGTTGTCTTGAAAAGATCATGTTTGCTTTGTATCTCAGTTGGAAAGGCACCTTGTTGTCTTGTGAGCGCTCGTTACGAGAGCATGGTTGCTTTGTATCTCACATAAATAGACACTTTGATCTCTCGTCAGCGCTCTTAATAAAAGAACATGGCTGCTTTATATCTCAGATGGACAGACACCTTGATGTAATGTTAGCGCTCGTTAAAGAAGAACATGATTTTTTCTTCTGAATCATAACTGACGTCATACCTCTGAGCCACTACTTGCGTCTCCAGCCTATATCGTACTATTCACTTCGCTATTATCAGAGCAGATGAAATTTGTGTAGTTTGCAGAAATCATGCACTAATCCATTATAGACACCAAATTGCTGATCATACTGACTTTAATCGTCCCCAGACATCAAATAAGCACTTAGCTCTTCATAGTAGACGCTTTTAATGATATAATCTCCTAATATGAAATTATAAAAGTTAAAAAGCTTTGGTCAACCACCAAGCCGCAATCTGTCCTTTCTTGTGATGATAATCTATCTTCCGCACTGATTACGAGGTTCTAGGGAGAACTTTTACCCGGGCTAGTCTACAGAAGCAGGTGTTCTTGTCCCCTGCTTCCTCGGTATTATTCAAGCTACAGATAAGAATCAAAAAAAAAAAAAAACCGCCTCTACTTGGCTTAGGCTATAGAAGTGGATATTCTCGACCAGTGTTACTTCAGTATAATTCATACTACAAGTGCGAATCATAAGCCCCGTAAACATCTTTAGGTTCCTTTTCTTCAGCACTTAATGGTTTTGAGATATTTCTCCTGGACTCCAAAGTTTGTTATTCTAGAATCTAGAGCATTGCATATTTAGAAATTCTAAATTATGGAACATGATACACATGTCGCGTGATACAAGCGTCATTTTTGTCTTCTGCAGTCACTCTTGGTCTTTCTCTTTTCCTGGTAATAGTGCTAATGATGGTTATCTCCCTTTCCTGTATTACCTCTCTTCCCTCTATTCTGTCTTAACATCTTTTGTGTTCTTGGCTTAGAGCAGTCAGTTTGATCGATTTTCGTGTAGCTAATCTTTTCATGCAATCATGAAAGACAAGCACTTATTTGAAACTGTTTTTAAAAAAGATCATACTATTCGAGGGATCACCAAAAAATGTTATAATTGTGTCCAAAATAGTGAAAGGGTTAGAAAGGTCGGTAGATACAAAGAAAAGAGGGAAGACACCTGAAGAGAGGTATAACGCTAAATTTACGTGCAAGGCAATGACGCCTGATCACGTGATCCAGTATGCTTTGAAAGGAACAGACAGTCATTCATCGCAGAAGACATCAACCAGACGCAGAGTATGTTTCGTTTGGCTACCAGTACAATGTCAGCATTTTTGTAGACCACAAGTTCGACATTTTGAGGGGAAACCTGCATCCGACATCATTCGAGACTGAACGTCAGGGGAAATTCCTGTGTGAAACTAACACTAGGCAACGCGTTTTCACCAACTCTACTCGTCGAACTCTTCAAATCGTTCTGTGCCTAAGAATCCATTGTAAAAGGATAGGCTTAATGTGATCAGCACACAGACTGTTTGTAAAAACGAAGGCTTAATGTGATCAGCACACAGACTGTTTGTAAAAAAGAAGGCTTAATGTGATCAGCACACAGACTGTTGGTAAATCGAAGGTCTAATGTGATCATTAAAGATACTGTTGAGCTGCTTACATTAACCTTATTTTGAAGTAGTCGAGGCCTTTAAAGATTTAACACCGAAGATGATAACAAATATATTTATCAAATCAAGAGTTGACACCCTGATAGACATATTATAGTGGGATTCGGTTACTGTGATTTTCTGTAAAATAAGCTAATTTCGACAAAATTTATTTTCACCCAATTGGGGCTAATTTCGACAAAGTATATTAAAACACCATTGGCACAACCTGATACCAGCATGCTCATTTTGTAGCTTTTACGTACCTGTACGTCGGTAGCTGTAGTGTTAACATTACCCTGTATTTCACAGATGGTGTAGTGTTAACATTACCCTGTATTTCACAGATGGTGTAGTGTTAACATTACCCTGTATTTCACAGATGCTGTTATATTGTTAAAATTACCCTGTATTTCACAGATGCTGTAGTGTTAACATTACCCTGTATTTCACAGATGGTGTAGTGTTAACATTACCCTGTATTTCACAGATGGTGTAGTGTTAACATTACCCTGTATTTCACAGATGCTGTTATATTGTTAAAGTTACCCTGTATTTCACAGATGCTGTCATATTCTAACTTGGCCACCTTCACGCTGCATGCTGTAAGTTCACTAGTGAACACAGAATATTATGAGTCTTGGTGTAGTGAACATAGTGATCGCATGCAGATCTGAGCGATTTACTGTTAAACATCTAGCTATCTGTTCACTAATGTGTGTGTGTGTTCGTCCTCTAGAAATGTAAATGGTACTTGTGGAGTAAAAATCTGTCCAAGAGTGCGGGTATATTTACAAGGCTCGTTCCCTACTTTTACATTCCAGTCAGTGTATGGCTGCCCACAGTGTATGCCTGTGCGTGCGTGCGTGTGTCTGCCTACGTTCCCTCTAATATTTTCCCTATGTGCACGGAACTTTTCCCTCTGTGCGCGGAACTTTTTCCTGTGCGCGCGAAACTGGCGGTTGTTTGAGCTTGCTCCCAAAACTTGTACGCGAAATTTTCAAACTGCTGCGCGGCACATTCTAATGAGCTGCGCGGCCGCGAACGTGCCTGTGTGTAATTTAATCACACACAAGCAAGCACACAGTAATTTATAATACACAAGCGCGCACAGAGGTGCAGATTTATTTACAGAAAAATGGGTTGGGTGGCTTCATAAACACTTCCATATAGTATTTTTTACGCTTGACTGGTCAGATAAATAAGCAGTAAGGTAACTAGTTGGCAAAATAATCACATGCACACACACACACACACAAACGCGTGCGCCCACAAATTTACATAAAAATAAGATCAGGTTACTAGACAAACGATAGCATTTCAGTTTAGTTCTTTTAATTAGATGAACCGATAACTGAACAGTGAGACAACTGCCTAGCGAAATAAAACATTCGCCACGCACACATACTCACACTACATTTATGCAGACACATGCACACAGACACACACATGCGCAATCGAACAAACAGCACATTACAAACTTGCTGTATCATTTCTTTGGATGACTGACACCGAATCAGACAACAAAGAAATGCTAGTGAGAAAAAAATCTTCAACACTTTGGTTACTGGTGGTCGCAGCAGGTGGCGCCACTGGACACTTCCATAATACCAAGTCATTATTTCCACCTAAGTAACTGAAACGAAGCGTGACGTTGGCAACAGCTTGTAGAATAAACATATAAAGATATGGGTGTGAGTAGGTTTGGGTGTGGGTTAGGAGTGGAAAGTGGGAGGGGTAACAGACGAGGCGAGGGAAATAATGAAAAGAGTTGAGATTGGGAGATATATATTTTTCTTTTTTCTGTTTTATTAAAATGAGGCAGTCAATCTTAGATATGGATATTATTCAAATGTGCAGCTTTATGTAATTTCTTTTACGGGAGAGCGTTTCCAACCGAAGCCGCTATCGTGTGGGGTTGAAGAATGGGGGTGGGTGGTTTCAGAGATGGGGGTGATGGTGACTGTCTCTCAGATAGGACATCCTTGCGTTAATTATTGTCATAGTACAAAAGTTAATTAACCCAATTTGCCATCATGAACTGACCTAATATTGCCAAAATGGATTTTTTGAGGGGTTCATAAAATATTTTGTTGATTTGTTTATTTGAAAACCGTTGAAACATTAATTCTCTGCGTGGTTTGACTCAATAAATTCATCAGCAGCAGCAAAAACAAAATGTGTTCATTTAACTCAGATCTTGTCTGCAGAATCTAAGAAGCGTAATTAAGTGGAAAAAGAGACGACCACGGCTTTTAACGAAGCTATTTTCCATTCTTTGTGAACGTAAATTTACGTCTCACGCTCCACGTACACACGTTACGATCCCAACAGAATATGCCTCCAGCTGTGTGCGATACAGTCCAGCGCGATGCGCATGGTGGGCTCAGTCCATGGTGATGAATTTAACAATAGTATTGCACTCAGTAGACAGGTGTGTGCGAAATCACTGAGCATACTTTTGTCAAATTTTACACGATAGATAACATTTTAAAAAACTCAACAAAAGTATATAATTACAGAAAATATACAATATTGACTTGAAACTTGTTAAAATCTCTATATCAACTTATATTGAAAATTTTCGCTATTCCGAACATAGCTTTGATGTGTTTACGTCGATTTAGAATTATGTAGGTCATCGAACAATGCAGCAAGCAGTTTTTGTTTCTCGTTAATTAAGACCTACATTTTATAGAAAGAAAAGAAGGACCAGATTGTTCCAAGCATTATTATTTCTTTTGGAAATGTGAGAACCACTGGTGAATTTTTAAGAATAAAATTTACTGTTATTGTTGCTAAATGACTGTAAGTGCTAGCGCATAACTGTATACATTTTAAGCACTCTCATACTGCGTCATTTAATACCGTAACATTATTCTCAGACTTCGTCATTTAATACCGTAACATTATTCTCAGACTTCGTCATTTAATACCGTAACATTATTCTCAGACTTCGTCATTTAATACCGTAACATTATTCTCAGACTGAATAATTTATATACCGTAAATACAGTAACACTATTCTCAGACTGTTTAATTTAATACAGTAACACTATTCTCAGACTGACTAATTTAAAAATGAGGCACTGTGCCCAGACTGGATATTGAATGAATTAGTTAAGTAAAAAAATAACAACCCAATATATGAATTTAAACCTAAGACTTTTCTAATAGATTATTTCACGATAATTACATTAAATAATTAAAAATAGATTTACGATAGACAGGAAACGAAATATGAGTAGGAAAATAGTCATTAAACATTGAATACCCATTTACCAATATAATTCTTTCTGGAAAAGTTACTTCCGTATACAAACATATTTCAAATAATTTTCGTACAAAAATTCGTGTTTGTTTCTTCTTACAGCACATACAAAAAGCATCATTTGGAAATTAATATATTAGTATTGTAATGAATTTGATTTAAGCCAATGAAAACATTAGCATTTATATACACACACAAAAAGGAATCATTTGGAAATTAATATTAGTATTGTAATGAACATAATTGATTTAATCTTATGAAAACATTATCATTTACATACAATGCATATAAAATTTTAGGTTGAAAATATTAGAATAGTTCCCACGAAAATCGTGACAGACTAAAAAATAAAACGAGAAATTTTAAAATTGAATGAAAACGTAAATATTGATTAAATATGCTGCCATTTCTTTGCACTAGTGCATGCACGTATATAAATTCTAAGTGGATTTTTTGCGTATAGTTATTTAAAATAATGTGCTAATTTAAGATATATTAATTTAATAGAAAACATGAAAATAATGTGCTAATTTAAGATATATTAACAGGAAAGTAATGACATTTAGAAACTTGCAGGAACATTTCGGCATTTAGACTCATCACGGCCCATGATCATTTTAAAACAGCTAAGACATCCATTTTTCCATTCAGAGATTTTTGTTGTTGTTGCAGTTTTCTATTCAGTGTTTTTTGCGTGCATTTTCCATTTTTCTGTTTAGTATTTTTTGAGCATTTTTCCATTAAGTTTTTTTCTTGTGCATTTTCCATTTTTCTATTTAGTCATTTTGAGTATTTTCCCACTAAGTGTTTTTTGTGCATTTTTTCCATTTTTCTATTTAGTAGTTTTGAGCATTTTCCCCATTTTTTTTTTGCATTTTACTATTTGGCTTTTTTGCGCATTTTCCCATTAAGTGTTTTTGTGTGCAGTTTTCCATTTTTATATTTAGTATTTTTGAGCATTTTCCCTTTAAGTCTTTTATGTGAATTTTTTATTTTTCTATTTATTTTCTTTGAGCATTTTCCCATTATGTGTTTATTTGTGTGCATTTTTCCATTTTTTGTTTAGTTGTTTTGAGCATTTTCCCATTAAGTGATTGGTTTTTTTTAGCATTTTTCCACTTGTATATTTAGTGTTTTTGTGATTATTGTCTCATTAAGTGTTTTTTTTGCATTTTTCCTGTTTTTCTATTTATTTTTTTCTGAGCATTTTCCTATTAAGTGTTTTTTTTTTTTGTGCATTTCCCCATTTTTCTATTTAGTTTATTTTGAGCATTTTCCCATTTAGTATTTCTTCTGCATTTTTCCCTTTAGTTTTTTTAATAGTATTTTCCCATTGTTTTTTTGTGTGTATTTTTCCATTTTGCTATTTATTTTTTTTGTTGTTGAGCATTTTCCCATTGTTTGTTTGGGTGCAGTTTTCCATTTACAATGCGGCATGTCAGTTGTAGGTTAACTAATATGCTAAAGTTGCAAATGACACCTTTCATTCCTAAATTAAAATTTAAAAAATTATGCTATCGACTCTGCGGTTGAAATTAACACCTGGATTTCAGTCTTCTACCAGAAATTGACGCCCTTTCCACCCCTCACAAACAACAGAATTTACACTCACGAGAATTCATGTTAAGCATTTCGGTTATTACTCGTTTGCATAAGCATGTTCATTTGTGCGCACCTGTACACTTAAATACACTGGGTTTCGAACTCTCCTATACACACTCAAACAATGTAAAAATTCCAATAATATATCGGAAATATAAGGTATTTTGATAAGAGCGTGTTTGTTTCATGGAAGCAGATTTACTCTTCATTCTCTTGTTTGCAATGTTGTTGTTCATCAGTTTTTGCTTTGTTTTATTTTATTTTGTTTGTGGTTGAATACTGACATACACACTATGTAAGTCGGCCAGGAGTATGTTCAATGGCCACAACACACTTGTATGGTAAGAGCCTTCTCTGTATTTTGAAGATTTTTTTTTTTATAGCAGACATGACGATTACAAATTGCCATTTAAACCTGTATATTCTATTTCATATTATTATTATTATTATTATTTTAATAAACAAAAAGGAATGTCAATCAATTCAGTTTTGATTTAGGTGAGTGAAATATTGATGGCGGACATTGTCTCTGTGACCCGCACCCAAAGTTACTTCTGGAATTAAATGGAATAATAAATTAATAAGCAATTGTATTCTATTTTGAAAATAATATAATTTCTTTAGAAGCGCGTTAAACAGAAAATGGAATAGAGTCTAGCATAATTTCCAATGTCTCTCTCTTCATCTTCGTTTGTCTGATTGCCAGTGATTTAGTTGTTTTCTGTCATTTCTTCTATATTGATTTCTTCTTTCTGTCTTTTGAACACATCTTTTCTTATTTTTTTCTCACAAGGTGTTCGTGTGGGTCTGCTTAAAGCGAACATCACGTTTTCATAAAAATTTCGTGAGGCAATATATATATTTTTTTACGACCTCTCACGCGTATATGAATATGTGTGTACGTGTGTGTGTGCGTTTGCTTTGGTTATATGTGTGATTGTGTAAGAAGTTATGTATGAATATATGTCTGTATTTAACATGTGTATGTGTGTGTGTGTGTGTATGTGTGTTTGTTTTGGTAAGAAGTTATGTATGAATATATGTCTGTATTTAACGTGTGTATGCGTGTGTGTGTTTGTGTCTGGGTGATTAAGGGAAAATAAAGAGGGGTGGCTTTGTACTTTGGCTCATTTTGAACTTAATTTCGTTTTCTATCAGCAGACACCCCCTCCTTCGCATTATTATTTTTTTTTATCAGAAGGCGCACGATTTATAATTCACTGCGCTTAATACTTGTCATGCACACAGTAATCTCCCTTCTCCCCCGCTCTCTTGTAAACCATTTCTTTCCCATTCCAATGCTCTCAAAATTCATTATTGCGTATGACTAAGTACGATTGTACGTTTGCATCACAATTCACGTTTGGTTCACTGACTAAAGCAGAAGACTAATTAACTGTAATACATAAATATATGTTTGGTTATTAGGTCACGCATTTAGTTTGGTTGGGCGGGACGAAAAGATTATGTCCCTAGGAAAGTTGAAGAGGGACATGACGAAAAGTTATATCGATAGGAAGGGAATGGAATTGAAAACTTAGAAAAGAATAGGCCTAGAGGCGAAAAATTGTTTGAACATTTGTCTTCATTTTAGGAAAACAATTCCGAGTACTTTTGAACTTGATTTAACTAATGTTCTGTTTAAAAAAAAAATTATTCCAGAAGAAAACGCGAATGGAATGAGATGTTGATAACGAAACTATTAAAAAGCCAGCCCGTTACTGAAGGACTGCTTTGTAAAGTGCTAGTAGTTGTACATAGCCCTTAGGTAGCATATCACACGCGTCTGTCAAAGAAAATCTTTTCTTACATATCACACGCGTCTGTGAAAGAAAATCTTTTCTTACATATTACACGCGTCTGTCAAAGAACATCTTTTCTTACATATTACACGCGTCTGTCAAAGAAAATCTTTTCTTACATATCACACGCGTCTGTCAAAGAACATATTTTCTTACATAAGCCTGATGAAGAAGGTTTATATAAAGAGGCATACATTATCCGTTCTTCAAGAAAACTTGTTGCTTATAAACTCCAGCAACCATAGCACTTAAGTAAAGACTGTTGAAGAACGTAACAAAATTCTTTTGTCTGTCAGCACACACAAATCTTTATGACGTAAGGCCTGCCTTCCAACTTCTTGCCTCTATCACCGTTGTCGCGTACTTCAGGTAAATTTCCAACACTATATTATTCCTCACCAGTTCTTGTGCACTGAGAATGCATAATATTTTTTTTAAATTGTGAGCGTGCATGCATGCGCGCGTGTATGTGTCTTAACGATAAAGCAATTTGGACAGATCGGCTGTTTCCGTTATCCAATTGCGGCGGCATTTCCAGGTGGAACCAATTTGTTCAGCATGTTTGTTTCCAGGGAGAGTGAATTTCCGAATCTGAAATGATTTCAGAAGCCGCACAGCTATTTTGTAGCGGTATTCAGAGGTCGCTGTATCATTTGTCGGAGGATGTAGACTGAATCGGATCATCTTGTCATTCCAAATATTGACTCTGATTTGCGTGTTTATATTGCCGTCGATCATGTGGCCGACTCTTTCGTCTCTGAAATCGTTTTCGCTTATCGAGCAAGCTGCTTAATCAGGACTGACAGCAGTGGTACCTCCCTACTCATCAACCGCCACCCTCACTCCCTTTGATGTGCAGTCAAACACTGACCAGGAAGGTAAAATGCGAGGTTGGGTTCGGTAGGGAACTTCTCATCACAACACAGGTAAAACGTAGGATTGCCCTCACCCGCAGAACACATAATCTCATCAAAACGTAGGATTGCCATCACCCGCAGAACTCATAATCTCACCAAAACGTAGGATTGCCCTCACCCGCAGAACACACAATCTCACCAAAACGCAGGATTGTCCTCACCCGCAGAACACACAATCTCACCAAAACAACGTAAGATTGCCCCTCAACCACAGAACTCATAATCTCACCAAAACGTAGCATTGCCCTCACCCGCAGAACACACAATCTCACCAAAACGTAGGACTGTGCTCACCCACAGAACATAAATTCACCAAAAAGTTCACATATGCTCTTTTTATTTAGGACCAGCACGTATATAAAAACATCACATTTAGTCTTTTACTCGCACTTTCACCACTCCTGAAAATAGCAGCCATCCACTCTACCTACAAGATCTAGGAAAACTCGACAAAGAGTTGTCTCCTCACGAAAAGCGTTCCGGCTCAGGCATGATTACCGTTATATCATCTTTCTTAACTTTCTTTTGTTTCTTCACTTGAATTTCTTTGTTTTACAGGCTTTCTCTTCCACAAGACGGATACAATAGTTCCGATGAAATCCTTTACTTCTTTATCATAATTGTATTTACTTAGGAAGATTTATGTGACATTATGCTTGATACTCGTCTTCAATGGAATACTATCATTCACACAGTGCACTGCTTCACCAGACTATTGATGACCCACAATGCACCTTAATACCATACTATAACCTCACAATGCACCTTAATACCACACTATAACCTCACAATGCACCTTAATACCATACTATAACCTCACAATGCACCTTAATACCATACTATAACCTCACAATGCACCTTAATACCACACTATGACCTCACAATGCACTTTAATACCATACTACTGATAACCCCACAATGAACTTTAATACTATACTACTGATAACCCCACAATGAACTTTAATACTATACTACTGATAACCCCACAATGCGCCTAGACTACTGATGTTCCCAAATGCACATCTTTATTGGAATACAGACGAATCGCAGAGTACACCTCTTCATCAGTATATCAATTTTCCCACAATGCACTTCTTTACTAGAAAACTGACAACTCCACAATGCACCACTTCACTGGAATATTGACTACCCCACAATGCACCACTTCACTGGAATATTGACTACCCCACAATGCACCACTTCACTGGAATATTGACTACCCCACAATGCACCACTTCACTGGAATACTGACTACCCCACAATGCACCACTTCACTGGAATATTGACTACCCCACAATGTACCTCTTCACTGGAATACTGACTACACAATGTACTACTTCACGGAATACTGACTATCCCACAATGTACCTCTTCTTCAGACTAATGAAATTCGCACAATGCACTTCTTGACATACTTCTTTTGGTCCTAGAATGCGCCTGTTCACCAGATTACTGATGTTTCCCAAATACATTTCTTCTCTTGGACACTGACGTTGTCACAGTATACTTCTGTAAATATTCACATTCGTCTTTACAAAAAAAGAAAAAAAAAGAAGGAAAGATCTTCACATAATGCACTAGAACACTGACATAACACTTCTGTAAATATTCACATTCTTCTCTAATGTAAAATGATCTTCACATAATGCACTAGAACACTGACATGACACTTCTGTAAATATTCACATTCTTCTCTACTGTAAAATGATCTTCACATAATGCACTAGAACACTGACATGACACTTCTGTAAATATTCACATTCTTCTCTACTGTAAAATGATCTTCACATAATGCACTGGAACACTGACTTTCCCCACTTTACTCTTACTTATTCACTGAAATAACATTTCCGCACAATGTAATAATCAATGCACGCTAACAGCTCACAAAATGCAATTTGGAAATGGAATATTTTTCACGACATCTTTGAAAGTCACACAAACACAAACACAAACACATACCACACACACACACACACACACACACACACACATACACACACACACGTTCATGAGCACTCTTTTTATTGAAAAACTGACATTTCCATAATGCATTTTTGGCTGGAAAAATTGAAGTTCTCACAACAAATTTCTTCAATACAAAGGTCCCAACACTGCTTTTTCTTTGCTGGATTACCTGATACCCACATTTTATTCCTGGACTGGATTATAAGGTTTCATTATTGCATTTAATCAACGGGTCACCTTATTTCTAGTTTTATTTCTCCACTGGATTATAAGGTTTCATTATTGCATTTAATCAACGGGTCACCTTATTTCCAGTTTTATTTCTCTACTGGATTATAAGGTTTCTGTCACGTGTGGTTATTTTAACGACGCCTGTTGACTAAATTATTAAATATAAAATTGCTTGTTAATGCCGATAATAGTCCCATGGCTTAATCTACTCTTACCGATCCTATATTAAATCCTACCGCTTAAGTTTATGGGACAGTTAAATATTCAATATAGCGACAAGCAAATTAGGTGACGTGTCTTCTGGAATCAGTGACGCTATCTCTCCCTTTTAAGTAATTAACAATCATTCATTCTTATATGGCTTGTCTTCTAGTCAATTCCAATTAAAAGTCATGCCAAAGAATTATATGGCGGGATAAGAATACGAATTTAATAATGAAAACAATAAAAGAAGAAAAAATGACTTCGAGATACAATAAAGCTAATGAGAGCTTTCGCCAGCCCTCACTGTCTCAGTTGTCCAACAAATGTTAATGTTAATAAGCAACAGACTCTGGATTTGCATTCGCTTGATCTCCCCTTGACGCGGTTCTTCCCCTTTGATCAGACTACCGTCAAAACAGAATTCCTGGACCAGTCCACAGTAGAACACTGGAGGAAAAGGAAAACAAAAAAGCCCAGCTGCACAAAATAACATTCCCTTTATTGCTGGCATAATTACTATGTTAACATTAAGGTAGCGTAGCAACAGCGGTACATGCTAACTTTTAAAAAAAGAATTGCTACTATTATAGATAATTTATAAACATGACAATAATAAATTCAAGTGTTTACATCAGTTTGTCATAGATTTCCATAACTAGTGTCCAAAACCAGTTATTTATATTTAACAATTACATCACTTTATAATTTAGTTCAACTCAGTTCAAATAGTTTTACAATGGAATAAAAATGGCACATCAGAACACATGCACATTACAGTTGCATCATCCCATGTGTACAATTAAACTGCCTAGAGGCAACTGTCTAATGCCACACAATACCTCTCTGAAAAGAAATACATACTGGCTTCATACATACAAATAAACATCAATAAAAATGCAAAAATTCTTCAACATTCTAATTAATAATGCATTTCAATTTTTACTCTAAAGTCAACACCACACACACACACACACACACACACACACACACACACACACACACACACACACACACACACACACACACACACACACACACACACACCTTTCCTATCATTCATAGAACAACCATTCCAAATAGCGTGTCACAGTATGAAAAATGACTGGGTTTAGATGGCAGATTTATAACCTATCTGGGTTTGACCACAGGTTTGCACACGTCATGAGCGGAACTCAAGTGACCCTATACGTTACAGTGCATCGATTGACTTCACCCACCTCTACAAATCACCCTACCCCGAATCCTCTATACTCTGGGCGAACAGTTCCCTATTTGACCTAAATCCCTATGGTTGTGCGTTAAGCATTGGGCGTGTCTCAGCTGACCACACAGGAAATCACTCTGAAGGTCAATGATAAATGATATGCTACACAATATCCATATCAATTATTGAAAAATAGAACCAAATTAAAAAAGCCAAGAATATAATTTGCCCCATGGGTGCAGCCCATCACAGTTTCATAAACGGGTTTTCTAGTTCCCCTATTCCTCAACTGGATTATATTGTTTCTTTTATGCATTTCATCGATGGATTAACTAGTTTATTCCTAGATTGGATTATAGTTTTTTTTTTATGCATTTCACAAATTGGTTACCTGTCTCTCATAATGCATTTATACACTGAAATACGAAAGACAACACAATGCATTTCTAATGAAGTTCCCACAATGTACTTCTTGACGGATGTTCTAATGTACTTCCATGAACAACCTGATCTTTCGACCACATCAGTGGAATTGTTTACAGTGTTTCCCAATGGCCGACGTCTGCATTTGCAATTTTTCTTCTCTCAAAAATCAATTTAAAAAGACCCATCAAAATTCGAAGACGATTCCTGAAAGCTGAACAAAATTGCTTTCAAATAAGCCTTACTTCTGTCCAGGTGAATTAAGAATAGATATCCATGTTTTTTGCACGAAATCAGTTTTCCATTTCATTCATTCATAATAATTCTGATTTCTTTACATTTACTGTATGAGTTGAAAGAAAATATATTTGCTGATAAATGAACATATATATTAGGGATAAGGTTCTAATGATATTAATAATAAAATTTAGTTGAAAGTTATCGGATCCATTACAGTCACTAGATTCATATAAGACAAATTGATGATTTTAGTCGTCTTTTTACTTCAGTGCATGATAATGTACTTCCTTAACAGGCAAAGTGTTTTTCGATGGCGGAACGATTGGAAGAGTGTCTCTCTGATTGGATTGATGAACAGATAGACAGATATAGAGACCCAGAAAGACACATTTAGAGACCCAGAAAGACAGATATAGAGACCCAGAAAGACACATTTAGAGACCCAGAAAGAACCCACACACATATTTGTATATGTATATATGATAGAATAATCAATAGATAGAGATAATAAGCTATTTAGAAATATAGGTAGAAATACAGAAGGGTTAAGCAATTAGGCATACACCCGACTGATGGAGGAATAGATGGAGTGTCAGACAGATTAAAGAATAGATAAAGAGATAAAATAGACAGTTTGACAGAAATGATTCAGTAAATATTAAATTTATAAAAGAATATTTAATCGTAATAGTATGCAAATATTTATTGTTCAAAAAGAGTTGAAGAAAACACTGGTTATAAACTCAGGGACCATGAATAATAGCTAGCACATTGCTTCAAATTTAGGTTAGCTAGCTAAGGTGATATTATGTTGTCCATAGGTTAACTAGCTAAGGTGATATTATGTTGTCCATAGGTTAGCTAGCTAAGGTGATATTATGTTGTCCATAGGTTAGCTAGCTATGGTGATATTATGTTGTCCATAGGTTAGCTAGCTATGGTGATATTATGTTGTCCATAGGTTAGCTAGCTATGGTGATATTATGTTGTCCATAGGTTAGCTAGCTAAGGTGATATTATGTTGTCCATATAACATTAGCAAACAAGGATGATCTCAGCATTTCTAAGAGCTAGCAGATTAGGGTGATACTATAGTTTCTAAGATCTAGTAGACCATGGTGAAATTCTGTTTTCTAAGGGTTAGCTAACTAGGATAAGGTTATGTTTTCTAGAAGCTAGTCGAATAGGGCGATGCTTTGCTTTGTGAGAACTGGCAGACCCTGGCGATGTTATTTTTTCCAAGGATTAGCAGACTGGGCGATTGATACATGATGATATGGGTGGGGGCAGTGAATCCATAGGTGCCACTGGATCTTTACAAAATTCAAATTACGAAACAGCAACCGAAACCTGAAACTCGAGTAGTAAACTTCTACTGGGTTGCTTGAAATGAAAGGGAGATAATTAAGACCATGGGCATGCTAATGACAGCACGTTGTACTAATGCCACTGAAAAAGCACCCGTCATGAGAAGACATCAGTATTTCCACTCGTATTTTTGAGAAATGCGAAACAAGTGACGCATCATCCATGCAGTGCACGAACACCAGATTATCGAATTGATTACGTAATCATCTTCAGTGTAGACCCGGCGGACATGCACGTCATAAATGGAAAGTGAAATAGCACCAATTCTGACAGCTAGAAACACATGCTTGCTGCGACGAAACTCTAGAAGAGAGAAAATTAGACGTAAAAATAAAATAATATTTAAAATTAACAAATAAAGGAGACGGATGGGTGGGGGTGAGAACGAAATGTTGAAGTCAAAAGAACTTCCAATCATCTACTGTCAAAATCTGGAAGGGTCTTTAGCTACTGGGGGTGGGAACAAGTGATCCACATTTCTGCTGTTTACTTTAAAAAAAAAAGTTTCTGATGCCACTGAGCACGTTGAAATGCTGACGACTCAAAGGATGAGGTTCCATAATTACTACTTAATGCGTCTCAGCAACTAGAGTTTTGGGTTTCTCAGGCATTTGTGTCAACATGACCAGAGATGTGGGAGGGGAGTAGTGAACGGAAGGAGAGAGAGAGAGAGAGAGAGAGAGAGAGAGAGAGAGAGAGAGAGAGAGAGAGAGAGAGAGAGAGAGAGAGAGAGAGAGAGTAAAGAATAGACTTGCTTTGAAAATATCTAGATCAGTTTTCATTGAGAGCTGCTATTGGAATACATATTATTCTTAGATCAAATAAATAATTAAAACTTTTAAAATACTGTCTCTATTTTGCACACGAAGATAAAAGTTGTTGTTCTGTTTACTTCTTTTGCTCCACAGGAAATGCGTTAAAACTTTTCATCTTCACGATGTTCTCGGTTTTTGAGGGATTCCTGTGGAGCATTCCTCTTTTCTCTTTAAGTCGTAGAGGGTATTTTGGCGGGTGCTCTACTGCTCTTACTTGGTGCTTTTCTGTGAATGTTTCTTGCTCGATTTGTAGCAACTGTTGTGTTTTTTTTTGTTTTTTTTTAGTGCTAAATTAGAGATAATTTTTGCAAGGGTAACATTTGTACAGCAGTAAGGTCACTAGCAGTAGCTTTGCTGGATTTAATTTTACAGCTCAAAGCAGAACATGATATACTTTTTTTTTCCTTGTCTTTTACCGTTAGATGATACACATTTGTCCCAGAAAGCCGAACTACGGTCAAATAAAGACTGCCTGTTTGCAAAATAGAATATTTTTCTGCACAATTCATCAGTGAAGTCTAGGTTAGTTGGGAAAAAGAAAAAGCTGTTACATTGTTGTTTCATTAAACGTTGGACCTGCGACAGCCACAGTTATGAGGACAGAGAGAGCACTATATACTGTCCTCATAACTGTGCTCTTTGTCCTCATATGTCCTCATAACTTTGCTCTCTCTGTCCTCATAACTGTGCTCTTTGTCCTCATATGTCCTCATAACTTTGCTCTCTCTGTCCTCATAACTGTGCTCTTTGTCCTCATATGTCCTCATAACTTTGCTCTCTCTGTCCTCATAACTGTACTCTCTCTGTCCTCATAAATGTGCTCTCTCTGTCCTCATAACTGTACCCTCTCTGTCCTCATAACTGTGTTCTCTCTGTCCTCATAACTGTATTCTCTCTGTCCTCATAACTGTGCTCTCTCTGTCCTCATAACTGTACTCTCTCTGTCCTCATAAATGTGCTCAGTTTGTCCTCATAACCGAGCTCATTTTCACAACTGTACTCAATCTGCCCACATCCAACGGTCAGCAATCATTTCCAGACCCCTAACAGTTAGTGTCCGTTATGGTTCAGAACTTGAGCCCTTCTTTACATTCAATGATCTTGGGCTTTGTCCATTGCATGAGATATCGTTGCAAGTGACACAGCGTCTTAAATAGCAAGACTAACGAAAAGGGCATCTATACATCACTCAATACAAAGCGTGAAAGAGCTAGTAGCAGAGTGTGATTGTAAGACAGAGTACATTTTTAGGACAGTCTGAGTACAGTTTTGATGACAGACTGATTAGAATTAAGAGGACAGTCTGAGTACAATTTTGATGACAGTCTGAATAGAATTAAGAGGACAGTCTGAGTACAGTTTTGATGACAGACTGATTAGAGTTAAGAGGACAGTCTGAGTACAATTTTGATGACAGACTGATTAGAGTTAAGAGGACAGTCTGAGTACAGTTTTGATGACAGACTGATTAGAGTTAAGAGGACAGTCTGAGTACAGTTTTGATGACAGACTGATTAGAGTTAAGAGGACAGTCTGAGTACAATTTTGATGACAGACTGATTAGAGTTAAAGAGGACAGTCTGAGTACAGTTTTGATGACAGTCTGAATACGGTTGTGAAGATAGACTGAGTAGAGTTAAGAGGACAGACTGATTATGGTTATGAGGCCAGACTAAGTGCAGTTAGAAGACAGACTGAATACGGGTATGTGGACAGGTTGAGTACGGTTATGATGACTGACTGAGTACATTTATGAGTGCCTAAAAATTTGCACTCTGAAACACAGCCGGCTCAACCATTAGGCGAACTTAAAGTGCAAAGCAAACAGTAGCGCTCTCAAAATAAAAATGTAATTATTTTTTAAAAGTAATTATTTAAATTAAATAAGCTAACAATATAATCAAGCAGATAAATATTATAGATGAATGGATAGACAGATGAATGAGTGGGAATAGGTGTTAAGCAGGGTGGTGAATTGGTAGGCAGATTAAAGGTAGAGAATACAACTGAAATGCAAATTTTATGTCTCACCTGGGTACATGAAACTCCTGTCTGTAAGGCAATACATACAAATTTACTACTGTTTCACTCTGTAACCAAGGCAATACATATAAATTTACTACTGTTTCCACTCTGTAACTATGATTCAGTCATCCCCTAGAAAGTAGTTTCATAAGAGTGACATTGTCTTCACTCGACTAAACACTCGAACGAGTATCACAACTCGTACATACAAGAGGGAGATTTCATCTGCATCTTATGATGACGTACACAAAATTTATATTATAAGTACAACGAGCATACACGTCACTAGGCAATATAGCATATTATTATAAGTTATATTTATGAACAGTAAGCATCTCTGTGACGTCATAAGCATATAGTAATGCCGTGTATAATAACTTTGTACAGCTGCCTGGCGTTATGAATATATTATTAGGACAATATACTGATATGCATTACTTCATTAAGTTACGTATGCGTAGTACACATATTTTTTCAAGCGGTCATCGAGTTGAAAAAGTGAGGTTTGAGCGGGATGAGCGAGTGAGAAGAGAAGCAATTTAACGAAAAGAAATACTGACAGTTTGTTGATGCGAAGCTAGTGTGGTCATTGGATGCCTGCTTGCCACGTGATTGAAAACTCCGTTTTGATTGGCTGATGCACGGAATGTGGTGCGCCTATTCATTTTCATCATGGCGACGTGGTTATTCAGAATTTTGCCCTCTAAAGTAAAGAGCAGAGACAACAACTCATGATGAAATGTTGCTGAGACGCCAGTGCTTCGGAGGCGCGCAACAGGCAATTAGCGCAATTAGAAGTTTTCCCACAATGAAAGCGATACGTGCGACAACCTGGAGGGGAAGTTTCTCTCCTGATGGCTGGCAGATGAGCGCCTGGTCGCACACGCGAGTTCCCGCAGCATCGACACATGGGTCAGCTTGACCAGTAAATTGGCGAAGAAGGCGTGTGGTCTTTTCAATCGAAACTAAGGAGTTACTGTAAATTAAAGCATCTCGTCACTCATGAAGTGTTTTCATTATGCCAATGATATATGACCACTAAAATCATTTTACTATTATTGAACCCCCCCCCCCCCTTTTAAAAAAAAAACAAGAAGTATGATTTCATACGTAACTGTACCGTGTCACTTTGTAGTTTACGCGCTGGTTAAAGAGCTTCAAAACTATGAGGAAATTTTCATTTATGGAATAATTAATCACGTTGTGATTGGTGTGCTTGTAATTATTCTTTATTATTTTTTTATATCAATTATGATTATTGTTTTATATCAATTATGATTATTGTTTTATATCAATTATGATTATTCTTTATTATTTTTTTATATCAATTATGATTATTGTTTTATATCAATTATGATTATTGTTTTATATCAATTATGATTATTCTTTATTATTTTTTTATATCAATTATGATTATTCTTTATTATAGTTTTATATCAATTATGATTATTCTTTATTATTTTTTTATATCAATTATGATTATTGTTTTATATCAATTATGATTATTGTTTTATATCAATTATGATTATTCTTTATTATTTTTTTATATCAATTATGATTATTCTTTATTATTTTTTTATATCAATTATGATTATTGTTTTATATCAATTATGATTATTGTTTTATATCAATTATGATTATTCTTTATTATTTTTTTATATCAATTATGATTATTGTTTTATATCAATTATGATTATTGTTTTATATCAATTATGATTATTCTTTATTATTTTTTTATATCAATTATGATTATTGTTTTATATCAATTATGATTATTGTTTTATATCAATTATGATTATTGTTTTATATCAATTATGATTATTGTTTTATATCAATTATGATTATTGTTTTATATCAATTATGATTATTGTTTATTATTGTTTTATATCAATTATGATTATTGTTTTATATCAATTATGATTATTGTTTTATATCAATTATGATTATTGTTTTATATCAATTATGATTATTGTTTATTATTGTTTTATATCAATTATGATTATTCTTTATTATTGTTTTATATCAATTATGATTATTGTTTTATATCAATTATGATTATTGTTTTATATCAATTATGATTATTGTTTTATATCAATTATGATTATTGTTTATTATTGTTTTATATCAATTATGATTATTCTTTATTATTGTTTTATATCAATTATGATTATTCTTTATTATTGTTTTATATCAATTATGATTATTCTTTATTATTGTTTTATATCAATTATGATTATTGTTTATTATTGTTTTATATCAATTATGATTATTCTTTATTATTGTTTTATATCAATTATGATTATTGTTTTATATCAATTATGATTATTGTTTTATATCAATTATGATTATTGTTTTATATCAATTATGATTATTGTTTATTATTGTTTTATATCAATTATGATTATTCTTTATTATTGTTTTATATCAATTATGATTATTCTTTATTATTGTTTTATATCAATTATGATTATTCTTTATTATTGTTTTATATCAATTATGATTATTGTTTATTATTGTTTTATATCAATTATGATTATTCTTTATTATTGTTTTATATCAATTATGATTATTGTTTTATATCAATTATGATTATTGTTTTATATCAATTATGATTATTGTTTTATATCAATTATGATTATTGTTTATTATTGTTTTATATCAATTATGATTATTCTTTATTATTGTTTTATATCAATTATGATTATTCTTTTATATCAATTATGATTATTCTTTATTATTGTTTTATATCAATTATGATTATTGTTTTATATCAATTATGATTATTCTTTATTATAGTTTTATATCAATTATGATTATTCTTTATTATTGTTTTATATCAATTATGATTATTGTTTTATATCAATTATGATTATTCTTTATTATAGTTTTATATCAATTATGATTATTGTTTATTATTGTTTTATATCAATTATGATTATTGTTTTATATCAATTATGATTATAGTTTTATATCAATTATGATTATTGTTTTATATCAATTATGATTATTCTTTATTATAGTTTTATATCAATTATGATTATTGTTTATTATTGTTTTATATCAATTATGATTATTGTTTTATATCAATTATGATTATTCTTTATTATAGTTTTATATCAATTATGATTATTCTTTATTATTGTTTTATATCAATTATGATTATTGTTTTATATCAATTATGATTATTCTTTATTATAGTTTTATATCAATTATGATTATTGTTTATTATTGTTTTATATCAATTATGATTATTGTTTTATATCAATTATGATTATTCTTTATTATAGTTTTATATCAATTATGATTATTCTTTATTATAGTTTTATATCAATTATGATTATTCTTTATTATAGTTTTATATCAATTATGATTATTGTTTTATATCAATTATGATTATTCTTTATTATAGTTTTATATCAATTATGATTATTCTTTATTATAGTTTTATATCAATTATGATTATTCTTTATTATAGTTTTATATCAATTATGATTATTCTTTATTATAGTTTTATATCAATTATGATTATTCTTTATTATAGTTTTATATCAATTATGATTATTCTTTATTATAGTTTTATATCAATTATGATTATTCTTTATTATAGTTTTATCAATTATGCTGTGTAGCTGTAAAAGGCTCAGTGCTTCCCAATTCAGGACACCTATTCACGAATATTCTCAAAGACACGAAAAGCCAAGTAATCCAGTATTACTTGTAACATATTTTTTTCTGTGTTAGTAGGCTTTAAGCTATAGTTCATCAGTCATAGATCTGCGGTTCAGGAAGAAAAAATATAATGCCCCCCCTCCCCCCCCCCCCCCGCTGACGTATTATGTATCAGGACGGTATGACAACATAATTTCATGGTGCAAGGTGGTAGCAGAAGTCGATGAAAAAGTGGAGGATAGCAGTAGGATCTCATAAATTTCCTCTTGTCCTCAATGGACAGTCAATCCTGTTAAATCACCTGTATTAATACACCAGGTCAAGTATACACGTAGCTATTTGTAAACTGTTTATATTACTATAGCAACAGCTAGTGCTAATTTGAGAAGGGAAACTGTGCTGCTTTTTCAAACATTTACTTGGGTAAATCAATGTGGACAGAAGAGTGTAAAAGTTTTAGTAGAGTCTGTCTGATTGATGTAAGTTTAAAAATGTGTGCAGGTAAGTCGGTAATTATAATCATAAACACCAGGTAAGTAGGTAATTATAATCACAAACATCAGGTAAGTAAGTACTTATAATTACAAGCATCAGGTAATTAGGTAGTTATAAATCATAAACATCAGAAAAGCATGTAGTTATAATCACAAACATCAGGTAAGTAGGTAGTTATAATCACAAACATCAGGTAATTATGTAGTTATAATCACAAACATCAGGTAATTAGGTAGTTATAAATCATAAACATCAGGTAATTAGGTAGTTATAAATCATAAACATCAGGTAAGTACGAACATCAGGTAAGTAGGTAGTTATAATCACAAACATCAGGTAATTATGTAATTATAATCACAAACATCAGGTAATTAGGTAGTTATAAATCATAAACATCAGGTAAGTACGAACATCAGGTAAGTAGGTAGTTATAATCACAAACATCAGGTAATTATGTAGTTATAATCACAAACATCAGGTAATTAGGTAGTTATAAATCATAAACATCAGAAAAGCATGTAGTTATAATCACAAACATCAGGTAAGTAGATAGTTATAATCATTAACAATTTTTTCCATAGATACTCTGCCATGCTAACATGATCATCTAATTCTGCTTGTGTTTTTAGTTTTAGATATTAGAATGTGTTGTCACACAAGTTTTCAAATAGCCATGACACAATAACAGTACATTAAACGCAATGTGAAGTGCGAAAACGATTTATAATACTGGAATGTTATTATGTTTGTGGAAAGTAATCTTTCAAGGCCACTCGCTTCAAGAAAAGAAATGATTAATGAAGAGAACTGAGGGTGGAGTTAGAGTTCATTAAGATATGTGAATCTTTGTGTGATAAAGTCATAACAGCAAACTACGAAAGCAATGTTGTGAAAGCATCTAGTGATTTTGACATTTCCTTATGCGTTATCGAGTGCGCGCAATTAATAGTGAGACAAATGTGCAGGTAACATAAACTTGAACAGGATGCAGATTTTCAAGATTTAAACATTTTTGATCTGTTCTTGTGTGTGTGTGTGTGTGTGTGTAATTTATTTTACATTTAAATGGAGGGGGGTTTGTACTCTGCTTTAAATTTTTAGCAATTATCATATGTGAAAACAAGTTATGAATCTTGAAGGTTTTTCTTTTTTGTTTAAATTCAAGTTTTCTTATTTTTGTAATTTAATATAATGGTTAATTAATTATTATTACTAATGAACAATAATTCACAGACATCATGAATACATTTTACCAACTCGAAGAAAGTTAAGGGAAGGAAATCAAAAACATGTAAAAATCATAAAATGAAAAGAAAGGAGATTGGTTTTGAATTTGCAGATATTGACTTAAAAAAAAACACACAAATGAAATATGAAGTCAAATTTATTTTCTCTTAAATAATCAGTTCGAAATACCGTTTCTTTTACGTTGGTAGTAATACAGTTTCAGCAGCTAAAGGATTATTAGTAGCAATTATAACCGATTAATCAGTTATTCAATCCACTGACCAATTATTCACTCCAATGATGTTTTTAAAAAAATCAAATTAAAAGACATATCTATCTATCTATCTATCTATCTATCTATCTATCTATCTATCTATCTATCTATCTATCTATCTATCTATCTATCTATCTATCTATCTATCTATCTATCTATATCTATCTGTCTGTCTGTCTATCTATCTATCTATCTGTCTATCTATCTATCTATCTATCTGTCTGTCTGTCTGTCTATCTATCTATCTATCTATCTATCTAAACAACATGGAATACCCTTTTGGCGAAACTCATCAGCGCCCAACAGTGAACTTTGTGAACCGTGCCCGCTCTTTATGCTTCATCGACCGTAGGACCCGCCATCATGTTGTCCAATCAAACATGACCGCGTCCTGTTGAACTGTAGGTTATCTAACAGACACCTCTCCCTCTCTTCATTATCTCGTCTATTTCTCTTCTTTTCCTCTTCTTTTTCTTTTTTAACTGTCTCTCTGTTTCTCTTTCATTCTCTTATCTATATCTCTTCTTTCCCCGCATTTTTTCCTCTTCCTGTTTGTCTCTCTCCCATTCGTTCGCTTTTAAAAAAATGTTTTTCTTTCTCTTTCCCTCTTGCTTTTCTTTATCCAATTTTTTTCTTTCTTTGCTTTTCGTTGTCTTCCTGATTCTCTTTCTTTTTCAATTGCCGTTTCTTCCTCTCCCACCCCCACCTCTCTTTTCTCTTTGTTCTCTCCTCCCATACATATCTAGTTTAGATATATATTGATCACGTCCTTTTCCCTCTCTCATTTTCCCCTCTTCGTGTCTCTTTCTTTTCCCTCTTTCATTCTCACCTCCTCACGTCCTTTTCCCTCTCTCATTCTCCCCCTACTCATGTCTCTTTCCCTGTCTCCCAGCCTGCTTTTCTTTTCTCATCCATTCTCTCTGTTTCCCTTTTTTTTGCATCTATCTCTTTGTCATCTACATTTCTCTATATTTCTGTCTCCGTATGCCTGTCCCAAACTGTCTTCTTTCTTTTCTCTCTCCGTATGTCTGTCCCTATCTGTCTTCTTCATTTTCTGTCTCCGTATGTCTGTCCCTATTTGTCTCTTTGCGCCACGGTGTTCCGCTTCTTCACTTTCATTATTTGTTTACTCTCTCCTTCACTCCATTTTTTACCTACACCTCTTTCTCTTTCCTTCCTCTCCCCCTCCCCCAATCTCTTTTATCTCAGTGTATCGATAGCAAAACAAACGACAAGGAGTTTTCGTTTTCCGGTGACGTGTGAATGGACACATTGGCTTGCATGGAATCGTCACCGCTCGCTAAGTCACAGTTTTGTCGAATTTCTGTGGATGATAAATAAATGCCGAGGCAAACAAATCGATCTGATATTGAAACATTTTGACAAGTAGAGATTACGAATAAACAACAAGCGTGACTTTAGATTACGAATTGCCATTGTGATGAGTGCGATCTTGTTTTGGAGAGTGTGGGACAGAGGAGAAAGGGGGGGGGGATGGTGACGTCCATGGTGTGGTTATCATAACGATGGAGAGAGAGTTTGAATAAATCCTTTGTTTTTAAGGACTCTTATAAAATGTGGATGCCAACCTCTGTGCGGAAACACTATTGTAAGTACCACAATAAAACCCACAACTTTAGAAATACGAAACGCAACATCTTACAATCTGAAATAATGAATTAAGAAATGTGGACATAAACAAACAAGCAAAAACACTGAAGAAATCGTACTTTATCAGATATAAGTAGAATATTTCTATAAGCCTACTGAATATAGTCAATGTGTGTTTGAAGTGTGAGCGGAAATAACTACGACAAAGGTGACGACGAAAACAGCAATAACAACCAAAAAGTTGAAGTAAGTAACTAGTATATTCGAAATCTCCTTACAGATGACCCTTCACCCGGCCCGAGGAGAGGGGGGTAGAACCAGTACATTGTTCCGGGGCCCATGAAGGGGAAAATTTTTTAAATAGTTACCAAATTTTTTAAAAGATAAACAATATTGGATATATACTTCATATTTTGTGTATATAGGAAAACCGACTGGCAGCCTTGTTTGACATAACCTATGAAAAATACCTGAGTGTTGAACTTTGTATTGGGGCCCAAACACCTTCTTTGTACGGGGGCCCGGACTTTCTCTCGGCGGCCCTGCCCTTCACCCTGGATCGAAATGCCCCCCCCCTCCTCTACTCTGGCTAGGTATACTTCTCATTATTATGACATTGCGATTGTCCATTACCGTCCTCTGGTGGACGATTTGTTTTATTAGGTATGTGTAACGTCAGTGTCCAGCGCCATTGATCGATTCCGGACGATGGCAGAATTCAGTAACCATCGATTTCGTAATGCGGGCTTGTGATTGACACTTAGGCTACGCTCTTTACTGGCACTTTATTACGGGTCATCTCGGGCGGGCGCACGGTGCACGGTGCGCGGGACACTAGTAGAAAATCGTTACTACTTCAATTAATGAAGCAGAAATGCATTCTGTGACATGTAATGGGTTTATATGTTTTCGAAATTTCATTTATAAATTAATTAAATTACAGTTATTTTACACACACATATACACGCACACAGGTAGCCAAGCGCATGCAGTCAGGTACTACTAACTAACCAGTTTGCATTCATTCGCATCAAAATACACACAAGCAAGTGCTTTCATATTGCACTGTTTATATGCAAATACCCGCAGTAACAAGCATGCACTCCTAAATCACATTTAGACACCCGCCTATCCAAATCGCTGCATCACACAAGTACATATAACCCCCGCAAATACATGCACACCAAACACATATACATTCATTCCCCTCACCCACATATGAACACGCCCCACGCCCCATTGCCATATATATAAATTCATACACACAGACAAATGCATGTACATACAAACCACACCATACGCACTGACGTAATTTGTGCACGTGCTATGTTACATATACAGACAATCGCACAAACATATCGCTCTATATTTTCCACACACACACACACACACACACACATTATATATATATATATATATGAAGAGGCATAAACTCATATATACTGATATTTAGACGGAAACATAAAAAATACCATACATATTCGATCACACACATATACGCACATTCAATCATACAAACATTCACACACACACACACACACACACACACACACACACACACACACACACACACACAAACACACACATTTATATATTTTTATACACCAGCATAAAAATGCATACAGACATACGCATGCATCACTGTTATTTCGATCACTGCTTTATACAGACGAGACAAAACCGACGGGAACGATAGAGTGACGTAAGACGTAATCCTATTCCCATGGCCTGTACTGACACTCATTTTTTTTTCTTCCAGGGACATAACTCACTGAAGCGTTTATATTTGAAGGGAAAAAAGTATACACCATCTATGTCCCTAACGCATGTTTGAAAACTATTACTAGTCAAATATTTTTCAGAGCGGAAAATCTTCCACAATTAAGATTTTTATTCTTAAACACTAAAGAATTAAATGAAAATTTCAGCAATGAGCTGTACTAGCAGGCAAGAATGACGAGCTACAAAAGAAAGAACACACACACACACACACACACACACACACACACACACACACACACACACACACACACACACACACACACACACACACACACACACACATGCAAATGACGCAGAAAATACATGGAAACTGTAACTAGAAAATGGTAGGTTGTCGAGGGATGTGGGTGAGGATTAAGACAGCCGGCCGCTGCTGGCCGAATCGATCTCTGGGCAACAGATGCTAGCGACCTCATGTGACCGCGCGCTTTGGAGGTCATTAAACGATTGCCGACTCTACTTTTAGGTGTCGCTAGTGAAGCGAAATTGTTAACCAGTATTATTTGATAACCTCCAATTATCGACGTTCAGTGTTATCATGTAACGCTAAATGCAACTGCCATGTAAACATAAAGTCAAAAATAAAAGTTTTAAAAAAAAAGAAAAGAAAAGAAAGGAAACAATAGCGTGTCAACGCAGTGTACCTGCTAGTTACTGCAGTGCGAACGGATGAATACTGTACATGACATACTAGCTGTATATTGTACATGACATACTAGCTGTATTAATTTCAACACAATTAATATGAACACTCCCTGCATTTTGACACAGTAGTTTACTTGAAATCGCAGCAGTATAAATATTTTGACTCAATGAGTAAAATCACAATAATATAAATATTTTGAAGCAATGACTAAAATTACAGCAATATACATATTTTGACTCAATGCCTAAAATCACAGCAATATAAATATTTTGACTGAATCCTAAAATCACAGCAATATAAATATTTTGACATAATGCCTAAAATGAAAGCAATATAAATATTTTGAAGCAATGCTTAAAATAAAATCACAGCAATATAAATATTTTGACTGAATCCTAAAATCACAGCAATATCAAATATTTTGACAGAATGCCTAAAATGAAAGCAATATAAATATTTTGAAGCAATGCTTAAAATAAAATAACAGCAATATAAATATTTTGAAGCAATGCCTAAAATAAAATAACAGCAATATAAATATTTTGACGCAATGTTAAAAATCCCAGCTGCATAAACATTTTGACCCAATAACACAATATAACTGAAACCACAGCAGTATAAACATTTTGACCCAATAACACAATATAACTGAAACCACAGCAGTATAAACATTTTGACCCTATAACACAATATAACTGAAACCACAGCAGTATAAACATTTTGACCCTATAACACAGTATAACTGAAACCACAGCAGTATAAACATTTTGACGTAAAACTTTCAATCACAGCAGTATAAACATTTTGACGTAAAACATTCAATCACAGCAGCATAAACATTTTGATGCAACGATTGAAATCACTACAGCATAAATATTTGGATATACAGCATTAAATCACAACAGTATCAACATTTTGACGTAATGCCTGAAATCACAGCAGTATAAATATTTTGACACAAAACATTAAATCACAACAGCGGAAACGTTTTGACACAACACGTTAATGAGAACAGAAAGATTTTAAAAAGTATTTAACTCATTCATTATAGTGAGTAGTCATAGAGTCAAATCAGTTTGAGTATCTATGGATACAGTGAGTGTGACGTAAACATCTTTGGACATAGTATAAGCACTATGACCATCTGTTCATATAGATAAGTAGTACGAACGTCAGCTGAAGTAATGTATTTAACATGAGCAGCTGTTGATGTAATAGTTCAGCTTGAACACTTTTTTATTTTGGACTTAATTGTATAATATGTCCAATGTTGGCACAATAGTATGTTATGAACATTTGACAATAGTAATATAGTGTGAATATCCGCTGTTGACAAAATAATTTGAAATAATTACCTGCTGACATGAGTATGAATTCGTTGATATTGAACGCATCTCATGGACACTAGTTGACAGTTTATTTGTATAAATATTTGTTGACAAACTAAAAAGAAATATGACCATCTGTTGACGTAGTTTATATAGTACGGACATCTATTGACGTTGTAAATATAGTACGAACAGTTGTGGACATAGTTCACGTAATATGACTTTTTGCTGACACATTTTTTGCTGTACAAAGGTCTGACGATATTAGATATATAGCATAAATAAGTCTGACGATATTAGATATATAGCATAAATAAGTCTGACGATATTAGATATATAGCATAAATAAGTCTGACGATATTAGATATATAGCATAAATAAGTCTGACGATATTAGATATATAGCATAAATAAGTCTGACGATATTAGAAATATAGCATAAATAAGTCTGACGATATTAGAAATATAGCATAAATAAGTCGACGTAAAACATGTCGTATGGACAACGGTCGACAAGGTGTTTGTAGAATGAACATTTTTGACGTAGACTGTGTAGTATGAACATCCATTGATATAGTAGTGCAGTATAGACATCTATTAACGCAGATTAATTCGTATGAACATCAGTTGACAGTCAATGTAGCATAGCATAGCATCTGTCCACTGATATACTAAATGTGCAACGAACATGTGTTGTCGTAGGTTATATAGTACGAACGTCTGTTGATATACTCAATATTATATGAACACATTGATATAGAGCGTGAAGTAATCACATATGTTGACGTAGGTTATATAGTACGAACGTCTGTTGATATACTCAATATTATATGAACACGTTGATATAGAGCGTGAAGTAATCACATATGTTGACGTAGGTTATTCACTATGAACATAAGCTAATGTAGTGTATTTAGTATGAATGTCTGTTGACATAGTAAATATACGACAACATGTTGAATAAAATATGAAGTCTAGATATGACGACATCATTTACTGGCAAAATCATCAGTTGGTGGAATAGTATAGTATGAACATTTGTTAACCTAATAATACAATATGCATAATCTTGGAAACATTTGCTGACGTAATAGTGTAGTAGAAACATTTGCTGACGAACTAGTGTAGTAGAAACATTTACTGACGTAATAGTGTAGTAGAAACATATGTTGACGTAATAGTGTAGTAGAAACATATGTTGACGTAATAGTGTAGTAGAAAAATATGTTGACGTAATAGTGTAGTAGAAACATTTGCTGATGTAGTAGAAACATAAGTTGACCTAAAAGTGTAGTAGAAACATTTGTTGACGTAAAAGTGTAGTAGAAACATATGTTGACGTAATAGTGTAGTAGAAACATTTGCTGACGTAAAAGTGTAGTAGAAAAATTTGCTGGCAAAGAGTGTAATAAGTAAAAGAATAGTTGACGTAAGAGTAGAAACATTTGCTGACTTAATAGTGGAGTAGAAATTTGCTGACGTAATAGTGTAGTAGAAAAAATTGCTGACGTAGGCCTAATAGAGCAATAAGAACATTTCAGAGCATCGACTACGTGTAGTTGTAAAAGTCCATACAGCAATTGTGGAAGTGTTGCTATTAATAGTTATGCTGACACCTTTCGGCACGCAGAGTACGTGTAGTCATGAAAGTCTACGTAGCAACAGCTATTTGGGCTGTGGACGCTGGCTCAAAACAGACGTTGGATACTACAGATGTACACGAGGCGTACCACGTCAGCCTGCATAACGGAAATACGTGAATGCATCATTCGCTTGCGTAATTGCATTGGTCACCCTTATAGACTGTCCGCATGCTAGCTTGCTGAAGAAAATGTCATTGTGTGCATGCATGCGTGTGTGTATAGTGAGAGGGAGACACAACAGATGGACGGAAAGAGGGAAAACGAAATAGAGAAAAAGAAAGAGGAAATAATATGTGTGTGTATACGTGTGTTGTGGTGTGTGTGTGTGTGTGTGTGTGTGTGTGTGTGTGTGTGTGTGTGTGTGTGTGTGAGAGAGAGAGAGAGGGGGAGAAGGGCTGGATGTTGAAATGTTACAGGGTCGAATTAACCCTTACCAATAACCACCCTCGCATGAGCAACATGCAACGTGTGGACCACCACAGCACATGCGACCATTTCATTCAGTTGTTGTCTCGTCACAACTAAGTGTTTGTTCAGAACATGACGTAAAACACAGAGGCCATAGCTGACGTCACAGCCAGCAAGCACCAAATAAAGAAATGTCTGTGCTTCTCCACTTTCCCTACCTACCTATCTCCCACCCAGTTGTACACATTTTTAAAAGAAAAATGACTTGTGGATAACTTTTGCAATCTGAAGCAGCAGATGTATTAACAGACTGAAGAAGACTCAAAAAGCAAACTGCTCTCGTTATGCATCATGAATATGCGGAGGATCTAATATATTAAACTGCTCTACAGTCATCTTTGAACTTGTAACGAAATTATTGCTTTTGAGAAAATTTCATTCTGTACAAAACCAACTTTTTATTATTATTATTATTCACTTGGTGGACATGCTAAAAACATTCTCTCTCTTTCACAACATTAAAGAAAAAACATTTACCGTTACACAATTTTCCGTAGGTGGAAAATTTCTTCCTAAAGGAGAAGACAAATCCATCTTTAATCTATATTTAGCGAGCCTCCTTCCATCCATTTTCTTCTCCAACATAATATTATCAATATTTGAAAGAAGATCAATAAATTTAACAAGAACTTTAACAATAAATATTTAACAATAAATTTATTAAATCAACAATCAGATATACATATAACAAATACAGAGAAAAAAAATTACTTAACATCAATATTTCCATCAAACCAAGTTCAAATAATTTCTTTACTATACAGTCTTTATAAAAAAAAAATACAATTCAACAAGTCAATACAAATCACAGGTTAATTCTTATCAGAGAAATGAAATGATAATAGTTCTTACCTAAACTGAACTAAAGGCTGTCTCCTTTGCACATTTCTGCAACAAAGATACAAGTTCAGTGACTGGTTGTCCCTGTAAAATATAATCAGGGAACACAAAGTTTCAAACTTATACATTTTAAACTCCTTTCTCTCTTATAGTCAAGTCTCAACTTACAGTTTTCTTCAACAGTATTTATTAGCCAGATACATGGACACAGCCTAATAAATACTACATTTCACTTTTATCAACAAGTTCACTGGAAACCAGGTCAAGTATTTAGCATACTATATATATATATACACGAGCATCTTAGTTCAAACATTTGTAGAAATAATAGTCTACTTACATAATACACTTCTACTTAAGTATAACATATCAATAGCAAAATTTAATGAAATATTTCTAGGTCCATTCTCTCTCAATTCATCATTAAGCTAAAGGCCAGCTTTCATGACCGGACTTCTTTGCACTTCAAATTTAAGTGAACAGACAATAGATTTCTCTACAGCAGGTAAACTTTTAGGTCTCAGCTTATTGGCCGGTCTCGTTCTCGTAAATCATAGCCATTGGATAATAAAACTTACTGGTTTGCATTACATCAGCAATCCTTGTGATGGTATTTTTGAGAGTGTCAGGGTTGCAGTAAACGCTCGAGGCAAGAATGCCCAAGACCTGGTCACTCTGACAATTTAACAATATATATAAAACAATTAAATTTAAAAATAGGAATAGGTAAATTTATTCCGCAACACATTTTTTCGTGCTCTTTAGAAAAAAAATATATAAGTAAGTTGATTAAAGTCACCACAGTTTTTGCTTCTGTTGTTTAATTTTTTAAAAAGAGTATTTTACAGTACACAAAATAATCCCCAAAAGATTTATCCAGAAATCATCCCTTCTGGAATCTTCGTGCAAATTAAGCTTTTGAAGCCGAAGGAGTATAAGTGTTATAACGCCAAACTTCGGTAATTTTTCTGACGGGTTCATCATCCTCCAAAAGGCAAGGGAAACAATAGGCGAGCTGGAAGATGAAGGTCAAAAAGGTACTTATCAATAACTGCGCTGGTGAGAAATATTGTTTTCACCAGATAAATGTGTCTTGCTGAGTCACAGATTTTTCTCTTTCAATGCGTCATCATCGCCTTCCATGCGTGTTGAGGAAACAGCTGCTTGATGAAGAAGTTAACGTTTTAAGGACGACTGGACGTGTGCTGCTTTGTCATTTAAAGTCTCCGAACACGCAGGAATGTTTTATAGCTGTCATAAAATGATTGATTTGACGAGCACGGAAATGTGAAATGAACTTGACGAACCTGACGAAACAGAAAACTTACAACCACGATGACAAACAATTATCATGTCATTTCTTTCTGGCGCAGGAAGCTACCCATCTTCTTCCTCGACCCCATCTCCATTTCTAAAAAAAAAAAATATCACAGATAAAAATACAGCTGCCACACTATACAGATTCTCTTTTCTTCCTGCTACAGCTGTGTGCACGCACGCACGCACGCACGCACACACACACACACACACAAACACACACACATGAATACGTGCGCACACATACATATTGATTAATTTTATAACATATGTGTGCATGGGTATTGTTAAATAGTAACAATGCTTCGAAACTCTCTTGTTTTGTTGAGAAATATGCGCCTTTGCGGGACTGATATACAAAGATGGAAGTGTGTGGGTAGTACAGTACAGGGACAATTTTAACACGCACTAAACTTGAAGTGTTACCCTTAAATTCTGTCTGAATGAGATCTATAGTTGCTCATTACATTACAGTGAACGTCTTACGTCAGATATTCTTACCAGTGAGGTAAGACGTCTGAGATCGGGCTTAATGACGTACTAGCTGCTAAGCCTTATTGAATACTATAAACTATCATTGTACCAGTTCGTACTTTCGTTGCGTTTCATCATAATGACACTGAATATGCATGTTATGTCTGCGGTTTGGACAAAACTTAAACGGATTTGGTATTTTCCAGAGAATGATCTCTCAGTATGTCAAATTGTGGAGGAACAAATTTGACTATCCCTATTTCTAGACTTAATTGTTATATGCATTGTTAAATAGTCAAAGTGACCAACCTTGGGCACTCCTTATAATGGCAAATTTTGTAAGTGTCAGAGTTGTAAGTAAACAACTGAGTTGAGAAAGAAAATTGGATGAGTACTTTTACTTACTAATTTTCAAACTTGTTCATATTAATTTTATCCAATGGGAATGAACCGAAAGTTTCTTTGTTGAAGAAGTACTCTATTCTGATCACTTTGAATTTGAACACAACTGAGTCTCGTCATAAAGGCGATCGTTAGCTTATTGTAAGTTAACTGACTGATAAAGAAAGAATGGACTTAGAATATTTGGTAAGTTTGCTATTGATCTATGATTTGAATTAGAGAATGTTTATGCAACTGAACCATTATTTCTATGTTCACTAATTTGATTATGTTGTAAATTTTTCTTGTGAATTTTGACGGATGCTCTATTTCATATTCAGAGTGGACAGGACTGAAAATGAGCAATACGGTAAGATAAGCGGAGAACAGAATGGAATGGAGAAAACTGGTTGTCAGGTCATCAGTGGTGCCCCAATGGTCAACAAGACTAAGGAATAGATATATGGATAGATAGATAGATAGAGATATATTTCTTTTTCTGTGTGCGTATCGGGTTAACGAAATTATTGCATGATTTGTAAGTTGAGAATGCTTATAAAAGAAAAAGGAGTTTAGAGATGAAATATGCCAGAAATTTAATGCTGCCTTAATTTGACTTTTGCAGAAAAGCAGGCCTTTCATTTTTGGTTGTCACTTTACGCTACCGAGACTACTGTACTCCACTTGCTGTGTGCATCCAGCGTTGTCATCAACTTATCAGTAAAACGTGTTGCCGTAAGTTGATTCCTTTGAATTCCATTTAAGTGCCACTACAGTGGACATTATGGCTTGAGAATTCACGAAGATTATTTTGAATATTCCTCATGGTGTGTTGCGTAAATACACATGGAAATTCAGAAACATTCCTTGTGCTTATTAGCACATGTAAAATTGTAAAAATACAATTCTCATCATGCTTGGGGAGTGTGAGTAAGTCAAAGATTCTGGAACACTTGTGTAACGTGCCTCTAGAAGGGACACATGGGACCTCGCCTATATGAAGGCCAGTGACTTGTTCCAAACCACATGATTGTGAAACACATACTGGTGACAGCTGCCATCTTTGAACACATTATGTATATTGACTTTATTTATTTCTATGAAACTCTACTCTCATTTCCGTGATGATATCCATGAACTTGATTATGTATTTATGTTAATTGACTGCTTATGTCTATACTAGGATAAACTGAATGATTGTCCAGTGTTAACTGAACATTTTTGTGAAGTGATGCAAATGTCAATGCTCTTTGATTATATTCATATGTTATATATTTGATTGTTGAATTAATAAATTTATTGTTAAATTTATTTACCTTTTTACAGGTAAATTGATTGATAGTCATATGTTGGAAAGACAGTGGTTGGATGGGGGCTCTCTAAATATAGATTAAAGATGGATTTGTCTTCTCCTTTAGTAAGAAGTTTTCCACCTACGGAAATTCTGTGTGACGGTAAATGTTTGTCTTTGATGTTGTGGAAGAGAGAAAACGTTTACAGCGCCTGCAAATCTACCAAGTGAGAGAGACTAGTAGTGTCTTTTGGAAAATTATTAAAAACAAATTATTATTCTCATCATTTGTAATTAGTTATGGATAATCACTTAATAATAATAATAATATCCATTAACTATGTGGCGGTGTCATCTCACAAATCATGTCAGTTCTAACAGCCTCGTTGCTAGCGTTGCCATGAAACAAACTTCCTAAAACAACAACTACAAATAGATACAGAAGTGCTTTGTTAACATCTGCAAAGAAATGACAGAACACAACCGCTAATTTCACAGTCTGCTGCTTTTAATCGTCAGTTATATTTACTTCTATGTAAGCATCTGTTTGTGGTCCCTGTTCTTCCTTTGCCTCCACCCCCAACCCACTCTTTCTATCCTTCTCTTCCGCCCCACCGCGCAGACCTATACCATTTCAGATCTTGCAGATTGTGTTATTAATTGTACACAACAACAAAAGTCTTGTTGCAGTAAGCAAACAGTGATGTAAGTATTTGCATACATACACCTGCCGCCATCTTTGTTTTCTTCTCTAAACTATACTGCAGCAAAATGTGTAAAATTAAAAAGAATAAAACTGAACTAGAGAAGTGGTACTGGCAGTCATGAACCTGTGCCAGTTTTGAGGGAAAGACAGGCCTGAGCAGTTCTCTACACTGTAAAATAAGGTCATTGTGTCTCGCGTGGCGGTGACTGAAAATGGGGTCATCAGGCCTTGTGCATACACAGCGCAAACCACTGACGGACCAAGCAGCCGCTGTCCGCCTTTTGGTCGATACTAGCCGCTGTTACCGGGCAGCTCAGATGACGTAAAACGATCGATAGTCGTTAGAGAGCACGCAACGACAATGAACGCATCGGAATGCGGTAGCTAGGCAGGTCGCGCATGCGCTCTGACCTTATGCAGGACTTGTAAGTGTTCCTTGGATCGTTTTCATTAGTTTTTCTGGGCAGCAGCTGCAGGTTTTGGAACCGTCTTGGAGGTGGGCAGAACTGGAGTACGTGTGTGTGTGTGTGTGTGTGTGTGTGTGTCTGTGTGTCTGTGTGTCTGTCGATTTCAAAAATGATGTTCTCACCCTGCTCGCTGAGCACAAGAAAGATTAAAAAATAAAGTTAATTATTGTTTGATGTCACTTTAATTTCAAGACATGACAATCATTTCTACTGTACTGTGTGGGGATAGCTGAGATATCCTTAATTAAAGAGGTATTAACAAAGAAAGAGAAAGACAAGGATATATACGACTTTAATATGAAGAATTAGATCTGTACTAAAGTGAAAAGGGTGTACTCGTACAAAGTACTGTGGGGACAAGGTATAATGACAGGAAAAAATTCTCTGGCTGAAATGAAAACTAGACCCATACACAATGTATAATGACAGGAAAAAATTCTCTGGCTGAAATGAAAACTAGACCACTACACAAGGTATAATGACAGGAAACATGTCTCTGGCTGAAATGAAAACTAGACCTATACACAATGTATAATGACAGGAAAAAAATTTCTGGCTGAAATGAAAACTAGACCAATACACAAGGTATAATGACAGGAAAAATTTCTCTGGCTGAAATGAAAACTAGACCCATACACAGTGAATGAAAGTTTGAAGATCTCTCCATCATGAGTGCAAAAAGGTCGAATTTTACATTTACATAAAAAAGTGTCTGAAAACTATAATGGAACTCATCCTTTACTTTCTATAGATTTCTGGTGCTTTTGTATACTATGTTATATTTGTTGTAAACTATCTATTAGAAATTTTCGTTACTTTTAATTTGATATTTCATTTGTTGTAAACTATCTATTAGAAATTTTCTTTACTTTTAATTTGATATTTCATTTGTTGTAAACTATCTATTAGAAATTTTCTTTAATTTTAATTTGATATTTCATTTGTTGTAAACTATCTATTAGAAATTTTCGTTACTTTTAATTTGATATTTTGCTGATTAGTTGGTTGGATTTTGTGTGTGTGTTGTGCTGTGTGTGTATTTTGTATGCGTGTTGTGTGTGTATTGTGTGTGTTGTGTTTGTGTATTTTGCTATGTGTGTTGTGTTTGAGTATTGTGTGTGTATGTGTACTGTATCTGTTATGTACTGTGTGTTTTGTGTGTTTGTGCTGTGCGTACTTTACCTATATACTTCTTTTCAGACGAGAAATATAAATCTTGTCGGATAAAATGATTTTAATATTAATTATTACAAAAGGCGAGTTACTTAAGATAAAAGTACATTTGCGGTTTAAATTTCAACATTTCTAGTTTCCATTCACTCTTTCTTATGGAACCCCTTCTTACGTAGTTTTATGATAGTAAATATTTCGCACTTCCGTTTGTTGAAGAAATAGCTACTCATTTCATTCCTATCATTAAAGAAAACATATACCTTTAATTTTAGTCAATAAAAAGCCATACCTTTAAATCCAGTCAATAAAGGAAAAACTAGACGTGTAATTCCAGTCAATAAAGAAAAGTCTATACCAATAATCCTAGTCAAAAGAAACAACTTAGTTCCAGTCAATAAAGAAAAAGCTAGAAGCTTAATTCCAGTCAATAAAGAAATGCTGTACATTTAATTCCAGTCAATAAAGAAAAGCTATACATTTAATTCCAGTCATTACAGAAAAGCTATACATTTAATTCCAGTCAATAAAGAAAAAGCTAAACGCTTAATTCCAGTCAGTAAAGAAAATGCTAGACATTTTATTCCAGTCAATAAAGAAAAAAACTAGACGTTCAATTCAGTTGACCCCTCATCGTAGGTCTCAATTGAAATTACGAAGAAAAGTTTTGAAAACCTTCATCAAGAAGTTTCTGCATTCCTCCCAGTTAAAAAAAAAATTCATGCATGCTTGTTGGTGCACGACTCATCATATCAAAACACGTCCTTCAACTCCAGTCATGGTTTGTCTCTGTCTCGCCGCAGAAACGTTTCTGGATCGGGTAAGAGAGTCAATGGCAGCGGGCCGTCCACACGTTTGTTGTACATATAAATCAGATCTGGAGGTCGTTTTATTTCGATTTATTTAAACTTAAAATTAGGCCACGCAGCTTCTGATATCCTTTTATGGAACCCAAGTTTAGCCTTAAGTAGTTCTAGTAAAGGGCAGATAAGAATCAAGTCGTTCAAAGTTTTTATTATAAGTCTACCGGAAGTGACAAATATTCCTCTTTCAAGTATTTCAACGACTTTCCCAACATATATTGAAATCTTTAAAGCTGACCATAGTTAAAATTAAAAAGAAAAAAAAAACATAAATGAAGACGATAAGCAACAAAATAAGCTTTTCTCTACGAGGAGAAAGGTTAGCATATTTCATTTTTCTGTATAATGCAGAAAACATTTTTTAAAAAAAGTCTTGGATTCACACTGAAGTGCTGTAGAATTCACGGAGGAACTGTGCGATTCACACTGAGGTCTGTGGTATTTACACTGAGGTACTGTGGTATTTACACTGAGGTATTGTGGAATTCAGACTGAGGTCTGTGGTATTTACACTGAGGTATTGTGGAATTCACACTGAGGTACTGTGGAATTCACACTGAGGTACTGTGGTATTTACACTGAGGTATTGTGGAATTCACACTGAGGTCTGTCGAATTCCTACTGAGGTATTGTGGAATTCACACTGAGGTACTGTGGAATTCACACTGAGGCATTGTGGAATTCACACTGAGGTACTGTGGAATTCCCACGGAAGTTTATATGTGTACGAATATCTCAGCACGACTGTACTTTGTTCCTTTTCCTCTCTGTCTGAATATCTGATTCTCTCTCTCCTCAAACTTTCTTTCATCCTCCTCCCTTTTTTTTTTTTTTTATGTCATTCCGAGTATCTGACTTTCTCCTTCACACTCTTTGTCTCACTCCTCTTTGTGTTTGTCTCTCACTCCCCCCCCCCTCTCCTCTTGCTGTTCCATCCATTTCTGTTTTTCTCACGTCTTTTTTCTCTTTTCTATTGGTTTTTCTTCCCTGTTTTACTCTCTCCTTTTTCTTTGTGTCTTCTTTCTCTCCAGTTCCTGTTTGTCTCTTACATCTATCTCCTTCGTTCTCACCTCTTTTTCTCTCTGTCTCTCCCCATTTTCCTTTTTTCCCCATCCTCTAGCCCATTTCTTGTTTGTCGTCCGTCTGTTCTTAACTCCTTATTTTTCTTTCTTTCTCTCTCTCACTCCATTTTTCTGTCACTTTGCCTTTCTTTGTCTGTCTGTCTCTTTTCCTTCTTTTTCCTTTCCCCAGTTCTTTGTCTGTTTCTCTAACTCCTTATTTTTCTTTCTTTCTCTCTATCATTCAATTTTTCTGTCCCTTTGTCTTTCTTTGTCTGTCTTTCTCTTCTCCTTCTTTTTCCTTTCCCCAGTTCTTTGTCCGTTTCTCTAACTCCTTTTCTTTTCTTCTCCCGTTCATCTATGCCGGTGTCTTTGTCGTCTGTCTGTCTCCAGAAAATTGCCGACTTAGACCATACAAATCAGCCCCGCTTTAACAGTCGTTTTGTTGAGAGGAATGGACAAGAGTTCCCACCCATCCACCCCTAATCTGAACGCGCCTGGCATGGCACTCCAAAGTCGCTCTAGTGGCGACGCAAAAAAAGCTCGTTTGGTGACCTCGTATTGCGATCTTTCGCTGCAGGGACAGAATCTGCCCGATTACCAGACAGCTGAGGAAGGACAGAGCAGAGACGAATTCATTAGGTCCATGATGTTACTAGGGGCTATTTGTTCTTTTGTTTTGACCTTCTCTTACCCTTGACCTCGATGTATTTCAGACCATGTTTTTGCTCTGTTAATACGTCTTTAGTATGTTTTGTTGTTTGTTTGTTTGATTTTTCTTTTGTGTTGTAATTATCTCGTCTTTATATCGCGAGTTTCAATGTCATTTTGATTGTATTATTTGTGTTTCACCAACACAACTGTCATGTCAGCAAATGTAAAGATTCGTCATTTTATTTTCAGTGGTCTCACATTGAGTTTCCGAAGGATCCCTGCAATTGAATTATTGATCAAGTGAATCGCTAGACTAATGAATAATTCTTCATAGAACCATCAGCTTTATAATTCATAGCAACTGAATGGCTAATTTTTTTAATAATCATTCATAGAACTATCGACTTTATGAATATAAATGAATAGTTAAATTAAAGAATACATTTTCATAGACCCATTAGTGTTATATACCTATTGTAAGTGAACGGTTAATTAATGATTTAAGCTTTCATAGATCCATCAACATAATAAATTATAACAAGTAAATTGAAAAAGATTTCACAGTTCTATCCATGTTGCAACATATATGTGAATAGCTACATGACTGAACAAGTTTTCACAGAACTATAAATATTGCAACGTACAGCTGAATGGCTAAATGAATGAATAAGCTTTCATTAAACTATCAATGTTGCAACTTATAGCGAATGGCTAAAAGAATGAACAGACTTTCAGAGAACTGTCAATTTTTGCAGCATACAACTAATATTGTCTAACAATATTTAACCGGAGTTGACGGATGCTGATGCACTTATATTGCCGCACAATAATTAACCGAAGTTGACGGATGCTGATGCACTAATATTGCCACATAATAATTAACCAAAGTTGATGAACTAATATTGGCGCACAGTAATTAACCGAAGTTAACTGATGCTAATGAACTAATATTGCCGCATAATAATTAATAGGAATTTCCAGATGCTGAAGAACAAATATTGCCGCAATATAATGAACCGGAATTGACAGATGCTGGTGAATTAATATTACCAGCAACAGTTAGTCGAAGTGAACCACGACACTTTGAGTGAATGAGTTCCGATACTTATAGAAATTATTTTGTTAACGGGGCCGTAACTCCAATGTTTTGATATAAATTACAATTCTTTGTCATTCAAAGGCCTTGTGTCGATAACTTCTGGCCTTAGGTATACATTCTGAGATTAACTGCAGAAAAAATGTATCAAGTCTGAATGCTTTTCTTCTTTATTTTTAAATTTTGGAATGATGATCACATTTCTTTTCTCTATTTTCCGGTTCTAATTCTGTTTGTGTATTTCTGTGGCTTTTTATCGAACCATCAACGCCAGGCGGACATGTTTATTCGCTGTCTCTACTACTACTACTACTATTTATTATTTCTTTCAGCTAACACTAAGGAATGGTTTCCTAATGTTGCTTCTTTATTCATGTAGTTAGTACAAAAAAGAGGAAAAAAGTTTATATATGTGGTCCTAACTGAACCACTGTTATTTTTATCCGCTTTCTGAATTCTGTGAGTTTTAATACGTCATATATTTTTGGAATTCTATGAATTATTTCAATGTATCATTTAGTTTTTACTCAGGTCTATATTTATTATAGGGCATGTAGTTTAGTGTAGCATAGCGCTTTTACTCAATGTCACTACGATGTCATTTGATGCAGCAGTTTACATTCATTCAGTAGACGATTTTCTGTCTTCAGTGTTTTCATTGTTTTCACTCAGCGTAGTGCTGTGTACTCAGTGCAGCGCTGTGTTATGTCTGACCTTAGCGCTTTGTTTTCACTCAGTGAAGCACTTTTTTCCCCTCAATACAGCTCTGTGTTGTGGCTAACTGTAGCACTTTGTTTTTCACCCAGTCTAGCACTGTTTTCATTCAACGCAGCGCTATGTTGTGACTAACTGTAGCACTTTGCTTTTTTCACTCAGTGTAGCCATAGATATTAAAAAAAATGTTACACTCCTTTACTTTTCTGTCTTTCTACAAGACTGGCAGTTCATTTCTTGTTCTCTTTCTTTTTGCTTTAAAATTTCTGTGCGCAGTACGAAGATGGTTGGGGATCTTTGCATTGCCACCCTACCCTGTTCTCTTTGCACGCGCTGCGAGCAGGTCCGCTTCAGAGCAAGATAGCTCTGGATAATCCGATTATGTCTGCGGTAGATAGCGCCTGTCAGGGGTGCAGAATGAGAGTGATGTGGGGGGAACGGCGGTACCGCAATGCAGACGTCACTTTAAAATTCTCTAGTGGGTAGCTTCATCGACCATCGACACTAACTGTCAGAGGCTGGACACGAAGTGTGTAAGGTGGTTGTTCGGGTGGTGTGAACACAATGTAGCTGAAGCTACCCTTGCGACACCGAGCACCGGTGTCCACATTTGACAGAATACAAGTTGAATCGGAATCACCGTAGTAGTATACATGGTAAGACACAAGTCGACTGAACTCAATATATGGAGAGGACACAAGTACAAATGTACTGTCGCCAATCGTCCGCCATATTGTAAATACCGTCACATTGTAATGGCAACTACGTTTGGTATCGATCGTGTTCGATATATATATGAACACACACACACACGCACACACACACACACACACACACACACACACACACACACACACACACACACACACACACACACACACACACACATTTAAGATTCTATAATTCGAGAAATATAATTAAAAATACAATACAAACAAGAAGGGTAAAGATTTCCAAGCCTATCACCTCCAATAATAAATATCAAAGAAATGTAAACGTGTAAAACGGTAGCCTTACGTTGTAGAATGTCGTACTAGGACTACTTTAGAATTTCGTATTTATGAAAGATTGGGGGGAAAATTTTTTAATTATATGTACATTGTAATTTGCAATGTTTGTCTGAGGTTGAAAAACCGAATCGATCTAACTCATTTCTTTACATTGTAGTTATTGTTAAACTGTGCATTGAAGGCTATAGAGTTAGCTCTAAATTGTAGTTATTGTTAAACTGTGCATTGAAGGCTATAGAGTTAGCTCTACATTGTAGTTATTGTTAAACTGTGCATTGAAGGCTATAGAGTTAGCTCTACATTGTAGTTATTGTTAAACTGTGCATTGAAGGCTATAGAGTTAGCTCTACCGAAGATGTTTTAATTAGTATTAATTATGAAACAATCGTTACTGTAAGAGCTAACTCTAGATTAGTGTTGCTAAAATTGTCGATGTTCAGAATAAACCAGTTACATTTACATAGTATATTTTCATTTCTAGTGCTTTTTATACTGATATTTTGCTAGTTTTGTATATTACTTTTCCATACTCATCATGTCAAGTGTCCGTGTACTGATATTTTGCTAGTTTTGTATATTACCTTTCCATACTCATCATGTCAGGTGTCCGTGTATTGATATTTTGCTAGTTTTGTATATTACCTTTCCATACTCATCATGTCAAGTGTCCGTGTACTGATATTTTGCTAGTTGTGTATATTACCATTCCATACTCATCATGTCAAGTGTCCGTGTACTGATATTTTGCTAGTTTTGTATATTACCATTCCATACTCATCATGTCAAGTGTCCGTGTACTGATATTTTGCTAGTTTTGTATATAACCTTTCCATACTCATCATGTCAAGTGTCCGTGTATTGATATTTTGCTAGTTTTGTATATTACCTTTCCATACTCGTCATGATCGATGTCAAGTGGGTATTGTATCATTAAGATTGAAAAAACACAAGATACCCTCTTTAATATATACAAATCATTTTTTTAAAAATGTGATCAGAATTGTTTAAATAATTTTATTCATAAATATTTTGTGTTGGGTGCTTAGTTTTTCAACCCCTAATCTATTTAATTCCACCCATGCAGGTCTTCATAAATTTTGCAGATGGAGAAAACTCGGTCAAACCTCAAAGACATGACTCATTAAATATTTTATTCTGAGTGTTACTTGTCACTCCTTGCAATTTTGAACACTTCTAGAAAGTATAGGAATTCTGGCCCACACACACTTCTAGAAAGTATAGGAATTCTGGCCCACACACACTTCTAGAAAGTATAGGAATTCTGGTCCACCCACACTTCTAGAAAGTATAGGAATTCTGGCCCACCCACACTTCTAGAAAGTATAGGAATTCTGGCCCACACACGCTCTCCAACAATGGGGGGTGGGTGGGTGGGACTCTTCCCAAGATATGCTAATAATACAAATAAAATTTAACCCTCACACCCTAAGCATGCATATCTTATTCTTGATTGCGTTTGGCTTTATGTTTGATGACAGTATTCGGCTTGCTTGTTGTGGTCAGAGTGTGCGGCCATAAATCTTTAGTAAATATTTGACGTCAACGGCTTGTTTGACATTAAGTATATGAGGAGAGATGTATGTTTATCTACGTTGAAATTTAATATTTATATGTATATAAATTTATATTTACTGTATGTTTATAGGATTATGGTTTGTAATGCTTGACTTTCTTATACAGTTTTTGTTCAATGTGTTTTGATAATATACTATGTTTGACGTGTATCTGGTGTGCCATGTTTTCTTATTTATACAATTGGTTGATATAATATATATGGTTTGAAATGCTTATAAACAATTTCTTGTATAATAAGTTTGGTTTGGGCAGTCTTATTGTTTTGCGTGACATGTTATATTGGAATGTTTGGTATGTCACGTTTCTATGTTTCTCTATGACGCATTTAGTCTAACGTGATGGACCGAAATGTTTGTTTTGATAATGTATGGCATCATTTGATATGCGTGGTTATTGGTATCACATGTTTGGTATTAAATGTTTTATATATATATGGCTTGACATGTAGAGTATATCTGGTTGACATTTATGATAGAATATGTTTAGTTTATATGTATACTATGGTATGTTTGATTGACATGTATAATAAAGTAAGTTTGGAAGTATGGTATAGTATAGTTGTTGGACACGTATGGTATAGCATGTTTGATTTACACTAATAGCATGTTGGTTTGATGTATATTGTATAGTATGCTTGTTTGACATCTATAGTATTAGTGTTAGATTGACAAGTATGGTATAGTATTTTGGTTTGACATATAGTATATTGGTTTGACATATATTATAGAGTGTTTTAGTTTGGTAAGCATGGTATACTATGTTGGTTTGACATATATGTATAGTATATAATTATTTGCCAATCTTTTTGCCGTTTACTGCTTAATGCATACGCAAATCAGTAACAAGACATCATAATGAAATATTTCAAAAAATAAATTATAGATTAACTCAAGACTATTTCTTAAATAAATATGGAAAAAATCTAAACCACTAAAGTTAAAGAAATAATGTTAACGAAATAGGTTTTCATGAAATAATTCGGCATTTATTCTTTCATTATTGTTTTGTGAATGTGCTCTTTTTCACATTTGAACTGGGAGATAAATTAAGTCGTTTTTGCAAAATAAATATCATAAACAGTTCTCATCTTATTTATTTTTAAAAAAATGTATAACTGGTGTTCGAAAAAGATTAATTTTTCTTACTTTAACCTTGAGAGCCAGTTATTGATACACATGTAATTAAAAATACTCATTTCATTGTTACTTGTATCAATTAAAAATACTCCTTTCATTGTTTCTTGTATCAATAAATAAATATGAGAACAGTTAATCACAAGTTTTAGTGTTATTTGTGCGCCAATTTCAATAAACAAATATGAAAACAGTTAAACACAAATGTTAGTGTTACTTGTATGCCAATTTCAATAAACAAATATGAAAACAGTTAAACACAAATTGTACTCATAAGCGCTCATCAGCACTCAGTGGAGAATAGACACTATGTTTTCTCGTGCTTTGTGTAATAAGTCAGTCTGCATTTTGGTACTGCTTTGTGTAATAAGTCAGTCTGAATTTTGGTACTGCTTTGTGTAATAAGTCAGTCTGCATTTTGGTACTGCTTTGTGTAATAAGTCAGTCTGAATTTTGGCACTGCTTTGTGTAATAAGTCAGTCTGAATTTTGGCACTGCTTTGTCTAATAAGTCAGTCTGAATTTTGGCACTGCTTTGTGTAATAAGTCAGTCTGAATTTTGGCACTGCATTTCATTGCATTTGGAAGAGTAAAAAGATATTCCAATTATTCCAAATAAACAATCATCAAGACGAGCAACTGGAAGTCAAGATCTCTATTTTGACTATATTATGTTCGCTGCTGAAAACAGTGTTCCGCATAGATAATTAGTTAATTGGAAGTCTGTATTTTGACTTATGTTCGCTGCTGAAAACAGTGTTCCGCATAGATAATTAGTTAATTGGAAGTCTGTATTTTGACTATATTATGTTCGTTACAGAAAACAGTGTTCCGCATAGATAATTAGTTAATTGGAAGACTGTATTTTGACTATATTATGTTCGTTACAGAAAACAGTGTTCCGCATAGATAATTAATTGAAAGTCTGTATTTTGACTATATTATGTTCGCTGCTGAAAACAGTGTTCCGCATAGTCAAGTACAAGCGAAATAAAATTTTGTTTTGTATGCTAACATTTTTCAAAGCAGGTCCAAAAATTCCAAATTTATATCTTTTGCGCCAGATTTTAGAGCAGCATCCTTTTGAAGATAAAAAAAATTTTCCATTTTCACATTTTGTCTTCTTGCTTTTCTCTAGATTTTCAATGTAGATGAGCTATGGTGTATGGTCAAAATCACTTTCACATTTCATTCATTTCATTCTTGGGAAACTCTGTGTGTATGTGTGTGTGTGTGCGTGCGTGTGCGCGTGTGTGCGTGCGCGCGTGCGCGCGTGCGTGCACGCGTGTGTGAATGTGTGTGTGTGTGTTTGTGTGTTGGAAAGCAAGGATTTGATGTTTTATGATAATATTCGTTTTACTTCTTGTGTAAATTGCATATATTTAATTACGACTGTTAAGATTTACCCAATCAAATGTCATAAACAGTAAGTTTAAAATACATTCTGATTCATTCATTCATCAAAAACATTCAAATGTGTTGGAATTGTAATGGTAAAAATTAGGAAAGTAATTTATTAAAATTGATATAATATAAAACTTTATTATAATTTTGAAAGGAATGCATTTGTGAATTGTTTAATCTTAATATTATTGCATGCATAAGGGTTTGTTTTTGTGTTTGGGTTCTTTTGATGTGCATGGCGTGTGTGTGTGTGTGTGTGTGTGTGTGTGTGTGTGTGTGTGCGTGCGTGTATGTGTATGTGTGTGTGTATGTGTGTGTGTTGTGCCTTGTGTGTGTGTTTTTAATTATATCAAGTATCATTTGTACAGATATACTCTATGTTATTTTGAATGTTATTAAACGCCAGTCTCTTGGGATAACAGAACATTATAATGGACGAAAAGGAAACGTTACCTGCCTTTTAAAATAAATGACTATATTGCTTTCTATGTTTCAGAAATGCAACGGACAAACAGAAATAAATAAACTGACACAAACTTAAAATTACGCCAAGAGAAAAAAAGTATAAACACCTCAGTACAAAAGTTTTAATACACTAAATACATATTTCTGGTGTTTTATTTGCGTCTGAAGAATGTACAGATTACGTGCTAGTCTACTTGCCGAATAGTACCACAGCATATATTAAGGAAATAAAAAGTTTTGTGTGGCTGGAAAAAGAACCACATTGCTGGAAGGACAAAGAATCTAAACAAGCAAAACCAAACCACGAATGGTGCGCGCGCACACACACACACACACCGCGACGTTTTAATCAGCAGTTGCGTCCGTTTCTTGCGCTCACTGCTCTCCCCTTACGGACCAATCGCATACTTGTGCAACAGGAAGTCGCGTGCCCGGCTGTCAGGTTAAGAGGACGTAAAGGATGTGAGAGTTCCGGATTCGTACTCCCGTAGCCTTCCGCCTGGACATCTAGTCCCTTCACCTTACCACTCGACACACATAACATAGGGGAAAGTTCCAGGATCTTGACTGAGCCTGGTAAGACAAAACGACCACAAGGCGATAGAGTGTCCTTCAAAAATAGCCAGCGTTTGACATGCACAAATGCTGAGAGCGAAGTTCTTCATTTTCTTTTTTAAGGCCGCGTCTTGACTAATTGGCATATAATACAATTTCTGGAGCACAAAGAGAAGAGAATAACACCCCCCCCCAACCTCTCTCTAGATGTTTGTTGTTTGATACTGATGTCAAGACTCGACGAGCTGTTTAGCGAAATATAGAAAGTTTGAAATGCTTAGTCACTGAGATGTATTGTAATTGAAATGCTTAGTTATTGAGATGTATTGTATAATTTAATAAATAGAATGAAGCATGTGCATTTGTAATCTATCTATCTATCTATCTATCTATCTATCTATCTATCTATCTATCTATCTATCTATCTATCTATCTATCTATCTATCTATCTATCTGTCTACATTATTATTTTCATGGTAAGTGATGTCTGCAAAAAACCGAAAACCTTAATCACGTGATGAATGGCCTCCTTAAATATTAACGAAATCATTCATACATGGACTGTTATTGCTACCATCCACACAACTCCAGTAAAGGAAAAGAAAAACATAAATTAGAAATTAAACGGACAGTAATACTTCCCTTTTCAGACTATTACAAAACAGCAACAAAGCAGAGTATAAAAATTATTTTATTTATTTACTTATTTATTTCTTATTACTTTTTAATTACTTAAATTATTATTTTAAATTTTAAAATTTTATTATTTTTTAATTTTTGCGTGTGTTTGTGTTTGCGAGTGTTAATGCATTAATCCTTCAACTAATTAACCCATTCCACCAGTAAATGTATTTTTATCATGTGGACTAGAAAGTGTTCACTCTAAATGTTATCCATACACCTATACACGATCCGTACACGATTTATACATTGTCCACATATCTATACATTAGTGTGACCTGATTCAACCAAAAATGTAAATCTTTACGCTGCTACATGGAAAAAAATTATTGGGCTTCACATCTTTCTTAATTCCGTGGTAAGACTCCAACGAAACGAATATTTGTTTCCGACTTTTAACAGTTATGCTCTTGCTTGTCAATATAGCCCACACCCACCCCTCCTCTAAAAACGACTACATGTAAACCCTACCTTCTAGAAAGGCTGACTCCTATTCCCAGGCTCGGAACATACCTGAATGTGCCAGACAACTCACTAAATTAACTAATCATAGTGCAGCATCTCAGCCGCATGAACAAACACACTAGAAACTCACCTATAAATCTTAGTCGAACGCAGATGACCATTGAGACAACACGCATTTGGGCTCCTGGTGTTAAAGTTTAATCATACTACTACTTTATCACCAGTTATCAATGCAGCAGGAAATCATTCTCTGTATACGCTACTGATATTTATTAATAAATGATTTAACCCATTCTTGATCATCCAACAGCAAAATTGTTAAATGTACGCATCAGATTAATTATAAGAGAGAGCAAACTAAACTATAAATAGTCATTTTTAACTACTGTTACGTACAAGAATTGGGTCACAGTAATGTGTGACGTTTAGGATAGCGATGAAATGCAAATAAAAAGTAAGATTTGGATCTGTCGACAAACTTTTCTTGCGATACCTTCAGGCAATAATAATAACTTCTTGTTGTTATGCTCTCTCTCACCCCAGAAGCCGCAATAGACCTTTCATCAGTATGATGTTCTCAGGCTTGGGCTGCTTCTGGGGGAGCCCCACAGCCTCGCAGTGCGTCTGAGGTGGAGAGCAGTAGGGCTGGCGGAAGGGGGCGAAACAGGTCGCACCTAGTTTGGCGCACACCCTCAACCGCCCTCCGTCGGTGGGGGGATGGGGGGGGGGGCCCGAGGCCTCTTTCTTGATAATAACTTCTAAGGGGTGCTGCTTTGAGTAGTGGGGCGAGTCTGTGGTTTCCAGGTAGTTTACTCAAGATAGTCTTCCAACTCAGATTTTATGCTCCCTAAGACTCCAACTCTACAGGTATCATTTCTGTTTTTACATTCAACAGTCTCTGGATTTCTAATTTGATATCCTGGTACTTTTCTTTTTTTCCTTTGTTTTGTTTTTATGTTTCTATCACTTGGAACGCCTTGAAAAGGGACACAACCATGGCATTCTTTGAAGGGAAGGCCTGATGGAATCAAAAATGTCTAATGGTCGGCTTGGTCTTTATCAATCCCATGCCTTCTCATGGATTTGATTTTATGTACTGACTTTCGACCTGTCTGTCTGATCGTCTGCCACTCTCGCTCTCTTCCTTCTCTCTCCTGTAGGAAATAAACGTCACGGCTAGTGGGCCACGTGTTCGTAGAAAAGGGGAAATAAAACGTAAGGTTAAGCCCCCTGAGAGATGAAAGAAAAACGAGTAACCTGTCTTAGTAGGTTTTCCGTACGGATCATATGACCTGTTGTCCGTATGTTTAAGCCAACAGCAGAGTGGCTCAAATTCAATGGATTCTTCAGCTGTCATTAGTAAGATAGATATTAGATTACTTATTTTTAATTTTGTATCCTACTTTCTAAATTAAAAAAAATGAACGAAGAGAAGAGAACTAAAAAAATGAAAATAATCCATCCGTCCACTTCGTATGTTTGTCGGTTAGTCGGTCTGTCTCTGTCTCTGATTGTCTGTCTTTCTCTGTACACATATATATAAAGACTTTCGCTAAAACCTCCCGGAGTGATATCTATTTTTTTTTTTTTAGAATAAGTTATCAAACTCGTAGCGTCAGCGTTGTGATGGAAATAAGATAGCGTTCAATCTCCGAGTCTCAGTCTTACGACTTTTTGCCTCTTAAGGTACATAAGAAGTGTCCGTTCGAAAAATCGGCTATCGTTGGAAATGTGACACTGCGTTGTGCAGAAGAACTATTACAAAAACTTTAGCAAGAATTATACTGAAATGTTTTGTAGAATTTATTTTTTTAAAAACAGGAATCGTGTTGCATTCTTCAAAATAATTCATTGCATAAAGTTCTAAAAATATTATAATTCAGAATCATTACCAAACCAAAATTCAATTAAAATAAACGAAACAAAACAGATCCAAATCAAATAAATAAAAGAAATGAAAAAAACCTCTACAAAACCACACGGGAAGAAAAGCTATCCAGCAAACAAATAATCAATCATTCAAACAAACAAATAAGCAACAAATAAACAATTACAAAACCCCAAACAGATTCATGATGTACTAATTACATTTTAGGGAGGCAGGTATGAAATTACAAATAAGGGAAGAGCAATTACGAAGACTCAAAAATAACATTTCTGCCAGTTTATGAGCATTCTGGTTAATCGGATAAAACATTTAAAGAGGTTTTATACGCGCGCTAATGTTTTCAGACGAGCAAAAGATTGATTTCAATAAAAGAAACAACCACATGGAGAAATGATTCAGGCAGAGCGGAGGAGAGAAAAAGGATACAAAAAGAAAATCTGTAGAGAAAAAAAGGACAGGATGGTTATGCAGAGAATATATATCTGTAGAGAAAATACTGAAATATAGAAAAGTTAATGACAGGAAGTAATACGGAAAAGTTAATGACAGTTACTGTTGAGAGACAGTGATAAATCTGTAAAAGAAGATAAACATAGTTATAAGGAATAGAGGTTAATGATACTGATGAGAGATAAAGATAAACCTGTAAAGACAATGAAGATAGTTATAAGAAGAGGTTAATGATGCTTACTGACGTGAGATAAAATTAAATATATAATAGAAAATAAAGATATTTATATAGAGAGGTTACTGATGCTTACTGATGTGAGATAAAATTAAATATGTAATAGAAAATAAAGATATTTATATAGAGAGGTTAATGATAGTTACTGACGTGAGATAAAATTAAATATGTAATAGAAAAATAAAGATATTTATATATAGAGATTAATGATATTTACTATTGAGATAATAAAGATATAAATATAAATCTCCAGAAACATTAGGCAAGAAATATAGAAAAGATAAAGTTATATATGTTTAGACGATAAAAACTGCTGTAGAAAAATAAAATAATAAAGTAGGATATGTAAAGATGACAAAGACTGCCATACAAAAAATAAAGTTACAATGTAAAGACAACAAAGATTGCCATAGAAAAATAAAGTTACAATGTAAAGACAAAGATTGCCATAGAAAAATAAAGTTACAATGTAAAGACAACAAAGATTGCCATAGAAAAGAAAAAGTTACACATGTAAAGACAACAAAGATTGCCATAGAAAAGAAAAAAGTTACACATGTAAAGACAACAAAGATTGCCATAGAAAAGAAAAAGTTACACATGTAAAGACAACAAAGATTGCCATAGAAAAGAAAAAGTTACTTTGTTCTTTGTGCAGCCAATTGTTGTCTGTTGGTGACTGCACAAACATTGGAGTCATGCACTGGTGACAAGATATTATGGCACCACATAATCACTTGTGTGACAGCCTGGCAAGCAGACAGCTGGGTCACGTCCAGTCACATATTTGGGCTCTATATTGACGAACACTATTCGTTTAGTATCATCTGTTATGTGATAGTTTTCTTCTCTTTGGTGTTGTCAGACTCCTGAACCAATCTCGGATCTACTACCAACTCAAACCATGCATCTAGTCATGCGAAACCTTGACACAGCACCCGTTTATGGTGGCCTTCAAATGCAGCGCCCCATTCAGTTATATTGTGCCAATCACAGACGTACACCCACGGTGAGAGTGACCTGCCCCACCACACTGAAAACATGTTACAGCATATCGTCTCCTAGTGTGCTCTTCTCTCAATCTCATGTTTGTTGTGTGATGTTGGTGTTCTGCCTTGTGGGTGTGGTGTGGAGAGTCTCATGCTTGTTTTGGCTCTATCAACAGATATGGTTTGTTCCTCTTTGACACCCTTAAATGATGGTGGTGATGATAGAAGTTTGTTCTGTTGTGGTGGCTGTTGCTGTGGTTGGTAAGGTTGCAGGTTTTGTTTGAATGATCCCCTCTTACCTTTCTGCTTGTGGGCCATATGCAAACTCATACTGGTCTGCTGCTGTTGTCCACTCATTCAGTGGCCCCACCCCTTTCTCTTACGTGTGTGCAATGAGGGCGGGTGAACATAGACTAACTAAGACATCTTTAAATGAAATGCTCCCTGACTTCATTTGCGTCATCTGCATCAACCTGTTCTGACTCTAACCAGTGGTCCAAAATATAACCTAACATCTCAGCAGTTTGTGTAAAGCTTTCAGTGGTGTCACGACGAATAGACTGAAAACGCTGTTTGTAACTCTCGCTAGAGACATGAAAATACCTGAGCAACTCAGCTTTGTACCTTTCTTAGTTACATTCATCAATGGGCATTCTTGACATTGTCATGGAGTCCTGGCGTTTCTTAGTTACATTCATCAATGGGCATTCTTGACATTGTTATGGAGTCCTGGCCTTTCTTAGTTACATTCATCAATGGGCATTCTTGACATTGTTATGGAGTCCTGGCCTTTCATGTATTAAGACAATTTACTCAACCACTGTGATTCAGGTAAACCTGTAACTCTTGCACTCTTTTTAAACTGCCTGGTAAACTCATCCATTAGGTCTTCCTTTTTAGTAAATGGGTGAAACTAAAATTTTATGTTTGTTTCGTAGTTTGGAGCCTTTGCTATCGGCTCTATGGGGTGCCTTTCTAACTGCATATCTTGCTGTCTAAACGCTATCTATTTATCGCTAGCTGCTTTTCTCGCTAAGTAAACTCTCTCTCTTTTCTATCTTCCTCTTTTCTTTTTCTCACTGTTCTTTTCTTTCTCTTCTTCCCCTCTCTTTTCTTTTCTATATCTCTTCTTCTCTCTGTTCTTTTCTTTTTCTCTCTTTCTCTCTCTGGTATGACTCTTTCTGTCCGGTCTTAAATAAGCCATAATATCATCTTCCCCTACAGTTAATTCTCGTGCCATCTCTCAGCCTTTGTCTACTCACTTCATAGAGAGTTCGAGCGGAACCACCATTTTAATGCTAATTACAAATGAAAACAGATGTATAACGCTAATCAAAACTCACTTAATCAATTAAGATATCATTACGGAAAAAGCACAAAGTTCAGTGTGTTTGGAGCAGTTTTACAAAATGTTAATTCACACACCTGTGTAAAATAGAAATACAATATATGTGCTAATTTCACCAGCACCATGCACAGTGAGTACTAAATTATCATCAATCACTATCACAAAGCATTCATATATGCGATATCAAAACATTTCTAGGCAATCATATAAAAACTCAGGATTTTGACACACTCATCAAAATCCAAAGGAAAGTGAAAGAAAGAAAAAATAAAAATTGTCTTTCCAAATCAGATTTGTTTTAATTTGCTTTTGTGTCTACAGTGTGTTTTGTCTAGTATTCCCTGAGGCTCAACAGTTCCTAAAATACTGAAAAGATTTAGGTAACAATTATTCGAACCTGTCAAAAACTAATTGATACTGTGCATTCCGGTACGAGCATCCCAGCTATTTGATGGGCGGTTTAACACATTATCCAACACAAACCCTAATCTACTTAACATTGCCCGTATGGGTCTTCGTGATTGCAGAGAAAGAAACTTGGTCAGGCATCAGAGACAATAACCATTAATTAATTTTATCCCCACCTTGTCTCTACGCTGAAAGTAGGTCATTGCTCTGTAGCGGTTTGTTTTGACACGTGTGTACAAGGACGCTGACAGGCCGCTGACTGACGTGTCGTGTCAGGCTATGACACTGCAGGACTGGGCAAATTACCAGTCACATATTTGACAGGAGTCTTTAATGAAGAGTTTGATGAAAAATGCAGACTGGAAGGCTGAAGACTGCAGAATGAAGGATTCCAAGCACTGTTGAAAAGAAAATAGGTGACACAGGCGTGGACCATTGGGTATACATAATTAATTAGGTGTCCCACCCACCCTCTCTCTCTCTCAGACACATTCATGTACAAATTGTACCTGTGAAGCAATACATTGTTTAGACACATAGGAAATATGATGAAATATATTTGATGGATTTCCATAAATGAAAACTACAATTAGAATCTTCTACACGGAGATGCAATGAAGAAAAAGTATGATAAGTATGAAATTTCACCTAGGGAGGTTTCTCACTGCCAGAAATTACAATTGCAGTATTTCCTGAAAATGGAAAAAGCAATTATACAAACTTAACTAAACAAGTCTACTTACATACTGTGTTCAGAATATAACATTTTAACTCTATAATAAGACAGATTGGAAGCCAGTAAAAACAGCAGAGATCTGGGGTGCTGCCAGATCCAAAACTCTATATACACTAGTATTAAGATCTCTAACTCAAAAATCTTTGAAAAACATTTACAGTGTTATTAAATGCTGTTTAATTGTGAATACTGTACTCGGTTGGTCCACTGTACATTTAGCACTGAACGATAATGAATCATAACCATAACAGATTTGCTTACTATTTCTATACACAACACAGTGGTTGACATAAAATAATTACCAGGCGCAGCATACTTGTAGCTAAAGCATCTTTCCAATAGTACTTGCACAACAACGGTGATATTCTTAGAATAAATGACTAAGTTTTTTCCTATCAGGAAAGCAAACAGGTGATAACATATTCTTTACTAACACAAGGAACAATCTGCGTATAAATGAACTGCATATTCATCAGGACAAGCAAATAAATATAAATAAAATACTGGAAACTATCATCTCAAGTAATATCCAACAAGAAACAACAGCAGTGCATGAAGGAAGAAACATATTTCAATGAAGGAAATGTATATTAAAATAATGTATAAAAAGTACACGTAGCCTACAAATCACTTTGCACAAAAGTTAATCAGAAAGAGACTTTCGATCGAATTTCAAATGTGAATTTAAATTTTTGGTTGTTTAAATGAAATATGCAGAAATATATAAATTATTTCATCTTCCCTCATCATGCTCGGGTAATTAACAAACAATATATCCTCTATGTAGTCTATGAGATGGCAACTGTCCGTCAATTCAAGTCAGTTTATTTATAAGGTTTCAGCCAAGAGTGGTAGACCTTTCCAAAGCTTACTATGACTCCATCGCTTCATTACATGGTCAGTAAGCAAACAGTGCCCCTGACTAATTAAATAGGGGACAGCTGGACATAGTCACATCCTGTAAGTACTTCTAGAGATTTCCAAGACTGCATGAAGGCCAGGCTTTCTGTGCACCACTATAACATAGGTGCAAAAGGATCAGCGACCTCCTTCCATTGGTCTTTGCATCATTATTGCTGACTGCGCAAAGGTAAGGTGAAGTGTGTGACTGTGTGGTTGTGTGTGTGTGTGTGTGTGTGTGTGTGTGTGTGTGTGTGTATGTGTGTGTGGTGCGGGAGAATGGGAGCGGAGGAGAAACCTTCTTCGATTTTACATTATGTAAGTAATTCTTTTCCTTAAGTGAAGAATGTTTCCTCTTTTCAAAGTTGTTAGCACTGTGTTGCTTAAATCATAAATCAAATTATATATATAGTGTGTGAGCGCGTCTGTGTGTGTGTCTGTGTGTGTATTTGCTATATTTCTCTCTTTTCCTTCATTTGGTTCTTCAGTATCTCATTTCTTCTTTACTCGACTTGATCTGTTTTCCCATTTACTTATTCTCTTTATTAACCATTTTATGCTGTTGGAATTTTTCTCTAATTCTTCTTCAATCTCTGTTCTTTCTTTTCATCTCATTATCGCTCTCTAGTTCCCCATTTCTAAACTATATCTCTTTGTCTTTCCTCTTTCCTATTTCTGTCTCTCTCCCCTCCCCCCTTACAATCGATTGCTATTTTCCCTTCTCTCCCTCTCTTCTCTCCTCTTCTCTTTCAACCCCCACCCCATTTTTATTCGTTTCCTCTCCCCCCTCTTCCTCTCCCTCCTCTCTCACTGTTACTCTTTTTCATTCTATATGAAATGTATGAATATGTGTTTGTGTGAGGGAGGGAGGGGCCTTTTTCTTTTTCTATAGTTCTGTTCGCCATCTCTCACTCACTCTTTCATTCTTCTTCATTTCTTGCTCATTCTCAGTCCCTCTTTCTCTGCCTCTCTCTCTCTCTCTCTCTCTCTCTCTCTCCTCTCTCTCTCTCTTCTCCGTCCGGCTGTAACCATTCATCGTTGGGTGTGCATCGTTCTGTATATGCGCACGCACAATCCGTCGCTGATTGGCACAATAAGTATTAATGCGCAGCGGGTTTTGAAACTGCCACGTAGTTCTTCAAATCGTGAATAAGTCATAAGATGACGTCATTGCATCGATCCCGCTGTCTCCGCGAGAAGGGTGTGGCCGGGTGTTCTTGGGCTACACACCGAAAATTAAAGGAGTTTACTTTTGTTTCCGTAACAAATAAAAAAACGCAGCACGCCTATCTGATCATTCGTCGTTTTTCTTTCTGTGTCATGGTCTTCATGCCGAGTTCTGATGTCACGGTGATTTGTGAGTTCTTTCCCTTGTTTCATTGGCTGCATTTCGCGTCTTTTCGTCCTTTTTGCTTAACTCGCAGTCTTCATCTTTTATTTTTTATTTCCTAACCCCCCCCCCCCAAACCTTAAAACAAAAAATATTTTTAACTAACAACGGTCGTCCTTTTTGTTTTCTAAAAACTGAAAGACGAGATACGTTGCAAGGATTCATTGTAGATTATGGTGTTGAAAGTAAATACTTAAATAAATAAATATGATTTTATAAAGTGTGTTCACAAAATTAACAACGAAATTTTAAAAGCGATGAAGCACAAAATTGATTTATCGTCAGTTTACACAAATAAATTAGATGTACAGAAATCCGTATAGTGTTATAGTATAGAATTCGAATAGTTTATTAAAGTATGCAAAAATATTTAAGCAGGGATCCGAAGGAAGGCAAATTATATAAGTACAATGTTTACGACTGTTGATGTTTTTGTCTTCTACAAAGCTAATGTTGAAGACAATTCTTCATTGAATATTTTCTTAAAATTATAAAGAATTATATACTAAGAATATTTAACCGACAGAAGAAAGATTAAAGCATATTTTAATCCATAGATCTAGAAACCATCAATTATATAACTCCAGCAATCGGATGATACTGCCCCCCCCCCCTTACACACACAAACACACATACACACACACACACACACGCACACACACACACACACGCACACACACACACACACACACACACACACACACACACACACACACACACACACACACACACACACACACACACATTTCCAAGTCATAGACCATGTGACTATTTTGTATGCGGTGGTAAACGCAATGACGTGACAGATCAGTGCAACTTCTGTAGTGGTTGGGATATGGAAGGAAAAGCCCGGATATAAACATCATGCTATGTGTCTATGAACTAATTTAAACTTTGCACGCGCTTCTGAATGTACAGTTGAATTTTCTAATTTCAATAATGTACACTGGTCGAGAGGGTGGTGTTTGACTGATAGATTGGCCAGGGAGTAAGTGATTACTAGTGAATAATTAATCGATTAATTATTTATCAATTGATTGATCGATTGAATTATCGATATGATGATTGATTGATTGGCTGATTAATAAAATTCCATCTTTGCGAACTGAAGCAAATAAGACATTTAGAAGACCTCTTCACGAAATGGCGGTCCGTTTGCGCATGTCGGCAGCAAGCCGTGATTGACATGGAGGGCACGTAAAGTCTCCACCCTCCCACGTCTTGCCGATAACTTGGGTAGTCTCCCTCTAGTCCAGAAATAAATGACGTCAATTTTGTAACACCATCGGCAGCCGACACGAACCTTGGAAGTCCGCTACTTTATAAAAGTCCTTCCTTAAAGCATTGAAAGTATTAATGACTGTAGTCATTGGTCGATTTTAGAAGTGCGGATTGAGTAGAGAGTGGTTAGTCGTTTTGAAAATCTATCTATCTATCTATCTATCTATCTATCTATCTATGAATTCTAACACATCTTCTCAATCAGCAATTGTAACAAATCCTGTAGGTTAAACATTGGTTAAATATTTGGTCAGTCAACAACTGTAACTTATTCTGTCAGTCAACAATTGTAAGATGTCCTGTCAGTCATTATTGATAAACCATTCTGTCAGTCAACAATTGGTAAAATATACTGTCAGTCAAGAATTATAACATATCCTATCAGTCAACAATTGTAATGTACCTTATCAGTCAAATAATGGTAAAATATTCTGCCAGCCAACATTAGTAGTATATCCTGCCAGTCACGAATCGTAACATCCTATCGGTATATCAGGTCAAGGCTGTCACTATTTGTTGTAGTCTCCCGAGGCAGTGATGTTGTCCATCATCCTAACAGTTTTAAATTGCTTATAATGCCCTCTTGTAACGTTACCTGATTTCGTCAACTAAAATTTCATGTCTCACATCAGATTTTGTAGTTTTTCCATAGAAGTAGCAGACATTATGCATTAACTAATCAAATTCTTTTCTGCAGCAGGCACATTCCAATGAAGTATAGGGGCAACCAATGACATTCGAGTCCCATGATGTCTTACGTCACTTCCTTTGCACCGTACTCTTGGCAGTTTCGACATATGGATGAAAATAAAAGCTGGGCCTACGTAGGTTTTAAAACGTGCATTTGGGTCCACAATTTGAGACCATTGACGCAACTTTTTGAAAGAGGTTTAAAATTTTGACATGCTTGTGTGATATCTTGACCGAGCGGTTCGTCTATTCATTTGGCATACGGCTGTCTTCTTCATTTCCAGACTTTGCCAACACGATCTTCTTTTATAAGCATCGGTCGTGGTCTTGAGGGTTACCCAGCATTTCGCAAAAATCCATGGCGGCGTAGGCTGTAAGTTAGTTCTACTCGAAAACTCAACTTGTACCGATTTTAAAGGGCCACAACTATAAAACTATAATTAAAGGCGTGATAATCCGTCAACGTCCTCAGTCAGTGTTTTTCTTTTCTTGTTTTGGTGGCAACATCCTCAGCCAGTGTGTTTTCCTTTATTGTTTTGGTGTCGACGTCGTCAGTCAGTGTGTTTTCCTTTCATGTTTTGGTGTAGTTTCTTTTGTCTCGGTCGGCACTATTCTTACAATGATGCATACTTGAGGAGATATTTGAATGTAATATGTTTGTGCAGACATTTCCGCAGGATCTCTGAATTAAAGCTATATGTGTGTGTGTGTGTGTGTGTGTGTGTGTGTGTGTGTGTGTGTGTGTGTGTGTGAGTGTGTGTGTGAGTGTGTTGTATGTGTGTGTGTGCGCGCGCAATGTTTTGAGGAGATCGTTAATATAATGTACGTATATTTACAATTCTGAAGAAGAATTTCAATGATTGTCCAAACATTTCTAGTGGCATCATTCACTCACTCTCACACACACACACACACACACACACACACACACACACACACACACACAAACGCGCGCTCGCACGCATTGATTCGTGTAAATGTCTTTGTAGTATTCTTAGAGTTTTGTTTGTGAAGGTCTACTTAGATTTTTGTTCTTATAAATGTCTTTGTAGCATACTTAGATTTTTGTTCTTATAAATGTCTTTGTAGCATACTTAGATTTTTGTTCTTGTAAATGTCTTTGTAGCATACTTAGATTTTTGTTCGTGTAAATGTCTTTGTAGCATACTTAGATTTTTGTTCGTGTAAATGTCTTTTTAGTATACTTAGATTTTTGTTCGTGTAAATGTCTTTGTAGCATACTTAGATTTTTGTTCGTGTAAATGTCTTTGTAGCATACTTAGATTTTTGTTCTTGTAAATGTCTTTTTAGTATACTTAGATTTTTGTTCGTGTAAATGTCTTTGTAGCATACTCTGATTTTTGTTCTTGTGAAGGTCTTTGATTAGACCATTGATAAGAAAATACACGATTTCCTGTTGGTTTGGAGACTGATTGTAACATACAAGATTTCTTCTGGAGATTTATTAATACCAAAGTTTTTGTGCTAATTGACTGTAACGTAAACGATTTCTTGGGGAGATCTTCCATTTTATTATTATTTAGACACATCATTTTGTGGAGGTCTTCGACAGCAAAATACTCGATTTTCTGTGGAGGTCTTCGACAGCAAAATACTCGATTTTCTGTGGAGGTCTTCGACAGCAAAATACTCGATTTTCTGTTAAGGTCTTCGACAGCAAAATACTCGATTTTCTGTGGACGACTTTGCATGTTGTTGTTATTGTTTCATTCGCATTAAAACTAAGTTGATTATTGCGTTTCATTTCGAAATGATATTGTCAGATTTCATTGCAAAAAATGTTACACATTATTGCAAAACTATCATGTGAATATTTCTCTGACGTGTGACTGCGCTCAAATATGTCAGGTGTCCGTTTACAAGTATATTTTCTCACTGATTACTTCAAGGTACGTTTCCATACACTGGAAAAAAAGATTTGAGTCGTGTATTAATGCAAAGTACATTTCTTTCGTATTATTTTAAAATAGGTTGTCCGTATTTTTGCAAAGTAAGTTGTCTTGTATTTTCTCAGAACTATTGTTTCATACAACAATTGCACTGCATAGATACTGTAATTTTGTTGTACTAATGGCTTCAGCTGACGCATGTATGTGCAATGCATGTGTGTGTGTGTGTGTGTGTGTGTGTGTGTGTGTGTGTGTGATTGGTTGTGTGCACTCATTCACACTTACAATGAAGCAATGTTCAGCTGTTACAAGTTGGGTTTTATGAGTGTAAACTAGATTAAGTTAATGACTAAATGGTTTTAGGTTTATTTATTGAATATTAGTTATCCATGAAATATTTTCACGTAGCTGATGCATCTGTTGCTTATAATAAACTTTGTATCAGAACCCTTGCTTAATACTCTTCTTCTGCCCTGTATTTCTGTTAAATAAAGAAATATTTTCCCACTGATTTCGCGTTGTTAATTGACGAACCATTTTTACCACTGATGTAACGTCGTTAAATATACGCCAAACATAAATTATTGGTAGTTCAGGTTTAAATACATCCAATAGTGAGCGACGCTGAATTTCGAGGATTTCTTCAAATGAAGGAAGTAGTCACATGACAATGACCACGTGGCACTGATAGACTTTCCAAACTAGTGTTCATGAAGACTGCGATGTCGTGGCCACTTGATTTGCAAAGAGGATCTGATTAAAATTTTCCTTTTGTTTGTTTGCTTGCTTGTTTTTTCCCATCTACTCTCTTCCCCCCCCTCTCTCTCTCTCTCTCTCACACACACACACACACACACACACACACACACACACACACACACACAGCCACATACATAGACATACGTTCATACAAACACTCATACATATACACACACGCATACTAACACATACACGCACACACGTTAGCACACACACAACAGAATAGAGGAAAGTCACAATTTCTAACTCACTTCCAGGTCCTCAAATGGGAACAGTGGATTTTCGATATGATATATTTCTTGGTTCGGATTAATATTCCGTTTACATTTTAGATATTCAATTCATTTCATAAGTCTATCAAACCAAACAGGATGAACCAAAAAGTTTGACTAGTTCAAATTTAACGACTGGAAGTGATAGGAGTGATCAAATAAATTTAAAATGTGACACGTCAGACTTTGTGAAAGAAGTGCATTCTAAAGTTTGTTTCAAAGACGTGAATCTATCTATCTATCTACCTATCTATCTATCTATCTATCTATCTATCTATCTATCTATCTATCTATCTATCTATCTATCTACCTACCTATCCATCCATCCATCCTTCCATCTATCTATCTATCTATCTATCTATCTATCTATCTATCTATCTATCTATCTATCTATCTATCTATCTATCTATCTATCTATCTATCTATGGAATACATGATCTAATAGCGTATAAAGTATCTTAGCTTTTTGCCATTTCACATTTATTCTGATTCTTTCATATTTTCTTTCATTTACAGAGAAAAATGTATTTGCTTATTGTCGAATTTATTTATATAGCGCTGTGAAAGCGCACCGTACAACTGCTAATAACAGACTAAACAAAAACTCAATCTGTCGCGTAAACAAAAATTACAAGTTATTCCCCCCCCCTCCCCCCGCCCGAATTTTACAACAAAAGATGTACTTCTTGTCGAGTGTTTAATTAGAAGCAATGACTGATTTTATGATCTCCACTTCCATGGGATGGAAAGGTGCTTATATCTCTCGATGTCGCATTATTAGATTTCATCAGTGAAATCACGATACTCTGGATTGGCTGGACTTTGACCACTACAAATTGGCGACGTAGCTGTTTATGTGGTCAGTTCTTCCCCACCAACTATTCGTGTGTCCGACAAGTGGGTCAAATATGCGAGACATTACTATCGTTTTGCTGGGGGGTGGGGTATGTGTGTTGAGCATAATTATAATCGAACACTTGTACTTGAACACAGTACATAGTATCCTTTTCTTCTCTCTCTTTATTTATTTGAGCTAGGTGGTATTAATTTTGTCGAATTCTATAGGATGAGTATCCTATCTTTCCTTTCACTCTCTCTGCACCAGGTGTTTCATTTCTAGCTCCAATGAAATACACAAGCAAGCTCTGACCAGTATAATTCCCTCTCTAGTGTCCTTGAACATTGTGCCCTCTCTAGTGTCCTTGTGCATTGTTCCCTCTCTAGTGTCCTTGTGCATTGTTCCTCTCTAGTGTCCTTGAACATTGTGTTCTCTCCAGTATCCTGAAGCATTGTTCCTCTCTAGTGTCCTTGTGCATTGTTCCCTCTCTAGTGTCCTTGAACATTGTGTTCTCTCCAGTATCCTGAAGCATTGTTCCTCTCTAGTGTCCTTGAGCATTGTTCCTTCTCTAGTGTCCTTGAGCATTGTTCCCTCTCTAGTGTCCTTGTGCATTGTTCCCTCTCTAGTGTCCTTGAGCATTGTGTTCTCTTTAGTGTCCTTGAACATTGTTCCCTCCCTAGTGTCTTTGAGCATTGTGCCCTCTCTAGTGTCTTTGAGCATTGTTCCCTCTCTAGTGTCCTTGAGCATTGTGCCCTCTCTAGTGTCCTTGAGCATTGTGCCCTCTCGTGTCCTTGAGCATTGTGTTCTCTCCAGTATCTTGAAGCATTGTTCCCTCTCTAGTGTCCTTGAACACTTTCCTACTCTAGTGTCCTTGAGCATTGTATTCTCTCCAGTATCCTGAAGCAATGTTCCTCTCTCATATATGTCCTGAAGCATTGTTCCCCTCTCTACATCGTTGAGACTGTGCTTTCTCTAGTATATTTGAGTAATTCAATGAACACGTGACCAGTCTGTGCGTTATCTGAGTGCCTCTCGTATTGTGCTGTAGTGATTTTCGAGTTGTGTTTCTGTTTGAACTGCAATACTTCTGTTGAATGTTTCTGTTCGAGATGCAGTGTTTCTGTTGAACTGCAATACTTCTGTTAGAGTTGAATGTTTCTGTTCGAGATGCAGTGTTTCTGTTTGAACTGCAGTGTTTCTGTTCGAGCTGCAGTGTATGCATGCATCCACTTCTTGCTCCACAGTACAGCTTCTATTTTCAGCGAGCTGCACGATTTTAGGACGTAGGTTAACACTTTGGTTGTTCAACAGTGAAGTTTGAGAGTATGGAGGGTCGGCGGGGTGGGTTACGTCTAGACACAGCAAGTAGTACGATCTTCAGAGGTAGGTTAACACTTTGGTTGTTGTACGCTAGTGACGTTTTCAAGATGCAGGAGTTGGATCAGCACTTTGGTTGTTGTCCGCTAGTGACGTTTTCAAAGTGCAGAATTGGGTGGGGTAGGGGAATGGAATGACATCAAGTTTTAGACAGCATACGATCTCAGGTTGTAGCTGAGCATGTTGGTTGTTCTACGCTGAAGTTTTAGTCAACTTTTTATTTCATGGGAGGACCTATCCCCAGAACCACCCCCACCCCCGCAAAAAAAACTGGCCTAGTAGGTAAATTGGCTGTGTGTGTATGTGTATTTATGTGTATATGTGTGTGTGTGTATATATATGTGTGTGTATTTTGATGATTCTTGAAATTAGTGACCTCTAAGAAAGAAAAAACTTTCTTCACGATGGACGTTGACCTTGTTAAGTAAGGCAGTTGAAGGGGTCGTCAAAGCTGACTGAATACTTTTGCGCTGTATATCGTAGTCTTTTACGGAAGGTTTTGGTAGGTCTGGTATATGTTATAATCAAGAGGTCTTTAAGGCGCTAGTATCGATCATATTGTGTTTTAGTGCATGTGCTATGAATGTGTGATTGTCTTTGAGTTGCTGCAGTTAGTCACACCAAAGCCCCATAATCATTCTTGACACTAGTAAATGTAAATAGATCTAGAACTTATTATAAAATATGAATAGAATACAACCACAACCACCACTTCCACCCCGGGGTTGGGGGGGGGGAAGAAAATAAAGGCTGCAAAATAATTAACATCGCAAAATATATAATGCAAGCTGGGTTAATGGAAATAAATAAATGACAATCTTTTGCAAAAAATATGTGATAACCAGCAAAACAAAATAAACAACAAAAAAACCTCACCCAGCAAAAATGTTAATCAGGCCATTGTCACGTGTGAAAACGCATTCAGTAGCAAACACTCTCCCGAGTACACATTTCAGACCCCCGTCACGAGTGAGGAGCACGCATTCAAAAGCACTCTCGCATGAGTACACATTTCAGACCCCTGTCACGTGTGAGCACGCATTCAGTAGCACAAGCACACACTCTCCCGAGTACACACAATAAGACCACTATCATGTGTGAGTACGTATTCAGTAGTACACACTCTCCCCAGTACACATTTAACATTTTAAGGCCCCTGTCACGTGTGAGCACGCACTCAGCAGTATACACGTCAGAGTGAATCTCGACTACAATTACAAAATCAAATCCAGCGCAATCTGTTCCATCGCTTAACATTGACAGCCTTTCGCCAACTATGGTACACACTATCCTGAAATAATCTTTAGCATCCTTCGTACAACACGCATTAAACTCGCAACCAAAACCTTGCAGAACTCCCAGACTCTTTCATACAACATACATTGAACACGCAAACAAAACCCTGCTGATCTCCCAGACTCTCTCACACAACATTTGCAATTCATGAATGAGGTCAACACAACAGTATACAGATTCAATGTGTCTTTCAACATCATTTTACTAACGAACCAGACCAAAACATACCGGGCAGACCCACCTCTCATACAATATGCATTTGACTCACAAAAGAGATCCAAACACACTGTACATAACACACACACACACACACACACACACACACACACACACACAAATAAGGCTCAAACATACTCGTCATATTTGGTCTCTCAAGTATCAGACATTTAGCCAGTAGAAACAGAATGTTTATTGTGGGGCTCCCTAAGTATAAGACATTTAGCCAGTAGAAACAAAATGTTTATTGTGACTCTCTCAAGTATCAGACATTTAGCCTCTAGAAACATAATGTTTATTGTGGGGCTCTCAAGTATCAGACATTTAGCCTCTAGAAACATAATGTCTATTGTGGCTCTCTCAAGTATCAGACATTTAACCTCTAGAAACATAATGTTTATTGTGGGGCTCTCAAATATCGACATTTAGCCAATAGAAACAGAATATGGGGTGGCTCCAAGGTTTGCGATTTGCGAGTCACGTTCAAAATATTCAAGAAGCCGAACTAAGCATAACAATAGGAGATGCATTCTAATTGTTATTATTAATTATTTATTATTACTTCTGAAGAATACAAATACTATGAGCAACTGATAAAAAAGGATGCAGCTACTGGTGGAAAAAAAGAACAATTAGGAAACAAAGAAACACACAAAACAAAAACGTCCACCACTGACTTGTTGCATATAGTCATTGGTAGCTTATCAAACACTTGTAAGCTGGTAATTTAATAAATCGCAATAAGCAAACCGTGCCCTAATCAACACGTAAAATAATGTCAGTTGTTGAAAAAATAAATTAGAAGTTAGTAAATTGGGGACTTAAAAGAGTAAGATAAAACAAGTACGTCTCATAAAGAGAAATAAACAAGTACGTCTTATAACGAGAAATAAACAAGTACGTCTCAAAAAGAGAAATAAACAAGTACGTCTCATAAAGAGAAATAAACAAGTAGGTCTTATAAAGAGAAATAAACAAGTACGTCTCATAAAGAGAAATAAACAAGTACGTGTCATAAAGAGAAATAAACAAGTAGATCTTATAACGATAAATAACAAGTACGTCATATAACGAGAAATAAAAAGAACAAGAAACAAATAATATCGTTTACGGCAAATTATTATTTATGTATGCAAAATATATAAAAAAAAAAGACTTTTGTTTAAAATGCTTTTATTAAAAAAAAGTAAACTCCAGCTTTCAAAAGAGAAAATTATGCATTCAGTATTCTGACAAACTGATTTCAAATGTTACTGAGCACAGTACTAGTATTCTTAATATTTATTTTTGCGTGAGTCCTTAAACACCTATTATTTATTATACATTACTGTCGTAAGCAACGATAACTTCTCAATCACCAAACACAAACATTAAAGTCGAAATAACCTTTTTTCCGACAGAGTAAAACATAAACTTTGACCCAGAAAATATTTATTTCACGTGCTCTTAAAATCTGAAAAGAAAATGAAAGTGTATGTGTGGGGAAAGTTATAAATGCAGTGACATGAAATAGTTGATAGTATGTGTGTATATATATATATATATGCGAGTTATATATACATATATAAAACTCTCTCTCGTGTCTCCTCTTATGTCAATATTCTCCGAGAAGTGGAATAAAATCGCGAAAACGAATAAAGTGATCAGGTTAAAAATACACTCACTGTTACCGAGCATCACGTGATCACAGAACTTATGGTAGGGAGATGGACAGAGAGGGGCGAGAACAGTTTAACCTTCATGTTTCATTTTTCGAACATTATTTTCTTAGTATGTCACTGAATACACGAAAATTTCTGTCCAGTCGTTGGATGGTGGTGGTGGTAGATATGAATGAGGAGGTACCCCTCACCTCCTCTCCAAAGAAACAGAGATTTTGAAAAACCCAAACACAATTAAAGGATGAAAAACATACATGAGTACAAAGACTTTAATACAAATTAACAATGTTACAAGTAACCGCAAAAATAACTAAACATGAGAATCTTTTACAAGGTATTATTTATTATAACAGCTAATTAAACAGAGGGTTGGTTTTTCCCCCGTACAGAGATGGTTTCTGTCTAAAAATAACCTTATTAGCCGTATAGATAAAATCAAACGAAAATATAAATGAAACAATAGTGTGAAAATATAGTTAGTTTTAGTTATTTGCTAAACTCTAAAGTAACACCATTGGAACATGTTCACACGGGTCAAATGCGGTTCCATGGACAATAATTGGTTCATTTAAACAACAACATGTTTAATGGACCCGATACGTGATAACTCCCCACACGGTTATAAAACAGCTGATCATTTTCTTACCCCTCCCCACCAGTAGATTGAAAAAAAAATTTAAAGATACATTCTAACATTAAACATATGACAACTTAATTTCTTCAGATCGTTTTAAGAATTAAAAATACTTATGAAAATATACACTGTATTATTTATTATATACAGAAGCCATTTCTACACTGGAACAATAATAAAAATATCAAAATGATGTAGAAATGGCCTTCTTTTAACAAGAAAACATGTAACTCAGTATTTAGAAATACATAAAATATGTATTCGGATTAAAATAATATTTTTAAAAGCTCTAATTTTCTCCCATTGTATAACAAAAAATGTAAAATATGTAAACTATGCACTGTATTGTAATAAAGTGGAAAGGGTCTAGTGTTGCTAGTACAAAATAAAAATATATATAATTACGTACTGTTTGGTACAAGTTCATCCAGGGATTCAATAATTGAACCCACCCAGCCCCGGTCTGCAAATGATTATAAGAATGGTGGCCCATTTTCCTTTTCTTTGTGGGAACGAGTATTAATTAAAAATAGTCAAGACGTGCAGTACAATATGAAGTAAGTAGATTCATTATTTATCCCTCCCACTCCCACCCCTTGCACGAAGTAGTATTTAAACAAACAAACAAAAACTCTAAGATGATTCTTTGTATGTAAAAGCACCTTTCCGGAAGCACGTGACCATGTGTGCTGCGGTTGCTTAAATCCTTTAACAACACGTGTGCTGGGAGTGCTTAAACCCTTTAGCAACACGTGTGCTCGCTGTATTTCCCGATTTCGTCTTGGCTGACATCATTTGTCCGAGTTATTGATACAATTTACAAACTGTAAGTGTTAAAGTTGGTATTAACAACCCTCAAAAATAAATAAATCAACACAATAGATAGTGCATCTCATCCCACCCATTCCCGCTCCCCCAAACATTTACCCCCTCCTCCTGGCATCAGATTCCGTGTCGAGAATTCAATAGCCATTCCCTGCTATGTTTCACTATCACTCAAGACACATTAAAAAGGGATGCACTGAAATTACATTTGTATATTTATAATCATGAGGTACAATTGTAGAAAAAATGGGAAACAAAAATCAACGAACAAGCAATCCATTAAAATTTCAAATAAAAAGCAATTATGGCACTCGAGTAGTCAGATAAAAATGAGATGAGATTTTAGTATTTTAACAGTTTCAGGAAACAAAAATCTGACATACTCTTCTTTGCTTACCTCCCACCCCCCACTCCCCTTTCTTTCCGCGCCCAAGCCGTGGACGCATTTCCGAAGAAAAATGCTATTTTTAAAATACACTATTATTCTCTTGTTATCTAGAATCTCCCGAGTAAGCAAAGAGAACTGTCCTGTGACCCCTTTAAACGGAAGGGCAAGAAACAATTTGAATGAAAATCAGTTGTGAATGCTCTCCCTTACCCTCCTTTTACACACCCACATCCCCAATATGATCCCAAAGTCTGAATTCTCTTAAGCATAACTGCACAGAAGCTGGAGTTCATGGGTGTGTGTGTGTGGGGGGGTTAGCCAAAATGTACAAAAGTCCGCATAAATTATTTTGTTGACACAGCTTTTGCTTACGTCACTCAGCTTCCTTTATTTTCCAAAAGTGTATGGGAGCCGTTAGTAGGAGAGAGAAAAACCCCTCTCCATTAAAAACTTATTCCCGTTTCTAAATTTTGAACTAATTAATCTACGAGGGAAAAACCTCACATATTTGATGCTTTTTAATCACTGATTATATAGGTTAGTATTAGACTGTTTCTGATCAATTATAATTATCGGAACAAAATTGAAAAGGAGAAAGACTAGCTACGTACGGAAGGGAGGTAAGCGTAATATTTTATAAAAAATATTTAAATTTACAAACTAAGCCCACGTGGCAACAAGAAGAAAATGATTAAAATGGCCGGCATTACTGAAGCTTGTAATATTACGTCATTGTGATAATTATACTCCAAAGTATCAGACACGAAATTGATCCAAGGTGTTGTAACCGCCAATTGGCCTGACACGTTTATCTTTAAAACCAACTTTCTTTAAATTTGTGTACCATTTGCGTCGTAAAACTGTATACATGAACTCCACCCATAACCATCCACCCACCACCACCACCACTCCTCCCCCTCCCCACCTAAAAAAAATAGGATGAAAAAAATGTAAAGAAAAAGATAACACGTATTCTTCGTCGTAAATATTTCTTTTATACAAAATCGATAAGCAATCATTCAAATCGATAGGCAATCAAGAAATGTACATTAAAGAAATGCATTTCAAACTAAAACGTATTAAACAAGCAATTAAAAAGAAAATAGCTACAAACGACAATAATATTTGTCTGACGTCTAACATATAGACACGGTTATGGCACCAATTTTCACGAAGAAATTAAAAAGAAAGTAAGAAAGAAAGGTCTTATTTTTATATTTTGTTAGCCGTTCCATCTAGTAAAATAATTTTCAGCAAACAGAAGATACTATGCAATGAATACAGTATTGCACTTACACGCTTAGTCGGTTGTTTACATTGCAGAATAAACTTTAAAAAAAAAAAAAAATCAAAATATGCAGGTGAATAGAAGCAACTTTGCAAATAACATTTTCCAGTTTGAAAGAAAAAATAAACCAACTGCCATACTGCCAATCGAGATTTAAAGGAAAAATAAACATAAACAAACTCCGAAACAACTTCCCACATAAAAGTGACATAAACATTAATGATTATTTAATAATAATATGTGTACGTCTATGCGTCAATAGTAGAAAAAGAAAAAGTCTCCACAGACAGTATCGATCTGAGGATGGGGGGAGCGAAAAATCAATTATTTGTTATCTATAGAGCTCATAGCTGCCTTGTATGCACATATTTATCAACACATGCTCATCCAACGTGCAGTATGTGGTTGATTACACCCACTCCTTCTTGTTTGTCATACTGTTATTATTATTTTTTAAAATTCACATTATGCTTATAACACGTCCAGTCCGACTGACGTAGATTAAAAAAAAAAAAGAAAATAAAGAAAGACTCAAACAAAATATAATTGTAAAGAAAGACCAATTGCATAAACCTCAGAGGTTTGTTGTGTTCTCTACGTAAAGTCCTCACTGCCAATGAAAGATGCATTTTTTTAGAATCCCAACTTGAAAAAAGTCATACACCCTTTGAGTTGTACTTTGAAAAAAAAAAAACCACAACCAAAAACATCAACAACAATCGCAGTTGGCTTTCATGCCTTCAGGCTTATGTTAGAAGCTTCCACTGCAAAATTAGGAGCTAGTAGAAGTGTTATTCTATATTCTTTGAAGTGCATAATACCAACAATATTTAAAAATCCCTTTAAAAAAAATAATGCTTCGGACAGACGAGAAAGTGAGTGATGTGTGTGGGAGAGAGGTGAGGGGAGAAAAAAAGAGGGAGGGAGACAAGGGGACTTAGAGACTTAATTACTTACGTGCTAATGTTATGCTAGTATTATGTAGCAGCTCTCTTAACAATCAAATGCATATCATTACATTTCGGGCTGTGCAGTTCATTATTATTCCAACTTAATTGCTGCCATGTTGAGACAAATTTTGACCCCACTTTCCCACCCTCAAAAATTAAATAAATGAACTGTCCCACCCATTTAAAAAAAATAACTGTAATTCATCTGTTTCATTTATTAGTTTAAAAATTACTTAACATTTTAATGTAACGCTTTTAATATATATATAATATCTATTATTAAATCTAATTTTCGAATAGCAACAATAAATGATTCATTACAGTTACGTTTTTCTTTAAAAATAAATTATTGAATAGCAGATATCCGGTTAAAAACTTGATTTCTTTTTTTTTTATTTAAAAGAACTTCACAAACACCACACCAACCTACAACGACTTCCTTTTAGCACATAAATACATTTAACGACATGATGATGGGCATACTACAGCACCATTTAAAACCAAAACTATTTAAGAATACTTATATTTAAAAATTCCTGTGAGGTAGACCCCACACCTGGCCGCATCTTATAACTGCCACATCTATGAAATGGTCAGTTTGTGAAACGCCCATCTGGACAGAAGATAATCGACTGATAAAAATGACCGGATACGCTTGTACATTTTTAATTGTCCTCTCGTTTAAACTAGATTAACGTACACCGCTCATGAAGGGGAAGCATTAATAAACAACAACAACAACAAAAACATCCAACGTGGTTGAAGCTCACTGTTGCTGCCTTAGCGAAGGACACAAATCACTAGGAGCGCGCAGGTAGACAAAGGGTGCGGATCAGTCACTCGCCATAATATGCAACAAGGTGTCCCACCCGTGGACAGTTGCTGGTGCAGAACACGCATGGTTCTCTTTAGCTACCCTGAAAGGCTGAAGCCGCAATTTGACGAAAAGCAGACTTTAAAATTAGAGAGTGTTTCTGCTGTCTGGGCCACACACAACTATTTCACAGCTAGCAAAGCTTACAAACAAATGTACGGCAGGGCAAAATAACAACAACCAAAAAAAAAAAAACCCCACAAAACTGTAGCAACAACACACATTAAAGGAAAAGCTACTCCTTTTTTTTCCTGTGGTCGTGTTTCAAATGCAAAATGCAAGACACAAACAATAAGATGTGTTGGAAATGTCTGCGAGTCCCTCCTAATAAACACATATCAACCCCAGAGAAAACATGTTTCTGGCTCATTCTTTCAGATCGCCATTTAGTGTCAGCAGGAGACGTTACTTTAATTAGGTCAGACACTGAATTTCCTTAGCATCTCTTCTTACGCGTCCTAATTAAAAGGGCTCTTCAACTTCAGCGACACTCCACAGCAACAAAATCGATGCAGGGGAGGTCACTCCGAAATTTCTTCAAATGCTGTTGTTACGAATGTGCATAATGGGCAGTCTCAAGGCGAACAAATCCTGGTCTGACGAAAGTCATTTTGGGTGAGAATGTCACCACAAGAACCAAAAATTAGAACTTAGTATATTAAACTTTGCTCTGTAGCTAACAACTTTAATGTGTTGTACATGGCTACCTATAGCTCTGCACACGTTGAAAGATTTAGCAGTCTCCGCACTGCAGTGGGCATATATTGCAAATGGCGAGTGGTTCTGCTTTTATTACTATATATATTTAGATAAATTATTTAAAGGACCATGAAATACGGAAATTAATAAATTAAATAAAATAAGATACTGAATCGATGTCTATCGTACATGAATATCTTGTACAAAAATAGACACGCCCTACCAAGAAAACATCTGTTCAGATTAAGCGATTCCGTTGAAAGTTTAAACTTAATAGTGAGTGAACAAAATTTCATTCTAACAAGCATAAACACAATGCCCTTGAGGACACGCCGATTAAAAAAAAATATTTTATATATCTATCTGAAGTTTTTTCATGCAGCAACGTCATCCGGGTGCTTGATTCATGCATCAGCTTGTCTCACAACTTCTTCCTACTAGATCATCAATTTCTTTTGCAACTCATCGAATGCTGTTTGCAATTTATTGCTGTAGCTTGTAGCCTATCAAATGCTGATTGCAAGGTATTGGACGTAGCTTGCAATTTATTGGTTGTAGCCTGCAATTTATTGAATGTTGCTTGCAACTTATTGGATATAACTTGCAATTTATTGAATATTGCATGCAATTTACTGGGTGTAACTTGAAATTATTGAATGTTACTAGCAATTTAGCGGATTAACTTACAATTTATTGAATGTTGCTTGAACTTACAGAATGTAACTTGTAGACAAACGAATGTTACTCGTGACCTATTGAATGTTGCTTGAACTTACTGAATGTAACTGGTAGACAAACGAATGCTGCGTGCAGCTTATAAAATAGAACTTGTAGTTTACTGAATGTTACTCGTGACCTATTGAATGTTGCCTGCCAGTCCAGCCTCCTTGGCCCACAAACTGCCTAATACAAACTTTTGTCAAAACAACCATCGATCACCTATGAAACGCTTCTCCCAGGGAACGATAAGAAATCTATGACATGATCCAACAGACCTTAAGACACGATCCTTCAAGGAAAGCTCGGTTTTCTGAAGACGTCAAGCGAATCGGGCAAAGCCTAAGACATAACAGTATAAGAGCTGCAAGACTTCCCGAAGACACATCCCTTCCATGGAACCAGGATCTGCAGGATATGACCACTGAAGGAAACAAGTGTCTACTGATTTGAAAGAAATTGTACTCAAGGTATGAAAGTGGGACGGCTTTAGAACTAACGCCAATTTCAAATGTTTTTGTTTTATTATATTTTTGTTTTTGTTCCAAAAAAAAACAAGAAACAAAACTACGTAAGATTTGTCATAAAAACATATTCTATGAGAAATGCAAATCAACACATTATATTTTTCCCCTTAGAAATCTGACATATAAAATTGTGTACCTGTCGAGTTACACTTGTTACAACAATAACAAAATCCAAGAGGCACTATGGCACTACGGAATTCAACGCAACACAAACCTAATTGTAATTCGTATGTAGTACACTCCAGAATCAGCACCACCAAAGTTTAAGGAAAATGTGTTCAGAAAAATATTTAGTCATCTTCCCTTCATTTTCATGGCACTATTCAATTAAAATTAATTTCAGTTCTGACTGAAGATTTGCTCTTCTCTATTAGTGTTAATATACATACTTTTCCAAGTCAAAGGGTTAACAATATTGTGTTGTTAAATCATACATAACAGCAAAAAGAAATAAAAAAAAAATAACGAATGACGCTCCTCGGGAGAATAAAAGACCGAAAAAGAGAAAAAAGAAGTTAAAAATAATTATATAAAATATAGCAGTCTCCAACCTTGGAAACAAAAAACAGTATGATAGTCGTCACAATGCCTCTTCTGGCGGTTTGTGATTGCCCTCATGTATATATATATATATATATATACACACACTTATGTGTGTGAATACATAAACGAATATATCATATTGTAATTTTACTTAATCTCCAAATTAAAACCAATTCAAATGCATGCAATCTACCATCCCAGCCGCGTGAACCCAGTTTAGGTGGGAAATTGCCAATGCTTGCGTTAAAAAAAAAAATTAGACAAACATGCGAACGATTAAACCTCAAGTTAGATCAAAACTCGCCGATCTCACCGGTAGAAAAATAGCGGTCAGGTGTTTCCCATCTCTTTTGTCAGTTGATCCAAATTTTGAAGCAAATGCGAAATGAGTGAAAAACTAAAACCATTCAAACACTGTTGAACACAACTAAAATCAAAAGTGGAAATTAAGTGTAAGGGTATCTGAACACACAACTTCAAAATTTCTTCTAAATAACAGTTTTACAGAACATTAGAACAGTTGAACAAAGAATTCTAATAAGCATCGTTAGAGCTAAAGGTTAAAAACAACGCAGACGTGGAAACGAAATCGCTACTCTACTGAGAATAACAAGGAATTCTGAGCGTTTTCAACTGTTCTGCCTCACACTCAATCTTGTAAAGTGAAGATAACAGCGGTCAACACGACACTGTGAGTATTATCGATGTGGCGGTTGTACATAAAATATGTCTATTCTTTGTCTCGAAGACGTAAAATTATTGTCTTTATTCTTTGTCTTAAAGACAACAAAACCAATCACACAAAAAAGGGAGGTAATATAGATATGAGACAAAGCACAAACAACAGTCTTGGAAGAACACACAATATTTACAGAATACAATTTCTTCTTCACAGGTAATCTGATTTAGTATACATATATATAATTTTTTCTTCGACTGTCAAAATATTTTGTTATCAAGGTGTTCTGGCCAGATTGTCTGAAAGCCATCATGACTTAAAACAGTGGGCAAAATTGGCAAATACATCTTGGGGAGGTGGGTGGATGGGTGGGGAATCAACTTTAAAACATGAGTCATGTCTATTTCGTTGCTCGGAAGTGACATCCAGGGTGACTCACGTTGTCTGTAAGTCAGTGGTGAAGTCATATATTTTGCTTGAAGATATATCAAACCCAGCCTTATGAAGATTTACTGTAGATTGTTGACAGGACACCCAAAGTTGTGACATGATCGACTTTAGTATGCAGACAAGACAAAGAGTGTCGTGACACAGATCACCATAGACTTCTGACAATACACTCAGTGTCGTGACATTGGTCTTGCATATAATAGTATGCTGACAAGCCACCCCAGTTTTATCATGAAATATCCATTACAGGAGGTTGACAAGGCTCCTGGTGTCATGACACAGAACACTTTAGTGAGGTGACACAATGGCAGTCCTCTAACAATTTAAATCAGCGAGTCTGCTTGCCATGCTGGCAGAGAACATGAATAACATCTAAAAGAAATGTCAGAAGGTCACTTTACTTCCAGGACTGATATTTCTTCCAAAGATGGCGTTGTGTCAAGGACTATTCAGCACCTGTCCCGCCAGCGAATAACAACACAAGAAGTCATTGTCACTGCTGTCAAGGTACTTTTCCATACTGGGTTCCCGTAGTTATACAACAGATTACTCATCACATCTACAACATTTTTCAGTTATGGCACAAGTGAGTGGATTAAAAAGAAATTTTTGTTCCAAAATCTACAGGAAATATAAGCATATGATGATTGCTATCGCTGAATACACAAGTGGACACAATTTGCATTGCTTGTTATAGTATTATTCTCTAAACAGTCCATCGTTTTATTTATACATGAAACTATAGTATACATATGCATTGTATTATGGTAACGAGATACATGTCTCCGATACACTGAATATGAAAATATGTTTCCACAACCAGCTGATACGGTTCACTTCACTCACGTAGCTCACATGAATGAGTAAGTATGGCACTTAGTTATTTTTTTCGTGTTGCTTTTTAAAATGTTAAATCTATTATTTGCGTGTATTTTGTGAGCAGGTAAGTGCTCCAATTTACATGTTTTGTTGTGTTTGTTTCTTACTCTCCTCCTGGCTATTACACAATGCTAACCAAGTAAACTGTAAACTCTTGCTACATAAGTGGCTTAAAGATGCATCCTGAATGCGATACAGTCCAGTATGGTCTGAAGTTACATTTGCCAAAGCCACAGCTGTAGAAGTTGCTGTAAACATAAAGAGTATGTATTAGCCAAGGATGAATACAACGCAGTATGCAAGTGTAGGGGCAAAGACCTGAAGACCTGTGGCACTCACCACACATTCTGCTTGTAATCAAGCTTAATACTGCAATGCACACATCGATGCTGTAACAATCTTATGATTGAAAACAAACCCGTGACTTTAGCAGGACAGGGTAGATTTCTATTAAATTCCAAATGTTAATGCTGATATTAGCATTGAACGCAGAGATTATGGGTGTTGCCTAGCAAAAGAAAAACCACAGTTCGTAGCAAAGACAGAAAACAATCCCTATCCTCAACATGTTTTACCTCACAGTTAGTTTATACCTCAAAGTTAGCTATATCTCACAGCTTTAGTAAGAGTGTACAAAATGGCGCCAGACCAGTCAACACAGGAGAAATTATTTTTAGTTGAATTACAGCAAACCTTTAGGGTCAGTAGGACCAAGAGGGCTCATGCTTCATGCTTCTAGACCGCTCGAGTCCTTTGTCCAGTGACACGTCATCATGGCTCTGAGGTGGTGTGGACTGATTAGGTAGGCTTGAAGCTGATGCACTGTTTGACTCCCCATTATCCTGTTCAGCAAGGATGCGGGCATTGCGGCTCTCAACACATTTGCGCATGTGTTTCTCTAAAGTGCTGGGTACAGAGAAAGGCATGTTGCAGAATTTGCACTTCAGCACATCTTTGCCAATTCGTCCGTGAGTCTTCATGTGGCGCGTGAGCTTGGAGGATTGGGCACAAGCATAGTTGCACAAAGAGCATTTGTATGGCTTCTCACCTGTGTGAGAGCGACGGTGCACAGTGAGGTTGCTGCAGTTCTTGAATACCTTGCCGCAGAACTCGCATGTGTCATTGCGTCGATCCTTACGTGGGATGACAGCTGGACTGCTGCTGCTAGAGGTAAGTAGTGAGGAAGCAGAGCTGGTGCCAGGCTTTGACATTCCTGCTATTACTGACAGACTGCCAGGCACTTTTAAGGCACTGTCGTTGACTGATATAGAAGCTGTTGTTACAGCACTGTAGCCATTATGACTGTCTCGGGCAAAATCATGCTGCAACGCAAAGGTGGGCGGAAAACCTGGGAAAAAGGCGCGCATTGAAGACGACGTATCAGATGGAAGCCAGCGGTGGAAACTAGGGCGGCCAAAATGAGAGCTGGCTGAACCCATATCTAGACCTGTCAATACATCTCCTGGTTCTCTTTTAACGGATCTATCACCCAAGAGGTCTGTGGTGCCCAAGAACAGTGACTCTTGCAAGGAAGAATGGACCCGTTTAGACTTGCTCTCATTCTCTGTATCCCCTTCTCCATTTTCTTTTGAGTGACTCCGATCCAAAGCTTTGTTGCTGTCTTTACTATATTTCTCTGCAAGCGCTGCTTGAAAAGCTTCGTTGTATGGCTGAATGGAGTTAAGGCCTGTGTTCTTCATCACCTCACTTATCAGGCTGGCTGACGCTGATCGTTGTGTTGGAGTTGGCCCTCTTTCAGTTTCTGGAGTACTGGGTTGACTGTTCCTGGCATTTTCTTTGCATTTAACTTCCAAATCTTTTCCGCGACTTCCCTCACCTTTTAACGAATGAAACCCGTCATTGCTCTCACCAGCACTGTCTAGCTCTCCTTCTGTGAAATCATCTTCCATGTCCTCTTCTTCTTCCTCCCCTTCTTCATCATCATCAAGATCATCATCATCATCTTCTAGGCCATAGCCTTCATCCATCTTGTTGCGGGTGGAGTCAGGGGTACTGCAGGTAGAGTGCACACTGCCGTCAGATGAAGGATTGGAAGTAAGGCTGTGTCTGGCATTGGCTAGTGCTCGCTGTGAGTGTGTCTTCATGTGCCGTTTTAGCTTGCTCTGTTGCGTGCACGCATGGGGGCACACAGGGCATTTGAAAGGTTTCTCCCCAGTGTGAGAACGCCGATGCACGATGAGGTTGCTCTGGAAGCGGAACATCTTGCCACAGAACTCGCAGGACTTCAGCTTGTTAGGGAGAGTTGAGAGTGAGGAAGACGCTAAGCCAGGTGCAAACACAGCACTGGATCCCAAGGAGTCGGCAGCTGATACTGCTCCTCTGCTGTCTGCCCGCTCGCGGTCTGGTTCCACTCCACCTGTGCTGTCACGACCACTCCCAGCACTTTCCCGTCCACCTCGTGAGACCCTCTCTCCAGGCTGGATGGGCGTCAGAACAGCAGGCTGACTGAAGGGCACTGCAGAAATTGGCGATATAAGGCTGTGCGGAAGAGTGGGATTCGCTAGCTGCTTGAGGCGTTGGGAATAGATCTGGGATTCAAAGGACGACATAGGGCGAGACCTGTCAAAGGCATGTGCAAAGTGCGGTTCCATGTTGGGAGAAGGACCAATTGCCACAGTCGCTATGTGAGGACGAAGTCTGTAGTGCTCCAGAAAGTCCACAGGAATATCTAGCCCTGGGTGCCTGTTGAAAGGGCTGGGCGGCAGTCGGGCATCCAATGGCATGCGGAAAGGCGTGAAGGGATTTAGTGGGTGTCCACCGGGAAATGGTGATCCTGGACCGCTACCTGCCGATGACGGCGGAGTGCGATGATCCATGCTGGGCCTGGGAGACGGGGAGGCAAGATCCGAGTTGGTAATAGGAGGGGTAGGTCCCAGAGAGGATGAATGGGTGTGAGCAGGTTGTGGAGTAGGTCCTTGACTTGCAGGAGGAGTGGGCGCACTGGTCCCAGTGTTGTAGATCTTCATGCTGTGCTCTTTCTGAGCATGCTGCAGCAAAGCCCAGGCAGAACTCAATGTCAAGCGGCACGTGTCGCATACAAACTTGGATGGCTCTGCAATGACAACGGGTACAAGCAAGCAATGGAATGCTCTCATCTTCTATTTGATATTATTTGCATTATTGCATGACATAATATTAAAAAAATTAAAGATAAGAAAAGAAATTAAGCTGAAAAATCAATATGTGTGTAATCTGCAGTCATTTCAATAATGGCAAAAAATAATTTAACTTAAAAATGTTGATAGTCTTATCTTTCACAATAAATCTGCTGTTTCTATACCTTGAGTAATAATTACGTTACCAAGTTAGTATCATACTTTTTTTTATGAAAGCCAACTCATATATATTTAAACTCAATAAATGTCTACAAAAAAATCATCTGAAAACTTGTGTCTACTGCCTCAAATTCTGTCTGTCTATTCTCAATGTCTGTATGCTGTCTCAAGAAAAGTCTGTTTTACTGTTTATTTGTCTGGTATCAATCCAATTAATGTTACCGCTTGGTGTTACTTTTAGCCGAAAAGTCGACTTCTGCACATCGCTCCTGTTCTTACCTTATCGAAATATACATATACTGAGGGAAAGAAAGAAAGAAAGAAAGAAAGAAAGAAAGAAAGAAAGAAAGAAAGAAAGACAAGGAAAGGAAAGGCAGGACAAGGGAAGGGAAGAGAGGAAGGAAGGAAAGAAAGAAAGAAAGAAAAACAAGAAAGGGAAAGACAAGACAAGGGAAGGGAAGGGAAGAGAGGAAGGAAGGAAAGAAAGAAAGAAAGAAAGAAAGAAAGAAAGAAAGAAAGAAAGAAAGAAAAGCAAAGAAAGAAAGTCCTTCCAAGATTTTAAATACCCCCTAACATAATTATTAAGTAGTTACAAAATTTAATGTGTGTATCAGCACCAGCTATTTACAAATATGTACAAGCACCAACTATTTACAGAAATGTACAAACACCAACTATTTACAGATATGTACAAACAACATATTTACATATATAAATACAAATACCTACTATGTACAGATATATACAAACAGCAACTATTTGCAGATATGCACAAACAGTAACTATTTACAGATATGTGTGAACACCATTTACAGATAGATACAAACATCAACTATTTGCAGATATGTACAAAACACCAACTATTTACAAATAAGTACAACCCCCCCCCCAAAAAAAAAAAATATATACATATGCACAAATACAAAAAAAATATACCAGACCAACTATTTACATATATGTAAACATACACACACAAAATACAGATATGTGCAAACCCCAACTATTTATTCATGTGTACCACCAACTATTAATTAATGTAAAACCTACGCACAAAGAATATACATATTATGAAACTTTTAAAACTTTTAAAAACTTTTAAACTTTTAAAAACTTTTTCTTGATATGAAAATTAACATAACTGAGAGCAAGTTTTAATTAAAAATAAATAAAACAATGCAAAACAAAATAAATGACCCCCTTCCCGCTCCAAATCAGACCTACTACCATGCGAAATCAAAAGGAAGTTGAAAGAAAGTGTAGGAAGTTGAAACAGCCTTGCGGATCAATTTACTTATTGACGATAGAGTTGTCGTTCATGTTGTAGTTGTGATGACAATGTGATAAGAATAAACAGACATAGTCATGCATTTCAATATTAAAAAAAAGAAAGAAAACCCAAGTCTGATTTCTCGTAGTTTTATTTTATTGTGTTACTTGAATATTGATTTCTTTAACCAGTTTAAAGATGCATTAGAAGAATTAATGAAATTTTTTAAACATTAAATCTCCCCACACATACACCAATCCTGCAACTGTTGTCCCGTAGTACGTTCCTAACATCCGATTTCAAACATTCGTCGAAGTCTCGGGCGGTTGTAACTTTTGTACTAAGAACCCGAGTTTACGATGTTAACCCATGCGTGAAGAACACGGCACCAGGGCCAGGGTCAGAAGACGACTGACTTTGACAACGAAATCTGATCAAGGCAAAACTGTAATTTACTACGAAAGCAGTCTTGTGTTGCATTCGGAATACAAGTGATTTTGCGAGTCCGTACGAGTTTCAAAGTAAAACAAAATCTGATTTTCAATATTTGCAATATAAATATATAAAACGATGAATTGCATTATACAGTATTTTTTAAAAAAATAATTTGAATTTATTGAAATCTTTTCTTTTTTTGGGGGGGATGGGGAACAAAAATGGCAGCTGGTAGACACTGAAATGTCAGTGTCAGGGAGGACGTCAAGTGTTACTCACCTGGGTGTGAATGAAAGAGAAATTCATTTAAGTGCGATTCAGGAGCAAAATTTTCTTTTCTAATATGACAAAACCCACCTCTCTCGAATGTTTTCTTAAGTCATTAAAATTTTCAACTATTGCTTACAACTTACCTTCATTCCCTTAGGAGGGATTTCCCCAGTCAGCCTAACTGTATTTCTCAAACGGCTCCCTGCCCCGTTACCTTCAATCTATCTTCACTTCCCTAATAAATTTTTCCTCGTTACCTTCAATCCATCTTCATTCTCTGATAGTCCCTTCCTAACCCACACCTCTGGCTAACTTAAATTCATCTTTATTTCCCGATGGTTTATTCATCCCCCCCCCCCCCCGGTTCCTTCACTGCATCTTCGTTTCCTATTAATTCCCACTCGCTCGCTGCTTAGAGCCTATCTCCCGTTTCTAATAGCCCACCCCCTCACCACTTCCCGAAACCTTCAGTCCATTTTCATTTCCTACAACTGTACAAGTCTTTCAGTGTCCCCTTTACCAATACTTCAACTTTATTTCTTAAGTTCGCCCCTCCCTTAATACCTTCAATCCAATCTCACCATTAAAATCCCACCCACCCCACCCCAACACACACATACACACACAGCCCGACACTTTCAGTTCATCTTAATTTCATAACAGATTTTCCCTGTTACTTTCATCTCCATTTCCTACTAACTTTCAACGTTACTTTTATCTCCATTTCCGACTACCTTTCAACCATTACTTTCAGTCCATCTTCGTTTCTTAATAACTTAGAACCGTTAATTTCACAGCCCATCATCATTTGCTAATAACTTTCCACAGTTACTTTCAGTCGATCTTCATTCTTAATAATTTAGAACCATTACTTTCAGCCCATCATCATTTCATAATAACTTTCAACCGTTACTTTCAGCCCATCTACATTTCCTAATAACTTTCAACCGTTACTTTCAGTCCATCTTAATTTCTGAAAAACTTAAAACCGTTTTTTGAGCCCATCATCATTTCCTAATAACTTTCAACCATTACTTTCAGTAGATCTTCATTTCGTAGTAACTATCTACCATTACTTTCAGTCCATCTTCAATTTCCTAATAACTGTCAACCATTACTTTCAGTCCATCTTCAATTTCCTAATAACTGTCAACCATTACTTTCAATCCATCTTCAATTTCCTAATAGCTATCAACCATTACTTTCAGTCCATCTTCAATTTCCTAATAACTGTCAACCATTACTTTCAATTCAACTTCATATTCCTAATAAGTTCAAGCCCTTACTTTCAGTCCATCTTCAATTTCCTTATAACTATCAACCATTACTTTCAGTCCATCTTCAATTTCCTTATAACTATCAACCATTACTTTCAGTCCATCTTCAATTTCCTAATATTCCCACAGTCCCCGTTAACTACATTTCACGGTCACTTAATTCAAAGATTTTTTTTCTCGTTATCTTAAATCCAGCTTCATTTCTCCAGTACTTGCTTTCCCCTTCCATCTCCGACTATTGATATCTTTACTTCTGTAAGTTCCATCGACTATTGATATCTTTACTTCTGTAAGTTCCATCTCCGACTATTGATATCTTTACTTCTGTAAGTTCCATCGACTATTGATATCTTTACTTCTGTAAGTTCCATCTCCGATTATTGATATCTTTACTTCTGTAAGTTCCAACATACGCACTGTATTCATTTCCCATTGAGTTTAATTTAGTAAACGAGAAAAAAAATTGGTTTTATTTATTACCTTCGAAATCTTTCTATGTTAACTTTAGCCATTGTCTTTCAACCAAGTATCCCTAATCCCACTCCGATCTTGAATTTATCTTCACAACTTCAATTTCTTAGTGTTTACATCTTTTGTCTTCAAACATTTGAATAAATTTACCTTTTATTTAATATTTCTTCTTCTTCTTCTTTTTTTTTTTTAAAGCTTTTACTGCCCACTTATATCGCAGCACTTTAAGTAGATCTCCGTCCTGCTTTTACAGTTTCAGCCCCCACCCCCTTCTACAATTCCCTATGTAATTTCTAATAGATCATTTTCTTTTCCCGTTCTTTTACCTTCGCTTTCATAGCAGAGTATATTTCTTCTGCTGTTGCTGTATCTTATGTATAGTATCTCTCCAGGAAGTTATTATATTTGTGGTCCCCTCCTTTCTCTTTTATCTTCACTCTATCGCCACTCCCCATCCCCCACCCCAGCTTCAATTTTCGATAATATGTTTTTTCATAGCAAGACTCTACCTTTAGTACTGTACAAATAAAGGACATCGCTGTCTTTTCATTTCTATTCTTGTGATCACTTCAGATGAATTCTTAAGTGTCTTAGGGAAAAGATAACCTACCAACAACGGACAGTCCGCCAGTAGGTAAATAAATAAAATCCCAAAGCCGAAGATGCAAACTCATCTACCTTACTATTAGTAAAGTAATTACTAGTCTGCTACTATTAATACTCATATGTATTTTAAAACAATACTTTTTTTTTCTAAACAAGCAAAGTCCAGCGTATGGCATCTTGATTGTGTCTGCAATCTATTTCCACAGACCTGCTTTTTGGGAAACCATCGCACTGCCATCCTTCTTTCCTCGTGCCACTTTATCTCGAATGTCAGACTCAACGGAAAAGAGAGGGGGTGAAAGAAAGAAAAAAGTAGTATGTGGGGGTGGGGGTGGAGAAGAAAACGAACATCCACTAAGAAAGAATGGGAAAAAAAACGGTCTGTGGTAGGAAGGAAAGAAGTAGGGTGAGGGAAGGTAACTCGCGGTGAGGAGGAGAGCTCAAGAGTGGAAGAGAAGAGCCTCTACCACAAAAGGGACACTATGTGGTGGACTTAACGCGCCCAACTGGAGTGGCAGTAAGTAATAATATATCATTACGGGATCCGGCTGAGAAGGTAGTCTAGTCCAAATAAATGTTACCCTGACAAAGGTCATGTGGTGTGACCCCTACCTGCATAAGAGGAGTCTGAAAGGTGTAAGATTACAACAAAACCCAGACAATAAAAACAACCACCCTGTTTGCCTGGTCTTGTGTCTGATAATGGAAAATGAAATTAAGAATTTCAAGAAAGGATTGAAACGATGTAAAAGCGAAAATGGCATACCATGTTATTGTCGAAAGAAATGTTCACAAGCGAAACTGAACTATCTCTCTGTCTATCACATTTCAACATCAAATCATTTCGAATGTGACCATAACCTAGGTCACCTAAAGCTAAAGAACACGTGTGCTGGAACATTGTCCATTTTGCGAATCATCTGGAAGGATAGGCGAGTGTTAATTGCAAGGGTCTTCGATCGAACAGTGTGTGTGTGACGAGGTGCGCAAAAGGTAAAGATGGGTTGTACAGTTAACATGAATCATTACAATTTGTGTTGTTCCAGCGCACTTTGCTCTGTAGGGTTAGAAACGAGTCTGGCTCTAGCATAAAAGTAGCTAGCCTTCCTCTAGCTGTCTAGCACAAGAAACCAGCTAACACATACGTAAGCAGAAAGCCTGGCTCTGGTGCATGACGCGAGCCCTTGGCTCCAGTAAATGATGGAAAGCAGAGGGGGTGGGGATAGAGGCTCAAGACACCTGGTAGAAGAAGAAAGTGCACTCAATTATTGAAGAAGGGTGGGTAGGCCTGCGCGTGCACCCTCTTGCCTCCAAAAAAACACGTGCAGGGTTGGCTGGCATTTTGAAGCGCCGCCAAGGACGCAGGCTGTTCGCGGCCAGTGGCTCATTTCACATGACAGGCCAGTAGGCTGATAAGCCTGAACGAACCCAAGTCACTGCGCACAAGCCATTAGCTCTTGCCGCCGAATGAATACCGGCGATTTTTTCCCTTCTTTCTTTCTGTCGACCACAGTGATATAAATAACTGACAAACATAGGGATGGTAAACTAGGGCAACTCGCGCTAGGGGTAGAAAATAAGGGAGAAGGGTATTAACCACTGCTGGCCAGAGAGAGAGAGAGAGAGAGAGAGAGAGAGAGAGCAGCTGTTTGAAATGTGTGGGTTGAAGGTGGTGGTGGTGACGAGAGGGTATAAAGATGGCGGCGGATAGTTTACTCGTCCATTTCTTCCTCATTCCTTCACCCACCCACTCTCAATCCCCACAGCTCCTCTCAACCTGCTGTGTGTGAGTCGCTTGCTTGGAAACATGGCTCATATGTTTTGAGTAAAATGTAAGATGAGAGCAAAGCGGTGGGGTTAAGTTGGGTGACAGACCAGAGCAGAAACACATACGACTTATGTCATTGAAGGACACTGTAGTCTTTCATCCCTCGCGTCACCGTCCTCCTCTTCCCCGCCCCCCCCCCCCTCACCCCAGCTGTAAAATGCTGTGGAAGCGTTTCATCTTAACTGCGAGAAACATACTTAAGAGATCACAACGAACTGTCTTACACCCGAGCACTACCCAGAATTGGAAGTCTATGATGTAGCAAATCGCGTGGACTAATTTAATTTAATCGTCGTATAGGCTAAGTTGTATTTAATATCTGCTAAACTCTCATATTTATTTCCGTCCAAAAACTGCAAAATCCGCACATCTATCCAATCGTTAACCTGTCTCTGGATTGTCAAAAAATAATCTCTGTATTGTCTGCTAAGTTGTATGCTAATCTTTCTTTTATTAATCTACATTCAGAGTCCAGGAAAGTACTCAATTACCAGTTTCCTGTTCTGTTTCTGGAATGTAGAACATAAATCTTTGTTCTGTTTCTGGAACGTAGAACACAATTTTTTTCCTGTTTCTGGAATTAATCTCTGTTCTGTTTTTGGAATGTAGAACATAAATCTCTGTTCTGTCTCTGGAATGCAGAACATAAATCTTTGTTCTGTTTCTGGAATAAGTACATAAATCACTAGTTCTTTTCTGGAATGTTGAACATAATCTTTGTTTTATTTTTGGAATGTAGAACATAAATTTTTGTTCTTTTTCTGAAATGCACATCATAAATCTTTGTTCTGTTTCTGGAATGAAGTACATAAATCACTGTTCTGTTTCTGGAATGTAGAACATAATCTTTGTTTTATTTTTGGAATGTAGAACATAAATCTTTGCTCTGTTTCTGTAATGAAGTACATCAATCTCTATTCTGTTTCGGGAATGTAAAACATAAATCTCTGTTCTGTTTTTAGAGCGAAGTACATAAATCTTTGTTCTGTTTATGGAATGCTAAACATGAATCTTTTTTTCTGTTTCTGCAAAGAAGTAAATAAATCTCTGTTCTGTTTCTGGAATGTAGTACGCAAATCTTTGTTATGCTTCTGGAATGTGATATATTTAAGTTTTGTTTCAAAATGAGTACCTTCATCTGTGTTTGTTTCGAAATAATAAAAGTAAACTAAATTGTGATTACATATTACTGGTGAATAACATTATTAAAAAAAAAAAAAGAACAATAACAATTCCCCCCCTGCAAAAAAACCCAACAAAAAATAAACATTACTAATGAATTTTTTGCCATTATTCCCCTCGAAACGAATTCTAAATTATAACTGTACCAAACGACAAAATATTAAGACAGTAATTGGTACGAGAGAGAGAGAGAGAGAGAGAGAGAGAGAGAGAGAGAGAGAGAGAGAGAGAGAGAGAGAGAGAGAGAGAGAGAGAGAGAGAGAGAACACAACTTAAGATTTAAGAAAGAAAGAAAGGACAACTCTGACTACAGATAACTATTTAAAATATAAATAAACTGAAGTGCGGGGGTGGGACAATAAAGTCAACAAAAACGTGGACAATGTTAATGCAAAATGCGATTAAAAATAAAAATAGCACTTTACAACAACAAATTAAAAACTGTCAACAACTAAACAATATCTCTATACATTACGTTAACATTTGTAAATTTAACCTGATTTTAGTGTTGTAATCTTAAATACCCCCTCCCCTTTTCTCTCTTTAAAAGCAGAAATTAGAAATGGCCCCACTCAAAAGAAATACATGCACATATTATTATTGAATATATCAAGATCGACAAATTTTACATACTGATCTGTTTGGAAAAGTCTCGAGTTGCGTAAAGTGAAAAAGACTGAGAAACTGGAACAATGTTTGCCTTGTCAACGTCATGACTCGAGACCGCTATCACTGATTGGATTCAATATCATAAATATTTCGTTGTTTTTCTTGTTGACGTTGTTGGGACAGTAACATTTCACTAAGAACGTGCTCAAAGTGGGCATATAATTACACGAGACAAAATGTTATAACTAAACTAGCTGCCGTTCATTTTCTGTAGCTAATTAATGCTTAGATCGCGCAACCTTTGTTTAGGATTGTTTTTATTAATCGACTATAATGCTTCTTACCATAAAAATGTCTCCCGTCTCACGATGGACTCAACAATTTTGTATATAAAAATATACCAGACTCCCTTAAAAGAAAATTTAATAAGATTATATATCTCAATGAACATGTGTCCATAATTTATTTGGCTTTATAAAAGTGTTTGCTTAACCACGCTAATCTCTAATAATTCAAATACATTAATCCAAAATGGGTATTTTTAATTATTAATTATTTTATCTTGGGAAAAAACAATATAGGCAAGAAACTTGTATTATAAGTCCTGATATATTAAATATTTCGAAGAAAGATGAAGAAAAATGTACATTGTTCCCACGTAAAGGGCAGTCTTACATGCATACAAAACTTATTTTACTTTGTACATAAATGTATCGATGCAAAATATAGCGTATTTACTAAAGCACTAACGATCTTGCCTTTAATACACAGTTTTGCAAAAACTGTTTGCACATAAATCATAAGAAAAATATGTTCTAGCAATTGCTAAATGCTTCATAGGAAAAGGGTTATCATACACTAATAAAAATCTCAGAAGTGGAAAAATTACAATTTTAGAAAACACCAGAGATGCTCAGGGATAAGTTCATTCCTTTCACTGGTGTAAATTAAGTTGACAATGAGTGTTTCTGGACTCCGATCTGTTGCAACATTGGCACAGCCTATTAATAACCTGGAGGAGCAACAACATCTTTCATGGGGTGGGATGGGATGGGGGCATGGTAGAAGATGGGGTGTAATTTAATAATTTTCTATAAAAGTCTGGCCAAAGTATAGTGCTCATAGCGAAATGATCCTTAAATGGTTTAATTTCATAACTGTATACAAACGAGTTTCCTCCTTCATGTATTCCAAATTTCTCCTCCACATTCTTCCTCTCTCCACCCCCACACCACCAGGAAATCGATTAAAGAATACTGTGCTGCTAAGTTTTGCAAGTTTAAAAATGATTCTAAAAAGTTGTTTACTTCATGAGAGACAGGTGTGAGTCCCTTCACAAACGCTACAAAATAAACTTCAAAAGACAGTGCTAGAAAAATTACACTGTATTCCTACCAGGCATTTGTTCTTTGCAGGCAGAGATTTTAAATATCTTTTCATTTTGGGGTCCATATTTTCTTTCAGAAGTGAATAAATTTTCCTAGCACTGATTGGGAATTGATAGAAGAATTTATTTTTTTTAAATTGTAAGACGTATATTTTTATTTGAAAGATATGACAATATGTAATAGCAAACATGCTTATCTTCATTTCAAATAATTATAAACACTAATTTAAAAGTTCAGATGATGGGCGGATTTTGAACAGATAAATAAAGAATTAGTTGAGCCAAGTCTGAAATTAACTATTTCGAGTAAATGACCGCTTCATCGTCAATCAATTGATGACTGCTCCATTAACATAAAGCAAGATAAGAGATTTCCCACGCACCAGGCTAGGCAATGAAAAAAAAGTCTCCATTGCCAACAAGAAAATCCTTTTAATTAATTTATATAGTTAGTTTCGAAATCTGAAAGTGTGCTGCCTGTCCGACAAGCGTTTCGTTTGCAGTCCTTAAGTATCCATTTTATTTGTATTATAATGCATGGTAACATCGAGTTGAGTATTCGTCTAAAGACACTAGTTTGTTTGCATTGCTAGGTACCCGCTTGCGTTTGCTTGTCTACGCTAACAATGTTAAATACTTATCCACATGATACTAACAACAAAACAACACATCAATCAACACGTCTAACAACACTTCAAATAACACAGTCTACTCTAAATAAAAGTGCAACCCACTTTGAACAAAGATAACTCCTATAAGAAGCAAGCAGGTGAACCCTGCAGCCTCAACGGTAAACCTTTGATTCATAATTATAAATGTATTTGCTATAGTTTGGGACAATGTACATGAACCCCAGTTTTCACTTTTAACCACTGCCAATATTGCAGGAGAGAAAGAAAGAAAGAAAGAAATGCTACAATTATTACTTGGCCCCAGAATTGCCCTTGGTTTGAGAACTGCTTTAGTGACATTGATTCAACCATACCAACAATACTTGCAAACTGTAAACTTACTCTTACTTAAAACAACAGCCTCAATAGACGGACCCTTTAATAAGTGTCTCATCATCAGTTCGAGCATCTATACTACACCTTTGATGACCTGTAGTTCGAGCACCTTTACTACACCTTTGATGACCTGTAGTTCGAACACCTTTACTACACCTTTGATGACCTGTAGTTCGAGCACCTTTACTACACCTTTGATGACCTGAAGTTCGAGCATCTATACTACACCTTTGATGACCTGAAGTTCAAGAGAGATAAGGTCTAGTTTTAAGTTAATTGAAAAGCGAGGTGAATAAGGAGTTGTAATAGCTAATGTCTCATCTAGAAGAGTTTCTTGCTAGACATCTATGACCATTAATAATCATTTAATATTCCCTGCTTGTCGTCATCTCCTTTAATCCCTATCTTGATGGAGATGCCATAAACGCTTTTGTTATGATAATAGATACTTGCGCATGTGCACACAACAGAAAGCCATTGAAAAACAAAACAACAAAAAAAAACAACTTAAGATAACTGGCATGTTACTGTAGTAATGGTGGTGACTACACACCTGCCTTCCCTCAGAGTGATCGCCTATGTGTCCGCCTCTCAAGAAGAGAGGAAAAATATACATAATGCTTGCTTTATTTTTTAATTCTTTTTTAGACCCGAGGCTTGGGACAGAACTATTGGTCAGAGAAGAAAAGCCCCGATGAAGGCGGAGAAGGGGTGAAACCCTAGAAAGCAATCTTGAAAGGGCCAAAGGAAAAAGAAAAAAAATGGGGGAGGTGGGGGAAGAGGAGTCCGGACCACTTGTGGTTTTTGTGGCCCAACTCAACACTGAGAAACAGCATGCAATCACTAATCGCCATAAAGAAAGGCCGAGCCACGGCACTAAATTCAAATAAAAAATATAAATAATTCTTGCCAAGTTAAAAAATAAAAATGCTAAAGCTGGCAGCGATATATGAAAGCAATCATACTTGTGCAAAGTTATTAAATATTATGAACACATGAACAAATACAATAAAATATATAGATAAATAATGATAGAAAAAATAAACACTTTAACATACAAAGAATATAAACTATATAGTAGGTTGAACCCTAATTATCATGCCGATTTGGAAAAAAATAAACAGCGAAATTTGACAAGTTTTGCTTATTTTTTTTTTACAATAAATTCATTTCAGATTATGGACACTTGAGCTTTATATACAGCAGACAAAGCCAGTACGACTTTAAATCTTTAAATGTTTAAATGTCAGACTACTCTTCTGGTACACCCCCCCCCCCCTTCCAGCCAATGGCTAGTACTAGTGCATTAAACATGGATACACTACTCTTTTAAACGATGGCTAATCCGTAGACATGACAAGTAATCTCAAATTACTGAATTAAAGATGGACTGTCGAAAAATTGTGCAGTTTATTTTTTAGGACGACTCTTTCCAACTCTCTCCCTCACTCATTCACACACCCTAGCCCCACATCATTATATTTATTTGTATTTCGAGTTAAGTGACCTAGCTATTTTTGATGAGTCTTGATTACAATGGTGAGATATCGTATTTGAGTCAGGTAACTCTTCCAGACCAATTAATTCATGCATTTTCATGTTAGTATGCTTGTTTAATACCCGACAAATTATCATTTAAAACAACGTGAGATATTTTCGTGTTGCAAATTATTTGTGAAACTCGAACACGAACAAACAGCCCAACAAAAGAACACGAACAAAAAGCCCAACAAAAGAACACGCACTATTAAAGTATACATTTCAGATCTGCAGTATGTGTAAAAACTGTGGGGACAGCTCATGCGCCCGAACTCCCACCACCACCACCACCACTACCACCACCACACACACAAACACCAAAGGCCGCGTTGAGTAGATTTGGATAGTCGGTTCACACTGTTTACTCCGCCCGTTATCTCTGATCAAACTTGACAACCTCAAACCTGAATAAAGGCTAGGGCGACTTAAGTCCAGTCCTCCATTTGCACTGGTACTCTATCTACCCGAGAATCCTCCCAACATTTAATTCTTTTCTTTCTTCCTTTTTTCTTCCATTCTTTCTTAGTCACTTGCCCCTCCCCCCCCCCCCTTTCATTTTTTTTTATTTTTTAAAGCTGCTAAAGGCGAGCAGCTGTCTAGCCGCAGACCTCGTATTGCACAACAAGGGCAGGTCACTCGCAGGAGCGCCAAACTTGGCAATGGTCTTTTGCCGGCTCGTTTGCTGCCTGCTGCAGCTTAAGTTACACGTAGGCCTTCTTTCTTACCTGCTGTTTGTCAGTTATAATGTAACTAAACCAAAACATACGAAACACTTGCACACAATATAAATTTCGAGCATTACAACCGTCCGGATCTTGTTAAGGGCGTTGTTCAAAACAACAACAGTTTTCGAAAAGAAATCGATAAACTACTTCCCTAGTGACTTGTCCCACAATTATGTCGTTTTCAACAAACAACAAAAAAAAAAAAAAAAAAAGAATCGTAAAAAGAAATTATCAAGAAAAAATAAATTAAATCAAAAACTACTAAAGACAGCTAGAGAATTTTTTCTCTCTCCAGAAATAGTAAAAGGGATTGATTGTTTCACTTTCAGTCTCTGCAACGGCTATTGGGAGGGGGTGATGGTGGTGAACCGGTATGCTATGAATCGTACAAAATGGGTAAGTGAAGTCGGTTTATTTTCAAGAAAAACTTACTGACAATGTGTGCTGAGCAACAATAGAACTTATATCGAGTTCAAAGCAAACAAGCACTGATAAGGAGACTCATTTCTTAGCGCATTTCTCGAAGCACGCTTAAAATAGCACTTTTATGTGGTGTTCACTACCTTTCAATCGACGTGTGACACAAAATAAAATACAATTCTCTCTCCCTCCCCTCCAATATCCCCCTCCCCCATTTCTTTTATCGAAGCATGGGAAAATCATACATTTGAACCGCCTGCCTTTCTTTGCGTTCTTTCATCTATTTTCTAATTATATTACTATTATAATTTTCATTCCAAATCCATTTCAGTACTTTACAATTTTTAAAATTTTGCATGGGTTGTCAGATCTACGGTCGGTTTCGTTGTAAAAGCGATTGCATTTCGGTTAGTTAAAAGTAATATTGATCATATTGTGGAGTAGTTAAAACTCTTTTTGTCAACTTAAAGACAGGAGAAGGCAACGCTTAACTTTTAAAGGTGCGGTGACCAGCTAAGCGTGAAGGTGCCAGTGGCTGGCGAGGGCGGTGAAGCGAGAGTTTGTAAATTTCAAACGGCGACAAACTGTTTCTAATTATAGCCGCTAAAAACAAAGACTATTTAACTATCGAAAAAGAAAAAAAAGAAAAAAGAAAGAAGCAATGTCTACTAGTGAACTCAGGTAGGTTAGTTAGTAGTCGGCAAGAATAGACTAGTTTACAATCGGATACATTAAGACAAAGACATAAACTGTCTACCAGTTAAACTTAGTTAAGTAATAATCATAAATTATATTCATAAAATGAAATCCCTCCTCCGAATATGAGAAGAGAGACACATATTAGATCCAGCAATGACAAGACAAACACTCTCGTCGATTTCACAATTACGTAATTTGAAAAGAAATATTAACCACATCGTACTTTCTGATTGTAGAGCCTGACAGACAAAAGGATATATCGGCCACGTACATGTGATTGATTAATCAGGTACAACCTGGACACCTTTTAAAGGCACCTATACGGCACTATACGTTTTTGAGTGGTTCCCCCTCCCATTCCCCCCCCCCCCCACACACACACACTTCCTATTTTATCGTAAATAGGTGCCGGAACATGTCCTTTTCACCTCTCCCTTAATGCACTGTTAGAACCAAGTCACTGAACGTAAGAACAGTGTATTGTAAGAGAGAGCTCTGTGTTGACGCAGTGTGCGTTTCGTTTTTAATCTCCACATTCACATTTATGCGCATACCGGGATCTCATGTGAGAACGTCAGTCACGTAAGGCGCGAAAGCGGAGTTAATGGAAGCAAATCGAGGATCGCGAAGTTCTACCTCAAGAAATCAAGAAAACGAAGCACTCTTCCGTAAAATCAGCTTTGGCAATGGGAAACTACTAACTAACGAATCCATCAGTGTGAAGAGCTGACTACTTTTTTGTTTTGTTTTCTATAGTAGTGTAATATAATGACTGCGTGCCTATTGACTAGAGCGCATAGCACAGTGTTGACTAGAAGTGGTGTACCAGTGAGTGAACGACTTGACTACTAGGCTATGCAAGTGAACTACTTGACTACTAGACTATGCGAGTGAATGACTTGGCTACTAGGCTATGCGAGAGAACGACTTGACTACTAGGCTAAGCGAGTGAACGACTTGACTACTAGGCTATGCGAGTGTAAGGCAGATTACTTTCGTGCAGTGACAATACCGGTGGGTGAATGACTACCGTTATGCAGTAATGTTAGCGACTACCGACTACCTTGGTACACTGATGTATTACTATTTAGTAACTGAATACCGTTGTACAGGGATGTCTACTGGCTACTTGTGTACGATTTATCAGTGAGTGAGTGATCACAGTTGTACAGTGGTGTACTGGTGACTGATGAGCGACTACCTTTGCATAGTGGTGATGTACAAATGGGTGACTACTGTTCATTGTTTGTTGTACATTGACTAGTTACTGTTAGGTACTGATGTATTAAAGTGAGCGACTACTGAGTATAGTTATGCATGTGTTTACTAATGAGTGATTAATGCTATGCAGTGGGGCGTACTAACTAATGCATACTGACTGTTTTAGTGAATTAGCGTATCAATATTTCAGTACTCAATGGCCACTTAGTAAGCCTACTATTGAGTGAATAGCTTAGTACTCAATGGCCACTTCTTAGTAAACCTACTAGTGAGTGAATACGTCTAACAACTGTTGTAGTAATAAGTGTCCACTGACAACTATGTGTCATTAAGTGATTGCCGACTACTACTGAGCAATAATGTGCTAGTGAGCTAGCTGGCTAGCTGACTGGTTAAGGGCCAAGTTCTGTTATACCAGTCTGCTGCTATCAATAACGGTCTTCCTGCAAGGAGCGTTACTTGTGATGGTTATCCGGTAGGGACTGCCAGATCAAAGGAGAACATTAGCTCCCGCCGGCACGGTCCCAAAAAATGCCCCTCCAGACATTCAGCTCGTCTGCTGGCTGCTGGAACTCGCTCGCAATTAGAGAACGGGAGAATGCGAGAGCGAGCGAGAATACGGAGTTGATCTTGTGTTACCTCGGGAAGGAAACAAACAGAACTCCAAGCATAACATCGTGCTGAGATCGACTTACCAACAGAGAAAGGGACCAATCAGCACCCGAAAGCTCTTGGCTTCAGCGGACATATAGAATTAGCAGGCTGCTCCAAGAATTCAGTCCACTAACCCAGCGACCAGTAAAGCGAATTTCTTAAGTTAAAGGTACAACAAAATTCTTACCCCTTCAGTCCCAACCTAAGCCCCCCCCCCCAACACAAACAGAAGCGTTTAAAAGGTGAATAAAAAGGACACGTGGCCAGTAGGTCCCGCGCAACCAACCAGCATATAACAGAGTACGGGGAATGAGGGCATTCTCAGATGAATCAACACTTTCTGACTGAAAGCACTAGTTTTCATTAACACTATCATTAGCAATAGTAAAAGTCAAAACAACTTTCTCCAGAATCATGTCTGAATAATTTCCGCCAAATAAAGCAAGATTCAAAACAATACTTCAAGAAATTCTCTCGCCAGTGGAGTATTTATGTGAAATACAAAAAGAAATCAGTCTGTTGTTAGTCTTGTTGAAGTGAATTAGATTACTTCAGTAATCTGATACGAAGAGTCGTAGACTGAGAATAGTTTATTTGTTGATGTACAAGAAAAAACGCGCACTCACATACAGAGGAATCTAATGCTGCTAATCTTCGAGAGAATTCGTTGTCAAAATTCAGTTAGATTTTAGTTCCTGAATCAAAATTTACTCACTGGATCCGAAGCTGACTGACTAACGCTGAGCTCACTGAATTTACATCGGGTAAAAGGATTTACACTCAGTGGACATTACAGAAGAGGTGGTCAATATAGCAATGCCTGTCTGAGGTTAATTAATAAGTCCTGAACAAACTCATACATAATTTACAAATTTTAACTTCTCACAAATGGAAACATAAAAGAAAAGACAACAGAATTTTTTATTTTTTTTAAAGAAAGACCATAACAATTCCACCTGGAATCATCAGTTAGAACATTGCCCGTCAGGCACCAAAGCTGTCGATGCCAATGAATCTTAGCCATACAGAGGTGAGTACTGTACAGGGAATCAGAGACACCGCTATAGGTGAAAGGAATGGTGTGAGTGTGTGTGTGTGTGTGTGTGTGTGTGTGTGTGTGTGTGTGTGTGTGTGTGTGATGGCTTGCGCATGCGTATGGGATAAGATCTGGAATCCGGTGCCTTTGAGAAGAGTGGCCTGAGGTTGGAGGGTGGGCTGAAGACTTTTTTGTGGGTGTGGGGGGAAGTGGTTAGGTGGTGGTGGTGACCGTGGTGGTGTGAGAGACAAGGAGGTGGGGTGATAAGGAAAGATGGGGTCATGCAAGGTCGCAGTGGCACCCCTCTCAGCTTCTACCAAGTTCGCCCTGGTGGAGGCGTGGATATAGGCCATCCCTGAACTAAGTGAAGCCACGTGCGGACTGCGTCCAACCAAATTGCCCCATCACCTGCTCGCCCCGTCTCCTTTGCAGCTTCTTCCTCACAAAGCTGAGCTTGTTGTACCAAGGAGAAAAAATATAGCACAGCGTCTTTTTTACGTTCTCTCGGGGTCTTTGCCAAGCGGCTCTCTCAAGTTTCCTCATCTCGCTAGTTCGCTCTTCCTGCCGATCCTTGGCGAAGTTTTGCGCGCGCATACCTTTTCGGACACTAAATTAAGGTGAAGTGAACTGGAACGTTCGTGACGAATGTAACCAAACAACGTAGCGATTAAAAAAAAAAATGAAGAGCTCGCGTGTGGGTCTGTGTGTGTGTGTGTGTGTGTGTGTGTGTGTGTGTGTGTGTGTGTATGTGTGTGTTGTTTATGTTTGTAAAGCCAAGAGCAAAAGTTGGTGTTATGTGCAAAACTAAGCTGCTGGGGACTTGAATATGCTACGGGACTTTTTCCCTTTTCGGACGACGCAAATCTCGCTTTCGATTGCCTCCCTTTCTGCCTGTCCTCCTCCCCCACGATTCGCAAGCAAAACTTCCATAAAATGCGTGCATTATAGCTAAATCAGATGAATTTTACTTAATAATTGTCATGTAATCGGCTTCTTCGCAAAGAATTTTTTTTAAAAGAAAGAAATACTTTATTGAAATGCAAATCAGCAGAACTATTGTGAAGGTTCTTAATTTTATTGCGAAAGCTCGTAATCTAACAGTTATAAAGGGAAGTAACACAATAGGAATTCCTGAGACTCATTGCCCATCATAAAAACAAATAAAATTAAAGAACATAATCCGAAGCAAAAATATCAAATAACCGAGAATACACATTAAAATAAAATATCAAAGCAAAAACAAAGACAGTAGGCAAATAAACTAAAAAAAAAAAAAAATCCCAGACAACAAACAAACTATAAAGGTAACAATTGAAGACAGAAAAATAACAAGAAAACAAACATGCAAATAACCCCCAATAAACAAGAAACAGTACATCAACAAATAAACAACACTAAACAAAATTCTTGAGCACTATATAAGACAGAAAATTCCCCTCCCACTCTCAGCCCCTTTCCCTCCACAGTTTTTCAATCACCTTTCTATTTTTTGGCATTATCCTTCATTTCTCTCGATCTAAATACCCCTCTAGATGCTAAACACTCATCTGCAAAATCACACACATTGCAAGCGGACGTAAAACACTACTGAGACTAACCGTATCTGGCCGAATTTTGAATGAACTCCTAGTGTATTATGGGCTTACAAACACACACTTGACATAATTAAATTATAATATTAGGTATGATACAATTTCAATAGGTTAGGGTGCGCGCGCACATACTTGTGTGTGTGTGTGTGTGTGTGTGTGTGTGTGTATGTGTGTGAGAGAGAGAGAGAGTGAGAGAGAGAGAGGGGGGGAGATAAATAAACAAAGAGGGTTCCAGGGTGGGAAAGTAGGCAATCTGTAATACGCACGCAATTCATGTCGACATTAAAAAACAAAACACAATAAGCTACATTTCTTTTTCAATTAACTTTTTGAGCCAAAACACCACCACCACCAAACCCCCCAATTTCTCTTTCTCTTAATTACATTATTCATCGACTACATTTATAAAGCGGCGATTTTTCTTTCTCTGACAATGAACAATCGCAGGAATCGCCTGAAGATGTGAGCAAGCAAACAGCGCAACACAATGACATGCACAACAAACACTGACACAAAGTGCTGGCATAGCATCACGCTGACACAACACGCTATCACGCAAAACATATTAGTATCCACAGTATAATGGCACGCACAACATTCTGGCACAGACAAGTTGATACATACAACACTGGCACGCACAACATGCTGATACACACAACACGCTGCTACGCAAATACTGATACACAAACAAGCAAACACATACCAATATGTACAACACATTGATACACACACAACATGTGGTACATACAACATTTACAACATACTCATACACAAAACACGCTGGTACGCACATGCCGATACACACAACACGCTGGTATGCACATGTTGATAAACACATCACGCTGATACACACAACAGACTTATACGCAATAAAAGCTGATACGCACATCACGCTAGTATACAAAACAGGCACAACACACTGGTATACACAACACGCTGATAGGCACACAACACGCTGGTACACACATCAGGCTGATACACATAATCCGCTGGTACACACAACACACTGACACAAGAACATTATGATTTACACAACATGCTGGCACGTTGGTACAAACAACACGCTGATAAACACATCACGTTGGCACGCATCTGCGGATACACATAACACGCTGGTACGCACATGAGGATACACACAACACGCTGGAACACTCAACATGCGCAACACACTGGTACACACAACACTCTGGTACACAGCAAGCTGGTACGCACATGCTGATATACACAACCCGCTGATATGCACATGCTGATTTACACAGCACATTGGTACACACACTATGCACAACACACTGGCGCTGATACATACAACACGCTAGTACACACACACGCACAACACGCTGGCATGCACAACATTCTGGCACATAAGTAACAAGACCTGTTCTCATTAACGTGCGTTTGAGTTTTAGTGATAGTTTCTTAGTTACCCTCATACACATAAGAAATCAGGATATATATTTTTTAACTGAATAATATCGTAAACTGGCACTTAAACACAATGGCCTATTTTGTTAGGATAACACTAATCACTCTGAAAATGTGCAAACTGTTTTTCGAATTAGTGAAAAAAACTTTCTTAACATTTTGGACCTTAAGGGAAAGTGGGTTGATCTTTCAGCTTTTTTTTTTTAAATGATATTTTCAGATTGCTACCTCTCAGAAATATCAAGAAGAGAAGCACATCAAGCAAGTAAACAAATAATAACGAGGGCATAACAAAAATAACGGACATGAAAATACTAATCTTTGCTACCGATTAAAAAATACATATTTAAAGAAAATGGATTGATGTTTATTGTTAACTTGTAATAAACAAGGGAAAAAAAATAATGTTAGAACCAACTATGGCATTACACACACTGCATGTAACAGGGATCGCATATCGTGTAGATAGCCAGAGTGAAAGGGATCTCGTATTGCACAGTCTGTAATGTGGATCTTTTATCGTACATATAGCATGTAAAAGGGATCTACTCAACTCTATAATACTGTAATAGGGATCTCTATCGTGTAGATACTCAACTCTATAATACTGTAATAGGGATATGTATCACATAGATAATCAGCTCTATAAAACTGTTACAGGGATCTCTGTAGTGTAGTTAGAGAACTGTAGGAATCTGCTATAGGGATATTTATAAGGTTTCTCGGATAGGTTTTAGGAGGTTCGTGAACTTGTCTGTCTGTCTGTCTATCTATCTATCTATCTATCTATCTATCTATCTGTCTGTCTGTCTGTCTGTTTATCTATCTGTCTGTTTGTCTATCAATCTATCTATCTGCATGCTATGTTATGTAGCTCTCTGTCGTGTATATAGCCAACTCTATCGTACTGCTATAGGACTCTCTAACATGCAGACAGACAACGAAATGTGACTTTATACTCAACTGAGTGATCTGTGTGATCATCGCGCCATGAAAGTCTTCAGACAGAGCACATACAAAAAAGCTCATCTGTATTACCATTATCAGTGTTAAACTGTTAAATCAAAATTCTTCAATTGCTATCAGTGAAAACGTGGGCCTCACCATCACACGATTCGTATGTCCAAGTAACTCGCCCAAATTAAATAAATAAATCCCGCTGATGATAAAACTGAACGCATTTAAAATGCCCTAAAAACAAACAATTCCCACCCCTCACCTGAGTGCGTCGTGTTCGCTTCCGCATCAACCACTTGCTTTTGCCTCAGAGGAATTCTCTCCCTTCTGTCATCCCTCATCTCCAATGAGTGGACTGAGGTAGCACCGTCTCGACTGCCTGGTGTTCCTCGTTCACACGAGGTCCAGCTTTCGCCCATCTCCTTCCTCGGGTAGCCAGAGCTCTTGCTGGACGAGGGGTTAGAAAGGTCCGTGGGACCATCGGGGTCGTCCATGGCAGAGTCGTCCACGGACGGCGTACATTGGTCAACATTTTCCTTGTTACAGCTGTGGTTCTTGTGCTTGATAAACTGGACGATGTCATGGAGCGGGAAGGAGGTCTGGCAGTCACCGCATACCAGAAGGTCATTCTCTTGCTCCACTGCAACCACAGACACGTATAGAGAATAAATATAGAGTGAATGCAGCCACAGGCAATGCGATAGACAACGCCCCTATAGGCATTACCCCTATAGACAACACGCCTACAGACATTACTTACACGGATAGACAATACGCCTACGGACTACACGGATATACAATATGCCTATAGACATTACACCTATAGACAATATGTCTACATACATTACTTATACGGATAGACAATACGCCAACAGACATTACTTACAATAGATAAAATGCCTATAGACAACATACAGATAAATAATACGCCTATAGACAATACACAGATAGGTAATACGCCCTTAGACAACATACAGATAGGTAATAAGTCCTTAGACAACATACAGAGAGGTAATACGCCCTTAGACAACATACAGAGAGGTAATACGCCTATTGACAACATACAGATAGATGAAACTGTGGCCAGTAAAAGACTTTGACAGTAGGTATTTGGACAGTGAAATCAAGGATTATGAATATATGGGTAGTGGATACATGGACAATAATGTATGTTTTAAACAATGACACACATAGTGGATAAATGGATAATTGAGGTTAGAGGGTAACCACTGCCCAAAGCCAAACCTGTCAGGAAATAATGATACTAGTGAATGTAAAGTTCCCTCTGTGGCAATAAATAATAATTTCTACAGTGGTGAATGAATAGTTTTTGCCTGTGTACGGTTCAACAAGAGCAAACTCGTCACTATTTCTATATATTTACTGATGCTTAAAAATATGAAAGAAATCAATGTGACTGTCTGTATGTGAGAGAGAGATACACACACAGACAGAGAGAGAGACCCACACACATAAATTTGAAAACAACTACTTTTTTTTTTAATTGAGCGACAATATCCGCTCACACATCATGTCACGTGGTACCGGCGCTGCCCGCTCACTACCCAAAGCAGCATGGTTTAGTAGTATAGGTACGCGCAGCCATGAAAGTACTTAGACTTTAGCGATGAAGTAGGAGACTATGCGTAGAAAAATAGTTCTATTACACCCACTAAGCATCGATATTATTTTAATTAATAATGTTGATTTTAACTTAATTAATACGCACTATTTAATTAATAAATGAATCGCAATACCAAAAGCAAACAATGAACTTTTTATTCAAAATACAATACTCGTTATTTAATAAATAAATAATCATTACTACCTGTCCTGATAGGACAAAGCGACACGCGTTTTATGAGCGAGTTCATTAATGTATAGCGAGTTTGAAAGTGCAGGGATAATACTAAAACCCACAAACACATAAAGAATGTCGGCCGGTCTTTCTCGACCAAACGTACAACTGTGAATCTTGCTTGAGCCGAACTGGGTAGCGTGGAGGTACCGGATGGAATATGTGGCAGAAAGTTTTGGCCAAAGAGCGTTAGGAGACGGGTGGGAGGAAAAGAGGGAAAGGTGCGCGTGTGTGTGTGTGTGTGTGTGTGCGGCTGGGGGGGGGGAATCTAGCGGTAAGAGGAGAGTTGTGGATGAGTGATTGTGCCTGCCTGCCTGTTGATTTGGTGTCCGGGGGGTGGGGTGGGATGGGAGAGGAGGAAGGCCCCAACTACCTTCTCCCCACCATCACCGCACAAACCTCACCCCATCCACCATCACTCCCCCCACCCCCCGCGAAGAAAACTTCAGTCCAGACCGGTCCGGGGCCAAGTGAAGTCGCTGACCCCACGAGCCTGACTCTGACCTACTTATCTACCACGTACAGAACGACAGCTTCTGGACAGGGCGGCCTTTATCAGTGTCGCCATCGTTCGGCCCCAGCTTGTCATTACTGCCGGCACTGGCCCGTGCAAGGCGGGACTTTGAGGGCAAGAACCTTTCGCCACTCTCAAGGACACGAGAAGATGTAACGAGAGTTGTGGACGGGGAAGGGTGGGGAGAGAAAGAAAGAAAGAAAGAGGAACTTAGGGAATTTCGGCAGGGCCGTCGGCTTGTGCACTGCACAAAAGCTTGTAACTCGGCTAATTAAAAAAATAAAAAAAAATAAAAATCGTGCGAATAACGCGTATAGCGAAGTGACTCTGAATATGCCGGTCGCCAAAGAATGTTGAGCGCAAAATAGCGTACTAGACATAATTATCGCAATCATAAATCACAAAGAACAGGTATTCAGATTAAACCGTGCAATTGTGAACAACGCCGTTACTCCACTAGCACGTATTCAGTAACGGTCTTATGATAGCAGAACATAATCTGAACATTGAATACATAAATTTCACTGGATCTGAACTTTATTATTGGTTTAGCATTTCTTCAAATCACTTTACGATGGGGTCCCCATAATAAAATAAGGTTCACTGCACGATGGGCTTGCGACGGCAACCCAAAACAATGTGCAACTAAAACACTGTATTGCTGGGTTCACGCTGCGCCAAACTCTATGATACGATGGGGTCTCTGGATTAATATCGTATCGTTATCACTGTATACTGAACATATGAAGATTGTTTATGAATCTTCACCGTGTACTGCAAACAGCCATGCAGCCTCTGATAGCACACAGTGGAAACAACAAAGCACATTTTTTTTTCCCCCACTCCAACTTAAGTTCGGATTCCATGCATTTAAGACTTAGTAAAATAGTGTGTAGTCAAATAACATTGAGTTACTGCCCTTAGACTTCCTCCCTCTTCTCTCAATATTAAAAATGATAAATAAGAGTAAAACAAATAAGCAACACTCACGATCAAAACAAATCAGGAAAAATAATCATGTCTTTTTGTGTGTGAATATTTTACTTGACAATGGCACAGTAAAGTCGAAACGTAAATGAGGGTGACCTGTGGTCATTTCGAATGACGTGTAAACAACAAACGACAATTAGGACCCTTGAAGCGAAATCGAAGAAGTCAAACACGCGAAACTGACCAGCGGTCATTTAAGGCCGAGTTCCCATGGCCAGCGCCTGTTTGAGGTGATGTGAGGTGAATGAAATGACTCAAGAGCAGGCGAGTCAGGTCACTGTTAGTAGCAAGTGCTTGGTCAGCTAGGACTATGACCTTGCGTGGCCTCTTCAGAGGTCAAGCCTCAATTTCCTGAGCGTCGCAGTAATGCCTCTTAAAAAGGGGTTGTTTTCCGTCGGCCCCTTAAGGATTCAGTACTCTCCTTCGACCCTATCCCCTTCCCATCCACCAAACTTTTTTTTTTTTAATGCCACGTTGAGCCAGGTGTAACCGGAGTACGGGAAGCAGTAACACACACACACACACACACACACACACACACACACACACACACACACACACACACACACTATTAACATTGACTTCAATAAATTTTTGACCGCTCGATTCTTTCTGCACCTGTGCTCCACAGCAAACACAAACGCATGGACAGGAAAATAGTATGTAAATATAAAAGCAGGGGTGGGGGTGGAATCCAACACCTGTCCAGTGTGGTGTCAAAAATACAGTCGCACAAAAGCAGAGTGTCCGAGCGACCGGTAAGTTCACATCGATACCTACACAAGTCAGGCGCTTGAAGTAGCCATTCTAGTGAAGCGGTCAGTGAATGTATTATTTAAGTCCATGCATCACGTACTCCCGTCTAGAGCAGCACCTAACTGATATATTATTGCTGTTTAATTCTTTTTTTTTTAATCCAGGATTTATCTCGGACTTTGGGCGTCGTTTATAATTACGTCTGTTAAAATCAGGTGATCGATACAAAGCCAGTGGGTACGTTATTACGCCTTATTAAGCACTAGGCAGGCTCTCCCGTTACTATGTCTGTTGAATTCAGGCAAAAGGCAGCCTTGCAGCCAGAACGGCCAGTGACTGTTTGAATTCAGAATTAGATAACCTTGATGTTCAAACGGTCAGTGGATTCAGGCACTAAGAAATCTTAGGTAACCTTGTTGTCAGAATGGTCAGTGGATTCAAGCACTAGGAAACCTTGTTGTCAGAATGGTCAGTGGATTCAAGCACTAGGTAACCTTGCTGTCAGAATGGTCAGTGGATTCAAGCACTAGGTAACCTTGCTGTCAGAATGGTCAGTGGATTCAGGTACCAGAAAGCTTGCTGTCAAAATGATCAGAAGATTCACGCACTAAGTAATCTTGCTGTCAGAACATTCAGGATTGATGTATTATCTATCCATGGTTAAACTCAGGGCCTAATGCAGATGCTTGCAACAGAAGCGCGATGAAATAAAGGAAAGTACTTCCTAATACACCTCTGACTTCCAATGCCCGACTGTGAGGTTGGAAACCATAGCAGGCAAGAAACAGCTGACCATCGGGGACTTCATTAAGTCAAAACGAGCACATAGACTTATTCACGACAGATTGTGAAACTGCCTCAGGTGGTGACTACTGCGCAACCAAGCTGGCACGACCGACAAACGGACAGTCATTTATTAGCATTAGTAAGCCATGTTAATCACTACAATCTTGAGTACCGTGAACCTCGGCTACAAGTCATACAGAATGTATTAATCACTACAGTCTTGAGTACCGTGAACCTCGGCTACAAGTCATACAGAATGTATTAATCACTACAATCTTGAGTACCGTGAACCTCGGCTACAAGTCATACAGAATGTATTAATCACTACAGTCTTGAGTACCGTGAACCTCGGCTACAAGTCATACAGAATGTATTAATCACTACAGTCTTGAGTACCGTGAACCTCGGCTACAAGTCATACAGAATATATTAACAGGGAATGGGATCTCAAGTCCAGCTGGATGGGTCAGAGGTGAAATTGAAGACAAACTACAGTGGAAGAGGGAGGGAGGAAGAGTGGAGGGAATGAGGAAAAGTAACAGTGCAGAAGGAGATCGACCACCACACCTAATCAGTCTTAAGGCGGAAATGCCTGTCGACTAGGAAAATTAATCACAGCATGACCAGATCAATTAAAATGGACGGTACACTCCCACCCACCCCCGTAATACTTCTGCAACATTAAAAAAAATCGACATAGTAATCAAACACGGTAAAAATAAATAAATTTTAAATAAAACGAAAAAAAAAAATATGGCCCATGTTCACATATAGCAGCATTATGGATAGTATAAAAATTTACTGAATACAGACTCGAGCAAATATGAAGTACATTTACGGTTTCACTCTCCAACCGCGTCGAATAAATTAAGATTATTACCATAAAGAGGGTTAATAGTAATCTGTTGGAGCAATTTTACACGCCCTCTAGTGGAATCATAATATAATAAACGAAACGAAAGTCCAAACATAAAATACCCTCAAGATGTAGAACAAAATTAATCCAAATGTGAAAAAAATGACAATATATAACAAATAACTATATTTTCTAAAGAAAAACAAATAAAATTAATTTACGCACGCATACACACACGCATGCACGCACACACACACACACACACACACACACACACACACACACATACACGCACACACAAAAATCAAAGAAAAAATCGTGCGAAAAGTCGTGCTTACTTTGTTCAGACAAGAAACGCAACACAAATAGATGTCAACGCACGCTCTGCTACTCGACTGATTATAAGCCTGGTCCTGTTAATTAAGTCTGGTCCCGTTATCCAAGTCTGGTCCAGTTAACCAATTTTAAAGACAGTTCTCTGGACCGTGAGCTTCGGAGGCACATGATAATCTGGCCATGTGAAGATCGCCAAGGCTTTCTCCATAGGGAATGAGTGGGGGGGGAAACAAACTGAGGCCGCAAGGAGAGTGGGAGGAGTCACTTGTCATAAGTGACAATTGAAATCGATGGAGGCATGGAAGGGATAGAGAGAATTAAATGGAAGGTATAAGGGGAGGGGAAGGAAGAGGGGTGACGGACTGGTCAGAAGATTGGCCGAAATGCTACAGCTACAAAATTCTGGTTGGTCAACTTAAACTGCAAACAGATCACAACTAGGGACGCTGTCTTCAGGATACTAACCAGTGGTTATCGCGGGCATACACTGTAAACGTCCTCTGAAGCCAACTGACCAGTAAATGGATTCTAAGATGACTCTTAAGTCAAACTGACCAAACAGAAACAGTACACGCCGCATACAGTCGATGTATGTGAGTAGTAACTGTACTGTCGATATAAAAGGTTTGCAGTTTTTTTCTCAAGGACACGTGACTGTGCGTCAGAATATAACTCTGTACTGTCGATCTAAGGGGTTGCTTTCTTTTTCTGCAGGACACCTGACTGTAGGTCAGAAGATAAGGTACTACTTTTAAAAGACAGTAATGAAATGTTGAATGTAACTAAAAGTCGAGTGTGCACGCATACAAACTAATACATACGTATTACTGACAGTAGAAAACGACATAGGTAAAATCAGTAATAATACGTATTTGAAAGCGTTCTATTTGCATCGAATCTTATTTGCATGTCCAATCCTGGTTTGTTTCCCTCTTCAGACATGTCCAAATTCCTGGTTTATTTCCCTCTTAAGACATGTCGAAACCCTCTCCTCAGACATGTCCAAACCCCTGGTTTGTTTCCCTCTTCAGATATGTCCAAACACCTACTTTATTTCCCTCTTGAGACATGTCCAAACCCTGTTTTGTTTCCCTCTTCAGATATCTTCAAATCCCTGGTTGTTTCTCTCTTCAGATATGTCCAAATCCTTGGTTTCTTTCCCTCTTCAAATATGTCCAAATCCCTGGTTTATTTCCCTCTTAAGACATGTCGAACCCTTGGTTTTTTCCCTCTTCAGACATGTCCAAATCCCTGGTTTGTTTTCCCTCTTCAGAAATGCCCAAGCCCTGGTTTGTTTCCCGCTTCAAACATCTCTAAAACCCTGGTTTGTTTCCCTCTTCAGATATGTCCAAATCCTTGGTTTGTTTTCTTCTTCAGACATATCTAAATCCCTGTTTATTTACCTAGCACTTAAGACATGTCCAAATCCCTCGTTTGTTTCCCCTCTTCAGATATGTCCAAATCCCTGTTTTATTTCCCTCCTACTTAAGATATATCCAAATCCCTCGTTTGTTTCCCTCTTCAGATATGTCCAAATTCCTGGTTTGTTTCCCTCTTCAGATATGTCCAAATCCCTGTTTTATTTCCCTCCTACTTAAGACATATCCAAATCCCTCGTTTGTTTCCCCTGTGAACTCACATAACCAGAGAATGGCGACGTCTAAGTTCAAACTTCACCATCTGATACAGATTACAAAATATTCATTCACTAGTTTAACTTTGTATAATTTTGCCCTTCAGCAATTTTCCGAGTAAACATGAGAAGCAGGAGAAAAAAGAGTGAAAGAAAAAATTTACGATGATATAATTACTGCAAATTTCAGCACTGTCACCTTCGTGTAAGCGCGTTAAGTTAAAAGCTGTATTGAGCACAAGGGGAACTATTAAACTCGCCGTTTTGCGCTGTTAAAGACACAACGGCTCTCCCAGGAAGCATCGAATTGTAACGGGATGGTGGGTGGTGGAAACAGTAATAAGTGATAAAAACAGAACTCTAAATTACCATAACATTATGTTCGCACTCTCGCATATAATTATTTCTAATTTATCGAAATAGTTTCTTGTGGTAAAAGATCTAGAAGACGACATTAGTATTTTGCGACCGCCAGCCCGGACTTTTCCGTCAAGAATGGAATGGAACAACAATTGGGTCAAAGGTTGCTTCCGCCGTAAACAGCTCCTTAATGTGACTACCTCATCAGTTGATTAAGAATTTAGCAGTGATTTTGTAAGCAATTCAGTTTCCGTTCTTTCCTTAGTTCTTTCCAGTATTCAATGTGATCCACAATATATATGCTTTCTTTATTTAAAAAAAAAAATCTTTTCCTCCTTTTTTTCGTTTTTAGGATCGATTTCCGTGAGAATATTCATTCGTATAGCACGCTTTGTTTGTTCCTTAGCTTTGGACACATTGCTGACAATGGTATAAATAGCTTCAACCTCTTTGCGAATCTGTGATGTCATACTTACGAAAATTAATGTTCGTCTGCGCCTGTATTTTTTTTAAGGAGGAACCGTGCGATTTATTTCTAAGCACAAAAAGAGGTCATTATTTAATGGATAAAAGGTGTACAATTACAGTATCAAGGTTTACAATATTGTTTCCATCACCAAGCTATCAATTTAATCCATGTTAAAAGTTAAAGTAAACAAACGGGAGAGCCATTTGCACCTTTAAACAAGACATCCTAGGAGTCCTTGCTTGTACAGTAAGCAGCCCTGAAAATGAAAAAAAAGTCCCACTAGCCTTTGGCTAGTAACTTAAAAATTTTACTAGCCAAACTAAAAATTTTACTAGCCAAACTAAAATGTTTCCTAGCCAATTTAATTTTTTTCTAGACAATCAAAATAGCCTAACATAAAAAAAAATACTGTTTTGTTCAGGTAATCTGGGTGGTCATGTGGTTATTAGCTATAGTATCGTGTCAATTTTATTAATAAAAGTAGTAGCTAGATATTATTAAGATAATTTGGGGGGGGGGGGAGTTTGAGAGAGAGAGAGAAAGAGAGCGAATGATGTCAGTGTTATACAAATCAATGTGTGATTTCATCTATGATATTTCAGTTTGAATTTTTTTTAATTTTCTGAAGGTCTTTTACAATGAAAGCTCAATTTTGTGTTGTTTTACAGTGATGTTTTTATTTTTACTTTCAACTTAATCTGATAAAGTTATCAATAATCAATCATCATCATCATCTGCTGGGATCAGAACATCCGGCCACTCAGTGTATTGTAACTTTCTAGGCCTGCCAGATGAATTTGTCCACTTGGCAGCAGAACTCTCAGGCTGGAAGTGTATAGAAACAGTTAGCGCACCACGGAAGCTTGATCTTGAAACAGAGATAAGAAATGACGCCATTATTAAAAACTTAACACGTGTAGATTTTGGACACACACATACACCGCCGTGTACGTGTGACACCTTGATTGACGGAGTGAATAGCATGAGAAGATAGAGGCAGATTCTATCAGTTGTGTACCTTTAAAGGTGTGTTGAAACTTCTAGCAACACATTGACTGATTTTACTGATGGGACCAATACACATGAGAAGATAGGGACGAATTCTATCAGTAGTGTACCGTTAAAGGGCAGTGACACGTTGACTAAGTCTACTGACCGAAGTTTAAGAGAGAGTCACTAGGAAGACTGATATCGGTAGATCTCGATCTCCGGTGATTGACGTGAGTCATGACGTAATTTTGAAACACAAGATTATTGCGTTATGCGAGGTTTCGAGTGCTAACACATTGACAGCCAGGGAAACAGAAGTATTTGATCCAGATGACAGCATAGGTAGCATTACAGACGGAGACAATGTGCCTATGATAAATTCATTTACTTCAGATGACATGACAGTTGTCAGAACTGAGACAGAATTCTTTTCCAAACGTTTGTGACATGGAAGAAGATAGAGTCAAAAACTGTACAGGGACGAAATCTAGTATTTCTGGTGTACTTGCTAGAGACGGTCGATGACAATGCAGGTATACTGGTGAGTATGCACGATGCTGTTGTCAGAGACAGGGCAGAACTGCTGTCTGCAGATAAAATCACTTAAAGGACTTAGTGACGTAGACAGAAGCCACGGTACATGGACTACCCTTATTGACTCACTTGTTGAGATAAAGGAATGTCATGAGTACGTACCAAAAACAATAGAGAGAAGAAGAAAGGAAGGAAAATTTACAAACCCATAGTTGTTCACAAAAAAGTTCATTTTAGCGCACTCGCAGTTGGCGACTAAAGTTTTTTTTTTAGTCGCCAATTATTTTTTTCACTAGCCATGGCGACTAAATTAGTCGCCATTTTCAGGCCTGGTAAGCAGAGTTTTAAAAAGGAAGACACAACACTTTAGCACAGCACGAATCGGATGTTCAAGACCAATTATAAACATTTTTTTAAAAAACTGATGGTAAAGCAGACTAGAAGCACGAGTTCTTAACCCCACCCCAAACAATAACAATTATAACTTTTATTTGTGATCTCTTTAGATTAAAATAGAAAAGCTGAAAATTTCGGTTTAATTACTGGTATTGGTAACATTTTTATTGTTACATAAACGGGCTCGATTCTTATTAGTACTTTGGCATCAGTCACGGTAGCAGCTCGTTAAAACAGTAAATAATGTCTATGTAAGGGAAATAACTATCTAAAACTTAGTTCAGTCAAACAACCCAAAACAAATGCACTTAATAAACGAAACAATAGATCTAATATCCCGTATATGTGAATTTATAAATTAATACTTTTTGATGCTTATACAACTATAACAAATCATAGTAGTCATAAATCTACGCTGCGATATAGAACTGGCTGAATTTAACCATGTTTGAAACAAACGAAATAAGTGTATTTAAACACAGTGCACATAAGAACTGAAAGTATTCCAACATGAAATAACTAAATCTATTGCAACCACACACAAGAACTATTTAAATTGTAAAACAAAAAAACCCCAACTAATTGTAATTTTCTCACAGACTGGACACGGGATCAATTAGACCGGGAGTTGGGGTGGGGGTGGGAGGTAGAGAGAGAGTCAAGGGAAACCACGATTTTAGAACGGACACAATTGCCACCTGTTCTCTTAACCTCTCGGTATCCAGGAAGATTAATAACAACAAAAGTCAAGCGAATGACTAACAATTCTAATGTGCTCTGCAAAGTAAGTCTCAGGTTAAACATATGCACACCACAAACAAGCAAAAGATTCAAAATCAATACATCCCCCCCCCCCCAAACCGCTCAGAGAACCCAAATAAAACACATAATGAATCGTTGCTTGCGTTTTGTAGAGTTTATTGCCTGGCTATCTTGGACCAGTTTATCCGCATCATAAAATACTCGTGTTAAGTAGTTTTCGTGTGTACCATTTCATAGCCTTCCTATTCACCTTCCTTCTCCCCCACTCCAACCCTACCCCTACCAACCCTGGTCTTTCAAGACTAGTAAATTTATAATAAATATATGGATGAGGTGGGGAGGGGGGAGCCTACTGTGGGAGGGAGGCTAACAACACAGTAAATGGTCAATGGAGGCCTGCTCACCCCAATGTACCCAACATTCGCCCTTTTACTCCACCCCGAGATAACCCCTGACCAAAGCTTGACCACAGGAACTCGCCGGTCATGAATGGGCGAACTTTCGTTTCCTGTGCTATGTCCGTGGTGGCCGGTTGTGTCTAAGAAACTAAAAAGAAGAGAACTTGGGCCACTTCATTAATAGTCCCTTCTGACCTGTGTATAGGAATGGATGGACACCAAGGTCCGAATTTAATGGACAGTTACAACTTCCGAAACTGACAAGCGTTTGCATTCAAACGTCACCAGCGAGTGAAGGAAACCATGCAACCTTTGCATGCGATACTTTAGAAGCAAGTCGATGACGTCATACAAAAAGTCGATGACATCATACAACAGTCGATGATACTTCATGTGAATTCACCCACACACACCTCAAAAGTGGTAGTGGTAGTGAGGTCTCCTACCAAGAGCAAGGAATTGTTTCATATGCGAGTTCTGGAAAATGTTGACATTGCGGTGGGTGGGGGGGGTTAGGTCGGTTATGTGAGGAGAGGAACGTGCACAAGGATCGCTATTGGTATGTACACGTCTCATTCAAAAAATTATTCTTTCAAGCCAGACTGAATGCTCGTGAGTCTCTAATGAAGGACAAAATGAAAAGAACCAACTTCACTGTTCACCAAAACATTGAATGCACACTTGGTAACTTAAAGCGACCCTTTATTTCTAAAACACAGGTCATTCACTTTAGAGACATTCGTTCTGTAAAATAAAATTAAGATAATTTTTACATCTAAATAGTAGTGCCCGCATCACACTCAATTACAAAGTTTACATTATCAATCACGTCAACGATAACTAACAGTATACAATTTAAAAACAAATACAAATCAATTTAAAGAAACATAAAAACGAATTAAAACACAAAAACACTTTATTCCGCTACCATTTTCTTCGAGAATAAACGATCAGCTGCATATGTCACTACTCCACAACATTTGGCTTTAGTAGGTACTTCTCGCCCCTTCTCCCCCCCCCCCCCCCGTTCCCTTTACTCCCGACTGATCCTTCAGACTCACTGTCGATCATACATGTCACAACCTCGTACCAACTGTGCGCTATTATTCAGCGTTACTTAATTCCAAAGTATTCTCGTTTTTAACTAACTACCCGTCCCGTATTACAGCAGCAAAGCTCCCTCCATTCCTGTCCAAACCAGTAAACGTGCAGGTAGTATTGGGTTACCACGGTCGTTCGTGGAGGACCAAGCCAAGGGCAGATTACCCACGTACTTCCAGTTGGAGCTAAGCCGCACTAGTTGTTTTTCCATTTTTGTGACCGCGATCTGTACGAATTATAAATTATATCAGGAGGGAGTCAGCTTTACTACTTTTACTCTCAGTGACTAAATCAGAGCTCCAGTGTGTTAAGGGTCATTTCCCTTCTTGGTGACTGAGTCAGAGCTGTCTGTAAAAGTTTTAAGTTATAGCACCTCCCTTCTAGGTGACTAAATCAGCACATATACAGATTATTTATTCTTTGAGTTATTAGAGAAGGATGGCTGGGACGGGAGAGGTGGGGTGTGTGTGATTTTTTTTGTTGAAAAATCGGCACCCATTAACTACCCAGAAGTGGTTTTGTTCAAGAAGCTGACAAAGCAACAACCACATCACCAAACTAGAAATGAAAGAAAAAATATTAAAACAGACAGTGCTACGAAAATACAATGATATGAAATGTAAAGACGTAAAAATTGTAAAGAAAGAACTCCCTTCCAATTCACTCCCCCAATTCTCCAGGTCTTGGACTCTAAGGTACAAGGATCTACTGCAACAGTCTTGAGACAGGCTACGGTTGATCCGCTTCCTACAGTAACCATTCTGTCTTCCTCAAGGCAATGGCCTGGAAGACAGACAGCGATTTTTTAAAAATACCCTCCACCCCCTTGTCGCAGGAGGTAGACAACAAACCATAAATAAAATGTTACCGTGCGAGCGCCCCCCCCCCACCAACACACACACACCACACACACACACACCAACCCTTCCACACCCTTAAAACACGATGGCGCAATTATCTGCAAATAACCCACAAGCAAGCACGGCTCCACCAGCCCCTGTTGAGTCTGCAGTCACTCGTCCGCGCCACGTTACTAAGCTGTCATGGCGCGGACTCGCTCACATAGGTTCCGGCTTCGCAGGTCAAGTTTCGGACAAAGTGCATGCACGCAGCCTGCACAATCTCGTGCGCAGTGCAGAAAAGGGAGCGGTCGTAAGAAGGTGGGCGGAGGGTGGGTGACAGTGGTGGCGTCGGGTGTAGTGGGTGGATGGGTGGTTTGAGAAAGCGAGTGCCCAGAAAACGGGTTTGGTGTTGGTGGTAGGAAGGAAGTAGAAGAATAGAATAAGTTGAGTATACTGGGAAACGGCGTTGGACGAGACAGAGCAAATGACATTAGCATGGGTTCTATCAGATTCTGTAGAAGTACGAGTGTTGCTTGTTGAGAGAGCATAAAAGTGGTTAAGTCAGAAGCCATTGCACCACACAGCACTATCCAGATTCCAGGTTGTGCCACGCCAAACCACCACCACTATTTTGGCCATATCTGACCACACCACCCAAGACCTTGCTCTAACCACAACCCGCACCGCAGCACAAGAACCCCAAACGTCATCGGCCATACATTTCGTCATGTCACGCCACACCAAACAACCACCACAGTTTGGCCACATCCTACGACACCATCTACCATGCATCGGCTACAACTTTCCACACAGCTCACACACCCACACCTCGGCCCGCTGCATCGCATTACCAATGTGACAAATTTACTACATTTGGGATACAAAATGCAAAGGCCTATGAAAGCAATAATATAATGATTAGAGAGAAAGGGGGAGGAATACAAACTATATGTGCGTGCGTGCATGCATGTGGATATTGTAGTAATTCTGGTGCAGGCGTTCTGTAAGGCTTAGGAATTAATTGTAGAATCAATACGACCGAAGTGCAAGTATAGTTATTACATAATTAACAGAGACGTTGCATTCATTCATACATTTTTACTTCGCACTTTTTGTTCCCCGCTCCCTAAATATACGGAAGAGGGGACGTGGAGAGAGCGCGCAAAAATAGTAGTACTGGCGAGGAGAAGGGAGGACGGAGAGATTTCATTGTAGAGAGAGCATGCGAACTAGCAAACACGAGTTATTTCCCCTTCTATGTCAAGCCTCTTGTGTTCGCACTCGGGCAGGAATACAAGAACTAAAATTGATGTCACAGAAATTGAATGACACAAGCAATCTAGTCTAAATAAAAGCATATAACAAAAGTAAATTAATTAATTATACCACATGTGTGAACTTTAGACAGTAAATTAATTAATTATACCACACGTGTGAAATTTAGACGGTAAGAAATATTAACTTATAAAAATGTGAGGAGATAAAAGTACAAGAGAAAACTGTAAATAAAATTACAAGAAGTAATAAATGGTACGGATTTTAAAAAAATAGTATCTAGCATATACCATATTTCACGTTATGAAAACAAGATAAACAAACCTTATTATTTCTTAATCTATACACATTTTATTTTTAAAATATAAACAAGGAAATACAAAACATAATGAATACTAGGAATGACTATATACATAGCAATGTATCGAATGTTGTTGTTGTTGGAGGGGGGGGGGTATAGTTGGGATGATAGGCTAAGAAAAAAATGCGAAAAAGACGGGACAGGAGTAGGGGGGGGGGGGCAGAGTTTCAGTGACTGTAGCGAAGGAGACGTATGAGCAATATGGAAATACTTTTTCATTCATATTCATTCCGCAAATAACTCACTAAAAACAAAATCAATCACAATCAACTGGGTTTCAATCCAAATTTATTGAAAATGGTATTTGGATAAATTCAAATGCACTCTCTTTATGCATCATTATAATAATGTAATGATAAATAATAATTGCAAGCTTCGTTTTATGTTATATCTCACGATAAGAAAACAGCTTTCCGATGTCATGGACCACTTGGTTCGTTTGCTGGTGGGTGGCAAAAAGATGGAAGTTAGACGAATAGGTTTGCTGCTGACTGCCGAAAGTCCGGAGAAAAATATCAGAAAGCTAATTTAAAGCTTTTTCGGTTTAAATAAAATGAACATTCAAATTAAGGAAAAGACCAATAAATTTATTAAAGCTTTTTTGGTTTTAATATAAGAATATTCATGCTTTAGATGTCCCAACTCTACTGTGGTATATTTTAATAAGTACACATCTTAAATACAACATACATTTAATTATCACAGTGTCAGAACCAAACATGTATCAATCTGATTTATAAACTACCTTCATCTACACTGCAATTAACAGGTCTGACTTCCGACCACTTCTATCTTATCAGAACATGCATCGGGATACTTCATTAATTTCCGAAAGAGATATTTAACTAATTATGATCTATTACATCGATAATGGTTCCATGTTTAACTAACTGTGATTTATTACATCAATAGTTGTTCCATGCTTATCTAATTGTGATCTATTACATGAATAAGAGTTCCTTGCTTAACTAATTGTGATCTGTTACATGAATAAGTGTTCCTTGCTTAACTAATTGTGATCTGTTACATGAATAAGTGTTCCTTGCTTAACTAATTGTGATCTATTACATGAATAAGAGTTCCTTGCTTAACTAATTGTGATCTATTACACAAATAATGGTTCCATGTTAAAATAACTCTTCATTGCTTACCACTCCTTCACCACCCCCTTTACGCGACCAGTTTTGAGGAATGGAATAATATATTGTGCACCCAGCAATTAATCGTAGTGGAAGCAATTGTGCACGTAGTAATTAATTAATCAAAGAGGGGAAGCAATTAACTCAAATACAACAAAAAGGGATTAGAAACTACTGACTATATATGTGATGGGAAGAAAAAAAGCCAAATTTAGTGTGTGTGTGTGTGGGGGGGGGGGGGTCGAGAAGGAAGAGAAAGAGCTGCGAGACCAAGGCATGCACAACTGACTACAAGTTATGAAGACTTCGGGGAAAAGTGAATATATGTATGACTGTAGGGCTTTAGCAGTGAAACGATGCATGTCCTGTAGCTCATTTAAACCTAGGTTTAAACTTTTCCAGCTCTTTGGCTCTTATTTTTTTGTGTTGGTTGTTGTTTAATGGTTTCAAGAGCGCAATGAATACACCGGAGTGAGTAACCACAGGCGATTCAGCCTGTTTATGCATTCCGATCAGATTCCCCATCGAATGTGGGTCATTTACCTCGCTTACCGTCCTTTCATCGTTGCTGCCCTGACCCGGTCCGTCCCCTGCGGGCAGGGACGTTAGAGTCTTACAAAAAACTCCGTACCTATGTGTCTATCACATTTTTGCGACAGTCACGCACGCCTGCAGTCTGGTCACCGTTGAGCTAGTCTAGCTTTGTCCCAAGTCGCGCCATCCATCTATCAACTTCAAAGGCCGACTACTCCCGTCCGCTCATGTGAAAGAGAACAGAGTAACTAGCTCCTCTCGGTGTGAAGTATTTTAAAAAGTGTGAGTGCTAAAAACAACGATGCAGTTTACAAACCCTCAACAAACTCCCAATGGAAAAGCAAACTAAAGCAAGGTTTAAAGGCAATCCGGAGTAAATTTTCAACAAAATTACTAAAAAAATAAATATTACTATCATTATTTATGTTAATGGCTGGTGTAAGCGGCGCGCGTTTATTCTATCCTGAAATGTTCGTTGCGTATCGGCGCCATTTATCTTTTGAGCAGGATTTCGATGTGGATTTCTAGTCAGCGTGTCCGTGTATGGACAAGCCCATTATTCAATGAAATTATCTTTCTTTAATGTAGTGTTTTAAATAATTCAGCAACTCTGTATTCTGCGTGCTTGTTTCTTCTTTCATTAAAAATAGGCATGTACATACATTTCAATCGTCGTCCTTAAAATGTTTTTCATGGTGGAGGGCAAAATTATTCTGGAAACAGCTTTACAACATTAAATAATCAACATCGAGAAAGAAAGAGAAAAAAATATTCATTAAGCAAATCCCAAATGTAAGGTTTAAACAAAATAAAAGTCGGGCTACGTAACGAGAAACACGTGCATTACTTAAATGTTTTGTGGAAATGTCACAGCGAACGTCCACAGAGTCTACGCGTTATATTTTAACGATATTATAAGCAGTTTGGTATAATTACTTATAAATTCCTAAAATTCCGGAGATAATATTTAAAATAAAATAAAACTGAGTGTTAGATAAGATGTTCGTGGTTGAGGTGAAAGGGATCAAACAAGAAAATGCTGCTTCGTAGGACAAAGACTATAAAAAAAAAATGGGGGGGGGGTGAGTCTGAATCACGTGAATACTCGAGTATGTCCCCCTATTTATATATTTTTACACGCGGTCTATACTGTAACAAAAGGAATTCTTTTTCTTCATTAAAAAAAACACCAACAATTATTATCATGAACAAACCAATCAGAGGAAATAAAAAAGAAAAATATTTTGCCAAATAACATTTTAGTTGAAAAGAATATTATTATCTTAAATATATATAGTAAGACTTTTAATCGAAGGGAATAAATAGCAGACATAGAAATATGTAATATGTGTGTTACAGAAATGGATGGTGTGCTGAATAAAACAGAGTTATCTCGTTATTACAAAACAAGCATATATCCGATATATATCAAGGGGAGACAACGAACGAATGAAGAAGTTCGCACATTTGTTAAAGTAACAGCAGCGAACAGGATTTACATACAATATGAAACAAGCTAAATTCGAAATAACAGAAGCATGCAGCACTTATTTAAAGTACGAAACAAGCTAAATTCAAAACAGCAGAAACTAGCAGGACTTGATGACCTAATGCATGAAGAAAAAAAAAGCATGTTACATGTAGCGTGCATAATTCAAGCAACAAAAGCAAGCAGAACCTTCTTAAACTTATGAACGAAACAAGTTTTGTGCCGGCAATACCAGAAAATAAGCAGATTACTGAATGAGAAAAGACTACTAGAGGGAAAAAATCAACTCTGTGTGTGTGTGTGTGTGTGTGTGTGTGTGTGTAGTTATGGTGGAAGAAACAAAAGCAAATATGTCTCACTTAAAAAAAAAAAAAAAATTGTTTTCGAAATAACAGAAGCAAGCAGGGCCTAATTAAAGAATGAACGAAGCAATTATGCTCAAAATAATAAAGCAAGCAGGAGTTAATAAAAACGATGAACACAGCATGTTATGTTCCAAATAACAGAAACAAACATGGGGTATTAATGAAAGCAATAAGTTAATTCGACAAAACAGAAGCAAGCAGTGTCTAGTAAAGTAGACAAGCTACGTTCGAAATAACAAAATGATACGAACGAGACGAGACAGGTCATACGAAAGATACGGGTGACTTTATAACAGTTGACGCGTATAATGTGTTTTTCTTGACATATATCAAACAACAAACACGGGCGCAAGCATATGCAATTAAACACAGGTATATAAGCGCCCGCGCACGCACGCACAAGCATGCGTTCATTTTTTTTTTTTTTCACGCACTGATAGAACCTGTTTGATCTACCCTCGCTTTTGATCTAGCATCCCAGCTGTAAGAGATTTGCTCCGTAGGTTGTATCGATTTTACAGAGGTTTTTATTTCACCTTTTGCAATTTGAATATTCTGTCATGCGTCTCTTGTCTGTACGTGGCTACAGCGTTCGTTCACATGAGTCGTTTGGGGTGGAGAAAGACGATAACTGTAGCAGCCACTGACAATTTTCACAGAAATTGTAATAATATAGAGTAATAGGATTAAATAGGGGATTTAAAAAATATATTGTATTTCATTTTAAAACGAATGCTACATGTACTTTATAAAAGACAAGAGGTATCTGAAAAACTTAATTCATCGCTTGTATTTATAGCTATTTTATTCTTAATTAAATAATGCATCTTTGTCTTATAAACAAATCCCCCCTCTCCATCCCTAAAATTTTTATAGAATTTTTTAAAATAAAAAGTAATATACAAGCTTTTTATCGTTTGATATGCATGGTGTTAAAAATATAAATGACCTCATTAATTGCTGACCTCATTACCAGACACACAAAAAAAAATGATTAAAGTGCTTGTGGCTGGGTTGGGTTGGAGGGGGATAGTGGGTATGTATAAATTTTCTGTAAGCCTTTCTCTCCTAACCACCACCACCAACCCCACCACCCCGAAATGGTTTCTTTGTTTAATTTTTTATATCAGGAGCAGTGGTTGCAATAAAATTTATTTTTTTAAAATAGAAATAAATGGTCGCTAGATAAAACTAGAACCCTCTTTTTATGATACATAGCTATAACCCTTGTACGTTTCATGGCTAGAACCTTCTACTGAAGATACAAGGCTAGAACACTATTGTATATTACACGACTAGAACCCTTTATTTACGATACATAGCTAAAATCCTCTATGTACCCTCTATTCAAAATGGCTTCTTTTTCTTACTCCTTTGGTACGTGAATGATAAGATTTAATGTGTCCACGCGATGCGAAGTTCTTAAGTAGCCACCGTTGTGTATGTCCCTTACAGTCAGTAAAATCTGAAAACGATGGCGAGCAAATTTCATTTACTAGGTAAATAATAACCAAGAAACTCATTTATTACGTCCCTTTAACCACTGAAATATTGCAATTATGGGGTGTCCAATAATTAATTATCACATTCCACGCAAGGTATGGGAGGAGGGACGGTGTGGTGATTTGTGACAATTGGATAGGTTTTTAAAAATTATTTTCAAACTAAGAAACGTATTCGCATTATAAATGTATTTTTTCCTCCTTATTTCTCGACAGCCAACCAGCCATTCAGTAAGTCACAGAGTCGGAATAAAAATGTATGACAATGATAATAAATAAATAAAATAAATACCTCCCCCCCCCCCCAACATAAAGTTCGATGTCACACACATTGACATTTCATAAACTGAAACAATAAGGCATGCATTTCGATATTTGCACTGCACGGTCTAGTAAGATTAAATCAATATTTTAGAGCTAAGGAATACACAGACTGATCGTTGCCGTTGTTGAGTATTACATTTTATCAAACTGTAAACTCAAAGTCGTGATATGCAACATTATTACGTTTGCATAATTTGAATAAATAAGATGTCTCGCGAGATTCGACTGCTGAACAACTCTAAGATATCGACAACTGTACTCGTACACTTTATGATCAACTTTAGACTGCTGAAGAACTCTAAGATATCGACAACTGTACTCGTACACTTTATGATCAACTTTAGACTGCTGAAGAACTCTAAGATATCGACAACTGTACTCGTACACTTTATGATCAACTTTAGAGTGATCCAATCCTCTGTCTTGATTGATTTAAAATGAAAACTCACGTACGAAATAATTTTCGATCAGCCTGACCATGGGGAACATCATTTCTAGCCCCCTCTGTAAAGCTGTTTAAATTTTTATTACTTCGCTCGTACATTTAAAAAAAAAATGTTTGTTTCTTATTTTAAAATTAGCAATAACTGCTCACAAAGCCTCCAGTAAACTAGGGGTGGGGAAAGATACAGACAATTCAAATAAATGAAGCAAAAACACATAACTCTTGAACAGCGCGTTTCAAACCACTCTTATAATTTATATGTATATTTTAATTCAAGAAAGGGTGTGGGGCGTCCAAGCTTTATAATGTTGTAGTATAAAGAGTAGAGTCTGAAGTGACGAAATTTGACGACGGGGATTAGAAAAGAATCTGTCAAAATTGTACGACGTGAATATGGACAGTTCCGTTCAATTGTACAATCTTCCTTGCTTGACAAACAGACTTCAAAACCTTTTCTAAAACAAAGACAACAACAAAATGAGTGAGTGAGAGCGAATTGACGCACTTAATTGGTTAAAAGGTTTCACAAGTCTGACATCACTTATAGTTGGAAGATAGATCTTACGCATATAATTACACTGTATAAGTTCCCAACAAGTCCACGAACAGAATAAACCCCCGCGAATATACAAAAGTATATATCAAATTATGGACAGAATTTAAAAAAGAAACAACTATATGGACATGCGTTTTCATCGTGAAATTACACAAGAAAGCTCAAGGTCACGGTCAAAAGAGTGTGCGGGGAGGGGGAGGAGGAAAAACTTGACACATTTAATCCGTTAAGAGTCATCGTTTAAAGAGTGTTTACACGCACATGATTTCGATTTCACTTTTGAAGAAATACTTGCATTAACTAGAAGTTCAAAATTAATCCGCAGTGAAACTTGAATCGTGTGAATAGTAGAAAGTGTCAAAGCATGCATGGCCTGCCTCTCCCTGCGTCCGTCCACACACGGAGTGAAGAGAGCGTATTTCAAACAAATTCTGACTAACCGACATCATAATTTTGCCGAGCATTTTAGTAGGTGAAGAACCTGAGACTTTCGTTTTCTTATCTCACTGTCGCCATCGAAAGGCCCAGTCTGGTCGTCAGAAGCCTGCTCTCGGTTTCTAAATAGCGTTACTGAGAAATGAATGCATGTAAGAAACAGACTTATTTCACCTTGAAAACGGTCTGGTTTGAGTAGAGATACACAGTCGCTGTAACTAGCACAAAACAGCAAAGTCACGCAGCTCTCTGCAAAGTGGCTTACCCGAACTAAAGAGAAATAAAAAGATGAATAAGAAATTGTGTGCGCGCGTTCGTGCATGAGTGTTCGAGAACGTGAGTATAACCCACCCACCCCCTTACCAAAAAAAAAAAAAAAAGAAGAAGCATGGTAATACCAATCCCCACCACCATCCTGTTAATCTCAATTATCCGAAGTCAGCAGATTTTAGGCACCGGCAGTGGTTAGGGTTTAGGCAGCTTTCAGTTCAGCTTTAGACTCGTCAGCAAATGACGTAACCAGAAAGATTAGAATAATAGCTACTTTTAAAAAAAAGAACAAAGAAAAAAGGAAAATCTTATGCATATCAGTTACATACCTAAGTACTTCGCACTCTGTTTTCGTTTTTTTCGTTAAAGTTCTTCCGATATGTCTACAATGCTGACAAATAGTAATATACTAATAAATATAACGCCGAGTCCATCTAGCTCGCCATTTGGGAAGTATGTGCCGTGTGAGTAATATTTACGTCTGCACAATTATAAGTGTGTGAGTAATATTTACGTCTGCACAATTATAAGAGTGTGAGTATCAATGTCTCGTTGTATCGTGTTCATTCACAACCTCCTCAAGACTCAACACACATTCACAGCAGTGCGCATTATCGCGCATGCTCGAAACAATTAGTGCAGACGAATAGTTGAGGGGAGTGGGGGATGGAGAGAGTTAAAGTTAAAAGAAAAAAGAGGGGGGTGGGGGATATCACAAAAGAGGACGACATCCTCTGTTGCGTACAGCAAGCCTCATGCAAGCTCAGAGCGGCGTCTCAGGCTGCCAGTAATCACCTTGCGATTGTCTATCGATCTTTCCTGCGCGTGCCAAGCACTACCGGCTTGGCCACCAATCGCCCAATGCACGTGGATCCGGAGGCAGAAGGGGAGAGAAATCGCTAAGACAATTTAATATTATACCTCTCGCGCATCGCAGCCTCAGTGCTTCGAGTAAGGTACGCGTTTTTTACTTATTGATACTTAAAATTAAAAATTAATTAAAAGCTATAATACTTGAAGCCAGGAGTTAAAGAATTTGGAGCCGTCGCCGGGAAAGGCAAGGAAGTATCTGAATTAACGCTGGTATGTAATAGTTGGAGTGGAGCTAGGGGGTCTGTCGCCCCCCTCGCCCCCCCCCCCCAAAAAAAAAAAAAAAGTACAACCCAAAACTAAGAAAACTGTTTAAATTAACTGCCTAATTATATTTTTGTAATGTTTATTCAATAAACTAATGCCAAACAAACTGTAGGCTATACCGACAATTAAAAAGAAAAAGAAAATAGGAACAGAATTAATATTCATGCGGACTGCAATCAGTAAATAAATAGTGTGGACGGATATTTCAATCGACTGCTTAAAATCCGCTCTCAACGTTTACTAGTGGTTTCGCACTACAAAAGGCGAGATGTACATAAACAGTGTTGTCCCAGTCAAAGATAGATGCGTGCGCAGATTGGCCAAACAGGATAGAGTTGAGTACTTGGCGCCTCATTGTTCCAGCGAGCATTGTTCCCGAATAGTCAGTCCCCAGTTAATAACGGATCACGTATACGGGGCTATATTCTCCTTGGCCTGGGTGACAGCTGGGGTTTCATGGTGTGCAGACCTTCCCAAACGCAGACCGTGTACGGGACGTACTAGCGCACACAAGTGTGTATCAATCACTGTGACATAAACCGTAACACGAATGTTACTGCATTAACGATCACACACACGCACACACGCAGAATTAATAACACGAATTTAGCTTTTTTATATCAAGCAGAACTTTAGGTACATATACCGTAAAATGTTCTGTCACCTGTCGCACCATATTTTGTTTCGTACTGCACGGACACGCACTCACATATTTATACACGTACGCACGCATTCTCAGGCTGATTTATTAGCGTGCGCCCAGTTGTGCCGCCGATCTCTAGCCTCAGCTAGCCGGGCTATCTAATCGGCTCGCCTACACACTGGTTTCGGTGGGTCTGGTCGGCTGTCTAGATTTCTCGGAAAGGTCGGTTACGCACCAGCTCACGCCAGCCAGTCTAATAAACAAGGACAGTAGGGCACTGTCAAACGATCCTAAGTACTGTAAACTTCTTTTCTTTTAATATTCAACACCGCGTTTATTCAAGGTGGACGCTGAACAGAAGTTTTAAACTTGTATTTGTTTAACCACTCGAGTGAACAACACTAACATTTCCTTTGTACCACTGATGCGCTTTCTCCCTGATTTTGTTTCGAAAGAAGGAAAAGGTACACAACATCGTAGGTTCAGAATTAGCGTTTAAAATAGTAAGTTTTAGCAGAGATAATTAGCTCAGTTCAAAGATTGCTGGATACGCACATACTATTACTTTGACTGTAATTATTAGTATATGTAACATATCAAAGCAAGCATTTTATAACACACAAAATATTACTTAAATAATAGACAAGCCTGCAACCACACACACAAACACACACACAATCCACATGAGCAGCCAAATAACAATATATATTGTAAAAGACGTATCTGTAATTAAAAAGCATTTGACTTGACTGACTGAAACTTAAATTATAATCAAGTACGACTCTTCAGTTTGTGTTATAAGTGACTTATCTGCTGAGCAAATACAAAATGGCACATAATGTATGACGTATGACAGCAAGCCAGTCAGTTTAATTGTATAAGACTTATCTGACCAAATACGTAATTAAACATAATTTATGACATATAACAGCAAGCCAGTAGGTATAAATGTGGAAGACTTACAAATACACAAAGACTGTACAAATACATAATGTTTGACATATGACAGCAAGCCAGTCGGTATAAATATCTAAGACTTATCTGAGCAAATAGTAATTACACATACTGTATGATGTACCAGAGCCAGTCTATAATTACAAGTGTGTATTTTGTTGACAGGAATATACGACTCGCTTAGAACCGTCTTCATCTGGGTTTTTTTACTTTTGTTTACTGCCAAAAGCAATGTTACGAAGTTGATTTCAGTTTGTGCGGTGATATTAATAATAAGAAAATGTTTTCAAAAATAAGTCTGTGGGTCTGTAGGAAGGCAGAGGCTCAACGTTAGCTAACATTTTGTCAAAATATCAGGCCAGCAGTGCCCGAGCGGGGAACACACCTCAGCCGGAGGCACAGTCTGTTAGCGGACATTAAAGACTGACGTGTGTGATTCGGTGCAGTCAGCCGAACTGGTGGTGTAATCTAGCGCTCGATTATTGGGTGATAATACATATAAACATTTACTCCAAAGTATTCGGAGCGAGGGGTGTTAAAACTCCCCTGTATCCCGCACGATTGTAATGTGTTTGAGTGTTCACAACGCTTTATATATGTATTAAAAAAAATTAAATTAACAAAAAGAAAGAGCAACGAAAAATGAGCTGGAACTGATTTCAAGGTGGCGGAAGAAGGGTTTGATGGGATCTGCGCGCAGTAAATATTTCAAAATAACGATCTATAAATTTAATGGCTTTGTAGAAATTCGGCTACACAAACCCAACGCTCTTTGAAGTAAGTATTTAAGATCAATAATAAATATAGTTTAAAGATAAAAGAACATCTAATATTTAAGCATACTAATAAATATATTGCACAAAATGGTTAATAATACTTTAAAAAATAAACAAACAACGTTTCAAGTCAGTTTTACTGATACAATTTATTTGCAATCATGTGCATTTGTTTATATAGAATCGTTCAGTGTGCTAACCTTAAGATGAAAAACTACAATAATTGGTAAAGGGCACAAGTTTTCTCTCTTTAATGTAGATCTATTTTGTCTTCGTTCTGTGTATTCGTTTTGCTGCTGACAAGTACCTTTCTTCCAGACCCACAATCCCATTTGTTCTCGTTTAAAAGTACCTTGCTTTCTGTCTCGACATGCAAGCTCGCTGTCTTGACCATTTATCTGGAAGTCACACCATTGCCACCACGGCCGCAAATCCAGCAAGCTAGCAGAATGGGTCAGAGAGAGGAAGTGAGGTCAGAGCATGCCCGGAGCACGTGAGAATGCAGCACCCCCCCTCCTCAACCTTCCTCATTTGCGCAACGGTTGCACACTGCAGACCCCTAAACAAGGACCCTGAAGGAAGCCAGTGAAGCTGGTGTGGTTTGAAAAGGGGGACAACTTGAAGGAAGGGGGGAAGAGAACCAGGATGAGATGATGGAAGCCATATACCCTGACCTACCCATGGCCTGGTACCGTGGCGGGGTGCCCTCTTGGCAGGCGACTGACTGGCAGGCACGGCAAGGCCAAAAATAAATATTTAAAAAAAAATCTCTGGTGCCACTAAGTCCTGTCTTACAAAACTTTGTTGTGGATAGCATATGCCACAAGACATATAAAAGCGACCTTAAAAAAAATATAAATGCATATGTGTGTGCGCATGTGCGCCTGCGAGTTTGTGAATAATGGTGGTCCCCACAAGTCTGAAAATTCCTATTATACTGCCTAATTGTCTACAAAAGTTTGACTTTTCGGATACTTATTTAAAAAAAAGAAGAAGAAGAAGAAAACACTACTTCTTCGCAACAAGCAGAATGATTCGAACTTGTCTCACTATTTAAATATATGATAATGTAAAGAAATATTTTGGTATGGAGGATTTAAATAGAAATATGTGTCTCTTACATATAGCCTCTGCTATAGATATGAAATCTGCCTTAAGTGGACGTAGCAGGGGAGGGGTGACGGGGGTTGGGTAAATGCGCAGAATGCCAGTTTTAAATGCTGCTGTTGGCTTGCAGCCCCACCCCACTCTTTTCTGTTAAGGCCTGCCTTCCCACGCCATGTACATCTGATCCGACACCCACACCAAGGTTCAGGCATTCTTCGCTAAGAGTTGTCTGCGCGTGTCTGTCAGTATGTGACCAAAAGCGTTCATTCTCGCACATATGTATTTGGATTGCTGTGGTGTGCGTGTTTGTGTGTATGTGCGTGCGTGTTGTCTAGAATTATTGACACCTGTAAATTGAAATCTTAGGAAAGCCCCGTACCCCAACACTATAACAAACATCTTGTGCACCAGCCAGGCGAAGCGAGTCCTAAAATACAACTTTTTCAAAGGGCCTGCACAACAAAACAAAGATCTTTCCCGTTCTAAACTGTCGGCTGACACTCCTTTAATTTATGCCGGCATGAGCTAGCCACATGATAGGGACAGGCTTATTCAGTCGTTGGTCAAAGCCTAGCTGCAAGTATTAGGCAAACAAAGGACTGGTCTATTAAGACTTTTCGTGTCACACTGGGCACTCTCAAAAACACTGCCGGTATCACTGCAACTTGACTACACATGCATGCCCGCATCAACAACTTGCTCTCCAAAATGGGGGAGGGAAGAGGGGTGGTGGTGGAAACAAAGGGGTGGTGGTGTCTGAAGTCTAACAGACAAAACTCATTTTGGTGACAGCCTGCGCCGCTTGGTGCAAAAACCAGGTATGTACATGTTGCACTCCCCTAACTGATAGCTACTTTTAACGTGCGAGTTGCCTGCCTTGAGATTTCCTGCACGGAAATAAAACTGCAAACACAAAGACTCAAAAACAAAAGGAAAGAATTAATAAACTACTTGTAACGCATCAATGGAGGACTTTCATATATTTTAGAAGGAAAAAAAATTAAGTCGTTACTTGTATCTTCCAATTTCATTGACAAAATTGATAGTTACTGACTGTGATTAAATTAAGTCACTCTAAATTTCACACACACACACACACACACACACACACACACACACACACACACACACATACACATTATTAAAACTAAACTGTTTCTACAACATACTGCAGTGATTTGTATGGCTTCGTGTGAGCAGAATCGTGTACTTGCATGCCTAAATCTCGGTCGGACCTCGAACGCAGCTTGGAAGGTTAAACTAGGCTTGTACTTCATTAGCAATAATACGTGAATAGTTTGCGATGAGCGGTGAGCTGTGTAGATTTGATTGTTCTACACATGTAAGCCAATCAGGCGATTATTAATTAGTACAAATAGACGACCATCTTATTAAGTACCAAAAAATCAAATACTGTGAGAACACACACACACGCGCGCGCGCGCAAACATACAGACATTCTTCGTAACAAATGTATTTATAGGAACAACTTTTTGCATGTGGTATACTATTCACATATAGTTCCTGAAGCCTGTACTAGCAAAACTACTTTTACTGGAGGAGTACACACGAAGTATGATGCCGATTTCAACACAGCTATTTATTTACAGAAACAACTATTTGCATGTAGTATGTCTTTCATCCATAGCTCCTGAAGCCCTGTGCTAGCAAAACTACTTTTTCCAGGAGAGTACACTCGAAATATGTTGCCGATTTCAACACTCGTCAATCGTCTCCCAGCCGACCTGAAGTACAATACAATGTACCGTGATTAATGCTGGGCCGCGGTTGTCCTACCTGATCCTATTCTCCACTGACCTAGTGGCCAGACTTGAACTATTACAACACCTCTCCGGTGACCAATGAGAAGCGAGATCTCAAAGCTGCTTGCCGAGCCCTCACCTGACCCTAGCCCTTCTTTCCCCCACTCACCATTTTTTTTCCCCTTCTCCTTTCTGTCAGGACAAAACCAGCCTGCTCCAAGCAGCACCAAGGAATCAACGGAGCATATCTTTTCCAGACAGTTAAAAAAAAAAACAACAACTATACACGCTAAAGGTACAGTCTTAAGTGTCTGCGGTTTTAAGCGCTGCAACACATGCTTCGCCATGCTGCTCAAACGCCATTTGTAACAGCTGCTCCTTTGAGTCTGCTTCGAATTTGAGATCTGGCCATAAAGAATATACTCGACTGTTTGGTCATAGAGGTCCTCTGCCAGTTTTGTTTCAGAGTCGCATTATGCCATGCTGTTTTTCTTGCTCAGTTCCAGAAGTCCGTCAATGGTCAGGATTATTCAGTTGCATGCGAGGAAGGATTCGAGTAATTCTACAGTTTTGTCGTACATGCTAGATGCCGAGAGCAGCCGATTGTGTGCGCGCACTTGCGTCTTTGCGTGCATGCGCAAGTGTATGCATATGTGAGTGTGAGTGTGTATGACCATAAAAATAATTTTAAAAAGTAGTTACTGTTTAGCTTTAAAAGTTAAAACAAAATGGGGAAATAATCAACGCAACGTTAAATATCTGTGACCTGATTCAGTGTACATAAATTAAGCTGCACTAAACGGATCCGGTATCGCCGTTCTGGTCGTTCGAACTAAACTTGGAATAGGGAAAAATAAAACACTAACAAAACTTTTGTCTAAACTTAACCCGCCATCTAAATAATCGCATGTGTCCAACACACGAATTGATGTTTTAGTCATGCCGGAAGTGAGCACGTTTGTGCTTGCTCTCGCGCGCGACACCTCTGTGTGCGTGTTGTGTGTGTATGTGCGTCCGTGAGTAGAGAGAGTGCCCAATATGTTGTACAGTATACATTAGGCTATCGCACGAATGACGACGATATGCACACAATGTTGGGCCAGCTCGGTGCACGAAATATTTTGCGGCCAACCGTCACACAGTATGCAGGCGTATACGCAAATGTAGGACAGTCTCAAATTATCTCCTGCATACACGGACATACATGAAAGTACAACAAATCTCCCATTAGTACACGTTACGGCCGACACAGCTTAGTGTTGGGGTCACGAGAGAACATTCGACAACTCCCGAGCGTACAGTGGTAATGACCATCAACGTGAAAAGGTGTTCAACAGCTTGGTTCCCGTGTACTGTCAAAACAGAAAGACTCAACCGCGACCTCCAATACAAGCAACGCGAACAATCTTTAGGAACGCGATCGCCCTTTTTATTTCTTTTATTAAAATATATATATTTTTTAAACACTACGGCTAACGGCACTAAAGCATATCCATTAACTGCAGTGGAAATAAGATTAAAAAAACGAAACTCTTTTCAAATACTCGATTAATCCGACCCCCCACCCCATTCTTTATTTTCTGGTGTGATAATTGTTGTGTCTTGTTACAAACTTGTTTGTGTCCCAATATGCCAGTCCTCCTTTAGTTTCAAATCACCCTTCCACCACCACCCTCCCATCCACCCGGATGTCAGTCTGATCTCGAAGACGATGTGCTTTGAACTGTTTCCGGTTATACTGAAAATTAAAACAAAATGTTTCTTATGCACAAATTAACAAATTCAATTGCTTCCTGATTAAAAGATGGTTTTCTGTAAGCGCAAAATATACTTGTGCTGACCCAAACTTTTATACAAGTCTGCTTTAGTTCCTCCTCCCCCAAATATGTTCAGATAAAGCATTAGTCTCTGTGAATTCTCTCTCCACAAAAGCACGATTTCATATGTATTTCGATTAGAAAACAATGATAAAGTCCGTGACATATTTGTTGAAAGCACGCAAAGAAAGGTAAAACAAGTTTTTACCCACGACTCGCCAGTATGAACCTGACCTCGGGAGATTGAGAAATCGAATGAAGGGTATTTGCAATTTCTGTCCTAAAATATAAGCTGAATGGACGACAAAACATTCAACTAAAGATTAGCTGACAGTTATCTAGATCAGCAACTGCAATGTGTACAACTGGTGTAGCAAGATGTGTGAAAAGAAAAATGCCCCGTGTACATATTTTTCTTCAAAAACCAGTCAAATGAATACAGAGGGAACATGCAAGTGAGGGTCAGTGGAAGGGTGAGTGGAATTGGCTTGGCGTTTTAGAGCCCATCTACTCTACCAGTCTTAAACCAACCGCGACGCTAGTACGAACCCCTACTTTCAATCCTTCCCTCTTTCCACCACGCCACGAGACCAGCTGTCCCGCGGAGAGAATTTGACGCAACTATGAGTCACCTTACCAATGGGCTAGTAGCTACAGTCGCGTACAGCAAGCTGTGGCCAGCTGTCACCAACCCTGACAGAGCCTCGTCATATCTCCTGGCCACTTGATAAGCTGGAAGGGTGGGGCAGTGTAAGCGGTGACCTTAAAAGGTCACTCTGACGGGCAGAAACTTTTAGCCAACGCAATTCTGGCCTAATAGTGCGTAGGTGCGAGCTGTCCCAAACAGGAAGGTCGCAAGTTTTTATAGTTTTTAAATCATCCCCTCCACCCCCACTAACACGCTAGAAAACGAGTTATTTGTTACTGACTTGTTAGTGGAAGCTGTTATATGCCAGATCTGGGTCAATTTTTTTTTTTAAATCGTATCCCCCCCAACCTCCACCGAGCCATGCTTGGCGTTTCGGCCTCTTGCAAAGTCAGGATATGTCAAGACTGGGTTGGTAGGTGAACATATGATTTGGACGGTACCACCTCTGTAAGGTCATAAGTCTAAAATGCTGCCAACTCGACCTGTGGCTAATCGCTTTTAATCCCTTAGTAGGCCCCAATGGTTGGTGGCCACTTGACAGGCGGGAAGGGAGGGGTAATTGTGTCTGTGTCCTCATAAGGTCACTTTGGTGACCTCGGCACAGCTCGACCCGACACTCTGCCGGTGAACTGGGACAGTATGTATTCACTGAAAGTTGAAGCTAGCGAACAGTACAAATAAATACATTGATACATAAATAAAACAAGGATCGTATATAGTATGTTTAATGCTGACGGATAGTGCACGTACTTATCTAACAAATATAATTTAAAAACAAAATAATCCCGGAACCATTATCGGGAAAAGAGAGTGAGAAGAACAAAACAGAACAGATTCCTAACATTCGCAGAACATTCACATAATAGGATTCCTCAGCAGCAGACACTCTTACACAGAGTTAAATGAATATTTCAGCAAACACTTTTACACAGAGTTAAATGAATATTTCAGCAAACACTCTTACACAGAGTTAAATGAATATTTCAGCAAACACTCTTATACCGAGTTAAAAGCACAAACCCATACACGTAGGCTAAAGGCGAGTTACGGAAAAGTTGGTCTGTGTGGCCGACGGGCTAGTCAGACAGCTAAAGAAGGACTGAAGAGCCGAGCCGGGCGGGGCAAGGCAGTCGTTGGAACAACTCACATGCACATATAATAAAAGTTCGACGATCAATGAATGATTTGGAACAACAGTGTGGACATTATTAACTAACGGTAGAGAGTTTATGGCAGACCTGTGATTACAAACAACGATGAGTACAATGTTCGCAGATTGCACTTGCCAGACTAAAAATTAAATGAGACCACCAAGGGACACAATTATTAATAAGAAACATTTTTTCATGTCAGTATGTGTGTACGGGGAAGGAAGAAGGTGTGTTTATAAATAAATAGAAAAAATAAATAACGGTATTTATATCAGACATCATGGTTTACGTCAGAATATTTATCGGTATAACTTGCAAGAACAGTCTGTTTCTTGTTGTTATATATAAAAAAAAAAAATGTATAACAAATAAGCGAAAGTGTATCGTGCCTGGCAGTATACTAGGATCGAATCAGATTTCGCCAGATGGCAATCAAAAGTCATTGTATTCCTTGCAGCATCACTGATGATGGAACAAAGGGCATTAATTCCAGACCGCGACGCACGACGCCTACGCTTATTTTATTCAAACTTACAAGGATCAAGTTCAGAGGTTGTGGTGTCAATGTTCTCTGCACGACAATGCAGTCGACCAGTTGAGTACAAATGCAATGTACTGTACACAGGCAAGTTAACATATTTCATCGTTGGTACGGACGCTCTTATGGTCATAGGTCATTTCAAACTTGGATTCCCCTCCCCACTGTCCCCGTAAAGGTATTAAAGCTGCTTCAACACTCACTACTCCATAAACGCGTGTATATGTATTTGCCCATGTGTATATGTATTTGCCTGTGTATATAAATAGTCAGCTATTTCTGGACACACAAACACACAAATGCAGTATAGGTGTGGAATCAGTAAATGAGACTATACCTTCCTTCATTTACCGCTTTAAATGACGGACAATGCATGCATCAAGGGAGAAAAAATGCAATGTGACGCAGCGAGTTCCTTTGAAAAGAAATAGTGTGGAATATATATATATATTTATTTTGGCTTTGTTCTCTTTCGGATTTTATTCACTGACATATTTAGTGTACAGTATAAAAAGAAAAGTACACGTTTCCATGTTTCGGGGTTTGGGTACCAGTTATGACAGTTACGCTTTGTCCACTACAATTGTTCCTGCAAAGCATTGTCGCAAAACGTAAAACTCAGCTTCGTATGGGGGTGCTACGTAATTTGCGAGCGTGTTGCTTCGCAAAAGTGACATGTATTTATAACTCACTGTCTTCTACGGGTAACCAGTAGTACGTCTGCGTTTATAACTCACTGTCTTCTACGTGTGACCTGTAGTACGTCTGCGTTTATAACTCACTGTCTTCTACGTGTGACCTGTAATACGTCTGCGTTTATAACTCACTGTCTTCTACGTGTGACCTGTAGTACGTCTGCGTTTATAACTCACTGTCTTCTACGTGTGACCTGTAGTACGTCTGCGTTTATAACTCACTGTCTTCTACATGTGACTTAAGATAGCATTTTGCAACAGCTAAAGTTTGTGAATGCATTAACACGCATAATACAAACATCGTCAATATCATGTGACCCGGGGGGGGGGGGGGGGAGAAAAAGCAAATCTTAGGCTAGTGTTAATGCAACGACGCTTCCGTCAGCTTTTTACTAGTTGAGTTTACTGTTACAAATACGTTACATTAGGTAAGAGTAGGGGGGAGGAGGGGTGTGAGAAAATCGTAACAGTTATCTGAAAAAGTGATTTATAATTTAGATGCAGTCAACCTTTTCAAGCAATGCAATTTCAAAAAATTGAGAGCTTTTAACAAGAAAGGCAACTCTTAAATTTGTTATCCATGAACACCAAGCAAGCACTCAGGAATTGCTGTCACATTGTGTTCAGCAAACAACTCTTTTAGATTCATCATGAAAAGACTAAACAAAGAGTTAGATAATATGAAAAATAATATTAAAAAAATCATTAAAATACTCTGTTTTTTTCCTTTTTCTTTCTTTCTTTTTTTTTTTTAATTAAGTTCGGTGTGTCAGAGCAGATCCTAGTCTTGATTTCAAAAGAAAGATTTTTTAAAGTTACTTTAATCAAGTTCCAAAGTTATAATGAATATTTATCTAGAACATTAAGCATATTAAGACATATCAGTATTCATTTACTCAAATATCTAAATAAGTGTGTATTTAAATAAATATCAATCTTTTGAAGTTATAACGATATAAAAACTTTTCCTTACCGTACCAATGCTACTTTAATTATACTTTACAAAGTAACAGCTTTACATTTAGCACTTACTTAATGCAAATATTATCTGAACTCTTAATTCTGACAAGCTAATTAACGAACTGACTGGGTGCAATTAATAAAATAATTCTATAGGTACACATTAGCACAAGCAAAAATATATACATATGCGCGGACACATACAATTTAGGCTTATTCATGTGTGGGTGAAAAGCTTTTAGGAGAACCTTGACTGTAGGTAGCATATCATTTTATTTTAAACGGAATATTTGTATGCTCGATAATAAATAGACATATGTCCTTTCTTAACCTTCCTCCCTCTCTCTCCTTGCTCTCGTAAATGCCCACTTTAAGCAATATGAAATTTGAGTTATATAATAACTTGTCTTGATCTCACCAAACAATTACAAGATGCTAGCGAGATCACGCCCTTCCTTTTGTCCATTCTGCAAAACGGCCCCACTATACGTAAATTATGGTCTAGTTCACAATCCCACCTATCACTCAGACAGGGTACATACACTAACACATATACACACTGATGGTGTGTGTGTGTGTGAGTGAGAAAGAGAGAAGTGTGTATATACTGTGTGTGCGTGTGTATGAAAGCGAATTTACTTTAGCTTCACTTGCGAAGTTTCCCTCACACAACCCCTCCCCCTTACTGAACTTCACTGAAGTATAACACCAAAGTTAACCTACGACCAATTGCAACTTTGACACGAAGTGGTAGAACAGACACCGACTGAGCGATCTTGGTGCAAAATGGGTCACATTGCCCGCTCGCCGACGTAGGACACAGCACAGTTGATTACACCAGGCCTGCGAACGCGCCTGGACACAGACACAGATACCGGAACTGTGACTATTTAGTACTGACTGTGCCACCAACACGCTTCGCCGCCGACTGGTCTACAGCGTACACACGCACGCACTGAGTTTTAAAATAATAACTGTCTGGTCGAAAGCTCTCTTCAAAGGGGTTAACTATAAAAGAACCTAGCGTAACGACAGCAAATTAATTAAAACAGAGGCTCTGTTATCGTGTAAGAATTTTTCAAACTTATGTACTCAGACACTTTATTTTGTATTTAATTTATGGTTTAGTAACGACATAAAACTAAAATAAATTTAAAACATGTACGAGAGTCTAGTACTTCTAAGTCTTAGAAATTTTTAAATCACATGATCACATTTCCTATTGCAGGTGGTGTGTGAGTTCGATTGGGAGTGGGGTGGGGATGGTTGGACTGAGTGTGGACTGATTAAGACCACGAATGTGCTGGTTGTTAACCAGACGCGAGAACAATAATTCCCTTCCTTTAGACAGACCCTAGCTTCCTAGTGTTTATAGAATCCGTCCTTATGTCCTGTCAGTATACGACAACACTTCAGTGTGTGTGAGTGGACGCGGACCGGTCGGTGAATGCTGCGGATCGAGGCGTCAGCGTCAGAACGAACAATGTCAGCGAAAAAGTCGTTTTGGCTTATCCAGCATTCTGTATCGTGCTAATGGGTTAAGAGGTCAGTAGTTTGCCTAAGGTGATGACCATGCTGCAAAGCGGTCCAATATTTGACGCATATATCAGACAAAATGTGCGTTGTGAGTGTTCATCAATGGCCTATGTGGGTTAATAGTATTAGTCGGCTTATTAGCGCTAATTCTCGAATGAGTTCTAAGCGCTTGCAAAGCCAAACATTCATGAACTAGGAAGCATAGTTGGAGAAAAATCCCAATGACCAAGACCAGGGTCGAGTTCATGGCCTTCTGCACGCTATAATTGTGCCTTTACGTCACAATCACCACTATCCCTAACCTTCAAGTGAACTCTGAGTGAAACACAATGAGTGTTTCAAGTGTTATGTGATTACACATCCGTATTTACAAGCTTTTGTTACACTTACGAATGTACAATATTTTGTAACATATTAAGAGTCGTAATTCTGTGAAGACTAGATTGAGATCCTTACATTGTAGAGTGTGGATTACAACAGCATTACTATTATAGATGCCTTACCGTGTAGACTATAGCACTGATATTATAGATGCCTTACGTTGTAGACTCGAGCAGTGCTATTATAGATGCCTTACTGTGTAGACTATAGCACTGATATTATAGATGCCTTACGTTGTAGACTCGAGCAGTGCTATTATAGATGCCTTACTGTGTAGACTATAGCACTGATATTATAGATGCCTTACGTTGTAGACTCGAGCAGTGCTATTATAGATGCCTTACGCTGAAGACTATAGCATTACTATTAAAGATGCAACTAAACAGAATACATTATACGGGTATGAGACTATCCTTCAGACTGAATGTTAGACCATGTCAGCTATGCAGGATGCGTTATACAGATGTGAGATGATCGTTCAGACCGAGTGTCAGACCCTGTCAGCTAAGCAAGGATATGTTATAGAGGTGTGAGGCTATCGTTTAGACTAAGCGTCGCACCATGTCAGCTAGGCACTGCGCGCGTATGACGTCACGATCTAATGATCTCGTTAAAAAAAAACCCACGTAACTATGCTGAAAGTTGTTCTTGTTCTTCTGAAGGCAGACTGCTGGCAGACCTTTAAAAAACAAAAAACAAAACCAACCTAATAATATTAATAACGCATTTATGACGTCCACTGTTACCGGCAGCCTCCAAGCGCACTACCTCTCAAAATATTATGAACAAACGGGTATAAATCTGGAGTGGCGCGCTTTGATTGAATTCGTTTACAATGTCTCTTGAGAAAACTGTGCAACACGTTAGCAGTAGGCACAATATATAATTACACATGGTTTTGCACATTTTTATATCTGCTTTGTTTTACTATAATCAGTACAATGGCTACATTTGTTTATTACCACGGGTAGAAAATTTTTATTTCAGACCATGGGCATCTATCTACCTGTTCTGAAAATTCTAAATTAAAAAAAACTTAAGGCACAAAAGCGGGACATTATTAAAATTATACGAGATCCTTTAATTACAGACGTTTTGTGATATCGGTAAACTAGCACGTTCTTGACGTTTTACTTTTAACCTTTTTTTTTGTTTTGTTTTTGGTGACAAACTTACACATAAAAATAAAATAAATTCACAACAACATTAGCACGAATCTTGCAAAGTGTCGATATTCTGTCGCTTGCTCTTTCTTTATTTGTCCGATTATTGAGTTTAGCATGATCAGACACAAGGTAAAGTACAAGCTCTCGGTAATATATACAACGACCCATCATTCCCCCTCCCCAATGCTGACTTTATGCAAATTCCTTAGTGGCAGTAATTTTTCAAAATCTCAGATTTTAGGGTGTCAGGCCAAGGTCACAGGCCTAAGCTAGTGTCAGACCGAAGCTATGAATAATAGGGTAAGTGAAAGATTTACAGGAAAATAGATGAAAGAATCTTAGCAAAATATTTCTTTTAAAAGCTTTTAAACAACATGTATTCATTTTTAAAACAAGCGGCCTATCAAGGTAACCTTGAAACACTAGTCAATCCCAGTACATTCTATAAGAAAGGCTGCTTTCTTAGGCTGTATAAGTACTATCATTGTGGTAAACTAGTGCAGAGCTATTTCACGGTCAAAACTTTGGTGTCCGTGACTACAAATAAGAAATCCGGATGTGTATGCTAGTAAGGAAAAAACTTTTGTGTCATCTTCAAACTCGACTGTGACACAAATTAACACTCTCCTCCCCCACCCCCACAAACAAGGTAAATTACATATTCAGGTGTAAAGCAAGTATTTTCTAATCAGACTGACTAGACAGCATCCATACTGTCGCACAGTGAAATGAAAACAATCTGAAGAAAATTAATGAAGAAGAAAAACTACTGGAAAAAATGGATTCCTGCTTCCATGGTAAATCAAATAGCAGCAAAGTTCCCGTTTTCTGGAACTCATTCATTTTTTCTTTAACTAAAAAAAAAAAATCCAACCTAATAAATGGAAAAAAAAATTCAATCAGAAAGTAGAGGAAAGAACAAAAATACAACATAATTAAAAAAAAAATAATGGGAAAAAAGATAAATGCAACACTACTGAAAGATATACAGATACTGACATCTAATTTTATCCACACTATAAGGCACAGTTATTAACTAATATTTTATTTTTTTTACCAGAAAACAGATAGCTGTTACACTTCCGCCAAAATGAAGATTGCATATCCCTCCCTCCCTCCTCAAGAAGAAATAAATGAATATGGATACATTTCCGTGGCCGAAAGGTACATAAACATCAAATCTACATGTCTGAAAACGTAAGTGGATAAACGCTAGTGCTGAAAGGTACACAACACTGAGCGCTATATATAAATGGAGAGGACACCCAAGCGCTGCCGATGTGTCCCTAACGGAAGTTTCAGTGCGACCCTTTGAGAATACCAGCCTAACATAACAGTGCTGAAGACTACGTGTTGGAAAGCATTCATTATTTTTAAAATATGCCTTAGTTAATATTGTAAATTATATAATCATATTTAATTCAGGTTATTAGACAGTTATTATAATAATTATTGCTTTTAAAATTGGGTAAGGATAAAGTCTTTTATATTTTAAATGCTTAAAATAAAACATTTTTGAAAATATTAATTCGTATATATGTGTGTGTGTGTGTGTGTGTGTGTGTGTGTGTGTGTGTGTGTGAGATGGCGTTTCCTCTGTCACTATTGAAAGTTTTAGTGCAGTTATTTAGGGGAAAAACAGTCCTTGAAAACAACAGTGCTGTAGAGAATGAAATAATAAAATATTCGAACATATACATACAAATATGTTTATATAAATTATACAGAGTATATTTTTTTTCCCAAGGTAAAGAATATATGTGATAGAGAGTGGGAAAATTTACTAAATATAATTTCCCCTAATATTAGCTTAAAAAAAAAAATATCATGTTCTTCTAACTTTGTCAGTACAAACTTAAAACATAATTAATATCATAATTACTTTTGTATTTCTCTATAGCATATGTTACATATAGGAGAAAATCAGATTATAGAAAATCTAAAAAAAATTGTATAAAGTATTAGATTGGTATGTATAAGTGGTTTACAGATGTAACTGAAAATAAGTCTGTATTGATGCATTTGAATGGTTATTAGTAGATACTAGAGTCACCACATTACAAATGTATGCATATACTATATTTTGAGATAATATTTTGTTAACATGTAATAAAGCAGATAAAACAATTAAAAAAAACACAACCAACTATTCATCAAAAGCAACTTTTATATGGGTGAGGTACAATCTCATTTCACTTAAATTATGGACCTATTTTTAGGCGCATTTAGATTACCTTAATTATATGTTTCTTCTTTGATATAGTGTAAATGGGTAAAGATCACAATTCTTAATTATAATTTGAAATGAATGTTAATTAATTAAACAGATTTATTATCCTTTGACATTCAAATGTGATTTTTCACTATTATTTTTTAGTTTCCTTATCTGCCTAGCTTTACTGACATTATCAGTATGCAATGGTAAAACTTATATCACTTATATAGATCTGATAAGATAATTTTGTTTTTAGTCAGTATACAGTGGTATGATATCTTTTCAAAAAATGGCACTTTTGGTTTAAATATTTATAATGCCAGCTGTAAATTACAGAATCATATCGAATGAATTTTATTAGACATTTCTTATAACTATTTAGATTTTAATATTTAGAAGTAAATATTTTAAGTGATCAAATTAAACATTCTTGAAATTATTTTGAAACTTAAACTTGCAGTGTACACTCATTTAATATTTTAAGTTACCAGTATTCTGTTATCACATTTAAGAAAAAAATATTTGTGAATAAAAATATTTATAAATTTAGGTCACATTTAAAAAATATAATTTGTATGTATTTACGAGGGTATCCTGTATTTTTCAAAATCAAAGCACATACTGTATAATCTTTATTATACAGACATCAGTTATGATGAGTATGGAATGGTAATATACAAAACTAGCAAAATATCAATACACGGACACTAGAAGTGGATAAATTGCTGGTGTAAATGAAACTGGTTTATTCTGAACAAGGATGAATTTTGGCAACATTAATATAGAGTTAGTTCTCACATTAACTCCATAGCCTTCAATGCACAGTTTAATAATTACAATGTAAAGAAATGGGTTAGAACGATTCGCTTTTAAAATTCAGACAATTGCAATTACAAGGTACATATAATTTAAACAATTTTTTCCAAATCCTTCATAAATATAGATTTCTTAAGTAGACCGAGTAACATTTTCTACAACACAAAGCTGCCGCTTTATGCGTGCACGTTACATTTCATCGATAATTAATTATCTGAAGTGATAGGCTTGGGGATCCTTTCCCTTCTTGATAGTTTGCATTGTTTTGTAAATTTAATTCTATTTATTGAATTAAAGATTCATAAAATTGGGTATAAATATATCGAAAACGGTCGATGCCAAACGCGCAGTTACCACAGCGCTACATTGCTTGGGTCTATTCAATATGGCGGACTTTTGGCGACAGTGAATTTGCCCTTGTGTTCTCTCTCTCTAGCTCAGTGGTACACAAACAGCACGACTTATTCCGAATTTTATTGTCACATTAGTGAAAATTAGGACAATCTATTTTTTCGTACTGCCAATACATCTTTTCACCATAGATAGAAAGTTTGTTCTGACAAAATCTAAACTATTTTCAGCAAGCAGCTCATTGGTGGGTGGGGTGGGACGGTCATTTGCAACCAGCACAGATGGCCTTTAAAATTAAAACAAAAACCTAAGAGCCCAATGATCCACAAGGTTGCTGGAGTTGGGGTGGAGTGATGTCACTCACACACACACACACACACACACACACACACCCCTGAATGAAATAAAAGCCATTGACAACTGTTAGATCTAACGTCCCAAATGAAAGAAGAAACTGCCAAAAGCAACAACAAAACTGTAGGGAAAAAAAAAGTTATGCTACAAAAGCAGATAGAGAATTACTTCCCATTAGCGACCTCTTTGGCTGCAAGAAAGTGCGTTCGTATATTCCTGTTTGTATACCTCTACAGTTTGCTTCTGACGCCACTGAAATGACCGAACAGCTACTTGGAGTGGTGTAAAAGACACGAGAGACCCTAGTGGTAGAGTGGGGAAATCATTAAAGGCGGCATGGCCTTAACATAAGGGTGTTTGTTGTGACATTAGTTAAGTCAAGAACTGCTGGAAAGTGCATAAGTGTAATACACCTGTCTGCCGATGCCACTGAAATGACCAATAAGCCACATGAGGTTGGGTGCACTGAGAACCGCTTTGCAAGACATGAGACTTCATGGTGATAGGGTGGGGAATTTGGGGGACATCATTAACGGCCGCCGGGAGAGAGACAGCGCAAACAAGTAAACAACATTACTAAACTAAAGCAGGATTCATTAAGACTAAGAGTAAACAATAACAGCAATAAAAACTGACGAAATTTTCCAAAAGGTACACGAGTCCGAAAAAAATTAAAATGTTTACAACTAAATGTACCGGTGCTCAATCAATCAGGCAGTAAAATGGAGTATGATGATGACTCTTATCCTTTCAAAATGTGTGTATTTGTGCGCACGCGCGTTTGTATGTGTGTACATATATGTAAGATAGAAATACATCCCTTTGCCCCACCTCTAACGTCACTATAACAAATGTGGAACAGTAAGCCAGTCTACAAGAAACTGGACTGAAAAGTCATTATAATTTTAAGAGCAAGCAGGAATGCAACTTACAAAACTTACTTTTTTCTTCAAGTAAAGAACAAAAATATTAAATTCAATTAAATGACATTTTCATGGTCAGTAATGAAAATAAGAAAAAAAAAAAGGCTGAAATACGTTAAGTTTATTATAAAAAGTAAATAATGAAAACATATTAAATTAAATATTACTTTCTTCATAATCTGTATTCAATTGGGGGAAATTGTATGTGTGGAAGTGTTGTTATTGTTGTATGTGTGTATGGGGGTCGGTGGGGGGGTGGAGAATAACAAACAAAAAAAATCCAATAAAGTACATTTTAAAAGTGAGGAAAAGTCAATAATTTTAAAAAACCCAACCAATACAAACTGAAATATTGAAACCCATATGCCAAATTAGACCTAAGCAGCAATAGTACTCAATAAATAGTATATTCTTTCCATACATCTTATTTTAATAATTTCAAAATAAATGTAAAGTCAATCCGCAGTTATAGTCTAAAGTTGTAATTTTCGGCCAAATTTATCCAACAGAACTATTCAAGCCACATGGAAATAAAACTAAAATTCGAAATAAATGAAGTTATTTCTTTTTTTAAAATAGAAAGATAAAGTCATTGTGAGCACATTATCCATACATATTCTTTGCGTTACAACTGCAATATATGACCACGCCCTCCCTTGTAATGTCCAAGTCAAAAACATCTTTACAGAACTTGTTAAGTGAAAACATTTGAAATAATATTTATAGGTAAACAATTCAAATTAGAAATTAAGCTTTATAAATACAGATTAAAAGGCGAAAATGAGTGTGTCATTCATTTTTTCCTTCAATCGAATTCAGTGCGGCTGTCAAAAGAGTGGCTTGAGAAACAATAATTATATGTTACTCCACAGAAAATAAAACCTCAAGGTCCTATCAAACAATGTCAAATTAGTTCAAACATTTTCTTTTATCAACACACCATTATAACTTCTACCGCCATGGACAGAAATGCTTATAGCCAATAACAACAGCAGAACGAAATATGCACTGATTTTGGTTTCCCACGGGCTCAAGTTGGAGTCTTTCAGCCAACAGTGTTTTTAGCCAGACCACTTCTGGAGTGTAAAAGTTCACTTTATAGATTTCAGAAGACTTGCGAGAGTAGATTGTACCTGCATTAATGACGATGACGTGTCCCCTGAGTATAAGGCTCTCTCCGTTGTGGTCACCCCTTCCCCTCCTAAGATCTCCCTTTCGTAACTTCAATGTAGTAAGCTGCATCCTTTATCTGCTCCACCCATCTCCTCCATAAGACGAGCTTAACAGGATATCATCAATAGAAATAATTTTCAATTCCCGATCGATTGTGTGTGTGTGTGTGTGTGTGTGTGTGTGTGTATACAAAAGCAAAAGTATATTTGTTTCTCAAATATAAATGTGCTTTAAAAGAAAATAAAAAGCGCATAAATGTCTTAAGTCAAGAGAGGGAATTAATTTAAATCATGCATGCTTGCAGTACTGAATAAGACCACTAGAGGTCCATACCAAAATACTTCACCCAACCGTGCAATGTGACATTCCAGTAATTAAATATGTCCTGCAGAACAATGTCATATAAAAAAGATAGAAAGAATGTAATGAGAAATTTTAAAAAAATGAATGAAAAGATTTTGACCACATGTGACTAACTCCTTAGGAACTGGAAGGGCGCGCCCAATATTGTCTAGCATAATAATAATTCTTTCAACCATCATTTCCCGTGAGAGTAAAATGTATTACTCCGCAAAACACTCGTCGTATCAGTCCCAGATATTTTTATTTAGGAAGCAAAACGGCTTTCACTCTTGTCAACTGTTCGATCTCATTAGAATTAACTTGAGCACATACGCGGGAGAAAAAGCCCCACAAATTGATTGCAGTGCTAAACTCTGTAAAGTTAATGAAGGGCTGGAAGACATTTTCTTTTAAAACTTAAATTTATTTTGCTTTATTTAATTTTAATTTGAAAGGGTGAACTTTTGAAGGCAATAACTCTAATTTTAATTTGAAAGGTTGCATTTTTGAAGGCAATAACTCCAATTTTCCGTATCGTACAGCTTCCGCATCGCATTATTTTTCACGTTGGCTAACTTGTTAAGGAAAAGAAGCGACTTGTTTTTGCCCAATATGTCTCTCCAAGAATATTTACCACTGTCAGAAATAATGAACTGATCCTGCCATCAGACACTTTGCAGCTGTGTGGTCAGTATGTCTTTATCTAACACGAAGATATGCATCGAAGAGTGGGTATAGAGGTATGATTGGAGAGAAAGAGAGAGAAGAAGAAGAAGCACCTGCACAGCGCGTTGTGTGTATCTGATGACGTTAGGGTTTTCGTAACGTGTACTTGAGAGCGTGTGTGCGTGAAACAGAGAAATCGACCTGATTGCCAGATGCAATAGCCATAGGTTGTTTACGCGTAACCAAGGCAGGACCAGTGCCACTGACGTGGCCGTCGAGTCTCTAACCACGAAATAGCCCAGATCTAAATCGATACTCGAAAAGGGGAAGAGTGAAGGGCCGAACAAGACCTGCTGCCGGTACAGGCAAAAGGGTGGAGTCTACAGATGGTAGACCAGTATGATAAAGTGATGTGGGCGGGTTACCTTGTTCGTAAATGACCAAAATAACGAGAGAGAGAGAGAGAGAGAGAGAGAGAGAGAGAGAGAGAGAGAGAGAGAGAGAGAGAGAGAGAGAATATACATGATAGGGTAGAGATAATTCGCATTTTAAAAAAAATATTTGCATTTGTGAAATGTGGATAGGCTATTATATGCCAAGTTACATATAGTTCAGTGTCAAGACTGTCGAGATATAGAATAGGCGATCCTGACTTGTCTGGGTGGGGTGGGGGTAATGCTATTAAATAAACATCGTGTGAAAGAGACTACTCAAATGATGACCAAAAGGGGAGATGGTGTCCTAGAAGGACTGGGTAGGGTTGGTCTTTCTTGCCCGTGGTGACGCGCAGTGGGTCATTGAAGGGAGAGCGGGGAAAGCTGTTCCAGCAATCACGGCGAAGATTACTGTGTCCACACAGTGATTTGATGGGGTGGAGTGTCCCAGACAGGCTGTGATAGGGTGGTCTGAACTAAACTTGTACTGACTGAAAGGGAAAGGGAAAAGAGGGTGGGGAGGGGAGGGAGCTATACTGGATGGGCAGTCCTAGCAGAAGGTGAGAGTGTGCACACGAACGGGTGTCGTAAACAATGCCATGCAGTCTGACAGAATGGGAGGTCGTCTGTCTAATATTAAAGTGACCAGAGAAATTGACCTTCATAATAGCAACATGGTACGCGTTCTGAAACATTAACGTCCATTTAAATGGACTGCGTGCTACTCTGTTGATGTGGGTATCTTAATGTGACCATGTGACATGATAGTATGATCCGACCTAATAATAACGGATGAAATGGCGCGAGTGTGGCCTGACCTAAAAAGATATGAATGGAGTGATGTGAAAGTGTGGTCTGACCTAAAAACAATAATGTGATTGTGTGCTCTGACCTAAATACAAACGAATGCAGTGATGTGATAGGAGAATCATACTTATTATTAATAATGATGGATGCTATTTCTCTTCAGATATATAACGGTAACAATAAATCGAGAAAATTCCCAATGATCAATGCTAGGCTCGAATCTATGACCTAATGCAGGCGAGGCTGTGCTTTTACCTCACAGCTACCCCAACTCCTAGCGAATGGGATAAAGAAATGTGATGGTGTGTCCTAGATGTAATGGAATAAAGCTTTGTGTTGGCGTGTCTTAGATGTGATGGAATAAAGAGATGTGATAGTATGGCCTAGATGTGTAATGGAATAAAGAGAAGGTGTGACCTAGATGTAATGATATCTAGAAGGTGAATTCGGTTACGAGTGGCTAGCTAGTCCTTGGTAGGGTGGGCCAACTGTCCCAAAGAATAATATACTGCTACTGAGCAGAAATGGTCTGTGAAATAGGTGTGATACTATGAGCGTTCTTGATGTAAAAAAGGGTCACCCCACGATATGACAGACGCCTGACCGCAAGATCAAAGGACAGGAAAGATAGGAGAGAGGTATTTCCATTAGATCACTGTGAGGGAAAGGCTGTGTGTGTGTGTGTGTGTGTGTGTGTGTGTGTGTGTGTGTGTGTGTGTGGTGTGTTGGGGGTGAGGGTATCCTATGGGTGAAGGGCTGGTGACAAAACTGTCCCGAGCTGACACTCACACTAAAGAAAATACTAAAGAAATAATTATCATAAAATGTGAATAACGAGCGAGAGAGAGAGAGAGCGCGAGCCTGTGACTGACATCAGGATGGGCGACAGGCAAAGCACGGAAGGGTGGAGCGAAATTCGACGCAGGGTAGCTGCCAAGTATCCAAACCATAAAACAAGTCTGTGGTTCTCGGCAGCATCCCCATGCTGACTCAGCCACCAATCAACGCCGCTGGCCAGTGCGATGCCCGCAAGACAGCGAAGGATTAAAGTAATCTAGCTGCAGTCACTGCCGACCTCTGAAACACCAGAGCCGTAGCAATATAAGTGATGGGCATCGATAACAGCGCTGGCTGATTTCGGGTTTAAACCTCATCAGACTGAAAATCCTGGGTAGATATCAGAAGGGTGTGCTAAAATTAATTTCTTGGATCACTTGCAGTACTAATCCACGCTGATCTGAAATGTAACACAGTATCCGGCCAGAAAAAAAATAACAACAAAGAACTGAGTGTACATGCCATCTTATTTAGGAACTAACTAACTGCAGGCACATCCACGACAACAAAACTCTTCAACAGCTCCTTACAACAATATTATCCTTTTGTCTTTCAGATACAATAAAGCATAACAGCATATAATATACAACCAACAACAACAATGACTAAAGGAAAAAAAATGAGGAAAGAATTTTGGAAGGAAATAAGCAGTTAATTCTTAAATACATGTACAATGTGCACATGACTGTAGGTGCACATGACTGTAGCATAGATAGTTCTAACACATGCTATGCTAATAATGATTATTATAGACAGTTCAGCTAATGATAAGTGCTGTGTTAATTAATAATGACTATTAAACTTAAAGGCAGTTCAGCAAACAATTGTTACTATATTAATAATGATTATTTATAATATTAAAGACACTTCAGCAAATGATAGATACCATATTCATAATGAATAGTGAAGACACATCAGCAAACCATTGGTGCTATATTAATAATTATTACTGAAGACACTTCAGCAAATGACATGTATCATATTAATAATGATTATTAAAGACATCAGCAAACAATAAGTGCTATATTAATAATGATTATTAAAGACAGGTAGGAGATTACCATTATTATATTTTGCAAACAATTCAATATCTGAAAAGTGCTGTGATATTCATTATTGCAAAAAGTTTATCAATTTGACAATCATTTAACATAACAATGACTAGGATTGACAGACAAGTGACAAAAGTCATACAATTTCTTAACAATATATACATGTATACACAGTCAGTGAAGACTGATCATCAAACAATATTTAATAATTTATCACATAACTTGAGCTAAATGGCAGAAATGACAACAACTAATTAATAAAAAATGTGTGTATTCTTGATGGACAGCTATATCTGTTTTGCAGTCCATTAAAACGGAGGTAAACACCTTCAGAAAATTTGTACTTTTAGTCAATACTAATTACTATTATTTTTTCATATACATATCTCCACTGGGCATATTAAATGTGAGCAACTTTTATTAAATGTACATTATACAAACAAAAAAGAAATATCTTTGCTGAATTTAAGAATAAATTATTATTTTTTCAAGTTTCCAATTTATTAAAAATAATGCTTAACCACCACATCTAGAAAATGTATATTTGTTAATATCTGTTTGGTAGCTATTTCCAAAATATGGCTTAAAACATCAAAGACATCACATCAATCTTGTTCCAATTTTTGTCCCAGATTATTTACTTTGAAAAAAAAAGTGAATATAAAACTCCAGTTATTAAAATGTTGAACACATTGTAAGAAACTATATATTTCACATTTAAAATCTTTTAACTAGTGAATTTTTATCCTTTGTTCCCATAGTGTTAGCAAAACAATGAATTCTACTGGCATTTCTACTCATTCAATCTTTACCACCCAATGGTCTATTTAATTATTAATGCTATACAAAGGAAATAAATTATAAATAGGTAAATAAAATATAAGATACAGAGTCAAATATTTACTTTAATAAACCCAAAGCAATAAAGAATAAAGAAATATTTTATCAAATATTACTTTTAACTATACTACTTCCAAAAGAAAAGAAGAATTGCTTTTGTAACTGTGGCACCCGAAAAAGGACCTAACAGAAAGTCAGCAACTTAATAGGAGTTAAATGCAGAAGAGTTATATTTAGAAATAAATTACTGCTATTTGTCAAAAGACATGTTTGAAAGTGCTTCATATCTGTGCTTGCATGTAAATGATCTATAAATAATAAGTATTTTAATTAATTTATTAAACAGACCCAAGTGATGCCCATACATGTCAGTGACAGCAATGAATTAATTCCTAAACTAATATTACAATGTATAATTATTAGAGCAATTAAAACTTTACATTAATTGATTTGTGTATAATAGTCTGAAAGATATCATTTTAAATTAGATTATGACTGGTCATTATGGAAATAACTCAACTATTAAATATTTAACATTGTATATTACAACACACCAATTAGAACAATGGGGTTGGGGTGGTGGTGGTGGGTATTTTTATTTAGGAAACATAGAGTATTGCACATGTTGTTATAACTTCCATTCATATCTCTCCTAAATCTGATCTAGGTCAAAATGTCCAACATCCAGTCTACTTTCAAGGAGGCCTGTATGTATGTCTTTAGTGGTGTTTGTGCTATTCATGACTCACTGTCCCATTATCTTATTGCCATGTTATGTATTTATAAGTGATGACATAGTTAAGGATATTCCCATGGTGATGACAAGATCTTAACATATCTCTCTAAATCAGATCTAGATCAAAATATGTCCAACACTGAACCTACTTTCACGGAGACCTCATATTATGTCTTTAGTAGTTTGTCACTACTGTGTGATTCACTCTACATTATCTTACTGGGCTTTGGTGGATATTCAAATGAGTGGTGGATATTCTGCATGATGACATGATTCTAAGTTTGTGATGGCAAGACCCTAGGTTATAGCAAATATTTATGTACTGATCAGATCTAAGTCATACATTAAAGCAGATATTTAGAATATGATGACAAGACCCTAAGCTACATCTACAGAATTTTAGTATAGGATGACAAGATCCTAAATTATATTAACATTTTACAGCAGTTATTTAATATCCGAAGGTAAGCCTGTGATGGGAAGAACATGTTACATAACAGTTACTCAGATATTTGCAGATAATTAATATGTGATGACAATATCTATTTACCTGTGATGATAAGCACTATATTATAGCAGCCATGGTGTATGTAATATGTGACACACCCTATCTTATATATAATTAATATGTAATGACAAGACTCTGTGTTACAACAAATATTTAATATGTGTAACACCCACATTGCCTAAGTCATGTACATGGACCTCACAGCAGGTTATTCATTATTTTTTTAATTTGAAAAAGTCTACCAAATTCTAGAGGTACAATAAATAATCCACAAATCCGGGTCTTAATAACACAGATATATAATAATATCTACTGTGTACTAAACTTTGAAAATTAACATCATTGTAAGTTTTAATATCTTGTGTCTTATAACTAAATCATATTTCTGAATCTAAAAGTGAAACTTAATATGAAATATAATAAGTATTGTGAGTTGCTACTTTGTTAACTACTCACATTTCTACTCAAACCAAGACTGTAATATAGGTCAGTAGTACAGAGTACACGAGGCTAGCCGCACGCCTATAACCTGACTCTGTTTAGCACGATAACAATCGAGTTTACTCTGGTAACCATGTGTGTGCGGTAGCTGTCAGAGAAAGCTACACTATCTCTGGACACATCGCAGCAGGACTTACATACCTGATCACGCGAAAAGAAGACGATGAAGAAGATTGTTTTGGTTAGAATACTTTTTTTTTTAACGCCCCCTCTTTTTTTTACGGACAGACACAAAAGACTGGTAAAATGCACAGATCAAACTATTTCACAGAACTCCTGCGAGCTAAATGATGCATCCCAATGCATATGTATACGCGTCAGTCCATGTCAGACTGACATTTTAACTCCCCTACCCCCATTTACAGCCTCAGCCCACAACCTGTGCAAGTTCATTGCGAGGCTCTGAATTCAGCCAACGGGAAGTTTTTAAAGCCTATTTTGTGGTTTTAACATCGTTCAGTAATTCTTCATTAGTTTATTGAACGTGCCTTTATTAAATGAATCGGCGATGCATTACATTGGGGAACCACACACACACACACACACACACACACACATACGCACCTTATTTCTAAAACATTTAGACAGAATGGAGGAGTGTAGTGATGACTGGGGAATTAGAAGTCAATCTAAAATTTATCTAACATAAACTATTAGTTATATCAGTAACATCGTTTTCAAATACATCGTATCAAAATGATACGCAGAAAATAACCATACGAGTGATTAACTATTCACACTTGGTAATATTTTCTAGCTGTTCGTCTACTTAATTTACTTTTTTTTTAAAACAAAAACAAAAAAATTAAAAAATCCCTTTCTGGAGAAGACAGTAAGATAAAAATAATAAATATGTTGCCAATGAACAAGGAAACTATACTGATGTTAAGATCCCCTTTTAGAAACGAATGGACAAATCCAAATGAATAAACCCAGTCTAGCACGGTATGTTCAATTTAGCAACTTTTGTTTGCAACATGTTAAGTGAAACTGCCTCATATAAGCAGCCAGATATGGAAACATTTAAGATCAATGCAGCGACACTGTAGACGTGTCTGGCCCAAGAAATTGTTACAGATTACAATCTAACTACTGTTTTAGATCACTCATTCGCCTACATGCATGGTTTTTTTTTGTGGTTTTTGTTTACAAAAAGCAATTAGACACTCGCTCTATTCTATACTGCTTCTCAGTACATAAATTCTGATTGGTTTAATTAACGGTGTTCGTGAAAAATATAACAAACAAGATTCACAAAGTCGCTTGAGACTACCACAAAGTCGCTCTCCTGCTTAATATAAAATCCACGTAGGCTAGTGTATGTACAGCTGCCGAAGAGATAATATATAAAACGCCCAGATATACTGCTGTTTGATTAGAATTCCTGCACCTAATGAGAAGAAAAATAGAAGGTTGGGAAAATGTATACTAATTATATAAATAATCGCAAATATAAACGTTAAAGCCTCAACACTGCAGCAATAGCCACACAAAGGAAGGCAATCTTGTAACAATTCGGTTCTTTCGCTTGTTTATGCTAGAGGATTGCAGACGATTTAAAATATAACATGGTTACACTTCACAACAAAACAAAATAAAACCATAAAACAAAACAAAAAAGGAGGGGATCACTGCATTTTAATGTATGAAAACAGCTTTAATTTAAAAAAAAACAAAACACCCCAACCTGAAGGGAGAGAAGCAGACGACACAAGCGGGCTTTTTGCCAATGGAAACAGCATATGATATAGCATTGCAGTGAAGTCGAAGGAATCTACGCTCCTTATTCGGAGCTAGTATGAAAGTGGTCAGACTACAAATCCGAAGATTATTAGTTAATTTAAAAGCTTCTAAACCTGAAGGAAATAATTTTTATATTTTAAAAGAATACTATTAGCACAGTTCTACGCTACTCGTCAAAATATTTACCAAAGACATGCCAATCAAAATCTGAGTTTCACTTTCAATTATTTCAAGAAATGCGAAAGTCCGATCAACGTGGCTAGATCTATTATACTACTTATAGTCGACAAAAGAACTTGCGTAATGATATAGCGTGTCACAATCCAATCAGCGTGGCCAGAGGGGTGCAAGCAGAAGCAGACGAACTTTTTCATCGCGAATGTGAGGTATAAGGAGAACAAAATTCATAAGCAAATGATTACTTACGTGAGTCCAGTGCCTTCCTCTGTTGAGGCCTGCCTTGCTTTCGGCGTGAGGACATTGTGCCGGCCTCTTCATCCACTCCTGATCTGGTCAGGATTACATCTGGACAAAGAATAACAACAAAGATGGCGGCGATATTGTACTCTGAGACAGTGTGCACAATCTGATATATTCCTCCGTTCCTGTCGCCTCAATCCGTCTATCTTAACGTGTATACACGGGGTCATTTAAGGTCACCTCATTCTAACGTCCTGTCAAGTTCACCACGAGTTGTATCGACGCCGCTAGTTTAATCCTATCAGCGATCAACGGTTCCTTCGATGCTATCTTACGCATGCAGCGTCAGGTCCGAGTGTGTTGTTAATAAGCAACACCGATGGGGCTGCAACGACTCGAAGTCATCAGATACCAAGTCTACAGACACCTGCACGTTAGTAAACATCTGGGTGGAAGTACATGTACTCAAACATCGTTTCTGTGCAGACCGACTTTCCTCGGACACAACCGTAGGTACAAACTGACACTTAGCGTTTCGTGTGACAGGTCGAGTCAGTAAATGGTCGGGCTATGAACCAGCCGCTACGAGGGTTTGGTTTGTTAGTCCACAAAGTCAGATTGTTTCCGTAAATTAGAGAGGATCTGTTGCCACCGTGATATAATCCTATTTAATACAAACACATCAGGTTTGGTAAAGCGTCAGCCCGCCTCAAAGGCTGCGGTCAACTGATGCGTGGTGGCCCGTAGTGTGTGCTGCAGTCAAGTGACCCCGCGGACCGGCCCAGTCTATTTCTAGGAGGGGTGAAAGGTTGTGTAACGTTATGGACATTAGCTCACAATTGCATGTGTAACAGTTGGCTTCCACTGCTCACGCACACACGCATATCACACGCAACATCTGCTGTTGTATGGTCATTGGCAGGGCAGGGGGCGTGTTTTGCCTACCATTATCTTTCCTTTTTACTCATCAAAACTGAATTTTCGCACTTGAGTGGCGCGCTCAGCGTTATTAAAACAGTCGATCGTGTCTTCCAGAGCAACCCCCTTCCTCCCCACCGAGTGCACGCATTGGCGTGTTACTATTTTAGGCCGGTAGCCGGGCCAGGCGGGGCCAGCCATTGGCGAGTGAAGGAGAGGCAGGCTGGCAGGCAGGCACACACACACGCACATATATTCACACACACACACACTCAAAAGCTGCGCTGTTCGTGTCGTGTCCTTATCCGTCCATTTCCCCCCTCCCCTCACGACTTGAGATCTCTATCCATGTACTGTCCAGAATATATATTACCGACTTATAGTGACCGCTAGGTTACCGTAGCCTCAAATGACCGTTGTCCCTACTTTCAACTCATCGGCAAACCTCCCTAAGCGTTATCAGTCAGTAGGCGGGATTAAGTGGGGCACTGGTCCAGGTCAGTTAAGGTGAGTTCTAAACATGCTAGTAGGCGAATACTAGCTGTGTCTGTATGTGGTACATGTACAAGGGTAAACCAGAGTCGGGTGGAGTGCAGAGAACAGTACGGGAAAGCAAAGCTTATTACGAGTGTTAGGGGGTGGGGGAAGTGGTGTGTGGAGGGGAACGATGGGTGAAGGGGAAGACTGTAAACTGAAAGAAAGCTCTGGCCAAGGTGAAGGTGTGGGGAGGAGAACAGAAGAGGGAAGGAAGGGAGCCCAGGAAGGTGAGGGCTACACTTGGCAGTTGCTAGCCAGACTTTTATCACGCCAGTGGCTGCCGACAGCCTGGAACGTCGAGACCAATTCCTGCCAAAAGAGCGGGAGGAAAACTGGAGGACCCCTCGGTGCCACCGCGTACTGGTTCAAGTTCTCAGGCCCCTATCCGTCTTGGCAAGCACTATGCTTTGACCCGGCTCATTCCTCCCTTGGCCTGCTGCTATCCGCCTAAAAACATTTCCTGCTTTTAAAAAGAAAATAGCCCTTTTCCTATACATACATGGATACTCACGCGCGCAGCGCGCGCGCGCACGCACGCACGCACACACACACACACACACACACCTGACCCCAAACCCCTGCTTACTATGACCAGCTTATACACCACTCGCAACTAACTTTACTCCCACCACTTTAGTCTGAGACCTCCGCTACGGCTTTCGCTTCTGTACGCGTAATATTACTTCTGTTATTTAATGATGTACTAGAAGAATAGTTTAAAATGTTACCGTGTATCTACCATGGTGTTATTGTTATAAAATCCTGGTATGACTTGGAACTGTTCTAGACATGTACAACAGTAAGCCGTGCAACACACAATACTGGATTTTAGTCACACAAAAAAAGTACATTTCTTATTGTTGCTGTTTTTAACACGAGAACAGGAAACGGAGGAGGGGGGGGGGAGAGAGAGATCATAAATGCGTCAATAGATAAAAAGTGTTTGAACGGAATTAAAGTACTAGTTCAAAAGAGCGTTATTTGAAAAGGTGAGGCAAAAACACACAATGCAATAGACTGCTGGTGACCGAAAGGGGACATAAAGTTGTAAAGAGATAACTACAGGAACATAATAATATAGAAAAAATTTATTAAATGATAGGGTATTTATATATTATGAATACTTACATACAGAGCTGAAGAGTTAGGTTATTTTGCTAAGAACATGCAATGTTAACTTTTTAAAAGTTAAAGAAAAGGTTTAAACTAAACAGTCGAAGTTATACTTAAACTTTAGAAGAGACGGTTAACCTTTCAAAGCCGAAACCACAAGTGCCAGCCAAGTCGTTTATAAAGGTAAACCCAGAAAGAAAGGATCATTGAAGAGATTAAAATAAACTCTATATAAATAACGGGGAAAAAAGTTCAATGCATAAAAATCATGAGTTCAGCTAACTTAAAACACACACACACACACACACACACACACACACACACACACACACATCACCATCAACACCACCACCACACTTGGTTAACTTTGTTCCAAAATATGAAGAACGAGGGTTAGATATTTTAATTGCCGAATAAGGAAATAGTCATAGACAAAGAAAACTGGTACGCTTGGGTAGGCAGACAAGCAGTTGAAAAGGGTCTCCCTCTCTCTCTCTATATGATAATAGATATACTGCCGACAGGAAAAGACAATCGTGTATGCGAACTAAATCCAGAATGCAAAAAAGGGTAAAATCTTAGAAAGGTTTTAAAAAAAAATTAAAAAGAGATGTACATGAGAAGTAAGAAGCCAGTTTTGAGCGAGAGAAAAAACATGGTGGTGGTGGTGGTGGTGGTGGGAAACTAGAAGTATGTATGTGCGTGCGTGTGTGTGTGTGTGATAATTATGAAAGATACGTTTAGTTGTAGGTGAGATGTACGAATACAGATACTAATGTTTTGTTGCTTGAAGGAGAAATGATATAATTCTTAAAGCACTTAGATTACTTGCAACAGTAGAGGTACACACCATAGCTATATATATAATTGTTGCTTTCTTTAAAAAAAAAATGGTATAATTCTAAAAACACTTGGGTTACTTGCAATAGAAGAGGTACACAACGATTATATATATATTGCCTGCTTCAAAGAGAAACGGTATAATTCGATAAGTACGTTGATTACTTGCAACAGAAGAGGTACATCTCTCTATATTTATATATACTTATTGCTTTGCTTGAAAGAGAAACTGTATAATGTTGAAAGCACATGGGCTACTTGCAACAGAAGAAGCACAAAGATACAAGCATGCACAATTACTACCTGTAACACTAAGAAATACATAAAACAAAAACAAAAAATAAGCATGCACGAATGTGTTTGTATGTGTGCATGTGTGCTGTGATGGGAATTACATTTTCTTTTAGCGTGTAAACAAACATGATGCGGCATATAAAAAAGAAACCGAGAAAATAAGATAACAAAATATACAAAAGCATGTATATGACTGAATCAAAATTATGTAAATTAATGAAAGCGAAACACATGCAAATAAACAAAAGTCATCTGAAGAAAAAAGTAGAGAAAGATCGGACAAAGTGCAAAAGCGTGAACAACCACTAGCAATTATCTTAAGACAAATACAGACAATGTACAAGTATGCTAACAACAAAAGAATTAACTAAAGACAAATACAATGTACAGGTATGCTAACAACAAAAAATAAGTTATAGACAATGTACAAGTATGCTAACAACAAAAGATTAGCTAAAGACAAATACAAACAATGTACAGGTAATCTAACAACAAAAAATTAGCTACAGAAAATGTATAGGCATGCTAAAAATTGGCTAAAGACAAATACAGACAATGTACAGGTATGCTAACAACAAAAAATAAGTTATAGACAATGTACAGGTATGCTAACAACAAAAGAATTAGCTAAAGACAAATACAATGTACAGGTATGCTAACAACAAAAAATAAGTTATAGACAATGTACAAGTATGCTAACAACAAAAGATTAGCTAAAGACAAATACATACAAACAATGTACAGGTAATCTAACAACAAAAAATTAGCAACAGAAAATGTATAGGCATGCTAAAAATTGGCTAAAGACAAATACAGACAATGTACAGGTATGCTAACAACAAAAAAATTAGCTAAAGACAAATACAGACAATGTACAGGTATGCTAACAACAAAAGAATTAGCCAAAGACAAATACAATGTACAAGTATGTAAAAAACAAAACATTGGATAAAGACAAATACAGAAAATGTACAGGTATGCTAAAAAAAAAAAAATAGCTATAGACACTGTACAAATATGCTAACAACAAAATATTAGTAATAGACAAATACATACAAACAATATAGAGGTAATCCAACAACAAAAAAATAGCTATAGGCAATGTGCAAGTATGCTTACAACAAAGAATTGGCTAAAGACAAATACAGACAATGTGCAAGTATGCTTACAACAAAGAATTGGCTAAAGACAAATACAGACAATGTACAAGTATGCTAACAATAAAAAATTAGCTTAAGACAAATACAATGTACAGTTATGCTAACAACAAAATAAATTAGCTATAGGCAAATACAGGCAATGTACAAGTATGTCAACAACAAAAAATTAGCTAAAGACAAATACAAACAATGTACAAGTATGTAAAAAAAAATAGGTTAAGACAAATGCAGACAATGTACAAGTATATTAAAAAAAACAAAAAAACCATTAGCTAAAGATAAATACTGACAAAACTGTATCAGACTAGTCCAGTGGGAAGCCTGGAATTTCTCCCTGGACCTCTTCTAGAATCTCTCTCTCTCTCTCTCTCTCTCTCTCACACACACACACACACACACACACACACACACACACACACACACACACACACAGCAACAACAAACTCTACAGAATAGACAACCCAACAGGCAGTTAGAAAAGAATGGAAACATACGAATAGAAACGTAAAGCATATATAAAGAAGAGAGGCCTGGAAGGAACGCATGTGTAAAAAGGCGTCAGGCAGCTATATAAGAAAATGGAGATAAATCACAAAAAGAAACCAAGAAAGAGATGTAAAGAAGATAGATCTGGAAATATGGATGTACAATAAAGACAATAGATGTGGAAGAATGGCCTATGAATAAAGAGAGATCTGGTACGTACGTAAGATAGATCTGGAAATATGGATGTACAATAAAGACAATAGATGTGGAAGAATGGCCTATGAATAAAGAAAGATCTGGTACGTACGTAAGATAGATCTGGAAATATGGATGTACAATAAAGACAATAGATGTGGAAGAATGGCCTATGAATAAAGAGAGATCTGGTACGTACGGGTATTTAAGAGAGATCTGGTGGTATGGGATACACGTTTGAAAAAGAGCTGTCTGGATGAATGGATTACATTTAAAGAAGAGAAGTCTGAGGTATGGATGCATGTGTAAAGAAGAGGTCTGGAGATCTTTATGTAGAAAGAGAGATCTGGAGGAGTGGATGCATTAATAGTAAAGACGCAACACTAAGCTGTATAGATGACTGATCTGTAGGTTCGGATGTTGGGGTAAAATCTAATTTGCAGGGATAAAGATGATTGTTATGAATTCTGATGTACAACTTGCAGCGATAAAGATGACTGTTATGAATTCTGATGTACAACTTGCAGCGATAAAGACGATGGCCTTCAGGTATGGATACTATTGTAAAGATTCAACAAGCAGGAAGTAACAAGATCAGTGTTGGGAAAACACAAAGACAATCAATGAAGAAAACTTTTAAATACGTTTGGGTTAAACGAAGTAATAAACTAATAAGTTGACGTCCTGCAATGATATAAAGTATGCCTTAAAATGAAAAAACAAACCTGATACCAAACTACTCTGTAAGAAATGAACAAATATGAATAACTACAAGAATAGTTAATTTTATTATCAAAGGAAAATAACAAAGAATATTGAATTTTAGAACCAAAATGAGAATAACAATAATTAGGATTAGAACCACATGAAAATAATAAAGAATAATGAATTTTAGAAACAAATGAAAATAAAAAATATTTCTTTTAGAACCAGATGTAACTGTCTAAGAATAATGAATTTAGAATCAAATGAAACTAAGAATAATTAATTTTAGGATAAGAAAACAAGATAACTGAAATTTAGAATCAAATTAAATAAATTAAGAATAATTAATTTTGAAACAAACAAACAAAAAATAATAATAAAGTATAGAAACAAATTAAACTAACCAAGAATAACCAATTTTAGAAACCGTATACAACAAAGATAATGATTTGTTTTTAGAAATAAATATATGAGTAATGAATTTTAAAACCGTACACAACTAAGATAATGATTTGTTTTTAGAAATAAATATATGAGCAAGGAATTTTAAAACCGTACACAACTAAGATAATGATTTGTTTTTAGAAATAAATATATGAGCAAGGAATTTTAAAACCGTACACAACTAAGATAATGATTTGTCTTTAGAAACAAATATATGAGTAAGGAATTTTCGAATGAAATGAAGGTAATAAAAAAATAAAGAAATTGTGACATTGGGGAACGACGCAACTAAAATGAAGAAGAATTAAATTTATACAGTTTATAACATTTGCATACCTCTGTTAAAAATATTTATTATGTTTATTTTGATATACATATATATGTACCCCATTGATTATTCTTATTGGTGTTCTTTTTTTAGGTGAAAGAAAATTTAAATGAAAAAATATTATAAAAATATCCACTCCGATAACAGCAAAATAAATTAAAAAGCAGAAAAGAAAAAAAGAAGGCCCACAAACATATCATCAAGAAGTCAACTTAAAAAGAAATAAAATAAGCATAAATACAAACAAAAACAGATAAACAAAACAAAAAATAGCCAGAGAAGACAAAAAAGACAAGCAAGTAATTTAGGCAAACAAAAACAGACAACCTATATAACCAATGAATGCAGACAGACACACATACACACAAATTTACGCGCACGCATTTTGATAGAATTATTTCACTCTAATGACTGAAATACTTAGTATTAACTATCCCGTTTTAAATACTAATTTCTTATGCGGTCATGACGTAATCAATGGAATTAACAGACGTACTAATTTAGTTAGACGGTTAGAAACGGTATTTTACTTCTTCACCGACTGACTCTCATCCTAACAATTTTTGATAATTTAATTATCCACATTCATTACCGGTAACTAGTTACAATTATAATAATGCTAGTAATGAATTTAAAGTGAATATAGCAATGATTTATAATTTCAGAAACATGTAACATATAAGGAAGATACTTAATTATATGATAAACAACGAAGTTACATTAGAGAAAAATGATATTTAATAAATAATATTGACATTTAACTATAATGTTATAAATGCTGACTTAAGTATCCTTATCAATAAAATATATGAGAATTATGAGAATTAATAACGATAACTAATTCATCTGTAATGATGAATCCTAAAAATTTTACCCAGTAATGAGGGATACCTAATAATAATACATAATTGAAACGAAACACAATGTTTATTTCAATGATATTTTGTTAAAATGACGTTCAATGATAATAATGCATGCATACACGATGCGTCCTGGAAATGATGTATGTCGTCGATATCTAATTTAATGACGATAATAAATTAAATGACGTCTAAAGCTGGTACATAGAAAAACGAGAATTTCACGTGTAGTATCCCTCCAACACTCTCTTACCCCAACCCCCCTCTTCTTCATCTGCCCGCACCGGCCCAAGCACAAGTGAGAGACACGCTCAGTTATCACACTATCATAACAATATCGCGTTTTAGGATGTGTTAATGCCTATATGTGCATTGTAGAGTGAGGATATGTGCGCGCGTGAAGTGTTCGTGTGTTCAGGGGTGTGTGTGTGTGTGTGTGTGTGTGTGTGTGTGAGAGAGTGAGTGTGTTTGCTTGCTTTGTTAGCATTGATGTTAAACTCTCTCTGTCTGTCTCTATTTGTCTGTCTGTCTGTCTCTCACTAACACATACACACACACACGCACACACACACACACACACACACACACACACAAATAAACACATACTCACTCAAAAGGTTCTCTTCATATAAGAAACAAATACTTTTTAAAAATTAAAACTGAATATCTTGAATATATACATACACAACATAACAAAACACATAATTTTAATTTATACATACGCGGCACACTTATACAGTAACTAAAGCACACTCAAACACACATTCGCACACACCTGAACACACGAATACTTCACACATACCCATATGCTCACTCTACAATGCACACATACCCATATGCTCACTCTACAATGCACACATACCCATATGCTCACTCTACAATACACACATACCCATATGCTCACTCTATAATGCACCCATACCCATATGCTCACTCTACAATGCACACATACCCGTATGCTCACTCTACAATGCACATATACCCATATGCTCACTCTGCAATGCACACATACCCGTATGCTCACTCTATAATGCACACATACCCATATGCTCACTCTACAATGCACACATACCCGTATGCTCACTCTACAATGCACACATACCCATATGCTCACTCTACAATGCACACATACCCATATGCTCACTCTACAATGCAATTATACACAATTGCTTACTCTACAATGCACACATACCCATATGCTCACTCTACAATGCACACATACCCATATGCTCACTCTATAATGCACACATACCCATATGCTCACTCTACAATGCAATTATACCCATATGCTCACTCTACAATGCACACATACCCGTATGCTCACTCTACAATGCACAAATACCCATATGCTCACTCTACAATGCACATATACCCATATGCTCACTCTATAATGCACACATACCCATATGCTCACTCTACAATGCAATTATACCCATATGCTCACTCTACAATACACGCATACCCATATGCTCACTCTATAATGCACCCATACCCATATGCTCACTCTGCAATGCACACATACCCGTATGCTCACTCTATAATGCACACATACCCATATGCTCACTCTACAATGCACACATACCCATATGCTCACTCTACAATGCAATTATACCCATATGCTCACTCTACAATGCACACATACCCGTATGCTCACTCTACAATGCACACATACCCATATGCTCACTCTACAATGCACACATACCCATATGCTCACTCTATAATGCACACATACCCATATGCTCTCTCTACAATGCAATTATACCCATATGCTCACTCTACAATGCACACATACACATAAACACATACTAAGACGTGCACGTACACATGCTTTATCTCTACCTTTTTTATAAATGACGCTAATCTTCTGATGTTAAAAATATAATGTAGGGACGAAAAAAGTAATAAAGAAAATCAGAAAGGAAAACTAAACAACAGAAATTACATGGGATTTAATTCAAAAGTGTTGTTGAAAACCAGGCTGGTACTCTATTGTGTACAATAGGATTCCACCCGTTGAAAACTTCGCGAATCTAGTTTTGAAACTGAAACAGAAAAGAATTCGCACATAGGGCAAGCTTAGAATTATAATACTTTTCAGTAAAAATCCAGTGGAATTCAAGAAAGCCGCGCCTATGTGATTTTGTCGAGTAAATTTAAGAAGGTTCTATTCTTATTCAGTAAGTAAATTTAAGAAGGTCATACTCAGATTAATTGTACAAAAATTTAAGAAAGTCTAACTCAGATTACTTGTGAGTAAATTTAAGAAGGTTCTACTCTTATTCAGTAAGTAAATTTAAGAAGGTCATACTCAGATTAATTGTACGAAAATTTAAAAAAGTCTAACTCAGATTACTTCTGAGTAAATTTAAGAAGGTTCTACTCTTATTCAGTAAGTAAATTTAAGAAGGTCATACTCAGATTAATTGTACGAAAATTTAAGAAAGTCTAACTCAGATTACTTGTGAGTAAATTTAAGGTAATACTCAGCTCACTTGTGAGTAAATTCAAGGTCAAACTCAGATTACTTGTGAGTAAATTTAAGAAGTCATACTCAGATTACTTTGTGAGTAAATTTAAGAAAGTCATACTCATATTACTTGTGAGTAAATTTAAGGTCACGATCACATTACTTGTGAGTAAATATAAGATCACTTGTGAGTAAATTTAAGTCAGTCACACTCAGATTACATGAGAGTAAATTTAAATAAGTCACACTCAGATTACATGTGAGTAAATTTAAGTAAGTCACACTCAGATTACATGTGAGTAAATTTAAGTAAGTCACACTCAGATTACATGTGAGTAAATTTAAGTAAGTCACACTCAGATTACATGTGAGTAAATTTAAGTAAGTCACACTCAGATTACATGTGAGTAAATTTAAGTAAGTCACACTAAGATTACATGTGTGTAAATTTAAGTAAGTCACACTCAGATTACTTGTGAGTAAATTTAAGTAAGTCACACTCGGATTAGATGTGAGTAAATTTAAGTAGTCACACTCAGATTACTTGTGAGTAAATTTAAGTAAGTCACACTCAGATTACTTGTGAGTAAATTTAAGTAAGTCACACTCAGATTACTTGTGAGTAAATTTAAGTAAGTCACACTCAGATTACATGAGCAAATTTAAGTAGTCGCACAACGATCATGGGTGCATATCAGTAACATTTACAAAACACGAGAGGGGACGCAAAGGCTTATTCAGCCGGACGACAAGCAGAACGACAAATCTAGTTCTTATTTTAAAATAATAATAATTATTATCATTTCATCCAGAAAGCAGAAATAATCTAAAAGCGATTTTATAAAACGTCCCTTAGCGGATAAACGGAGGTCTTAAGGAATACTCTTGTGGCGCCCAAATCATTCAACTTTACCTCCACCCCACCCCTACCCCTACACTACCGAAGCAAACGTGCAAACCATCAATATTCAACATGGCGGTCATAATCTAGCACTAGCACAGGATCGAGACGTAGAACGGGAAAGAAGGGGAGGGGTGGGGAGGAGAGAAAAGGTATAAACACAACAACACAATAACGATAACCCAAGTTTTTCATCACTGAGCGGTCATGCTGTATTGAAAATTCGCAGCAGCACATTACTCAGGTGGATGACGGTTACGTATGTCGACCCCACCCATGTCGCAAAGATGACCACGCCCATACCCTGAAGTTTCTGATGCTTGGAAGAAAGCATCCCTTGAGAGGAGGATTGCACGTTCAGTCTAAACTGGCAAAATGACTTAGAAGAGCAAGTTGCAAATACATACTTGCTTGATCAATTCTCGCCTCTGCCTCACCTTCGGGTCACACGTACAGACACACAAACAAACACGTGCGCGCGCGCACGCACACACACACACACACACACACACACACACACACATACATATACACACAAAGATGAGCAATTAGCATTTGCAAGAATTGTTCTATCACATCGCTTTTATGCGAAGCGCCAGTCTTGCCGTTGCTGCTTAAGACAAAGTGACGTAGTTATCATATAGGATCAGACTATCAGTCAGAAAAATGTTAGTGATGTGTTCGACTGATAATTACTAACGGTATACAGAGTTATTGAGCACGTGTGTTCGACAGGATAGCCGTTTATTTGTTGCTGTTTAATTGCAGGTTTGCTGGGGATTTTTGTTGTTGTTGTAATTAAAATTTCACAATGGGCACGGACAGATGAACAGCTAACGGTTGGAATTCATGTGAACGAACATTAGTTTGCAGCCACACCATAGCCACTGTAATCTCCTGCAACTGTGCCACGGCTGAAGACTCGCAACACTGTGCTGTTTGTTGCTTTCTTGTTTGTTTTCCTTTCTGACGCCCAGAATGCGTAACAAGAGCTGGTGTAAAAAAGTTGAACTGGCGGACAGATGTAGTGACGAGTGTTGATGGTCTCAGTAAAATATTCTCATAATGACACCCCCCTTCCTCCTCCCCTCCCTTCCCCCTTGCAATTACATTTAACGAGGCATGTGTAATTCCTAGTAATGACGCTAGTAATTCTGTTCTAGGAGACGAGGACATATTTGGGGCACTCACTTTTTCCCAATGCACAAATAATTAATATGCGCGTATGTGTGTATGACTGTGTGTGAATGCATGTGCATATGTGTGCATAAGTGTCTGTGCTTGCATGTTGATGTAGGTGCATGCGTAGAGTGAATGTTTATACTTGTTTTGTGCATGTAACTTTTGCTAATAAGCATAAAATATAAAGAACAGGAAAAAAGAATAAAAGTAAGAACCCCTACTGTAGTTATATTGCTATATATTTCAGTAATGTGAATAAACTGCTAATGCGTTTGCCCGCCTCTTTGTATAATGCAAATATGCACATCAGACAGACGAACAGATAGGTAGGTAGGTTTTAGATAGAGAGACTTAATCTGTTTCGCTGAATAATCTGATATTCAGCACATTTCAGACTTTTCGTTATTGCCTTTTATTAACAAGAGAGGAAAAGTGGACTGAAAATGATCTCTCCTAGGAAAACCAAGATTAAAATTCCAGAGGAGTACAATGCATATATAATTAAGATGGTTATTGTAATCTCAAGCCACAGAAAGCATCAATTTCCGGAATTTACTAAGCATAAATGTTTTTATTGGGTTATTTTGGGTTGCTTTGTTAGAAAACAATCTTTTTAAAATGACAAACAAAAAAATAAGAGAAACGAAATACTATTGGAAGAATGAGAGAGAAATTAAAAACTAACAAATGAAATAGGGCACAATCATTGAAAACAGTGAGCTTAAACTACATGTATACATAACGACCATCAATTAATTTCCGGAAATAATATTATTACACTATCAATATACACATGCAATCGATTAAAGTACGTTAAAAAATAGTTTTAATCACACTGCCTAGTACGCATTAGATGTAGTCTTAGCCACACTGGAAAGCAGTCTACAGATTTTGAGTTAGCCACACTGGAAAGCAGTCTACAGATTTTGAGTTAGCCACACTGGAAAGCAGTCTACAGATTTTGAAATAGCCACATTGGAAAGCAGTGTACAGATTTTGAGTTAGCTACACTGCAAGCTACATTACATGTCACAGATTTAGTCTAGCCAGAGACAATGAGTTCTAAAGAAGTACATGTCACAGATAGCCCGATTATAAATTACAAATAATGTTGTCTGCAATCCTAACCCTAAGTTATCCATACATGTATAACCAAACGGTATTTGAAATGTGTGTGTGTGTGTGTGTGTGTGTGTGTGTGTGTGTGTGTGTGTGTGTGTGTGTGTGTGTGTGTGTGTGTGTAAGAGAGAGAGAGAGAGAGAGAGAGAGAGAGAAAGAAAGACAGACAGACAGAAAGACAGAGACAGACAGACAGACAGACAGACAGAGAAAATTGAATATATTTTCCATTTCACGAAAATTCTTCATTTGGAATAAATAGCATATGATAATCAAACAAAAAAATGTAACGTAATCACAAGAAATATAGGTTTGACAAGACGTACAATTAGAAAACAAATTAATGCTAACGGTCATAACAGTATCACGTATCCCCATGGATGAAATATGATACATATCTATCTGACCAAGACGATGTTGCTTGATACTGAAAGAACCAACGGGCAATATGCTATCGGATGTTTGGTCAGACTGAACCTCCAATGTACCGAACGGTTAATTAATAACAGCATGTTGGTCAGACTTAGACAAATCAGCTAATATTATGTTACGTTGACGTGGCTAGAGAAAGCATTAGTCAAAATATGTAAAAAGGTAGAGAAAAGGCTTTACCTGAGTTCCTTGACCACTCCAAGTGCGTTTTCCTTTTGTGAGCTGCTCTGGTCTGCATGACCGTAAAAAAGTGGATTTATTATTTAATACTTGCTTTCTCCCTTTCGTTAGTTGGTATTTTATATTTATATATATATGTTTGCCTGTAAAAAGTTTTATATGTTTTGCTCACTCATATTTTAAGATGAACTACTTCCATATATACCTTAAAAGTTTCACTCTGTGTAGTGTTCAGTGTTTTATAGTTTTCTATACTAGCTAACCTGATTGAAATCGTCAGCAGCACATACCATAGTAAGAGCGATGACAGTGGTGAGTGTAGCTTTAGTGATTTTCACACCGATAGCAAAAATGAGATACGTTCCAAGAAGTGTTTGGTCCAGAAGGACGTTACACTCTACAGGTGCACTATATATAGACTTCAAACGCGTAGCCTCGCTGAAAACTATACTTGTGATTGTATGCGTATACTTTCACACACTATATATAGACTTCAAACGCGTAGCCTCGCTGAAAACTATACTTGTGATTGTTTGCGTACACTTTCACACACTATATATAGACTTCAAACGCGTAGCCTCGCTGAAAACTATATACTTGTGATTGTATGCATACACTTTCACACACTATATTGTTGTATGATGGGAAAATGTTCCCACATATATATTTTATATAAATTTTCATTTGTGGAATGAGTGCGTATTGCGTCCTGTTTACAGAGAAGGGAAGCCCTGAGATGAATGAGAGACGTGTGGAAGATTTAGGGACTGGCGTTTGATGTCTGCAGTGTTTGATGTCTGCGAGCGCGGCGGTCAGCATGTGGTCAGTGTGTACGCTTAGCGGGTGGTTAGAGTTGTTAGAGGGACATAATCATCTTAGAGCTAATGAATTGAACAGGTCAGAAGCTGGTCGAAGCAGGGTAATAAAAACCACAGTGAAAATGTTATCTTCACTACTTCCTGAAAAATCGTCTGAGGGTGTCGACTGAAAGGGTAGTCCGCCCCAAACAACACTGGGTCGTATATGAGAGAAGAAAACCCTGGCTATATAGGTAAAAGCGTCTTTGTATTTGTGTGAATGGTTAAGTTTTATTAGGATGTTATATACTAATTATTACTATGTTTTATTTATGAATATATTAATATTCTTCCTTTCAGAGGCCTATGCCAAACTTAGTAATTATTAATCGAGCACTGGACTGGGCACTTAGGCTTTGCAATTGTTTGTGTTGCAGGGTTTTTTTTCTTGTTATTGTGTATTCTCGGCTGCTCGTTTATAGCTGCCTGTGGTTTGCCTGTGTGGCCGTTCTACTTGTCCCGGCTGAATTGGGACGTGCCGATCTATTGGCTTCAAAATTCAAGTCTACCAGACTGACGTCATTTCAATACATAAGCTAAGTTCCCATCCGGAACGTGACTTCAGTACAAATGAACTGGCTTAGGATGAACTGAATTTTCTAAATCTTGTTAACTTTTTCTTTTATTAAATTTCTTGTTATTATTTTAAAACGCGTGTTTGTTAATTCTATCGTTATTTTCGTAGTTCAAATGACAATGTAATGATTACGTCTTGTCCTCTGTTCGTTTAATTATAATCGTTTCTATATATATATATATATATATAATTATTCATAAACATTAAATCTCAGCTGATTCTGAGTTGGGGGCGGAGCCAAATTGGCGACGTACCAGTATATCAGCGTAACAGTTGCAGATATACATATTTAACCAGTAGCCCATGCTCTGCACCGGCACTTGTAGATGTCTTGTATCATAACTAATTATACATAGTTGGTACAAGTCATTGTTACAAAGTCACCCCAGAGTATAGCGGCGACATATATATAGACTTCAAACGTGTAGCCTCGCTGAAAACTATATACTTGTGATTGTATGCGTACACTTTCACACACTATGAAGTTGACATAGTTCACACTGGCCACCCAAAACGAGTTCTTCAGTCTGTCTGCTATATATTATAACAACACTCAAATACATGAGCAAATAAGAAATAACGAAATAAATGCCCCCTCCCTCCCCCCAATATATACATAATTCCTCTCTCCATACAAGTACCCGTCCCACTCTGCCTAACTGCTGAGTAAACATTTTACTTAAAGCATATGGTTGATAAAAATAGTTGCCATTATTCATGTTAGAAATTAATTGATTTTTCTCAATTGTAATCCCTTCGGTACGTGTGTACCTGTTTGTTTGTATGCCTTGCGCAAACATCTGTAAAACTTATCGGAGGATGAAAAACTGTGTAGCTGTGTGCTGTTCTTTAAATTACGTATTCCACAGAGATGGACATATTAATAATTACGTAGTGCACACAGATGGTACATATCCATCATTAAGTAGTGTACACAGGTGGTATATATTAATTATGACATAGTTCACACAGATGGTACATATTCATCATTATGTGGTCCACACAGGTGACACATATTCATCATTACATAGTGCATACAGGTGGCACATATTAATCATCATGTTGTGCTCGCAGGTGACATATAATAATCGTAATGACGTAGTGCACACAGGTGGCACATATTAATCCGAAGGTAGTGCAGTGAAGTGGATCATGGTAATCATTATTTCTTTTGCCAAATAAGGCGGTAGGATTAAATTATTGTTGCTTTATCAGAAAGGTATTATGGTGTAATGTTACTCTGCAAGTGAAGAAATCGCTATATTACATATTTTATTACCTGTGCCAAAGTGAAGGTACATTACAGTAATTATTTCGTATACAATGAAGTTTTACGTTACAATTAGTATTGATATGCCTTTACATATGGTACGTTGAAATTAAATCTGTCTTTTGCAGAGGTGAAAGTGGCAATACATTACAGCTATTGTTTTTTTTGTAACAGGTAAGTGCCACATTACTTTTATTGTTGCCTTCGCAAAAGCGGATATATACGTTACAATTACTTTTTCTCTCCTGCACCAGTGCTACGTTACAGTTACCATTGCTTATGCCCTTAAATGTGATACGCTAAAATTAATATTTTCTATATCAGCGTTGACATAGTGGTTTTCAAGTTGAGATAGTGGTACTGAAGTTGGCAAAATGGTACAGAAGTTGATTAAGTGGTACTGAAGCTGACAAGGTATTGCTTGATACTGAAAGAACCAAAGTTGATAAAGTGGTACAATGAGTACAAAGAAGTTTAATGAGTGATTCTAGAAGTTGATAGAACGATATGACAGAGTGGTACGAAAGTTGACATAGTGTTGTGAAGTTTTCAGAGTGGTTCTGAAGTTAGCAGAATGGTACTGAAGTTGATAAAGTGGTATTGAATATGATAGAGTGGTACTGAAGTTGATAAATTGATACTGAATATGACAGTGTTACTGAAGTTGACAAAGTAGTACTGAATATGACAGTGTTACTGAAGTTGATAAATTGGTATTCAATATGACAGTGTTATTGAAGTTGACAGAGTGTTATTGAAGTTGACAGAGTGGTACTGAAGACGACAGTGGTACTGAAGTTGACAGAGTGGTACTGAAGTTGACAGTGGTACTGTAGTTGACAAAGTGGTATTGAAGTTGACAGAGTGGTATTGAAGTTGACAAAGTGGTACTGAAGTTGATAAAGTGGTACTGAAGTTGATAAAGTGATAACTGAATTAAGCTGAAGTGGCATGTTGCTATGGATGATATTATGTTTACTGATGTTAATGCAATGTTGTTTCGACAATAGTTACTGATGTTAATGTCATAGCTATTTCGACAATAGTTACCGATGTTATCATAACTGTGTTTCGACAATAGTAATTGAGGCTACTATGCAGGCATTTTTACAACTGAAGTTGATGAGCTTATTAATTCAGCCACACAATGACGTTATATGGTACTGACATTGTTAGGGTATATATGTTTAAACATTATGGGTACCGACTTTGTTAGAGTATATGTGTTTAGACATTATGGGTACTGACTTTGTTAGGGTATATGTGTTTAGACATTATGGGTACTGACTTTGTTAGGGTATATGTGTTTAGACATTATGGGCATTGACATTGATAGGGTATATGTGTTTAGACATTATGGGTACCGACTTTGTTAGGGTATATGTGTTTAGACATTATGGGTACCGACTTTGTTAGGGTATGTGTTTAGACATTATGGGTACTGACTTTGTTAGGGTATGTGAGTTTAGACATTATGGGTACTAACTTTGTTAGGGTATATGTGTTTAGACATTATGGGTACCGACTTTGTTAGGGTATGTGTTTAGACATTATGGGTACCGACTTTGTTAGGGTATATGTGTTTAGACATTATAGGTACCGACTTTGTTAGGGTATGTGTTTAGACATTATGGGTACCGACTTTGTTAGAGTATATGTGTTTAGACATTATGGGTACTGACTTTGTTAGGGTATGTGTTTAGACATTATGGGTACCGACTTTGTTAGAGTATATGTGTTTAGACATTATGGGTACCGACTTTGTTAGAGTATATGTGTTTAGACATTATGGGTACCGACTTTGTTAGGGTATGTGTTTAGACATTATGGGTACCGACTTTGTTAGGGTATGTGTTTAGACATTATGGATACTGACTTTGCAGGAATGAGCAAGCTTTCAATATTTGTAACACATATACTAATTATAATTGATAAAATATAGTCTGGATGTTGTCTGGAAATGAAGTAACCGAAGGAAATTGTGTATTATTAATCGAAATAAAAAATAAATAATATGAATTTTAGTAGCCCGGGGGCTAGGGGCGAGCCTTGAACCCAATATGTCCCAGGTTATAAACAATACTTCCATGCAGCATTACAACTTCTTTTCTCTTTCTCTCTACCCTCTCTCTCTCTCTCTCTCCACCCTCTCTCCCCTTCCCTACCTCTTTCTGCGGCCATGAATGGACAGACGCACTCACATGAATTTTCTACTTTATTTATTAGATATATGAGAATTTGTTGTGTGCGTGTGATGTCTGTGTAGTATATGAAGATACATGCCCATATTGTAATAGTCTTAGGTTCTCTTTTTGTCATAGTACTGACCAACTGGTTCAGATAAAGTTAGATTTTCTCACGGACTAACTTAAAGCTAAATCTTGCTGAGGGCAATCGCTGCCATTATATGTAAGTATGATTATCTCGGCGTGTTATTATTTTTCTGTCACGAGTTGATGCTAAAAGTTATCAACCGTAATGAATGCGTCAATTGCGCAGAATGTGCGAAACAGCAACCGACGTTGTTCGAATTGACAAATAATTGTGCGGTTAGCTTTGGCGATATCACACACTCCACCGAGAATAACATTATGCGCAAATAATTATTTAAATTAATCTTTTATTTCTACTAAATTTACTGAGAATGTAATTTATGGGCAGATAATTACTTAAATTAATCTTCTATTTCGACTAAATTTACTGAGGATGTAATTTAATTATTTGCTGGTAAGTTCAAATTTAGACACCCGTGCAGCTTTTTCTAAGGACACCACTTTAAGGAAATCAAAGAAGAAGTTGACGGCTAAATATTTAATACATCTCCACCACCGACAACAACACAAACACAAACACACACACACACACATACACACTTGGGCTCGGGATGGGGTGAACCTTGTCTCTCAAGGACCGAGACGAAAGGCCCTACCTACACACACTCTGGAGAGGAAGGAGGCCAAAAGAATCACCATCACCAACAGGAACGAAAATATACGCCTTCTTTGGGGTGGGGGTTTTGATACTGAGCGGTCCACATTGTATTGTCGGGGCCCCGGAATATACCGAGATGACCTGGGTTCCTCCAGAGCTATCCAGGCCAGAGAACTTCCTACGAGAATAGGCCCCCACTCAAACTCTGGAGAGGAGGGAGAAAAGCAACCGCCACTACTGCATAACTAGTGAAGAGGAAAGTTTTGAGAAAACAATATCTTTTTTTCCCCTTCGATTTCAAACTAAATAAGGCAATAGTGCTTATAGACCCTTTCGAGGTTTTTTCTTTCTTTGTATTTGCTTTTTTTTTTATTGCAGAAGTCAAAATTGCGACTGCTGTTTCATTTTTGCTCCAATGACGTAATTTTTTGTATCATAGTGAGAGCGTGCCAATTTCTAGTGATGTACTACGCCTACATTATATTTCAAAGACATGAGTAATGGCACATTTTTATTCATTTATACTACGTACTGTGTCTCAAATAATTGTCCCTTGAAGATTTTTGTATTACACCCCACGACCAATCCTATAAGGAACAAAACTAAAAGGTTAAAAATAAATACTGCAATAATCTTTCAAAGCACATATTAATGCTACTTTCAAGTTATCTAACACAATGTAAATCTCAATCCTCTTTCCTTTCATTCCCTCTTCTCTGTCTCTAGCCATCTATACTCCGCCATCACCTTCCCCAATCCCACGATACCAACCACCATAACCCCACAACTTAGCTGGGGACCATTCACTTCTATTATAATTATAAATAAACCTATACATACATAGTTCTCTCGATTTTCTTTACCCATAATCCAAACTACTCACCCCACCACTGTTCACCCTAGCTCCAGTCCTTTCGCCGCCCACCCCAGACTCACGTCGACGACAACAGCAACGGACGCCGCTACCGAAAGGGACAGACAAGCCGCAGAGCGCAGGACCTTGACGTAACCCACCCTGCCGCATGGGGTATGTGCATCGCCTCCGAGTTCATGTAACACTATACCTAAAGTGGGGGTCGTAACACTTGACAGGTTCACAATAAGTACCCGTCTGCCCACCGTAGAAACACCCAAGCCCTTGCGCAGTTTCATTATTTCCATTGAACATAGCGCATTTTGATGCGAGTTCAAGGGTTCATAACCAGAAATAAACCCCAGCCCCTACAAGATTAAAAAAAAAAAATTAAAAAATGAGACTGTCTTAACGGCGCTGATCGTGGCGGGCCGCGAATAAGACTGGCTATATGAGTCAGAGAGAGAGAGTAGGGTGGGGTGGGGTGGAGAAAAAGATTTTATCATGGATTAAAAGTATCTCAGAAATAACCACTTTGTGGGCTTTAGCCCTTGGGGTTTGCTTCTTGCTGAATTCAAAACGTTGAAGATGTCTTCTCCTATATGAACTTTTCTTGACCGCATCTTATGAACATGTTACAAAGGCGATTAATGGTCCATCTCCGTTTTCAGCCACGAGAAGGTATTCCATTGTACTAAAGCTATACTTTCTTTCTGTCATGTCAGTTTTTGTTTAGTTTTCTTTCTTTTTGCTTGCTTAAATACCCCTTTCCTACAGCCCCACTCACCCTTCACCCCCCCACTTTACCCAAAAGCCATCCATAACATTTTAAAAAGTCCTTTTCTTTTATCTTTCGATTTCTTTTCTAACGTGTACGCTGGGCCGGCTTCGAAAAGAAAGGAATAATGGGTCTAACATGTTTGAACATTTTGTTTTTCTTCAAGAGTTAAGTATAATATCCCACACACACATCATATGCCCTTTCGATGAAAACTATGGTAGAACCTCTATTTGTCTAGAAAATTGCTATAATTTCCGTTTCTCTTTAACCACAACTAGTCTTTTTCATCTTGGCACGTGCAGGATGTTTAATGACTGGCTTATGAAAATCTTCATTTGGCGTGTATTCATAAACTGTTCAACCAATCCAACTGTTGGTGTGTAGGCTTATTTATGCGGATTAACAGTTTCAAATGGTGGTAAACATTTATGAAAAGATGAAGCCTATGCAATATTGTATGTACTAACCAGACATTTTCACTTTTGGTAGACCTATTATTTTGTTTCCGGACGGATGCTTTTCGAATTATATCTGCACGTATTTAAGAACAAGTAAGTGCGCTTTTTATGATTGTCAACCATTTCCAGTGTGTATTGTAAGTTCGGAAACATAAGTAATTTGTTTATTTTCAATTTTTATTCCAAATACAAAAGTTTAGAAACATACACATATATTTATGCCAAATAAAAAAGTTCAGAAACATACAAATATATTTTTTTTTGGATTTGATTATTATTTAGCCTCTTTCCACGACTTCTGTTTGACTGTCGGTTGTGATCCAAGGTCTCGGAATTTTACCAGAGATAGCCAGAATGCAGGTTACTATTAATATTATTGTACTGTCTTGCTACACAGATAACCTGGATACAGGCTATTGTGACAGCTAAGACACATATACAATTATTGTATTGTTTAGCTACATTGATAGCAATGACACTTGAACCTCTTATTGTACCGTCTGGCTACAGTGTAAAGAAAGATGATGGAAAGTGTCACTTATTTAATTTGCAGAAACGATTTGTATATACGATGTTAAGTACGTGCCAATAAATATGTAATAATAATAATTATATACAGAAGCGAAAATTTCTTTGAAATCCATACACATCATTCTAAAGCAAAATACAACTAATTATATAACTGGAGGTTGCGGGGACTGCAAAATACCAGAATAATGCTATAACAAACCTGACATATAAATTTATATAATGCGACAAACTAGAGTGTTTAATTAAACTCTTATAATAATAAATCATCTATCAATACTCTATTACAAAGTGAGTTGCTGAAATACACAGCCACGATAGAAAACCTAACTGAATGGCTGATAAATGCTGTGTACGTCGAACTTCACCGCTGTAGTACACTGTGGTATGCACGTCGAACTTCACCGTGTGGTACACTGTGGTATGCACGTCGAACTTCACCGCTGTGGTATACTGTGGTATGCACGTCGAACTTCACCGCTTAAGTACACTGTGGTATGCATGTCGAACTTCACCGCTTAAGTACACTGTGGTATGCACGTCGAACTTCACCGCTTAAGTACACTGCGGTATGCACGTACCACTGAAGTACATTGCGGTATGCACGTACCACTGAAGTACATTGCGGTATGCACGTATCGCTGAAGTACACTACGGTATGCACGTACCACTGAAGTACACTGCGGTATGCACGTACCACTGAAGTACATTGCGGTATGCACGTATCGCTGAAGTACACATTTATAAGAATAATATACGACACTGACCTCGATGAGGAGTCACCTTTACCATTAATATTGGACTACGCAGGATTATAAACCTTCGCGGTCAATTTTAACATTAACATTGGACTACACACATAATTATAAGCCTTTGCGGTCAATTTTAACATTTCTATGAACTACCACACAATTATTAAACTTGTTAAACAAGCGATCAATTTTAACATTAACATAATTATAAATCTGTTACATAAGCGGTCAAGTTTATCATTAACATACAACTACTCATAGAATTATAAATCTGTTACATAAACGGCCAATCTTAACATTACATAGTACTATACACTGAGTTATAAATCTGTTACATAAGCGGTCAATTTTAATTTTACATAGAACTACATACAGATTTATAATCCTGTTACAACAATAAAACTTTTATTACCATAGCAGACACAGACACAACTGTGCATTTGCAATAAGGAATTACAAATTTAATTTTAAAAGTGATGTGCACAAAGAGGAATTACAATTTAACCGAAAAAATGAACTATTAAGAACGACAACCCTTTCTCGAATTCTTGCACGTATGCAATAAGGAATTAGAAATTAACTATAAAATGTCAGAAATGAAAATCTATCTTTCATTTTCGCACCTGTTCAGTCAGGATTAACAACTAAACCGTAAGAGTGAGTAACTAGGAACGACAATCTTTTCTCTAATTCTGAACCTCAAATCTAGGTTAAGAAACTCGACAAGCGACTGAGAAATAAATTGTCAGAAAAAAAGAAATGCGGAAGCGTACACCCACACATCTCTGTATGTTAGGCACAACTATAAAACTAACTACAGATGCGACCAATTTTTAATTTGAACTACACATCTTCATTAAGAAATTGCTATACACTCTCTCTCTCTCTCTCTCTCTCACACACACACACACACACACACACACACACACGCACACACACACACACACACATACATACACCCACACACCCACACCCACCCACCCACCCACATATATATAAAGTGACGCCACTTAAATGTCTGTTAAAACCACTGCCATATTTATAACTTTAAAATTCCACATAGATATAAAAATGTGCCGTTGAAAAGTCAATCTTTAACTGCAAAATGTTACACACAACTGTACCGCAACTATTGTTATCGAAACGTCTTTTCAACTGTACTAAAACTGATGCCTTTAAAACGCCTTTTCAACTGTACTACAACTGATGCCATTAAAACGCCATTGAACAAGTGACAAAACATTCATAACTATAAAACGTTGCTCACATGTGTAAATGTGATACCATTAAAACGTCCATCTTGAACAAGTGACAGCCCACTAAAAAATATAAAAAGTTGTACGCAACTATACAAATGATAACATTAAAACGTCCATCTTGAACAAGTGAACGAACATATATCACCAAAAAAATTATTTTAAAATGCTATACAAAATTGTACAACTGAGTTTATAAAATGAACCGTCAAACCGACCTATACAGCTTTATGTCATGCTTATTGTTTATTTCATTTGGGAAATTTCTATCTTCTACGCCTGGTTCTATTTCTCCCCCTCCCCACACTCCGCCAATTTAACGAGGCATTGTCCCGTAAATGATTGTTTCGATTCACAGCCGAACAACTGTTCTTTTTATTTTCCCTTTTCGAATAGCAAGTGTTACGGCGTCAGCGAGAGTCGTAATTATTTGCGGCTGGAATTAGAACGAATGTCGAATTGACCTTGATACCAAAATGAAATCTCGCGAGATCTAGTGAGGGGATAAGTTTCGTACCTGGTACTGTTAGTAAAATTTTATTGCTAAACTGTATCCCCAAAACGAAATAATGTGTAATTACTTCATACACTTATTCTGAATTCAGAAGCTTTTTTTTTTTTTCTTTCGTTGTTGAAGAATTAGGTAACACTCGGCAAAGCATAGCGTAGATATGGTCGACATACACCTTTAAACTGTTAAAGGAATAGCTATGTCGAAAAAAGAGCAACCTTACACCTGTTGAAATAGTAGCTATACTATCTAATAATAAATATTAACTCTGTAAGAGAAATATCCAATCACATCAAATACAAAAAAAAAAAAAATAGTATAACTATAGCTTTAGGTTCTTTCTCGAACCAGAATATTGAAAAATCAAATCTACATATAAAAGCGACAAACTACAGAACTTAATTAAATACCTATAATAATAAATCATCTATCAATACTTTATTATAAATTGAGTTGATGAAATACATATCTACGATACAACACAATACACACACACACACACACACACACACACACACACACACACACACACACACACACACACACACATCTAACTGATGCCAAGATCTAGTTCGCGCTTTGGATAGCAATGAAAGACGCGAATGCCTAACTCTGAAATGATAAAATATTTTTAAATAATATCTCCAAACATAAATAATGTATAATTTTTAAAGTCAAAGTCTAACATTAGCTAGAATACAAATGAAAGGCTGTTGAAATCCGGAACTAGTGTGAGCAGGAATGCAAGAATTTCATAAACTACCGTTACGCACGAATAGGAATGAAACTGACATCACTTTTGATTATGAGGTCAGTTTATCTTCAGATAGGAATTAAGGACGGTGCTGTCATCCAGGGAAAAGAATACTATTTTTTTTTTTAAGTAGCTCAGATTACGACAATATATATTAAACCAGTTAAAACGATTTTGACCAGAGCAGAGACAGATTTATACACCTAAAGACTTTCTGAGACATTATCATGCAAGTTCAGTCTCTCTGAGAAACAATCATACACCAACAGTATCTCTGAGACAAACTCATGCACAAGTTTATTGTTTATATTTTTACTGTCAGTTCCATATACTTCACTTCTCACATTGTTGGGCACTGATTAGCTGCTATTCTCTCAAGGCTAACCTGAGCACTCCACCGTATTATCTCCCTCAAGCAGAACAACAATTGTAGCAATTTACACTAACTTCCTTGTACCAGAAATTGCTTGGTGAAGTTAGCATACTTTGCTATTGCTAACTTTTACTTTGTTCTGAACGAAGAAATAGCCTTGACTGGACATTTTAGCCATTTTGTGTCGTCATGTGGCAAGCACGTTCATGAACGAGAATTTGGTTTCTTGACCACTTTTAAAACTAAATAATATATACAAGCTGCTGGCTACTTAAACTTTGCCAAAACGTTTGGAAATGACTTCGCTAAAAGTGTGTGGTTTCTATAAATATACATGTTGGAAGTGGGTTCCTGTTCAGTTCTAGTTCACTTTGTCATTAAATTTGAATATTTAAATTCATTATATTTCAACGTCACTCGCTTATCAATGTTCTAAGCAGTTTGTATAATCTCTCAACACACTGAGAAAACAGCATGTACAATCTCATTTATCAATGTTATGAGCAAAAAAAACCCCACGTACAATCTCGCTTATCAACGTTTTGAGCAAGCAGTTTGTATAATCTCTCAACGCACTGAGAAAACAGCATGTACAATCGCGCAAATATTCTGAGCAAAAAACACGTACAATCTCACTCATCAAAGTTCTGAGCAGAAACTTTGTGTCATCCCTTCCCGCTGTGTAGCATTTGCAAATTCAGCATAACACGTGAGGCAGCTACATTTCCACCAGGCGAAAAAAGGAACGGGTGGGTGGGAACGTTTGCAGTCAAGCAAGCAATTAGCATTCCTTTCACGTTTCGCATTGGTCATCATCAAAGGTTCGACAATCTGCTTCAGGCAGCAAGCGGTCAAAGGTCGCAGGTTGGCAACCTCCCCTTCACCCCCATCTCCTCTCCGTTTTGTCGTAATTGTCTGCCATGACATTATTGGGCAGATCTTTAAAGAAAACTGAAAGAATTCAGTGTGGGGAGCGTGGGTCTCACTGCGGTCAAGAAGTTGAGGCAGGTCTTTAAGGACAAAGGTCAGCGGTAAGATAAGGCAGGGCATGAAGAAAAATGTGCACAGTATACATAATGCGCTTGACAAGGACTCGTGCATCAATAGCAACCTACACATTAATAATCATAGACATTTTGGAGAAGTAAATTTGCCTATCTCTATTTATAAACTTAATTGTTATATAACTTGTTAAATTGTCAAAGTGACCAAAACCTTGGGCACTCCTTATGATGGTATTTTTGTAAGTGTCAGAAGTGGAGTAAACAACACGAGAATAAAATTTATTTTGCCAGAAATTGCTGATGCAATCCAAACCAGTTCCAACTAGATGAGTACCTTTAGTTTCCAATGATGAAGATTTACGAGAATGAGACGAGACAATGGGCTGAGATCAAAAGTTTATCTGTTGTAAAAAATACTAATCATTTTGGAATTGGAATGGCAAGAAGTCCAGTGAAGAAAGGTGACCATTAGCTTAATGGTGAGTTAAGAGACTGATTGAGAGAGAATGGATTTAGAAATATTTTATGCATTTTTGCTATTGATGTGTTATACTTGCATTTTATTTAGATATGTATTACGTGAGTATACTATTGTTTATATAATAATTGTGAACTATGATGCTTATATGATACATTCCACATTGTTTCTAGTGAATCACTCTTAAAACTATTTTGCTGTATGCATGTATCAGGCTAATAAATACTGTTGCTGGGAAACCATAAGTTGAGAGTTGAATATAAGAAAGAATGGACTTAAAGATGAATAAACTGGAAACTTAGCATTTGCTAAATAATTATATTTTTCAGGGGAAAAATAGCCTTTCTTTATTTTAATTTAATCTACTGGTTTACTGATTATAAACTGCCATGACCATGGTAGACATGAGAAGTATCTACCACAGTATGTAAGTGTAAGGAATACACTACCTTCAGTTGATGTATGGTGGCAAGATATGCTGACTAAATGGAGCAATTTCTGCTATAGTGAAGTTACTGGAAATTGCTACATCTGTTGTTCTGCTTGAGGGAGATAATACGGTGAAGGAGTGTCGTGTAGCCTCGAGAGACTAGCAACAAACCAGTGTTCTACAACGTGAGGAGGAAATCACATGGAATTGACAGTAAGAAGTGGATAATAAACTTGTGGATTTGTTATAAAAATGTGTGTGAAAGACTATTGAGACAGGGCCTAAATCAGGTTTTGTACAAACTATTATAACTTATTTCTAATATCTCCATTTCTGTTCTCTGCTAAGAACTATCCTGTGATATGTATTGACACTACATTGCTGAATTGTGTTTGAGGACATAAGACTCGTTAGATATTAAAATTATTTGAATGTGAGTTCATAGAAATATTGATGAAAAAGGTTTTACTTGATATCAATATTTCTATGAACTCACATTCACACTCACATTTTAGTTGTTTTATTGATTCAATAAATTTCTTGTTAAATTTATTGACCTTCTTACATATATTGATAGCCTTATGTTGGAGAAGAAATCGGATGGATGGAGTGGGGGGAGGCTCACTAAATATAGATTAAAAGACAGATTTGTCTTCTCCATTCGTAAGAATTTTTCCACCCTCGGAAATATTGTGTGATGTTAAATGTTTTAATGTTGTGGAAGAGAGAAAACGTTTACAGCCCCTGCATATCCGCCAAGTGTCAGAGAGACGAATTGTTTTTTGATAATTAATAATAACATACATTAAGATTCTCATCACTTGTAATTAGGTATGGGAGATAATTAATAATAATAGTAACCATTAACTAGGTGGCGTTGGCATCACAGATATTATAACACATTCTTCAATTTAACAAACACCCCCCCCCCCACTCCATCAAAATTAAGATTCTAACGTTTGGAAAGATTTTAAAAATAAAAATTTCAACAAGTGCTTAAGTTTCGATGGTTAATGTTAAAATATTGGTTCTCCTGTCATAAGTGGTATTATTTAAAATTTACAATTTCAACAAAACAAACAATCATTAGTGTGAACAAATGAAAGGAGAACAAACAAGCAGGAGAGCAAACAAATGAAAAAAGAACAAACAAGCAGGAGAGCAAACAAATGAAAGGAGAACAAACAATCAGGAGAGCAAAGAAATGAAAGGAGAACAAACAAGCAGGAGAGCGAACAAATGAAAGGAGAACAAACAAGCAGGAGAGTGAAACAAATGAAAGGAGAACAAACAAGCAGGAGCGCAAACAAATGAAAGGAGAACAAACAAGCAGGAGAGTGAAACAAGTAGAAGAAGAAAGAAAAAAAATCGGAGTACTTGGAATGAATAACTTCATTATTCTTTCTAATTTAATGGAAACTTTATTAGAAATGAGAATTGAAAATCGTGGATGAAAATACTTCATTTATGATTTTAGAAAAATGTACTTGCGAGCATGGTACACACACACACACACACACACACACACACACACACACACACACACACACACACACACACACACACACACACACACACACACACACACACTTTCTCTCTCTCTCTCTCACTCTCTCTCTCTCTCACGCAGATACACTCATTCTCACGCACACCTAGTATGTAAAAATAAAGACATAAATTAATTATTCTTTCTGAAAAAATATCCCCACTTCCACACTGAAGGTCTACAATGCTGTTGAACGCGCTCTTTAACTCATTCACCCACCCCACACACGCATATGTAAATACACATACATATGCACAAATTCACACACACATACACACAAATACAACACATGCGCGCAAATACACATTGTTTGGAGACTGTCCATTTTATGTTGCCTCAAGTCGGCCTAAGTATCTATTATCTTATTCTCAGGGATAAAATTAAAATATATATAAATAAAATTCCTCATAGTTGAAATGACGACTCACCTAACAGCAAGCAGCTCGACCAATAGAAACGAGTCGGTCAAAAAAGACAGTCGAGCAAAGGAAGGCTATAGTCAGTCAGTACAGGAAAACACCAAGGACATAATTTCAACCAGGACCTGAAAGAAAACAATTCCATGAATGGACAACCCCAACAATCAGACTACTCTGTGAGAGCACACGAGCCAACCAATAAACGAGTCCTGCCTACTCAGCATGGTAGTCACTACTCTTGTTAGCTAGCTTACAGTAAGTCATTCGCTCAACAATTTACCCGTCAATGCAGTAAGCCATACAGGAGAAAGGAAATATTGGTCGACCAATAGTCTTACAAATGTAAAATCTCATAGAGTGGTTGATTTGGTGCGACATCAAGGACCCAACACATACAATCCAGTTCGTAGTCATTGCTTTCTAAGGGCTAATTTTAGATATCCAGTTCGTAGTCATTGCTTTCTAAGGGCGGAATTTATATATCCAAATTGTAGTCATTATTTTCTAGCTAGCTTTTAAATATCCAGTTGTAATCATTACTCTTTAAGGGCTAGCTTTTGATATCCAGTTTGTTGTCTTTATTTTCTAAGGGATATTATTATAGCTTTTGATATCCAGTTTATAGGCTTTATTTTCTAAAGGATAGCTTTTGATATCAAATTTGTAGTCATTACTTTCTAAGGGCTAGTTTTCTTTTAATCCAGCGGCTAAAAGTTTCACTTAGAGCATTTCTAGTTACTATATCAATTTTCCGTCACACTGACTGGCAAGTATGTTTGTTCATTGTTTCCTGCGTCTTCGGACTTTGATAACAGAGGTCGCACACTTCAAATGAAGTGATATTTACTTTTTACAACTGTCCAGTTTAAAGCAGATTATAAATGACAGCAAGTAACTCTGAGTGCATTAAAGCAAAACATACATTTCTGTAAACAAATAAATAAATATAGATATATATTTGCGTAAAATGCACGCTCACACACACCCATACACACAAAAAAACATTTCCCCTCTTTAAATGCGTGGTAATTGGTAAGTTCACTAGAATTATAGCAATTTTAAAATTTGAAATACTTATATTAAATGCAGTATCCAAGTAAAGAATCCACATAGATGACTGTTTTAGTTTCTGCGTACAGTGCGCGCACATGAATCCAGGAACTAGGGGAACGAGCGAGCGTCAGTTACGCGGTTTGATTGAAATCAAAACTGAAGCCCTCGGGATACTTAAGAAGAATAAAAAAATAAATTATGGCGAAATGCTTTTGATTTTGTTGTTGTGTGTATGTGATTTTTTTCTTTTGCATGCGTACTCTTGCTTCTGCCAGTCTCTAGCTCCTCGCACAAATTCTCATTTCCAATCACCTCTACCCGAACCCAGCTGTCTGACCCTGACCACCACCATCCCCCCCCCCTCGCATCCTACCCCGCAACCCCAAACCAGGTAACTAGTTCCCATACCGTGGGTCTTGCGTATCGGCTGGCCGACCCAATTTTTATGCTTGGCTTCATGCGATCGCCTTGTAGAAATAACCTGCTAGTCGCGGACTCCCAGTCACGGTGCCACGATCGATTGGAGACTGTCAAAGAGTTCAAAGAAAATAAGCAGCGCACGGTCGCAGCGGTGGTAACCGGTCGAAAGGCCGACGTGCCAACGTACCCGGATCCCGGCCAGGACGATCAGAGTAGTTCGATAGTATCGAACACGGACTAGTGTTGGGTGGTGTAAGGTGGTGTTGGGTGGTGTAGGTTGGTACTGGATGGTATAGGGTGGTGTTGGGTGGTGTAGGTTGGTACTGGATGGTATAGGGTGGTGTTGGGTGGTGTAGGTTGGTACTGGATGGTATAGGGTGGTGTTGGGTGGTGTAGGTTGGTACTGGATGGTATAGGGTGGTGTTGGGTGGTGTAGGCTGACTAAGATGGCACGTTCGTCGATTGTGTTCCTCGTTCCGTATGCATATTGTTTCGGAATTTGGAATAAATGCATAATTTAAAAAAAAAATTGTTTCGTAAGATCTATAAAATTAGAGTGTTATGCGCGTGAGTCTATTAATGTGTATTATATATCTGCTTAAGTATCATAATGTTTAATGTATGTTGTATGTCTGCCTAAGTATCATAATGTCTAATGTATGTTGTATGTCTACCTAAGTATCATAATGTCTAATGTATGTTGTATGTCTGCCTAAGTATCATAATGTTTTACAAGAGAGCACCTCGAGAAAATAACAGATATATTTTATAATGGCGGTTGTCACAGGTCCCCGTTCCTCAGTGAACGGGACATAATTGATGACGTCTCTTCTATCCATTCGTCAGTCAAGTTGTCCGTCCACCTTTTTTATGGGTCGATTTATCCATCCTCCATCCTTTTGTCTATTTATCTCCATTTTTAGTCTATGCAATCCTCCTTCAATCTGTTCAGCCACTGGACCATCCATCCACCCATCTATCTTAATTTAAAATGAAACGTTACTTTACTTTTGTGTTTAAGTATGTGCAAGCGTTTAATTGAATGAACTTGTGTGCTAGTGTGTCTGTGTATGCGAGAATATTATGGCGTATGTGTATGCGTACCATTGTGTATGTGTACACCTATAAACCGGGGTGGGTGGGGAGCGAGCATGTAAATGCGTGTGTATATACATGTAGGTGAGTGAGCAAACTTTGTGTGTACGCGCCCGTAGTGTGTGTGTGTGTGTGTGTGTGTGTGTGTGTGTGTGTGTGTGTGTGTGTGTGTGTTTTGTGTGTATGTGCATGTGTGACAGCGTGTGTGACTTTAGCTTTCGTGGCACAGACGAAGCCCCTCCACCTTCCATCGCTCTACCAGTTATATCGGCTACCACTTCACACAGATGAGACGATTCTCTCTTCCTTCCTATCCTCATCACCCACACACGCAAACAACACACAAACACGCGCGCGCAAAAGGGAGAGAGTGAGAGCTTAAAAGTTCATTACAGCATTAAACAAATGACGAAGGACAATAAATTAAATGCATTACTAAAAATGGAAATCGTCTCATTATGACATATAACGAAGGATATATATTGTTCAAAAGCTTTCGATTTTATTTTAAAATTGTTATAATTTATATTAAATGCTAAATAATCAATATTTGTTAAATTTTAATGAAGAAAGAAAGAAAGAAAGAAAGAAAGAAAGAACACTCACCAACGTCAAACCCGAGTCAGTACGGCGGGTATCACTTGTTCATAGAGATCACCTCCGAAAGAAATGTTAAGTAGACAATGAATTTGAAGACAGTATATTTATAGATGCAGCAATGACAAAGTACATATTTACTTCTCAACTTCGGGGGGGAAAGATTTTTCCCCCACCCCACCCAGTGTCTCAATGTTTAGCACTTTTCACGTTTGCTTTGGACTGAGCGGCAGATTTCAGTTAAATGTTACTAAACTGTTTAATGTTGCTTTTCGAAAGAGCGAGGGACGATAACCGACGATTGTTAATGTTACAAGTGTGCTCAGTGTTGCGTTCGGACTGAACCAGGGACGTTAAATAAAACGCTATCGTTTCTCTCTCATTTGCTCAATGTTGCGGAATTTCCATGACGCAAACGATAGCTTGAAGAGCAGACATATGACGCAATGCAATATCTCTGGAATCGCAAGAAAATCATGCGTCACGTTTGGCTTCAGAAACTGAGTACATTGTACTTTAATTGCTAATTAAAAATTAAAAAAAAAATTTCCCATTCTCGTCCTGACAGACAATTTTCATGACGTTTAGATAAGTTTATCAACGACAAAACAGATAAGTATTTGGAGTCATTATCTCACCCTATCTATCTGCTGGCAACACAAACGTAACAGAACGGTCCAGGAAGATTCTTTGTCAAAAAATAATTTGTTAAATCATGTTCAGGGTGCAAGTTATCTTTTTTGGTGGTGGTGGTGGTTATTTAATGATTGAACTAATAGTGTATTACCACTTAGGTGTAAAATTGTTGAAAAAAAATAGCAAATATAATCAAGAAAAAGAGGCGGGCAGCAGTTGCAACAAGAATAAATATGCTTACAACAATTATCGTTTTTTCCCCCCTTCGTTTCCTATCAGTTTATTTTCTTTAATTAATTAATCAGTGACAAAGAGAAGAAAAATAGCATCGCATTAAGGAATTAACACAGAGGACAGACAAGTATTGTATTCAATGCTCCAGAAAAGTGAAGTAAAAGATGCCGAAATTATATTTCAGGAGTGGATGTTTAAGTTTAAAACTGAACATAAGAAAATGCTTCATGGATATTGTGAAACTTATGTTTAACGTTTAGTAATATACTCATACAAATTGCACATTGTAAAATAAATTGTAATTAGTATCTATCTATCGATCTATCTATCTATCTGTCTCTCTGTCTCTGTCTCTCTCTCTGTCTATCTATCTATCTATCTATCTATCTATCTATCTATCTATCTATCTATCTATCTATCTATCATTAATTCAATTTTTGTATTAGTTTCTAATGCAATAAGTATGGGAGATTTTTCGTTTATTTTTTAAAGTTTATTTATTATTTAATCAATTACATATATTTGCATTTTAGTCAGCGTTTGATCCCTTGTTATAATCTGTGGTTTTCTTAATACTGAAAACTTGTGAAAATGAGGTGATTGTAATGCATGGACTCAAGTCTGTGGTTTTCTTAATACTGAAAACTTGTGAAAAGGGGGTGATTGTATTGCATGGACACAAGTCTGTGGTTTTCTTAATACCGAAAACTTGTGAAAAGGGAGTGAACGAACGTACAGTCCTCTTGGAAGGGGAGACAATTACCGTTTCAAAAATCATCTATTTTATTACTTTAAGATATGCATTAAGTTATACTTAAGAAAATGTTGGTCACCTACTTTCATAAGATACCGAGGCAGTACCCCAGACCTACATTTATATTATTGATATATATTTATTTACCTCCTTCGCTTACATTCAAACTAATTTTACATCTAATTACATTCTTGACCCACACTTGCACTATTCATATATAATTACTTCTTTAGCCTAAATGTATTCTATTGATATGTAAAAGAGTTAGCCTTTACGTTCTTCAGCGTGTTTCTCCCTAAAGGTGTGAGAACTTATTGGTATACCTGTTAATGGTTCTGTAGTGGAGTGCGAGCGTTCATAATGTTTGTGTGAGAACTTATTGGTCTTATTGGTATACCTTTCAATGGTTCTGTATTGGAGTGCATGCATACATAGTGTTTGTTCATTTTCTACACGTCATCATATATTTTAATAAATTCATTTGATTCGTCTTCCTGTCTCGGAGTGTGGCAATTTAAGAATTAAGCACAGACTGTATGGCAGCCGTGAACTGCATGTAGACAATAAGTCTTCGCAGCAGGGAAGTGCTAAATTCTTTCAAATGAAATGTTTTCATTTGGTCTTGGAGGCTCGAGGTCACACGAATTGATTATTCTACGAGCAATTGACTATAGTACGAGTAATAGGCCCTTCTACAGGATATAGACTATTCTGCGAGTAGTGGACATTCTACGAGTAACTACGCACAATGGACTCAGTCGCTTCATATTGTATAACTATTATTTTTTCAGTGTAATGATTGGTTTTGGGAAATGATTCATTTAATGTGTTTCATAATTTGCTTCAAAGTTTAGGCCTGTGGTGGTCTCTGTGAGAGATCCCATCTCTATCGCCGACTGTTTCCCAGACAACAGAAGAAGTGTTAATTTTAGGCATTCTAGATACTGTTGTAAGAGTAGATGGCAGAAGCGGCGTTGAGTTTTAGTCTCGTTCACATATTTGGAAGTGATGCTATTGCAGTCCCAGAGGTATGTGTAGTCAGTCTCTCCCCAAATCCATCGTCACAGCTTTGGCTGCCCACCCCACTCCCTTGAGCGTATAGACGACGGCATGTTCGGGCCAGTTGAGTCCTATCTCCTGGGTACATAAAAACTTCCGAAGTTGCGTCGACCTTGTAGTTTGATTCTGGATCAAAATCTCCTGTTTGGGGTAGGGGTTAGGATCTGGGGCAGGGTAGCGAGCGCCTCTTAAAATGATTTCGGGTAATGCTTAGTAAAAGTGATTAAAGACTGTCATGTTGCTATCATAGCTATATAACTTTGATACACTATGCTGACATATTGATAGCTGTCCCTTTGCGACAGACGTGTCTGTTGCATAGTTCAACGGTGGCCACTGGAGGGATCGGATGCCTCGATAATATTAAAGTGAGACAAGGACGGTCTGTCCTAAATGTTTGAAGTGGCGAACGTAATTCCTGTAGCCACTGGAGGGATCGGACACACGTCGGCAAAATAATACAGAGTGTCCTGTGACATGTTTTGGTGTCAAGAACAGAGTCACAAACATCGTGTAGCGACCGAGATATAAGTACGAATTTAGAGGACAAAAATAATTGTTTTTATTTCATACTCTGTGAACATTGCTTCATAACTTTGGTTAAGCATAAATATCTAGTTGAGGTGGGGTCTGGAAGTAGGGCTAAGAAGACGACTGAATGCCTATGCGGAACGGTAAAGAAAATTAATGAAATTACATTATATATCTGTATCTTTTAATAACATTCTAAAATTTCTATCTGATAGAAAGTCATCGTTTGGTAAGTGTATAGTCAGTCTAGCGTGGAAAAGAGGGAACGAGGTAGCAATATCAATGGTCTGGCAAGTAAGTCATTACTATGAGTGTTCAGGCAAGTAAGACCGCACTATTAATGATCTGGCAAGTAGGTCATTACTATGAGTGTTCAGGCAAGTAAGACAGCACTATCAATGGTCTGGCAAGTAAGTCATTACTATGGGTGTTCAGGTAAGTAAGACAGCACTATTAATGATATGGCAAGTAAATCAGCACTATGAGTGTTCAGGCAAGTAAGACAACACTATTAATGATCTGGCAAGTAAGACAACACTATTAATGATCTGGCAAGTAAGACAGCACTATTAATGATTTGGCAAGTAAGACAGCACTATTAATGATCTGGCAAGTAAGACAGCACTATTAATGATCTGGCAAGAATCGGTAGTTACATTGTCTGAAAGTACATTATGTTGTGCTAAAGCGACAAAAATAGTAAACGGGTGTCGTCAAGCTATGATAGACAAAAATAGTAAACGGGTACCAAGTTAAGATAGACATATATAGCAATCCGGTATCAAGTTGAGATAGACAAAAATAGTAAACGGGTACAAAACTGAGATTGGATAGACAAAAGTCCTGAAAGGGTACCATGATGTGTCGGAGCGCAAAAAAGTAAATGGGTACCTGTCTGAGACAGGCAAAAATTGTAAACGGGTGCCAAAATGGTATAGAATTTTTAAAAAGTTGTGAAGGGGTACTTTGCTTTGTCATAGAGAGAAGCGTATAACAGTGACCATGCTTCAGTCTGGGTCATGCTGCCACGAGTGTTGTTAAGGGTAAACCTGACCCTTTGGTGTCTGAATAATCTACCCGTCGTATTTTCTGACAATAGTAACACAGGAACGCCAATGAGTGTTAAGCTTATAAAGACGGTTAACTTATACTATAAATGTTTCGGTATGATCCTGAAATTAGAGTGGGCGTGGACGATGTGGGAAGTCAGAAATGTGACTATTTCTATTCGGGGGGTGTGCGGACGGGTATGGGAAGTCAGAGATGTTACTATATATATATATATATACGTATACCCCCCCCCCCCCAACACACGCATGCACACACTCATTTCATATTATGCCTATACATAAAGCAGCTTTGTGTCTCTAAATAAAGCACATTTATGTGGGCACAAAACCCACATATTTATTACTACACACAACGCAATAATGACCGTGCATGTCACACTTATACCTATACATACAACGGTTACACCTGTTCATATGGCTTTGCATGCTTGTACATACAAAACAATTATATCTGTACACACAACACAATTATGCTGTATACAACACAATTATGTCTGTACATACAACACAATTATGTCTGTACATACATCACAATTATGTGTGTACATACAACACAATTATGTCTGTGCATACAACACATTATATCTGTACATACATCACAATTATGTCTGTACATATATCACAATTATGTGTGTACATATAACACATTTATGTCTGTACGTGCAGCAAACCTGTCTATATATCTACCACAGTTATTCTTGTGGATACTACTTAATTATGCTTGTACATACACAAAAGTATGCATATGCACACCACGTATTTATGCTCTTGATGCAGCACACTTATGCCAGTAATACAACACACTATGACTGTCGATAAAACACACTTATGTCAGTAATACAACACACTATGGCTGTCGATAAAACACACTTATGTCAGTAATACAACACATTATGGCTGTCGATAAAACACACTTATGCTTGTAATACAACACACCTACTCCTGTTGATACAACACACTCGTGCTTGTAATATTACACACCTATGCATGTCCATACAATACACTTATGCCTGCATATACAACATGCTTTTAATGATACACATTGTGGCAGAGTTAAATTTGCCTATCCTTATTTCTAAAATTATTTAATTATATATGTTTTGCCAAGGTTATTGTGACCCGATCTTGGGCACTGCTTCTGATGATATTTTGTAAGTGTCAGAGTTGGAGTAAACAACCCAGGTGGAGAAAATTCTAGAACTTGTTCCAAGCAGATGAGTAGTTTTTGTGACTATAGTCTCACACTTATTCATCCAATAGGGGTGGACTGAAAGTTCCTTTCTTGAAGAAATTCTATATTCTGATCACTTTGAATTTGACATAACTCGAGTTCAGTCATAAAGGCGATTGTTATCTTATGATAAGTTAACTGACTGACAAAGGAAGAATGGTTTTAAAATTATCACGAAATTGTTACAGGATTTGTAAGTTGAGAATGTTTGTAAGAGAGAAAGGAGTTTAGAGATGAAATATGAATGAATTTTAGTGCTGCTTTAATTTGACTTTTGCAGAGGAGAGCATGCCTTTTGTTTACTTTTGCCATGTTGTGCTATGGTGACTACTGTTCTCTACTAGATTACGTTTGTGTTGAATCCAGCTTTGTGGTCAACATATCAGTAAAACGTGTTGATGTAAGTTGATTCCTGTGAATTCTATTCAAGAGTCAATATGGCAGAAATTTGTGGCTTGAGTTTCGTCTGGAGAATTCATCAAGATTACTTGAGTAAACACACACTGAAATTCGAGAACATTCCTCCTGATGTACTTGATAGTGCATGTGAAAGTCAGGATGGTTCTCTATGGTGTGCTTGTGAGCTCATTGAAGATTCTGGAACAGTTGTGTAATGTGCCTCTAGAAGGGATGCGTGCGGACTTGCCTATGTATAAAAGGAAGTGACTCATTGCAAGCCGTGTAATTGTGTTGAACACGTGCCGTCGACAGCTGAAATCTTTGGAAAGATTATGTAAATTGACTTTAATTATTTTCTCTGAAACTCCACTCTCATTTCCATGATGATATCCATGAAGTTGATTATAGATTTATGTTATTGACTGCTTATATCTATGTTAGGATAAACTGAAAAATTGTCCAACATTAATTGAATACTGTTGTGAAGTGATGTAAATGTCAACGCTCTTATGCTTATATTCAAATGATGTATATTTGATTGTTGATGTAATAAATTTATTATCAGTTTTATTGACCTTCTTACACATATTGATAATCTTATGTTGAAGAAGAAAGTAAGTGGATGTGGGCTAAATAAATATAGCTTAAAAGACGGATTTATCTTCTCCTTTAGTAACACGTTTTCCACCTATGGAATTATTGTGATGGTAAATGTCTTTAATGTTGTGGACGAGAGAAAACGTTTACAGCACCCGCATATCCACCAAGTGAGAGAGACGGGTGTTGTCTGCTGGAGAATTATTAATTATTTAAATTGAGATTCTCATCACTTGTAATTAGTTATGGATGATTAATTAATAATAATCATAATAACCAGTAAGTAGTGTGGCGTAGGCATCACACTATCTATCTATCTATCTATCTATCTATCTATCTATCTATCTATCTATCTATCTATCTACCTATCTATCTATCTATCTGGTGAAATTCATGCTAGAAAGATGTCTTGAAACAGACATTTACGACTTTGAGGAATGAGATGTGTCTAATCCGCCAATTTAAATCATATCAAAAAGAATTATTTAATCCCTTCAATCAGCAGAGTTGTCTAACATATCAAATCAACAAATCTAACCTGTGAAAAAAGTCAGCCGAGTATTCTGTAGATACAGCTGTTGACGTCTCTTGAGTGTCATGTGTCACCAGTCTATTTTATGCAAAGTGATCAGAGAGACACACAGAGACAGACAGACAGAGTAAAACACTAATATGATAACAACTCTGGTCAATTAATTTTTTTTTCAAAATGAATAATTTGATTATTTTACCGAAGATAAAAGGCACAAGCAGATATTGAATCTATATTATGCACATATGAAAGGACATATAACATGAACACTGTTGAGAGAGTTAAAGAAGCTAACAATGCTTCATTGTAGCTATAGACAGTAAGTGTGCCAGGTTAAAATGTAACAAGGCATCATAAACATGTGCCAGGATAAAATGTAACAAGGCATTCTAAACATGTGCCAGGATAAAATGTAACAAGGCATCATAAACAGTGTGCCAGATTAAAGTGTAACAAGGCATTCTAAACAGCGTGCCAGATTAATCTGTAACAAGGCATTCTAAACAGCGTGCCAGATTAATCTGTAACAAGGCATTATAAACAATGATAGGTTAAAATTTAACTAGGTATTTTTAACTATAAAAAGTGTGCTGGATTAAAACTTAACAAAGCACTAAAACAGCATGTCGGGTAAAAATTTAAATAGATATTATAATCAGTGTCAGACTAAGATTTAAATAATTATAAACACTTTGTCAGGTTATAATTTAACTAGGTATTATAAACAGTGTCAAGTTAAAATTTAATAAAAGCATTTTAGGCAACATGTCAGGTCAAAATTTAACAAAAGTATTCGAGGCAATATGGCAGGACAAAATTTAACAAAGGTAGTCTAGGCACCGTGACGGGTCAAAATTTAACAAAGGCATTCTAAGCACCGTGACGGGTCAAAATTTAACAAAGGCATTCTAAGCACCGTGACGGGTCAAAATTTAACAAAGGCATTCTAGGCACCGTAACGGGTCAATATTTAGCAAGACATTACAAACAGTGTGATAGGTTAAAAATTAACATAAATATTCTAGGCTATGTGGCAGGTCAAAAGAAGTTAGGTAAAGAGATAATAGAAATTGAAAGAAATTTATTGATTCTGTAGCTGGGCAGGTAACAATATGTTTGACTATTGACAACTTCTCTTTAACTACTTAAAACACGCTGACTATTGTCGAAACATTGATACGCTGCCCTTTGAAAACATATTGACTATGGACATTTAAATTGACGCATTAAGTGTTGAAAACGCACAGATAAAGCATTGATTGTTGAAAACACACTGATTACTGTCAATGCAAATGTCTCTTGCCAACAATGACTGGAAACGTTATTACTATTGACAGCACATGACTATTGACTAATGACAACACACTGACTACTGACAACACTCTAACTATTGAAAACACATTGACTATTGAAACTACACACTATTAACAACACTAATTTGACAATACTCAGACTATGAATAGCACTGACTATTCACAAAACTGATTTACGTTTTAAATATTTACAACACATTAATTAACTATTAACAACTCTTTTACTCTTGAGAACACTGACAATAATTAACAACATAATGATTATATTGTGGCTGTGGTCAGTTCACTGAGTATAATTGACAACACACTGACTGGTAAAAATGCACTGAATAAACTTACAACCATTGATTATTGACAACATATGACCATTATGTCGGTACACACTGGTACATGTTTTAAGGTGTCTGGACCGAGTTGCATTAAGTCTTTGCAATATCTGAAAGCATCTTGGTATATCTCAAATGTTTCTCGATACTTCTCAGTACGTTTCAATGTTGTCACTATATCCCAAGACTTCTCAATATGTTCCAAGGTGTCTTGGGCGTCTGAAGATATCTCACTCAACCTGAAGGTTTCTCAATATCTTATAGTTTTCCAGAATGTCTCAGAGTGTATGCATGCAGATCGCATAATATATCTCAAGGTATTTCAATGTGTCTCAGGACTTTTCAGTATGTTCCAACGTGCTTGAATGTGTCTCAATGTGTCCCAGTAGGTCACAAGATGTGTCAGTAGTTCTCAGTACGACTCAATGTACAAATATCTGCATATTTAATTGTCAAATATCCCATATATGCGTAAAGACGAAAAACACTAATCCAAGAGTCATAATAGGTCCTAATTCTGCAAAGAACAAAATTCAATCCATGACACACTTAGCAGATTACAGGGAGTTCAAATTCCACATTCGTGGCGCACTAAGTCGACGGTCTCGAGAAGAAAAAAAAAGTCTAACTGGTGACGTCATGTGGACCTCATCATGACAGACGTAATCTCATCATTGCTTCCAGAGACTTATGTGCAGACATCTTAAAGTGCTTAAGAAGAATTTAGAATGGTGTCAATGCTTTCCCTTTTCCCAGCCCGCTCCTTTCTGTTGCCACCCGGAGGCTCTGTTCCCACCCAGGACGAAACCTTGTTTCACTTCCAATAATAAGCCAGGGTAGCATTTCTTAGTATTGATTTCATAAATTATACCAGTTTCCAAATCCTACCTCTAATTTTGTTCTTTCTTTCTTTCTCCTTTCTTTGTTTCTCTGTTTTTCTTCGTTTGCTTGCTCGCTTGCCCGTATGTTTATTCGTTTGTTTGTTTAATTTAAATTTGTTTGTTTGTTCTTTCATTCGTTTGCTTTGTTAGCTCTTCCTTTGCTTCTTCTTGCTGCTGTCGTTGTGAATGGCTCTTTGTTTTTTCTCTGTAGCAAAGGATTTAAAATATTTAGAACTTAGAACATAACATTATAATAAATCTAAGTAAAAAGCAATAATAATTAATTAAAAACCTCTCACATCAATTGCATTTATAATTAAGCACAAGATAACTTTTAATTACATACATGAATACTAAATTATATATATATATATATGGATATTATACACAAGAATTATTAAAAACAGACACCATCAAATTTTATAACTTTACACATAATAAATACATTGTAGTTAAGAGTCATATTTGCTTTTCTTTTTTTACATTATAATATTTCTTTTTGCTTCAATTATCTGCTTAGACAATAATTCATAAATATGTTAACTTTTAATTTCTTTGTTAAATATTTTTTTCAGGTACTGCATATTCATAAAACGAAACGACATAATAAAATTTAACGTCATACATTTATTGGCTTGTATGGCATACCTTTAGTCAAGCCAAGTCAGTAAGGGTTGCTCAGTTGACGTTAAACTGAGCATAAAATCAACATTAATAATCACAGTTTGTATTAGTCACATTAGAGAAATACTTCATAATTTACATCAGTAAATTCGCCTTGTTATGAAAAATTGCCGAATAATAAATTTGTCAGCATGATGTTTAATAATTACTGAGTCTTGTACTGTTAAGTTTAATTTGTTTTTATATTTGAAAATAAATATTAGATTTTATCTATATGTGCAACAAATTTCACAATTTCTATTGAATAGTCACTTAAACAAATTCATTAGCAAGATGTTTAATTAATTTATAAAGAGTTGTGGGCTATAATATTGTATTTTAATTCAAGTTCAGGGTAGTAAGTATGATAACGGTGTCTAATGTATATTATATTAGAAAATTAAATAGCAAAATTTAGAACATCTACTTTGACTGTATTCTTAATAATATTACTATTTTCAAGCATTTCAAACGAAACATACTATTTTTTTTTTTAATTAGAGAGGTTAACTGTGCCTTTTGCCGGACTTGACCTATGAACTGACATCTATTGTTGCTGTTTTCGTGGTGTCAACGAGAGCTGTGTAAGCTTTTGAATAGATCTTTCTGAATCATTTCTGTTTCATCAGACTTGAATTGATAAGGAGCTAATCTCTTTTGGATAATAGATATCTCAGGCGATCCTTTGACAATTACACTTTCGTCTATTCGGTTCGCTATGCTGCCGTCTCGTCTTTGTTTTGCCATAATGACGTCTAAGGTTTATGTTTCCGCGGACGCTTTACGAAACCCGAAACCTGGCTTTTCGGCAAAGTCCGTTAAGGCAAATATATTTTGAATCACAAAGTGCATTTATCGTTCAATCATAACAGAATGACTAGACTTAATCGAAATAATAATTTTCGCTTTAAAACTCTACGAAAAACAGTGATGGAAGCAATACTAACCCTTTAAACTGATAATTTGGTAACAGAAATAATAAATTAAAACCTCGATAGCTGAACAGATTTGACCATTAAATAATTACTGCCTTTTTGAGATGTAAAACAAAATGCACAGAAATAAATCGTTTGGTTGACACCGTAGATAATATGCACAGAAGCGCATTATTTTTCGTGAGTGTGGCTTCACGATCTCAGAAAGCGGCTAAACTTGCACGTAGCATTATTAATACTGTCTTACCTGAAGTCTAGAAACACAGAAAATGTGCTCAGAGAAAAAACCCTCTAAAGGTGTGGGCTGGTTATGAAATTAACGAGCAAGAAAAAGGGAAAGGCAACAAATTATAAATAAATGTTACATTGTTAATAAATAAAACATAGTTAAAGTGGCAAATGATGTTTTAAAATTTTACATTATTAATAAATATATACATAGTTAAAGTGTCAAATGACGTTTTAAAATGTTACATTATTAATAAATAAAACATAGTTAAAGTGGAAAATGACGTTTTAAAATTATAAACCAAAACAAAGACAAAATTAAGTGAAAACAAAGACAAACAATAAACCAAAGCAAAGACAAAAATAAGCCAAAGAAAGACAAAACTTCAGCCAAAACAAAGACAAAATTAAGCCAAAACAAGAAAAAAAAATCATTTAAAAAAAAGACAAAATTAAGCCAAAACAAGAAAAAAATTCAGGAAAACAAAGACAAAACTAAGCCAAGACAAAAAGTCACCGAACACAAAGACAAAAAATAAACCAAAACATAGGCCAAAAGAAAGCCAAATTCAAATATTAAGCCAAACCGGAGAAAAAGTAAGATTAAAAAAAAAGAGACAGAAATTAAGCCTAGAAAGATAAAAATTACGCAAATGCAAAGATAAAAATAAAGCCAAACAGACAAAATTATACCAAAGCAAAAACAAACAAATGTAAGCCCTAAAAAAGACAACAATAAAGCCAAAAAATCCCCAAATTAAGCCCCCCCCCCAAGAAAATCTAAGCCTAAAAAGACAACAATAAAGCCACAAAGATATCCCCAAATTAAGCTCCCCCCCAAAAAAAAAAAAAAGAAAAGAAAATCTAAGCCTAAAAAGACAACAATAAAGCCACAAAGATATCCCCAAATTAAGCCCTCCCCCCTTAAAAAAAAAAATCTAAGCCTAAAAAGACAACAATAACGCCACAAAGATATCCCCAAATTAAGCTTCCCCCCAAAAAAAAATTTAAAAAATCTAAGCCTAAAAAGACAACAATAAAGCCACAAAGATAACCCCAAATTAAGCCCCCCCCCCAAAAAAAAAAAAAAAGAAGAAAATCTAAGCCTAAAAAGACAACAATAAAGCCACAAAGATATCCCCAAATTAAGCCAAAACAGGAAATCATTAAAGGCGTAGATGCCAGTGGCGGATTTAGGTTTCCTTGCGGGGTTTGGTGGGTTGGGTTGGTGCTGTGGACAAGGAGAGTTTTATGGGGGCGCCAAACCAAGATGATTTTATGTTTTCTATTTGATTCGATTCCTCCCCGCCCCTTCCCGCGCGCCTATTACTAAATACAGGCACTGGAGATGCTGTAAGTGTGGGAGAAAAAAGGAGAGAGGAGGCATTTTAATTCAAAATAATTTTTTAGTTATAAATGTAAGAACTTTACTTTATTACTTTTTCCATGTTTTCAACTTACAATTATTCTAATAAGTTGCGTCCTTTATTTATCACATTCTTACAATTATTCTAAAGAGTTGCGTGCCTTTATTTTTCTTTCTTTTCTCTTTTAAAAAGGAAGTCCAGTATGAAGATTACAGAAGAAAGAAGGAATGAAAAGGGGGATAAATCCTTCATATCGAAATTAAAAACGTTTAAAGTTTTAAAGTCAGGCAAAATACTTGCATTTTCTTTCGAACTCTCTCTCTCCCCACCCGCCCCTTCTGATACAATAATTTGTGCAAAGTGATAACAACCAGTATCTCGTTGGGTCCTTTCTTGTACTGACCGAGTTAAACTCACTGTAAAGGTGTTTCCGTACTGCCCTTGCTTAGTCTGGCTAGATATGAATTGTAAAAGTGTCGTGTATTCTTTTAATGAGACCCCTGTCCTGATTGTTTTCTTTTTTAAGTGATCCATGTGATAGTCGGGACCCCAGAATATAGACTGGGTGGTGGTGGTGGACCAAATCCCTCTAGAGTAGTGGTTCTTATATTTTTTTTAGTCATGGACCACTTTGAAAATCTGGTGAAAGCTAAAAAATGCACATACGCAGAATATAAAAATATAGTGAATATTTGACCCCCTGAAGCCCTCATAGACCCCAGGTTAAGAACCCCTGCTCTAGAGTACTTTAGAGCTGTTCATGCGGGGCCTAAACGTCATAAGACGACAACAGAACCAACCAAACTCTGGAGTGCAAGGGAGCTAATGCAACCCACCACCACCAAGGGAGTCTGGCTTGTCGGGGAATTCCCGATAACAGCCTGATGAGAAGAACTCTGTACACATACACAAACATGAGAAGAAATAGAACACAGAGCGGTGAAATCCCCTTCGCACCGGTGCAGCAGTACAAAAATGCAAGTAATCAGTTGCTTGCAACGGAAAATACGGAGGTCTGGACACAAACTGACCAGTCAGAATCGAACATCTTCAGCTTGACTTGGCAATGACAGTGAGTTACTTAAAGCTGAAAATAGCAACACAACTGCTCAGCGTTTTATATATATATATAATTTTTTTTTTAAATGACAAGAAAAAATAATACGAAGTGAAAATTTGAAACGCTTGTTAGATTCCCAGTTACATTACTCGCATTTTCTGTAAGAATTGAAAAGTGACAAGTAGTTTATAAATTTGTAAATGTGTTAGTTATAGGTGTCAAATACATAAACGTTATAATTTTAAGTAAATATCGGTGTTGGGTGGTTTGGTGCGGAGTGATTAAAGTAGTTGGATTAAAGAGATTTAAACAAATCATCTATATAAAGTGGTGTCGAGAGATCGAAACACAAGCAGTCATCTCACTTCAAGTCGAAATTTTGTTAACCACGGGATGAAATAATGCAAACTTTACAGTCCTTCTCCCATGTTAACCACAGAATGAAATAATGCAAACTTTACAGTCCTTCTCCCTTGTTTACCACAGAATGAAATAATGCAAACTTTACAGTCCTTCTCCCATGTTAACCACAGAATGAAATAATGCAAACTTTACAGTCCTTCTGCCTTGTTTACCACAGAATGAAATAATGCAAACTTTACAGTCCTTCTGCCTTGTTAACCACAGAATGAAATAATGCAAACTTTACAGTCCTTCTGCCTTGTTAACCACAGAATAAAATAATGCAAACTTTACAGTCCTTCTGCCTTGTTAACCACAGAATGAAATAATGCAAACTTTACAGTCCTTCTGCCTTGTTAACCATGGAATTAATCAATGCAAACTTTACATTCCTTTTGCAAACGAATTCCTGTCAATCATTGTGTGAGACAACACTCAGTTTAGTCATTTTTGCACCGAATTCCTCATTCACATATGATATCCATATACGTTTTTGAGTTAATGAGTGTGCGTGCGTGTGTTCACGTGTGTTTGTGTGTCTAATGAGTAGAAGAAGTAGTCAGTCCGCCTTAAAGAAAATTCATCTGTGTGTGTTTGTTTGTGTGTGTGTGTGTGTGAGTGAGTGAGTGAGAGAGAGAGAGAGAGAGAGCGAATTTGTTTTACTATTGTGTGAACAATAGAGAAAAGGGACTAACAGTAGTCAGTTCTGTTTAATGCATATTTCCCTTTATGTCATCGTCTGGGGTTATGTATGTATACGTATACACAGAGAGACAGAGATGAATTAACTATATATATATATATAGAGAGAGAGAGAGAGAGAGGGACAGACAGAAAGACAGAGACACAGACAAAGAGACAGAGATGAATTAGCTGTCCACTTTAACCGAATTCCTCTTCTCTATGGGGTGAACTAACTATAGATATTAAAAGTCAAATTCCCTTTGCCCTAGAACAAAACAATCGCTTTTATCTGACCCAAAAGGAGCGAATGTTGCCCCAGCCTTTGGTAACTAGGTAATCAATTATTGTTTGGACATGACTGTAAGCTGAAATTATACACAATTATTATGATTTTAAAATATTTCTTCTTCGGTCGACTGTCGAATATAATTAGCTTGAAGCTTCTAAGACGGGCGATAGAAACAATACACGGCTAGGAGAGTGTTGGACTGATGGAAATTGCCCAGTCTACACAACTGTTTCTTTTTGTCTGTTAGCATATATGTACAAGTGTTCTGTCGATGTACATAGTTGTGTAAGTGTGTTTCTATCTGTTCAGATGTTTCTGCTGGATTGGTTGCGTCTGTTCATATGTTTGCTTGATTGTTTATGTCCGTTCATATGCTTCAAGATTTGATTTTGCCCGGGGTGTGTCTATTGTCTTTTAATACGTTATGCATATCTATCCGTATCTATGATTGTATGTTGAATTGTGTTTAAATGTTTGATTGTGCAGGGTGTGTGTGGTTGGTGGGGGAGATTGTGTGGAGAATTTATTTTATGTGCGTCTCGAAAACCATTACAACTAACTAGATAGTTTATTTTTCTTCACAGGATGGTAAGGGTTATTGAAACTCTCCTACCCGAGCTTTAGTGAGAAGAACAACCATTTCGTACAGTGCCAAGACGCTCACCTCGACCAGAGAAACAGTAGGGCTACTGCTAGTTTTGTTGTTTTGTCATGTCGACCAGTGGAACACTAGGGCTACTGCTAGTTTTGTTGTTGTTTTGTCACGTCGACCAGTGGAACACTAAGGCTACTACTAGTTTTGTTGTTGTTTTGTCACGTCGACCAGTGGAACACTAGGGCTACTGCTAGTTTTGTTGTTGTTTTGTCACGTCGACCAGTGGAACACTAGGGCTACTGCTAGTTTTGTTGTTGTTTTGTCACGTCGACCAGTGGAACACTAGGGCTACTGCTAGTTTTGTTGTTGTTTTGTCACGTCGACCAGTGGAACACTAGGGCTACTGCTAGTTTTGTTGTTGTTTTGTCACGTCGACCAGTGGAACACTAGGGCTACTGCTAGTTTTGTTGTTGTTTTGTCACGTCGACCAGTGGAACACTAGGGCTACTGCTAGTTTTGTTGTTGTTTTGTCACGTCGACCAGTGGAACACTAGGGCTACTGCTAGTTTTGTTGTTGTTTTGTCACGTCGACCAGTGGAACACTAGGGCTACTGCTAGTTTTGTTGTTGTTTTGTCACGTCGACCAGTGGAACACTAGGGCTACTGCTAGTTTTGTTGTTGTTTTGTCACGTCGAGCAGACGTACGACTGTGTTAGTCACCTGGATTGCTGTTTTTGGAAATTGATCAAACGACAAAATTCTAAATAATATTATAGAAAACCTAATGTTTTCCCAGGGGAGATGTACTATTCCTCTGAGAACTTCATGCCGCCATGCTAAAGCAGGCCATTATTCGCCATCTTGAGCAGCCAACTTGCGAAGCTACCTGACTTTTTGCTGCCATGATACGACAGTTTTATGCTTTGACATCCAGTTCCAGACCGTCAAGTTATCCTGCTTCATGCCTGCTTTCTTACAGCTATTTCAAGTCTATTGCTGCACCAACTACAAGACTTGCAGGAATTTTTCCAATATTGTCTAGCAGTCTTATGCACGACAAACAATTGTACTTAAGATTCCTGAAGGAACAATAAAATGCCGGTATTGTTTTCTTAATTAACCTCTTTTAATTAATCTAATTTTTATCCATTTGGATGCTCTGATGGGATGGATATTTTAACTATCTTTATATCGTGAACATTTATATAGTTATTAATTGTGAGTATTTATGAATGAGACTGTGTGAGTAGCTTTATGGTCTTGTCATTGATTGATTGACTGATAATTAAGTGAATAGTGAGACTGTTGTAGAATTATTTGATTTGTAATATAAATTTGTGAATAATAATTGCGTGTGCAGTTGATTGATTGATTGATTGATTGGTTGCATTTTAATCAATGTAAAGTGTTCGTGAACATTTGTTCAGTTTAGCTGCTTTGCGTTATACACCTACCAATTCCAGTCACACGTGTACATTCTAGGTCAGTAGCTGGCTGACCAGTAAGCGGATATATGTGACTGTGTGCGTATGTGCGCGCGCGTGTGTGTGTAAGAAAAAAGAGAGAGGAGTTTCTCTGCACACTCACATATTGTTCGACGAATTAAAACCTTTATGCAAGCGCATGCATTTTGCTGTGTGCATAGTGTGCTTGTGTATGAGTACGTCCGTGATCTGCAGATTTTAATATTTCGGTTAGTTTGTTTTTGTCTGTTTCTGCATGTGCTTATTCGTTTCTTTTATTTATGTATTTCTTCATTTGCTTTTATACTGTAATTGTATTTCTTCATTTACTTTTATACTGTAATTGTATTTCTTCATTTGCTTTTATACTGTAATTGTATTTCTTCATTTGCTTTTATACTGTAATTGTATTTCTTCATTTGCTTTTATACTGTAATTGTATTTCTTCATTTGCTTTTATACTGTAATTGTATTTCTTCATTTGCTTTTATACTGTAATTGTATTTCTTCATTTGCTTTTATACTGTAATTGTATTTCTTCATTTGCTTTTATACTGTAATTGTATTTCTTCATTTGCTTTTATACTGTAATTGTATTTCTTCATTTACTTTTATACTGTAATTGTATTTCTTCATTTACTTTTATACTGTAATTGTATTTCTTGCTGATAAGAATGACTTCGTATGTTTGCAGATCTATTCGAGTGTATCTTACGAGTTTGTGTTAGTGTGTGAGTAAGTAGGTTGTGTAGTTATGTTTGCATATCTATTCGAGTGTATCTTATGTGTTTGTGTTCATGTGTGAGTAAGAAGGCTTGTGTAGTTATGTTTGCACTCTTGTATGTATTTGTATTTTATCGGGTATGTGGGAACAAGAGGTGTATGCTTGTTTCTTTCTTTGTTTTTTAAATTTATTTTTATATCAGCTGTTTGCCACTTCTGCTGTAGATCGAGCAGACAACCCCAGACTTATCAGCGTTTTGTTTTCACGGTTGTCTGTTGTGGAATAAATACAAATAAAAGTAAAATACGGAAGAAGCTAGCGCCATTCGATCGACGAGCCTTTTTTCTACTTAATTGGTTTAAACAATTATCGACATTTTCTTTCTTTTCTGCTGTTACTTTTACTTTTTCTCCCCCTTCTTTTTCTAGGTTTCGTGCGTCGTTGTGGATAATCAAGTCAGTCAACATCTTGAAATGGTATTGATCACTTGTCATTTTTATTTTGTATTGTATTTTTTCTCCTTTTTACCTTGCAAAGCGATTACTTGTGTGTGTGTGTGTGTGTGTGTGTGTGTGTGTGTGTGTGTGTGTGTGTGCAAGGGTGAAGATTTACGGAGTAGGGTGGGTGGGTTGACCGTGGACAACAAAAAGTAAAGTGTTGACGTTAACTAATAGCTAGCTATTTTGTGGTTTGAAAATAAAGTATCTATCTATCTATCTATCTATCTATCTATCCATCCACACACCACACACACACAGACACAAGCATTACATCTTACTCGCTTACTCGCATAGGCATACACAGACATAGACAACAACAAATACATCTTACACACTTATGCACTCACAACCACCACAACCACACCACCACCCCCTCCACACACACACACACCCTGTACATCTAATGCATCTTTCTTACTCTCATACATGCACGAAAACAGATACATCTCATTCTCACACTCACACGCACGAGCCTTTCTATATACTCTTACGTCCTGTCAGGCGTGCACGCATAGTCTATCGATAATTATAATACATTTTAATAACACAACGTAAGAGTAACAGGTTCGTAGTTTTTATATTTGTATAGAATACAAACATTTTAGCAAACAGAATTTTCATTAGCAATAGATAATATAATAGAATAGGTAATATAATAGAATAGGTAATATAATAGATAAGTAACACATGTATTCTTGCTAATTTCATAATACGAAAATTCGTAAGCGCAAGTGAGGATTGTGGAACACGCGGGGATTGTGGACCGTTTATTCGAACGAAATGACGTGTTCAACATTGCCAGGTTTATTATCACGTGAAACACCTGATATTCACCCAAACAATTATGCAATAGCGCTGGATAAGAGTGTCAAGAGTCTTATTAACGATGTTTCTAAGATGGGTTGGTGTCAAGACTTTTACGAACTTTTTCTTAGATTGGGGTTTTGTCAACAATCTTAACGAGTCTTAGATCTCTGGGTGGTGTTAAGTGTCTAATAACTGTTTTCGTACACCGTGGTAGTACCTAGAGTCATATTAATTTATTTTTTAGATCCCGGTGGTGTAGTGTTACTGTTTTTTTAGATTGCGGTGGTGTAGTGTTGCTGTTTTAGATTATGGTGGTATAGTGTTGCTTTTTTAGATCATGGTGGTATAGTGTTGCGTTTTAGATCAAGGAGGTATAGTGTTGCTGTTTTAGATCATGGTGGTATAGTGTTGCTGTTTTAGATCATGGTGGTATATTGTTGCTGCTTCTTACTTTTGCTGGTGGTATCAAGGATCTTACTAAATAATTCTTAGATTCGGGTGGTGACAAGTCTTACTATCTGTTTCATACATGGAGTAGTGTTTATACTTTTACTGATTCTTAGACCGGGATGGGGTGGGGTGGGGGCTAAGGGTCGTAATGTTTCTTAGATAGGGACCAGACATTGCTTCTGAGTTAGAAGCTCTTTTTACCACTGATGGCGTGAAGAAGTTGCTCTTTTGGATGCTACCGGTCAGTCAGTGCTTGGAACCTTTGCATTCTTTGATGACAGATAGCACACCTCTACCCGTCCGCTAAATAGCATTACGGCCCTTTAACTTGTTTAAGACAATCAACTGCCACGCTTAAATATTGTAAAAACCACCACAATTCATTGTAAATGCCACATTTTAAATAATTATTTTGTAGTGTATATGAAATTATTTTAATCTCATTGAACATGTCTCATGTTCTTCAAAGATGGAGCAATCCACACTTGGGGATGGGGGTGCCAAGTTTCTCCATGTTCAACCCATAACTAATTGTCGCCGCTATACTCTGGGGTGACTTTGTACTAATGACTTATACCAACTATGTATAATTAGTTATGATACAAGACATCTACAAGTGCCGGTGCAGAGCATGGGTCACTGGTTAAATATGTATATCTGCAACTGTTACGCTGATATACTGGTACGTCGCCAATTTGGCTCCGCCCCCAACTCAGAATCAGCTGAGATTTAATGTTTATGAATAGTTAGATATATATAGAAAACAATTATAATTAAACGAACAGAGGACAAGACGTAATCATTACATTATCATTTGAACTACGAAAATAACGATAGCACTAACAAACACGCGTTTTAAAATAATAACAAGAAATTTAATAAAAGAAAAAGTTAACAAGATTTAGAAAATTCAGTTCATCCTAAGCCAGTTCATTTATACTGAAGTCGCATTCCGGATGGGAACTTAGCTTATGTATTGAAATGACGTCAGTCTGGTAGACTTGAATTTTTCCAGCCAATAGATCGGCACGTCCCAATTCAGCCGGGACAAGTAGAACGGCCACACAGGCACAGCCACACAGGCAAACAACAGGCAGCTATAAACGAGCAGCCGAGAATACACAATAACAAGAAAAAACCCTGCAACACAAACAATTGCAAAGCCTAAGTGTCCAGTCCAGTGCTCGATTAATAATTACTAAGTTTGGCATAGGCCTCTGAAAGGAAGAATATTAATATATTCATAAATAAAACATAGTAATAATTAGTATATAACATCCTAATAAAACTTAACCATTCACACAAATACAAAGACGCTTTTACCTATATAGCCAGGGTTTTCTTCTCTCATATACGACCCAGTGTTGTTTTGGGCGGACTACCCTTTCAGTCGTCACCCTCAGACGATTTTTCAGGAAGTAGTGAAGATAACATTTTCACTGTGGTTTTTATTACCCTGCTTAGACCAGCTTCTGACCTGTTCAATTCATTAGCTCTAAGATGATTATGTCCCTCTAACAACTCTAACCACCCGCTAAGCGTACACACTGACCACATGCTGACCGCCGCGCTCGCAGACTTCAAACACCGCAGACATCAAACGCCAGTCCCTAAATCTTCCACACATGTCTCTCATTCATTTCAGGGCTTCCCTTCTCTGTAAACAGGACGCAATACGCACTCATTCCACAAATGAAAATTTATATAAAATATATATGTGGGAATATTTTCCCATCATACAACACTAATAACGCCTAATCAACGAAAGGTTTTGAAGTCTGGACGAAAAACAACTCCAGCGACACACACACACACACACACACACACACACACACACACACACACACACACACACACACACACACACACGCGCGCGCGCACGCACGCACGCACGCACACACAACTTGTTTGTTATAATCACAATGTGAGTAAAACTCACAAGTCTCACGTGAAGTCCGAACCATGGCTAATTAGGTTAATAACACGGGAGGTTCAACTTTAATTTTAACAAGTTGATCTGAAATTATACTTTTGATTTCTGGTGCCAAGGCCAAGATGTCAATAATTAGCTGGACCTTCTTAGCTTTATATTTGGGGATATTGGTCACACTTTGGCTGTACAGTGCATTGCCCAACATTTCACTTTCGATGAAGAGGATCGTGGCTAACGTTTCCTCTAATAATAGTTTTCCTATTTGTGCGGTACTAGCGGTTGTTTGAACTTTAACAAAATTTGTGTGCAGTACTGGCGGTTGTTTGAGCTTTAAAAAAAAAAAAAACTTGTGTGCGGTACTAGCGGTTGTTTGAGCTTTAACAAAATTTGTGTGTGGTGTTTTCTAACTGCGCAGCCGCGGAACCCCCAGTTTAATTTAACGTATTGCTATAGCTTTCAGCGGCAAGAAAACAGCAAGAGAAGCATTCAGTCGGTATTGCAAAAGAAGAAATCTAAAAATGTTTTAAGATCATAATTAGCGATTCTCCAGAATTAACCAAATCCTGCAAACATTACTGGTCAGCTACAGACTTCATGATTGACTTAAAATGTTCTTTCTGCTATATATGTGCGCTTGTGTGTGTGTGTGTGTGTGTGTGTGTGTGTGTGTGTCTCCATGTGTCTCTGTGTGTATGTTAATGAATGAAGAGAAAATGAGATCAATTTTGAAAGTAAATTAGATCGACCGTGACAGACTATCGAAAGCCAGTCCTGAGGGGGTGGGGGTGGTCACAAAATTCACCTAAGCCAACTAAGCATAACTTATACTGTCATGGCGACTGTCTTTGAGGCTTAACAGAGAAACATTAGACAGCAGCAATATCCACCCAATTATAAAACCCGCCTGAGAGAGAGAAAGAGAAGGACGCTAAATGCAATCGCCCTTCTTTTCTTTTTTTTTAAAAAAAATTCTTTTAAAACCAACAACAAAAAAATCTATCAACACGCTCAAGTGTCAAGGTGACATCACCCAAACGTCACCCTGCTTCACACAAAGCCAGTATTTGAGAGTACTGGCCCCTGACTTAAAGTGAGACAGACATTCGCCGATCGCCATACTAAAAACTTATCCAATGTGTAGGGTGGCTTGGGGTGGGGGTGGGAATTAAAAAGAAAAAAGAAAAATGTTTTTGGCCTGGTAAGAAGAGTGACCCAGTGTGGTGAAGCACGATTAATTTATGCCCCGCTGTGCAAAACATTTTAATGGCCCGTTGAAGCTTTTTCAAGTGGGCGGGTGTTGTGATTTTTTCTTTCTCGTCAATTTTGTTTTCTTTCTTCTTTTCTTTAGTAACTGGCTGTTGACTGGGTCTGAATGTGTGTATGTTGTGTGTGGTGTGACCAGCCATGACGTCTGTCCGCTGCGAACCAGGCCTGTGCATAAAACATGCGTGTCTTCGGGTGACTACTCCGTTTGTATGCGTGTCTGCGAGCGTGGACGTTTTTCCGCTGTATCCTCAACAGACCAAAGCAATTCAACACTTTCAGTCTCCCCCCAACCTCTCTCTCTCTCTCTCTCTCTCTCACACACACACACACACACACACACACGTTGTTTCCTTAACTCCTAGATTTGAGTACTATGTGTCAAAATGATAAGTCGGTACAAGCAAGTCAAGAAGCTAACAACTGTGCGATCTGTCGCTCCAAGACCAAAGGCCGCAGGCAACATTTTATAAATAATTGAAAACAGAGAAAGAATGGCAAGGCACACAGATGTGGACAATATTTCCAGTAGTTACGTGGCCTGCTGAATCCGGACTGCAGTCAGTTTAAATTTATCAGGTGGCAAAAGATATAAATCTTAAATCTTGGGGCCAGTGGAAATTAGGGGCAAGACTGCAAGAGTTTCAAGTTTAGCTGAAATTGCAGTTAGATCTAGTCTATATGTCGAGGGGTGAGAGTACCGGGTGTACAAACATAGGAACCAACGAAAATTAAATTAAACAACTTGTTTGTTTGAAACTGCGGGAGGACGGAAGGGCAGGTAATAATTATGGATTGTTAGAAATAATATTAAGGGCAAGACAGTGAGAAGGGTACAGCCTACGGGTTAGCAAAAGTAGTGGCAAAGACTGCTTGAAGTGTGCGAGTCTACGGGCTAGCAAAACTAGTGGCAAAGACTGCTTGAGATATGCGAGTCTAAGGGACTTGGTGGCTAATCGAGATTAGGGACGCAATTGTGAATGTCGCTGTTGCATTGCACCACTCATGATGAACAACCTGGTTTTACAAAGGTCACGGGCCACAGTGGATATACATCGTAAAACTGCACTCGCAATCAACTTGCAAGCCTGTCCGGTTCTTGACAGCGTGACAGCACAAAACTGGCTGGCACTAACATTCTCCAGGTCTTTTTTCTTGCAGTTTTTACTTCACAGTTGGCTTTGGTGATTTAGGCCATTGCTGGATTCTTTCTCATTCATTTACACACTAACCAATGGATTTGTTTAGTATGCCCTTCTGACTCAAATGACGTCATTTGTGAAGGTAGTGAGTGTGTTCTGCTAAGAATGTAAAGGAATGTTGAATTTAGATCTGACTGTAAGAGATGCCCTTCTGACTCAAATGACGTCATTTGAGAAGGTAGTGAGTGTGTTCTCCTAATGACGTAATTTGTGAAGGTAGTGAGTGTGTTCTGCTAAGAATGTAAAGGAATGTGAATTTAAATCTGACAAATTGGAGACTGCAAGAGATACTAACCAATCAAAAGCAGTATAATTACATTAATCTTTGACCTATTCATCTGTCTATAAAGATGATTACATTACACACACACACACACACACACACACACACACACACACACACACAGAGCTTACCTCGGCTTTTTCGACATACCCTCATACACCCCCACACCCCTTTATGAACGCACGCCTAAAAAAATTTCTTCAATAGAAAGAAGAAAAATTGTAAAAGACTGATGCTTAGGAAAACATTAAATATATCCCACACTTAAGATGTCCTCCTTGCCTGCCTGACAGTTTTAACACTGAAGCAGGAACAATGTCGTCTGGCGTTCCCAAAGCACATAAATGAAAAAAACAACTAAAAGTCAAAGTTATCTCCCTTCTGGTCCTAACCCACATACACTTTATAGTGATGATGCTAGGGCGAGCGGTGCAATTATAAATTATTATTATTTTATTCATTTAATACTTTTTATTAGGTGGTCATTCATAAACTCCTCGTATTGACTTCGAAGTAGAGGCCATGGACTTACCGTTAGGATTCAGTGGATTTGTCAGGTATGAACCTTCCATTAAAACGTCACAGTCAGGACCATGGTAAATGCTAACGAAAGTGCGCGATAAGGCTCGATTTTGCTGGAATAACTTAAACCCATGATGTACTAAAAGCCTGACTGTGATCGAGATGACATCATCTGGTCATTTTAGCGGCGATACAAAGAGAGTTAACCATTGTAGCAGACCCCCCCCCCCATGTAAAAGCTTCAGCACCTGATCAATACAACTCGACACCATTGAATAATCCCACGCTATTCTAGCAGTCTATGCTCCGTTCATGCGTTTGTTCATCAAAGCAAACAATGGAAAACTTGCCCATTTGTTATATGTCACGTGACAAAGTTTAAAATGTTTTCCAATAATTATAACTTATAACTTATACTGGTTCAGGAGACAGAGTTGCAGTCTGGGAAAATATATTCAAGGGCATGAAAAATTAACCAATCAGGAAAAGACACAAATACGCAGAAAATGATCACTAGGGAAATTGAAGGCTGGTTGTACAGAGAATAGGATAGACTGGAAAATGGAATTACAGGCAGGAGAGTGAAGTCACAGAGGACAGGAGAGTGAAACGTAGAAGAAATGGAAAGAGAAGTCACGGAAAAGGACAGGAGAGAGAAGTCACGGAAGACAGTAGAGTGACGTCACAGAGGACAGGAGAGAGAAGTCACCGGAGAAGGACAGGAGAGAGAAGTCACCGGAGAAGGACAGGAGAGAGAAGTCACCGGAGAAGGACAGGAGAGAGAAGTCACGGAGAAGGACAGGAGAGAGAAGTCACCGGAGAAGGACAGGAGAGAGAAGTCACCGGAGAAGGACAGGAGAGAGAAGTCACGCAGGATAGGAGAGAGAAGTCACCGGAGAAGGACAAGAGAGAGAAGTCACGAAGGATGGGAGACGGAATAATGAAACTATAAAGAAGATTGGTGAAGAAGAAAGTTTGGCCAAATCTGGAAAAAGATTGGAAAAGGTGACAGTCAAGGAATGGAACAGTTTGGAGAAGTAAACAGTCGTCATATGTAGAGGTCTGGAGAAGAAGACAATTGAGGTATGGAGAAGTCTGACAGCTGAGCTATGAAGAAGTCTGGAGAAGTAGAAATTTGAACTATGGAGAAGTCTGGAGAAGAAAAGAGTCGAGCTATGAAGAAGTCTGGAGAAGTAGACATTTGAAGTATGGAGAAGTCTGGAAAAGAAAACAGTCGAACTATGGAGAAGTATGGAGAAGAAGACAGTCGAGTCTGGAGAAGAGAATTCTAGTTGTGGAGAAGTTATTGGAGTAGAAAACAGTTGAGTTATGGAGAAGTCTGGAAAATACGACAGTTGAGGTATGGAGTAAGTTTGAAGAAGAAAAAAAGTTTAAGGTATAGAGAAGTCTGGAGACAGTTTGGGAGAGGAAAGCATTCATTCAGATGAGGTCATGCGAGGAACTTAAGAGCAGACTGAACATTTTGTTCTTGTACTTGTTTTTCACGTTCGCTTCCAACTTCCGCAGACAGTCAAGAACGCGGAGGAAGAGTTTGAGATTAACAAAGGGAGACAACATTCCATGGACAGAGAAAGTATTCAGTTTTAATTAATTTACGGGTGGATTTTTTGAGTGCAAATTTGCCTCTTACACTTTCGGAAATTCAGCTGTGAACGGATGTTTGACGTGCGCGGTCAGCAGTATTTTCATCTTTGTTTCTCTAACCGCTGTTAAGGTATCTAGATACAAAGCACGTCTCTTACGGTGAAGGCACTGGTTCAGGAGCACTCGTAACTTTTACCGTGAGCAAGGGTCAAATCCAGCACACTAGAGTGAAAAGGGTAGTGGGTATAATTTGTTTTGCACGTTCCTACTTTTCTAGTGACAGTGGAACAGCTGTGCGCCGTGTGACTCACTGCGTGAGCAGAGCCTCACTTTGCAGACCAAATGGTCACCTGACTGCAGGCAAAGTGGAACCACAATTGAAGAGGCGGCGGCTCGTGTGACAGTCTGGTAGAGGGTCTGAGAACCCGATTCGTAGAGAGAGAGCGGTAGGAACCACAATTGTAGAGAGCGGTCGGAACCACATTTTATAGAGAAACCGAAAGGAACCACTTCATTTTTTTTCTTTGTTTTGTTGGTAGAGAGTGGTGGAGCATGAAGATTTGGTGAGTGACATTTAAAAGGGCGGACGCGACTCAACCCAACAAGCAAGGTCTGTGCAAGGCTGGAAGGTGTACTATATATTTTTTCTCTCTCTCTCATCCCCCTCCCCTTCCCCTATGCTATTTTCAGCTTGTTTTTGCCCTCTGTCCTTGCTGTCCTGGCGACTAAGGACACGCCACGTGTGCACTGGGTCGTGCGAATCCGAACGCGTCATGAACTCGATAATAGCCGCCCAACATGGCGGAACGCTGTCCCCGAGATTGCGTGACGAAACACATCCCCCCCTCCCCCACCTCCCTACTTCGCCTGCCTAGAAATGATATCCAGATGTTGGAATCCTTGTGGTTTCACAGAAGCTCCGTTGCTTTTAATTTTAAAAAAATATAGAATTAGCGGCAATTTCTTGTGATATCTTAGTTTTAAGGGTGTTTAAGACATTGAATGTTAGTTAAATGGTGAATTACATTGATATATTTTTACGCATGAAGACGTTGCCTACTGTTCTGTTACACTGTGACGTTTTCTGATACACATCTCCTATTGTGGCAGTTAAAACACAGTGACGTTTTCTGATACACCTCTCCTGCTGTGACTGTTAAAACACTGGGGCATCTTCTGATACACGTCTCCTGTTGTGACTGTTAAGACACAGTGCTGTCAACTGCTATCATTGTCTGCCATTCTGTTACTCAGAGGAGATGTCTGCTACACATTGCCTGTTGCTTCCGCTACACAGTGGCCACACTTCTACACGCTAAATCTAACTTTTGCTTCTAATTTGCCTCTGCCAAAACAATAATACTTGACTGGGGATATATATATATTTTTTTTTAGACTGTTCGCGCTGAACATTTAGTCGTATGTATTCAGCAGTGGTTCAAAAGGGAGATAATTCGTAAAGACGTGTTTACCTTACACATAACTGTTGTTGGGAGATGGAGTGAGTTGATATCTATTTTTAGCATAAAAGTGACTAACCCACAGAGCGCTTAATTAGGAACTGGATTTACTATTTTTTGAGCCGATTCAATTCGGCAACCAGCATGGAACAGAAATGGAATGTCATATGGTGACATTGAAACACGAGGACAATCGTATGGCCGCCACTTTGGTCATAAATAACTAATCTGTCTTTCAGTTGCCACTTTGTTGTTCATGCATCTGGTGTACGAATATTTCCGAGAAGAAAGAACAGCTTTACATGCTTTTATCAGAACAGACTCTTTGTCTTTTCTTTCATTTTATGCGTCCCCTCCTCTCACTCATTGTTCTTTTCAATCTTACTTTGTTTGTTTCTTTCTCTGTTCTATCTCCTGGTCTCTTTCTTTGTATCTTTCGTTCTGTGCACATTCTCTCTCTGTCAAAATTTTCTCTGTCTATGTGGCTGTCATTCTTTCTTTCTTTTAGTCTTTTTTTCTGTTTTGTTTTATTCTTATCTCCCATTCTGTGTGTCTTTCACCACCTTCTTTTCTGTCTTTCTTTCTCTGTTTCTCTTTGTCTCTTTCCTTTGTGTCTGACTCTCATAATCTGCTTTGCAGCCTCTTCTCTTTCTTACACACACACACACACACACACACACACACACACACACACACACACACACACACACACACATACACACAGTCTGTTTTTTCCTAATTCTGTCTGACTCTCTTAGTTTATCAGTCTAATTTATGTCTTTTTTCTTCTTTCCTTTCATACCTCCCTCCCCTCCGATTTTCTACAACTAAACAGAAGGCTACTACTCTTGAGGAGATCACCTTGACATCATTGTAGTCTCGTTGTAGCTATTCTGTGGACACATTTACAGTGTCTTGACACACCTGACCATGGTCTCAACGACCAGTTTATTATCATCGTTTGACTAATGAACTGTGAATATACTTTCATCACGTGACAACCCACCCACCCATAATTGACAAAACCAAGCAGGCGATCACATATAAATCATATATTTAAAACATAAATACACACATAACCAAATTACAGTCAAAGATAGATAGATAGATAGATAGACTGCTCGTGATTTATTTCAATTATTATAATGAATAATAATATTTTTCCCTTCCTATAAAAATTTATTGTGCTTAAAGCGATATGGAAGTGAGACAAGCCGGGTGAGACGTCATTAGCAAATACCATGTAGCTTTAACCCTGACGCATGACGCATCAGTGGAAGAATAATCGGTAAAAACAGTCTTCGTTACCTGATAGTGATAGAACAATCTGCGTGACAGCATTTTGTGAACAATGTGCGTGACATATTTAAGTGAAAACAATCTGCGTGACGTAGAAGTGTAAGAACACTCTGCGAAACATAATGTTTTAAGAACAATGTGTGTGATGTATCCACGTGAAAACAACATGCGTGACATAGAACTGTAAGAACAATGTACATATTTTTAAAATAGATGTGTGACATAACAATTTAAGAAACAATATGTGACATAAGAGTTTAAAAAACAATGTGGGGCATAACAGTTTAAGAAACGATGTGTTTGACATAGTCGTTTAAGAAACGATGTGTGTCACATTGTCGTTTAAGAAATGATGTGTGTGACATTGTCTTTTAAGAAAATATGACTGTGTGTTTGACATAGTCGTTTAAAAAACAACGTGTTTTATATTGTCTTTTAATAAACGATGTGAGTGACATAGTAATTTAAGAAACAATGTGCGTGACAGAGTCGTTTAAGAAATAATTTTTATGACAGTCTTTTAAGAAACATTGTATGTGTTTACACTGTGTTTAAGAAACAATGTATACGACATTGTCGTTTAAGAAACAACGTGCTTTACATTGTCGTTTAAGAAATAATGTGTATGACATAGTCGTTTAAGAAACATAGAATGTGACATAGTCGTTTAAGAAACATAGAATGTGACATAGTCGTTTAAGAAACATAGAATGTGACATAGTCGTTTAAGAAACATAGAATGTGACATAGTCGTTTAAGAAACATTGAATGTGACATAGTCATTTTAAGAAGCGATGTGCATAGTGACTTATGATCTGAGTGTGACATAGCAGTTTAAGTAACAACACGCATGGCAGCCGATCAGAAATCATGCGCGTGACACAGTCACGAGCTCATGTGGTGGCGAGACTCAGTTATTTCGGCCCTTTGCTGTACGGTACTTACACATGACTTTGCCACCATCACTGGTTCGTCTACCGTTCAAAAAAGAAAAAAGAAAAAGAAAAAAATGAATGGGTGTTCAGGGTTTTCTTTGTATTGTTTAGTTATATGGGCCTTTGGGCAATCGTGATTGTGCGAGCTTGTGTGTCTGTGTGCGCACGAGCGTATGAATGTATGTGCATTTGATTGTGTGTGTGAATGAGAAAAATACCTAGCGGGTACTGTCATACCCTTTCTTCGCACGGACATATTTTTCGTTGATGCTGTGTAATACTTCACAAGGTCAAAAGAGAAGAGCCCACTTCTACAAAACACCTTATGTTTGATTGAAAGAAGGAAAAAAAAAGTGAGACCGAGAAAGCTGATCTTTCAAACCTGGCTGAAACACAGTCGCGATATCTGCCAGCGATCGACTCATCTGTCAAATGACAGCACTTGGTGTCAAACGGATGCGGGGTTGGGGTGGGGAAGAAGAAAAAAATACGTCAATGATAATGTATTTATATTCTGGGAGAACAAAAGATGGCAGAAGCGGTATCCACCTGGGGTGGGGAATTTAATCCTACTGTTAATGTAGAAACCAACTGTCATGTTGACTCCTACCGGTCGGGAAGACAAATTAAGGCTGCTAGACAACGACAGCAGCAAAGTCCTTGGACTGCATCAAAGTTGTCATTTAAAAACTTACGATTAAATCACAGTCGAGGTATAGGGGGGGGGGGGGCGGCGGGAGGGGGGTGCAACAACAACAACAACAACAATATTTAAAACTGTAAAGTTCCGTAAAATAGTTAACAAATTCCCAGTTCCGTTTTACGCACATGTATAACGTCTCAAAACCCAAAATATATATTATATAAAAAAATATATATATAACTGGAAAGAATTGTAACCAAAAAAAAGCATCTCTGGTTTCATGTTTGAAAAATTAAATTAGCCATTATTACTCTTCTTGACGAAGACGAGTAAAATACGAAATATAATGGTTTAATATACAACCAATTTATTCACGTATCACTACAAAAAAGCAATGTCTTTATAATGTTCCGCTTGTGACATTGTTTCATATATTTTTTAATGCAATGTTTCCAGTACTTAAACATGTCTATAATCTTTTAATGCAATGTTTCCAGTGCTTAGAAATGTCTATAATCTTTTAATGCAGTGTTTCCAGTGCTTAGAAATGACTATAATCTTTTAATGCAATGTTTCCAGTGCTTAGAAATGTCTATAATCTTTTAATGCAGTGTTTCCAGTGCTTAGAAATGACTATAATCTTTTAATGCAATGTTTCCAGTGCTTAGAAATGACTATAATCTTTTAATGCAATGTTTCCAGTGCTTAGAAATGTCTATAATCTTTTAATGCAATGTTTCCAGTGCTTAGAAATGTCTATAATCTTTTAATGCAATGTTTTCAGTACTTAAAAGAATAAAAATAAGATTGTTTCATGCATGTAAACGCTACAGGATTAATGCAATGTTTAAAGTACTTAAAAGAAAAAAAGAAGTTGTTTCATACATGAAAACGTTGCAGGATTAATGAAATGTGGAACAGTGTTTTGGATGATTAATTAGTTAATAATAATAATATCCATTAACTAAGTGGCGTTGGCATCACACTATTATGCTTTTATTTGACAATGGAATGGCACTGCATTGTTTCCATTACTCTATTCCAGAGTGATAATTTGATAATTGAAACCATGGAACTGTTTTGATTAGTTTAATCTAGTGTGATTAATTGATACCGTTGCAATATTTAATTAACTTTAAAGCCAACAAGTAAATTCAGGTAAAATTTGCTATGTATATTGCGACATAAGAAATCAGACATAAAGAAATGATTTTCTTGTATGATTGCTTATTCTTTTATTTTGTTTTTGAAAAAGTGTATATTTTCTAGATACGAACGATATTGAAAAGTTTCGCTTGACGAACTTATAGGCAATGTTTATAACGTAAGCACAGCAGTCAGGATTGATGCTGATGTGTGATGACCAGCATCATTGCCACCACCACTTCCAGCATTACCACCACCACCTTTACCCTTACTACTATAACTATCACCATCACCCCCCCCCCACTCCGTCTTCATATTATTATTGTTACTAATTATTTTGATTACTTCACCATTTAATCTTTTCACATTCAAATTTATTCTAAGGACTTCTTGATGTAGTTGTACTCTTCTAGCCTACAACTTGTGCAAGCCTGAATAAGCTCGGTCAACAGCATAATTTACATAATTTCAGACTGACTGGGGCATTCACGCCACAATTAGTGCTTGCTTTCAGTCTTGTTAGTCTTAATTAAAGGCAACACATCCTTATGGGACTTCCAACTGTGACTCACACTGTCGCAATGGATGAGAACGTCGCGATATGACGTCATTGCGGCACGACGTCGTACGTTTGTCATCAGGACTGTCAAGGCTACAAATATTCTAGAGCAAATTATTACCTATGCTTTTTATGTTTGAATTTCTTTTCATGTGAAATTCAGGATAGAAACTCTAATTTTAAGAATAACATTTATCTTTATTCACACATAAGTGAAGTGTGTAAATTGAAAAACATTATTTGTGAGTTTGTAATGATAAATTGTTCTTTTGATTATTCTGAAATGTTCATGTATTTATTGTCTTTGTTTGATAAATTATTCTTTTGATTATGCTGACATGTTCATGTATTTATTGTCCTTGTTTGACAAATTGTTCTTTTGATTATGCTGACATGTTCATGTATTTATTGTCCTTGTTTGACAAATTGTTCTTTTGATTATTCTGAAATGTTCATGTATGTATTGTCCTTGTTTGACAACTGGAGGTGTTGTAATTCATAACTTATGGAGAATTCATTAATTGTTGACTTGGCTAGTATGTCATTGACAATTTAATGCAGCAATGCTATGGAATTGTATTGAGATTATTACCGAATGAGGATAATGATATTGTAAGGGACTGCACCACAAATTCACACTACCGCCACTAAATCTATGTATTAGAATTCAGAATTACGTCACAAAAAGCAGGATATACCACGATCGCTGTCACGCCAGTGGAGGGAAGTCGAGGGTTTCGTGGGACGGGCTATCGGTAAGCCTGGGTGGGTGGGTGTAGTTGCATTGTCGTCGCATCTTTCACCGCCATCTCGGATCGAGAGTTAATAAACAGATTTCACACTCAGAGCCTGTGACGTAAAAGTACAATCAATCTGTTCTCTATACAACGTCTCGCCCTTCATAGTTTTATTTTCAGTCCTTCAAAAAATATTTACTTTAAAATAAAATGCACTATTTCTTACAGTGCAGGACACAAAAATCTCGAGGATAGTGGTACTTATTTATCTATAGTTCTCTCCATCCAAAAGTCTTCTCTTGAGATCTAAAGACTTCATCCAAAATACTTTTCAAGAGCACTCCAGGTTCCACCCCAAAGTCTTCTTGTGAGCACTACTGCTTCCATCCAAAAGGACTTTACATGAGCACTACATGTTCCATTTGATTATGGAATGGATAGGTATGGGAAATATTAATGTAACCAGTAATAATAACTTTAACAGAACTACTAGTAGTGGTGGTAGTAGTGGCAGTAATAATAACAATTGTAGAAGGGGTGAATTTATTTCATCCCATCCTTATAATCTTGTAGATACATATCTGTCCACTTTGTAACCCAGTCATTTGATGCATTTATCGTTACAATAATAAGAAAACCTTAACAGTTCCTAATACATAGGAAAGAATGTATTTGGTTTATACATAAGGTGTACAGAGGTAAATAATGTTGCACTCTGTCCTGAAATGTGAATAATATGTTTTCTTGAATTCAAGTTATTAGTTCACTGAACTGTTGAAGTAAATAACACGTAGCTGTAGCTCGATTTTCTCAAGGTCATCTGTGTCCGTTGATTACTATAAACAACATTGACCATGTTTGGCACGTTAAAGACAGAGACAAGTCAGTGTTCTTTGGGAGGATCCCCTTTCTACAATCAGAAAGGTCAAACACGGGTCAGAACCAAGATTCTTGTGTGCCATGTGTTAGGGTCAACAGCCCATCAGTAACTAAGATACCACCCACTCTAGCTTTCTCAAGTCTTGCTAGAAACACTGAGACTGATAGACGGTAACGTGTTATGTGCTATGGCCGTTTGGCTGTTGATGAATCAAGCCCCTATAATAATAAGACCTGCTATAAAGAAAGTGGCCCTTGGTCCCTTGGCGGCCTTGATTTCTTGATGTCTTTGATGGCTTGGACCATTTGAACTCTGCGCATTACTGCAACTGTTCGAGGCGTGGTTCATTCTTGGTCTAGACAGAGTCACTGGGTGAGATCAGCATTCTTCAACCATTTTGCACACCTAGGAAGGGCTGGAAGTGGCTGACGTTCCACGACGGTGGCTGACATACCCCGAGACAAGTTGATGCATGCAGTAGAACCTGCTAGAAGGAATTTGGTCTTTGATCCTTTAAACCCTGGATTTGCTTCGACCAATGGATCTATGCTCTTTACTGCAAATGGATCCTGCTGGTGACATGATTCCTTCTGGATCCAGACAGTTACTCTTGAAGTAGTCAGGATTCTTGGATCATCTTCACAAGCAGCTACCGACAAAAAACAAAACAACACAAACAAAAAATACAAGAAGGGCCGCAACGCCAGCTTATATGTGCAGAGACAAGTAGTCGCTATATCCCTGTTTTAACAACTGATTACATAGACATGAAGAAAATACTCAAAACAGATTGAATCTAGCAGTCTGATTAAAAACTTCATCCATAATTGATCTAGTGCTGTGTGAAGAGTCATTATTGCTATTAGTAATTAAATACATTTTTAGTAGTAATTAAACATATTTTAGTAGTAGATTAAACATATATTCATTAGTAATAAACATGCACTAAAATGTCTTGTACAGTTTTGAAATTAGATTTAATTATATGTGAGGATGGGGGCATTATGTAGAGTGGGACAGATAACTCTCAGAAGAACTCGTTGAAATCACAGACTCATGAGAACTATCTTCCCAACCCAGATAATAGCATCTTCACATCAGTCACAAAATGTAACCCATAGGTCGTTACACACATGATGACCCGATGCGCTGTACTGATGCCAACCTTTGATGCACTAACAAAAATCTGTCTTTGTGCAACGGTTCGAGGCCAAGACACGTGTCACGGTGGGATGCATGTTCTGCATGACATGTATGACACAGTAGTTAAGACGTCGCAATAATCATTTACTGATCTAGAGATCTTTTCTTTTCATCCAATGATCATAAAGTTCCGTGGAATGTTCCAGTCTTATTATAAGAGATATGAGATTTTGAACCCATATGTGCTTATATCCAAACTGCGTGTGTGTGTGTGTGTGTGTGTGTGTGTGTGTGTGTGTGTGTGTGTGTGTGTGTGTGTGTGTGTGTGTGATTTATAAGTAAATGTTTGTAATGTCTAAATATAGAAATATTTTTATAGTGGTTTCTACTACGGTATAAATATACAGTTATGTCCACGTACTGTGATATCTTTATATAATCTATTGTTATGATTACTCTTCTTACAATATCTGTTTTCAAGAGTTCTCGTTCGGGCATAAATATTTTTGTAATTTTTAATGTATTGTTGTGTTCACTCTTATAATAACCACTCTCTAGTGATCTCTTCTCTACTCTGGTATGTACACTTCGTTGATATCTACTCCTGCTCTGATGGTATATTTGTTGTCATTTTTACTCCCTACTTCCTAAAGAAATGTGTGTCATTCCCAGCGACTGGCACACAATGTCCATCTTGCCTGCCATTCAATGGGTTGCGTATTGAAGGTGACTGCTTAGTATCCAAGGTTCAAGGGTACTCCATTTTGGACCCCAGAGGATCGTTGACATCACCATTGGAATCCGAATGAAATTGCGAATGCTTTAATATGTGATTTCGTAACGTATACGTGAAATGCAAACACTGAACCAACATAACGTCTGTTCTAGCGTTTTGGCAGGAGAAGGGTAATCTGATTGGTTGACTTTCATAACGTTGATTGAGAGAACAACCGCATCTAGCTTTAAAGGGTCTCAAGATAGCTCAGCTCAGATTAGCCATTCGTTCAAGGGACTGGAGCCTGTTCAGTTGGAGTGCTTCACGTATTGGGGGGGGGGGGGGCGGGCGTTGGGGATCATTAACTATTAAGAACCGTCGTACAGTCTGATAAACTGGGTCCCGTATGGTACAGGCCGCGCACGCTAAATATCTATTCGACAGGCTAAATGAAAGCTTGGACAAAGCAGGTTCGCCTTATCCTGGCAAAATTGCAGCAAAAGCCCTCCAAGTACTTACTCAGATCTCATTCACTCCACCCCTGACACTAGTTATATGCTTCTCTTCCAAAACATATATATCTCCTTTGAGACCGTCCTCGAAATCAGCAAAAGTCGGCGACATGACTGAACAATATCTCAGACGGAGTTGTCTAGAGTCTGGTTGGTACTAATAATACGGACGATGAAGGGTGGTCTTGCATGCAAACAAAAGCACGCCTGTTTTGTTGAAAAGAAAGCAAAATAAACAACAACCAGGAAACAAACAAACAAACGCACTAACGAGAATTAAAGTATTTATTTCGTGATTGAAATATTTAAACAACCCCTTTCGACCCCCACCCGAACCCCAATCATAAATTAATTATTAGTTTTGATCTTGCTCTTCTGTTTCTTCTCTGTGTCTCTTTTAATTTCTTAACATATCTTCTGAATTAGTTTATACTGACTCGGACTCGAGCGAGCTGCGGTGTAGACAATCGTGAAATATTTGTGTATATGCGTGTGTGTTCTAATTTGCATCTTTAATTAATTAATCTACTTATTGAGAACATCCTTGAGAACTTGCCTACCAGCCCCTTAGACTTCAGGTTAGGATATCACCTGGGAGCTAACGTGAACCCCACACCGGCACTTCAGGTCTTTGTGTTTGCCCTCTGACTGTGTGTAGCTGTGTATTGCTACGTTCTGCAGAGATTGCGACGAGTCGCTGCCCACGGCACGCACGGGTTAGAGGTCACCGTTGCCCGGATGTAGTGTCTGCACTACAGATAAGAAGCTGCATTTGACAGTTTGCATATATCTATTTTCCAGTGCGCTCCCCTAAATGGGCGCTGTTTGAGTCAAATGTTAAAATATAAAATGGTCCATACAAACATGTCACATCGCGATGTGCGTGATTAGTTTCTGCTCGTTAATTGAGTGGATTTCAGTACTTCGTCTCATTATTTTGTGGCAACACTATGGTAGACCAAACCTATCATAATGTTGGTTTGTTTCTATTTCTCCTTTCCTTCTTTTTATTTAAAAAAAAACAACAAACTAAGATTTTCATTTTACAGTTGGAATAGTCTCCAGCCCAGCAAATATCAGTTTTATCATTAAAAGAAAATACTTTGCTCTGAATCGTTAGGTAAATGATTCACATTGATAAAAAAAAAAAAATGAATTAAAATTAAAAATCGTAGATGGGCTGAACTGAGGGTCTCTCTTTCCCTGCCACCCGCCCCCCCCCCTCAAAAACTGTAGATCAATAAGCACATCTATCATAATAAGTACTTGTGATCCACTTCCGGTTTGCTAACTTAATGACTTAATTATTCATTCGTGATTGTAAGCAACTCTCCAACGAGGCTGAAGGAGATGTCTGAACGTCAGTAACGATAGCGACGTTAATAATGATGATAATAACAAGAATCTGATGATAAACCTGATGAAGATGGCGATGATTAAAACGGAGGGAGTGTGTTCTGATAATGTTGCTGGGTTTCCCTTTTGATACTTTCATTGCATAAGACTGTTAATTTTAGTGCAATCGGTCAAAGTTAAGAATTTATCTCCTATAACCTTACGACTACAATTCAGTTCTATAACTTATACAGTCGGTTTAATTTATTTTAACTTAATTCTAAACTTACGCTCTTTTAGCTAGTCATAATTATATCCTTTTAAGGCCTGAAAAACACAAAGGTAAATAATAAATACATTTTAATTAAATACAGAAAAGTAATGTGAGGTAGAAGTTGACTCTTGTTAACCAAAAGTGATGCTCGAAACATGAGTATTCAAATAATAAAGAATTCCCTCCCCCCAAAAAACCCCAATAATAAAGTACTAAGTTGTGCTTTTTATTTTTCTCTCCCTCTCTCCTTTAGTAATGCCATGAGAATTTCAGTAGCAATAATCCGTCCTAGCGTGAAGCCAAATTAATAGGATAATAAGAAACCAGGTACTTTTCGGCCCAAGCAAGGTCTATTGTACACCAGGTTCTGCAGGAGGTATGCAATCCGGGTCATGAAAACCAACCGGGTATTGAAACAGAATGTAATGCATTCAGTTACCATTTAGCCTGTGTTGAAGTCGGTCGCAACAGGAATGTGCAGTCGTCCGCAATCGCTGCCGCTGTGTGTAGGTCAAGTATTATCAATCATGGCTGTGCTTGTCTGTGGTCCTACCACCTCACTCTGTGTGCTTCGTTTCGTCATTTGAATCGCCGCCATGTTACCCGGTCACTCCAGGTCCTAGGTACATCTTCCTGGTTGCTATTTATAGGTAGAGTTTGAATTCAATGCTAGGTACACGCGATCTGTCAGGGGTGCTTCTTTAATTTTTCTTTTTCTGTGCAGAGTTTCAGTGCGCTGCCCATCAATTGGCTGCGTTCAGATGAACTCTGTATTTGTTGCAAAGTTTGTTGTTGTTGTGTGTATGAGTGAGTGAGTGAGTGTTTGTTCTTCTGTCCGGGTAATCAAAACTGTCATCGAAATAAAAGTCTGTTGGACTGTGTGGATGATATGCAGAAATAAATCAGTCCACACTTAGTTAATCATTTTTGTATATTGTCTTAGTAGAGTGGTGTCAGCTGAACAGTCTACACTTGGTTAATCATTGGTTAATAAAGAGTGGTGTTAGCTGAACAGTCCGCACTTTGTAAACTGTCCTAGTAGAGAGTGTCAGGTAAGCAGTCCTCACTTGGTTAACCGTTCTTGTATATTATCCTTGTAGAGAGGTGTCAGCTGATTTTATCCACACTTGGTTAATTGCTATAGTTTAGTGTCCTTGTAAATGGTGTTAGCTGTTGTATCCACATTTAGTTAATTGCTATTGTTTACTGTCCTTGTAAGTGGTATCAGCTAAGCAGTAGTTGCTACAATATAATCATTGACTTGGTGTTGCTTCATCCGTGACTTTAATTCTCATTCATTTTCACATTTTCGACCACAATAACAAAAATGTCTACGTACACTGATCTGCATAGCTTTTGTAAAGCATCTTAGTAGACACACATTATTACCACTGAGTTCAAGAACCAGTATTCTACATATGGAAAAAAATCCAATATAAATTTATTAATTATACACAACAGGAACGAATAGAAGGGATTGTTAACACACACAAAAATGAAACTACGTAAAGGAAAATTTAAAAAACACATCTGTCGACACAAAGCCCAATCAAATCAGGGCGTTTGCCGCAGACTCGTCAACTCGCCAAAGTATAGCAGAGAGAGTATAAGTATCTCGAGCAGTGAACGTGTGTGTGTATGTGTGTGTGTGTGTGTGTGTGTGTGTGTGTGTGTGTGTGTGATGTGTGTATTGCATCATTTTTTTAAAAATCTCGCTACAGTACAGTACTCCAAGATTAGTATTGAACTTTTCCACCGATCTAATTAAGAACTGCCAGCGAAATCAACTAGCATTGGAAGTGGTCCTTAAACATCAAACGGTTAAATCCCAGATAAATGTCGGGATGAATTTAAAGTTGAGACAAATGAATCGAAACCCAAATGTGTAGAATTTGTTTTTTAAAAGTAATATCCTATCATTCTTTATTATATTTCTTGATATAAGGATTATGAATTGTAAATTACAAATATAAAATGTATGCGAAATTAAAAAGAAACAGGAAAGAAAACAAATAATAATTAGATAATAAAATAATTATAATTGTAGACCTGATAAAATTTAAAAGACAGAAAAGCTTAGGACAGACTAAACAGTAAACAGATAGATAGATAGATAGATAGATAGATAGATAGATAGATAGATAGATAGATAGATAGATAGATAGACGATATCAAGCAATGACTTTGAAAGTAAATTCTAACTAAATGGGAGACAACTATTAATTTGAACAGACTAAACAATCAACAGAAAACACACAACACCAACTTTAACGACGTAATGAAAACTTATAACAGAAATTTTTAACATTGAAATTTTAAAGGCAAGGACTGAAAAGCACCGCTACACCACTGAATATCGTAGACTTGAGAGAACAAATTATCCAAGCTAATTTGCTCGCTAGAGACCCCATTTTGTGTGCGAGGGTTGGAATGGGGGCGGTATTCTTGCCTGGTGCTGCTAATTACGTGAAATCAAAACAAAACATTTGAACACCATGCGCGGCGATCAGTTGACAGAATTATCCGTGGATTTTTATTAGAAATTATCCTTTTCTGCTTCTGGACGCTCCGGGATTAGGAACTAAGAAAGGAAACACAAAGCGTTCTTCATTATGGAATGAACTTTGCGATTTGAAGTGCTGACTAAATAAATTTGATATATCACGCTACAAGTATGTCGCGTTACGCTACGTTATTTCGTGTCATAGTTCATTGTAAATTGCTATGACTTAATCTTTTTATTTATGTTATGCTAAATTACACTGTTGTGTTCTATATTGCTCTGCTCTAAATTGATAAATTATTTTATGTTGCCTATTTTACAGTAGATTACGTTATGTTATGACACGTTATGTTATATTCATCACTTATGTGACTTTATGTCGGTTAAATTACATTATGCGATATTACGGCATGCTACGTAAAATTATGTTACAGCACTTTAAGTGGTGTTATGATATCCTATACTGCGTAATTATTGTTACACTATGTTATTTTGTTTCGTTACGCTCTCGTACGTTATGTTATCTTTCGTTATGTTATATACGTTATCTTATTCTACGTTAAATTATGTTATGCTAAGTTACGTTACAATATATTGTGTTATGTAGCGCTACGTTACTTGATGTTATCTTATCGAGTCACAATAAATAAAACTCCCTAAGTATGTTACGGTCTCTTGTGTCGCTCTATATTACTTTATGTTATTTTATCTTACATTCTGTTTTACTATATGATATTGTTACATTACATTGTATTACATTGCGTTATGCTGTTACATTATATTTCATTGGCAATGTTATTCTACATTATGTTACTTTATCTTACATTCTGTTTTGCTATACGACATTGCTACATTACATTTATATTACATTATGTTTTGCTGTTATATTATATTTGATTGGGAATTTTATATTACATTATGTTATGCTCCACAATATTTTGCTTTAAAAACAATATAATATTACACTATGTTACTGTTGTGCTACACAATGTTTTGGCTGATGATATTATGCTGTGCTACATTATCTTCAGTCATATTATGCTTGTTGTGTTACAAATTGATATCTTATTTTGCATTATAAAATAATAATTTTGTGACAGAACAGAGTTGTTGGTCCCTATCTTTAAATTATATATTATATTACTTGTTTAATGTCAACGTGAAATGATGTTCAGGCAATGTGTGTTTTGTAAATATCAGAGTTAAAATAACAACTCATGAAAATAATGAGCTAGAACTTGCTGATATAATCTAAACCAGTCTTAGTTGGATGAGTAGTTTTTAGTAACCAATGGTTTAGATTTACAAAAATTAATACCAGTCAATGAGATATCAAAGTTTACCTGTTGAAATAATTCTATTTTCTAATCACTTTGAATTTGGCATGGCTAAAGTCCAATCATGAAAGGCTGCTATTAACTTAATGGGAAAAAGTCAAGTGAGTCGCAAAAATGCCGCAGCTTTTGGCTTACTATTCAGAATTTCCCATTTTATTGAATTATAAACTGATATGACCATGCTATATTCGAGAAGTTTCTGCCCCAACATATAAGTATAAGGACACACACTCCCTGTTAGAGTATATCCGCCAAGTGAGGGAGACGAGCGGTGTCTTCTGGATAAGATTCTCATCACTTGTAATTAGTTATGGATGATTAATGTTATAATAATAATAATAATAACTTATAACTAGGGTGGCATTGTCACACTTAGTTACATTGTGTTACGTTTATACTGGTGTAGTGTTATCCTACTAGAATGAACATATAAATAAGTAAAGTACTGAGGAATGTCAGTTTAAAGTGATGAGAAATGTCACCGTAAAGTCCAGAAGAATCTCATCATAAAGTAATGAGGAATATCATCGTTACCTACTGAGGAATGTCAATGTAAGTTAGTATGGAATGACATCGTAAAGTGATGAATAATGTCATCTTAAAGTGCTGAGGAATTTCATCGAAAAGTGCTGAGGAATGACAACAATAGAGGCTGAAGAATGTCATCGTAAAGTGCTGAAGAATGTCATTGAAAAGTGCTGATGAATGACATCTTAAAGTGCTGAGGAATGACATCTCAAAGTGCTGAGGAATGTCATCTTAAAGTGCTGAGGATTGTCATCGAAAAGTGCTGAGGAATGTCATCGAAATGTGCTGAGGAATGTCATCTTAAAGTGCTGAGGAATGACAACGTTAATTGCTGAGGAATATCTGAGCAAGTGGTCACTGTTGGAATATTAGATATTTTTTCAAGATTTGCATGCTGAGGGGCGCGGGGAGGGGGCTGTGATTGTTTTATGAGGCGTGTCGTATGGAGTAATTCTTGTAATACAAAGGCTTGTGAACAGCGTGATGAAGCCACCAGAAATCAGTCAAAACGACTCCGACAAGGGACCAGCGACAGAAACAGCTACCACTCCACTTAAATGTATGGACTGAAAATGTAAGATGCTATTATTGAAAACTGCTTGTTAATGAAAAAACATTCATGAACTCAGAATACTTTGCTAGTGACTAGTACTAGGCTAAATTCTAGCTAGTACTGTGGCATATATTGGCTAGTGCCAGGCTAAATTCTAGCTAGTGCTCTGGTTTATATTGGTTAGTGCCACGGTAGTTAGCGACAAGTATCACGATAGATATTCGTTAGTGCGTGGGTGCCTTGGTAGAGATTGGAAGTGCCTTGTGGGAGAAATAAATATAGATTAACGTGAGTTACTCTTTTTTTCTATTTTCATTTTAAAACTGTTTCAAATGTTATGCATTTTATTGAAACTTTGGTTGAACGGATTTTGGTATGTGTGTGGGAGGGGGTTGGGGTTGATGGGCGGTAAGAGCAAGCCAGATTTTAAAAGTGAAATACTATTAGCTGGAAAATATATTTTTGCACTATTATGCTGGAAAAGATATTTTTGCACTATTATGCTGGAAAAGATATTTTTACACTATCTGAAATAATTGCAAGTGGTTTGGATAATAGTAATAGGTTTGATCTGTATGTACCCTAGTCAAGTGAGTCGCAAAAAATGCCGCTGCTTTTGGCTTACTATTCAGAAACTTGGTAAAGGAGAGATTGGTATCTAAGATAATCCTGTCAGAATTTAATGATATTAATTTTATAATTAAACTTAACCTCGTCCTAGATCACGCGCCACATTACTTTAAGCCAGTATCTCACTAGTGACGTAGGCATGAAGGATACGGCGCCAGGTCTCGTTACAGCTAGCCGTTTTAGTTTTGTATTTGTAATCCAACTGCTACTAAAGCAATGTATGGATTTGTCTTCTTTTAAGAATTCCGATTGCGAGACAAACAAGCAGTATATAGTATCACACAAAATTAACAATATGTTGCTTCAGAAATTTTCCAGTTTAGTGCTCACCACGAGCACACCACAAAGTTGCCAATCACTTTTTAAGGATAGCAATGATATTCATTCCAGAAATCATCAATCGGTATTTGTCTACATTTGGTTCTTTATATGTTGGGTTTGGTTGTTCTTTTAGTTTCCTTGCGTGATTGTTTGTTTGGCTTTTGTGATTGATTTTGCTCGTGTTATATTTAGAATAACTCACTAGTGTTTAGAATAATTTTAACTGAAGGTGCTACCGCGCTGATTCATCTAAAACCTAATCACATTTAAGAAGTATTCATTTAAGAAAAAAAGAAGTTTTTTTTAATTGAATCGTCACTACCTCGAATATCCTTGCGAAACCTGAAGATCGTAAGAGCGGTCTTGGAAACTTTCAGCAAGCAATGCATTTTGCCTGAAATGAGTAAATCAATCATATTATTTTCGTGTCTTGACACATGCGTGAAAGCTAGTAAAGTTTTTATGACCCTCTTATGAACTGCATCGTATCTGAATATGAAGTTGGGGGTATTCTTTTCACTAGAACATTAACAGGTCTAGCCTATGTCCCAGTATTAACTTGATACGGTGATATGCTTCTCTGTTGTATGGAGTTATTTCACAGGAGAGTAAAAGACAGAAAGCTCTTGCTTATAAATGCACATAAATTATCTTTGCTTCAACGATTATATATCGATGTAGTTTCAATCCAAAATTTTCTTTTCTTTTCTTTCTTTCTTTTTTTATTTTTACATTTAAGACGAAGGATCTTTATTCGGTATCACACTAAATCATTAGTTACGCGTACATTTAAACTTTCTTTCTTTCTTTCTTTCTTTCTTTCTTTCTTTCTTTCTTTCTTTCTTTCTTTCTTTCTTTCTTTCTTTCTCCTTAGTATGCTAGGTTTCGGGTCGAACTTGAAAACAGACTGATCAGACTGATAGGAAACTAAAGTTTTTTTTTTTTTTAGTTCTTTCTATTATGAGTATAGAAAGAATTGCATGTTATTCATTATAAAGAACGTTCCGTTGCAGACAGACCGCCCTCTTTAGGCAAAGTTCTAAAATTTGCGAAGCTTTTAACGAGAAGACTAGGTCAATAGCGTAATATGACTGTAGTCGTTATTAAAATAAGATTTTTAACGAAAAGACTAGGTCACTAGTTTCTATGACTGCAATATTAAGATTTATTAAAATAAGGCTACACCTATTACTACTACACGCATATCTATCTATCTGTGAATGGATATGATTATTGTTATTTAATTAGTCATCCCAAACTAATTAAGAGTGGTGAGAATCTTAATTTATTTTATTAATGATCCTTCAACAGACATCACTCGCCTCTCTCACTTGGCGGATAAACGTTTTCTCTCTTCCACAACATTAAAAATAAACAGTTACGGTCACACAATCTTTCCGAAGGTGGAAAACGTCTTACTAAAGAAAAACAAATCCGTTTTCAATCTACATAAGTTACCAATATGCATAAGAAGGTCAATAAATTTATTAAATCAACAATCAAATATACATATGACAAATACAATGAAATAGATTACTTGTCATCAATGCACCCAACCTTTAAGAACATAGTCAATAAAATACTCAGCCATTAGGAAATTATTAATACAACATTCAGTCCTCCATTACTTTATGACGTGACAACAAACTGTCTTTTTTCTTGTATAGAAAGGACAGAACTTTATGACGTAATGGTAAGACAACAAACTCTCTTTTGTTTCTTGTACAGAAAGGACCGAACTTTATGACGTAATGGTAAGACAACAAACTGTCTGCCTTTTCTTGTACAGAAAGGACAGAACACCAGGTAGCAGTACATATATTTATTTTCCTATAACAATTAACAAGAAATCATATTAGTGAACAATGAGTCACCAATTTCCGCTCTTCACCACAAGAATCAGTCAAATCTCCTTATCTCGCCAAAGTGCAATATAATCTTTATCGTAAAAGAAAAAGATGAAGTCTGCAATTTTAATACTAATAATTTTAATAATAGTAAATAATTCTTTATTTTCCTCACCAGATATAATTTATAAACAACGCAATCCCCTCAGTCTCTACAGAAAAAGGGCACTTAACAATACACAGAAAATCTATTTATCTCCCATTTCTCTAGTGAGAAACGATACTTATGTTTGCGAGTCTCGACTTCCCCTCATAAAATCTCAGAATGTAGATTCTACTACCAACTACTCTTCCATCTCATCAAATGGCGCCCGGTATCCACCGTAGCTTGATCATTAGTGGTTTAATATTATATTACCATCTTTGTCGTCGCAAGACTCTTCTGACGACTTTGACATAATCTGTCATCTTCATCAACGTCTTTTGCAGCCAAGGTTCTTTTAAAAAACATTTTTTTAATACTACAAACTAAAAATAAATCTCCTCCATCCCCCAGCCTTATAGACGCAAGGCGTCAGCTCTGTCCCTCCGTAAAGCCTTGCTAGTCTTGGAGTGGATTAGGTACTAATGGACAATGAGCTGGTTGCCAGCGTGTTCATGGACCATTTTCGACACTACATTGACCAGTAAATGCATCACGTCTTAAGTATGTTGAGATGTAGTGGAAGCATTATGATGTCATAAATGTGTGCGCCGTACAGTAGTGAGAGTCGGGAAGAAACAGTCCAATTTTAACAGTCCCACAGAAGACCACCCGCTGTCTCCATGGTTTCAATGTCTGAGGTTACAATCCCTACCAGTCCTTATCTACGCGACTTTTTGGGCTCGTTTGACTATCTACACAAATTTCAACCACAACACCCACACACAAACAAAAGACCAATAAAAATGAACAACCAGAAAACAAGCATCACAAATTTCAACATGCACACAAACAAATTAACAAGCAAAAAATCACAAAAACCAATAAGATGCGAACAAAAAAACAACAGAATACACAAACAAAACAAACAAAAAACAACCAGAAGCAAACAAACAGAAAGCAAACACAAATTTCAACCACGATACATAAACAAAACAAACAAAAACCAGCCAGAAGCAAACAGAAAGTAAACACAAATTTCAACCACAATGCACAAACAAAACAAACACCAACCAGAAGCGAACAAACGGAAGGCAAACACAAATTTCGACCACACTTCACCCACACACACACAAAACAAAAGCAAACAAACAAAATCTAACAAGAAACAATCAAACAGAAACACAACCTCCTTCCAAAATAAAATTAAGAAAGACAGAAACGAAGATATCTAACAAGAATACAAAAACAACCAATAAGCAAATAAATAAACAAGAAACTAATACAATTTTCAAAAAAAATTACTTCAACCACCAACCAAAATGTGCCAAACAAACAAATATATAAGCATAGAAATAAAAAGAAATATCACACATAAATTAAGAAAACCCCGTACTAAGTCAAGCAAAAAAAAAAGAAAAATACAAGAAAAGAAAAAAGAAAGTTCCACAAGCAAAGATTGACTGATTTCACGCGTATTTAGATTTTCAGCATTTTCAATGACAAATTCAGAAGAGCATTTGCAGTTTCTATGGTTCAAAGGTTACATTCCAATAATACTTGATAGAATGATACTTCATTGCAATTAACTAATACAAATTAATGTAAGTATTTGTGGTGGCGAGCATTTGCATACCGTATTTCTAAACTTAATAATTGAACATTTTTGCATATGTCAACGTGACTCGACCTTGGGAACTGCTTGATATTTCCTTAGTAAACAACTCAGGTGGAGAATATACTAGAGCTTGCTGATGCAACTCAAACCATTTCCAAGTGGATTAGTATTTTTTCTGACTAATAGGCTCGCACTTGTTCATAACAACTTCATCCAAAGGGGATGGACTGAAAATTACTTTGTTGAAGAAGTCCTATATTCTAATCACTTTGATTTTAATTCAAGTCCGGTCATAAAGGCAACCTTTATCTTATGTAAACTGATAAAGAAAGAATGGACTTAGAAATATTTCGTATAATTGTGAATTTTGATTGATGCTATATTTCTTATGCTGCGTGTGTATCAGGCTAATGAATACTGTTGCAGGATTTGTAAGTTGAGAATGTGTGTAAAGAGAGAAAGGTGTTGAAGAGATTAAATATTCCTGAAATTTAGTGCTGCCTTAATTTGACTTTTGCAGAGAGGAGGTTGCCTTTTTCTTTTTCTTTTTTAACCTTGGTATCTGCTTCAGACTGCAGAGACTACTGTACTCTACTGGATCACATGGGTGGGTGTATCCAGTGTTGTTGTCGAACTTATCAGTGAACGTTTTACTGTGATTCCTATGAATTCCATTCAAAAACCAATATTATCGAAAATTGAGGCTTTAGTTTGGTCTCGAGAATTCACAGAAGTTTCTTGAACATTCCTTATGGTGTACTGAGAAGCACACACAAAGATTCTGGAACATTCCTCCTGATGTGCTTGATAGTGCATATGAAGTTCTGGGTGATTCTCTATGGTGTGCTTTGTGAGCACATTGAAGATTCTAGAACAGTCGTGTAATGTGCCCCCCTAGAAGGGGGACGTTGGACCATCACCTGAAAAAGAAAGACAATGACTTGTTGCAAACTGTGTGATTGTGAACAAGTGATAGTGACAGCTGCCATCATTGAAACGTTATGTACTTTGACTATAATTAACTTTCTGAAACTCTACTCTCATTTCTATGATGAATTATATCTATGAACCTGGTTATTTATGTGTTAATTTGATTACTGATGTCTATGCTATGATAAACTGAATCAATGTCTAGCGTTAATCAAAGTGATGTGAAGTGATGTCAATGTCAATGCTCTTTTGATTATATTCATAAGTTGTATATTTGATTGTTGATTTAATAGATTTATTGTTAAATTTATTAACTTTCTTGCACATATATTAAAACTTATTTTGGAGTAATAGTTGGTGGATATAAATATAAATAAAAGATGGATTTTTATTTCTCCTTTAGTAAAAGTTTGCACCTGCAGAACATTATGCGACAATAAAACGTCTATCTTATAATTTTATTGAGTAAAGAGTAAAGTTATACGACACCCTTATAATTTATCAAGTGAGAGGCATGTTAGTCTTGTGGGAGAATTTTTAACTATGAATTAAGGTTCTCGATCATTTGTAATTAGCTGTGCTGTTAATGAGTAAATAATAATCATAACGGGTGAAAGGTGCCCAAAGGTGTCACAGAATTCATAGTATTTTACAAAATAAAAAATTATATATACAAATACGTCTCTCGTAAAATTGCTAACGTAGCATAAATTTCCAGATTTCTTTAGTTCACGAACATTGTCATGTTCTTCAGCACAGGGAATATGATGTTGGAGATGATGAGTTTGAGGACGGTGATACAGCACAGGGAATATGATGTTGGAGATGATGAGTTTGAGGACGGTGATACAGCACAGGGAATATGATGTTGGAGATGATGAGTTTGAGGACGGTGATACAGCACAGGGAATATGATGTTGGAGATGATGAGTTTGAGGACGGTGATACAGCACAGGGAATATGATGTTGGAGATGATGAGTTTGAGGACGGTGATACAGCACAGGGAATATGATGTTGGAGATGATGAGTTTGAGGACGGTGATACAGCACAGGGAATATGATGTTGGAGATGATGAGTTTGAGGACGGTGATACAGCACAGGGAATATGATGTTGGAGATGATGAGTTTGAGGACGGTGATACAGCACAGGGAATATGATGTTGGAGATGATGAGTTTGAGGACGGTGATACAGCACAGGGAATATGATGTTGGAGATGATGAGTTTGAGGACGGTGATACAGCACAGGGAATATGATGTTGGAGATAATGAGTTTGAGGACGGTGATACAGCACAGGGAAGAGGATGATGGGGATGATGAGTTTGAGGACGGTGAAAAAAAAAATAACGGTAATGTTATTAAAAATATCTTGCAGCTTTTTACTTTAAAAAATAATTAAAACGCATTTACCAGTTGATGATAATTAAACAAGATTATGAATTAAAACTACTGCAATAAAATGCCTACGGCTGAGTTGTTTCAAAATCGTTCAGGTATCCATACACACACATACTCATAAATACACCATGCACTTTCATAAGATAGATAGATATTTAGATAGATAGATAGATAGGTACACTATTAGATAAAGAAATAAAGATAGATAAAGAAAGAGATGGAGAAAGAGTGATACAGTGTGTGGGGGAGGACGTGGGTGCACTCTTTTCGATCTCTTTCAATAACTGTCATAATTAATGTTTACAAACATTGACAACAGTCTCGACGTATATATGCGCAAGAAATCCAAAGCGGATATTTCAAAGGATTGTGGGTATGTTTAGAACTTTTTGTAAGCATGATTGAAACTGGTGTGACCACTGCACACAGACCCAGAGCATTGAACCTTTACAGTCTGCGTTTTAGGTTATCTTGCCTGGCTGTATTCCGACCACTGGCAGACAGATTAACCCAGTATAAGATGTGGCCAATGCATAGCCCCTCTCTATCCCTCCACCTCTAACCTTCACTCATACCCCTAGTTCATTTCAGTTTATAATCCTTCGTTTGAGCATGCATGGCTGTATTCATAATTCGATCGTTCGTCATCGTCACAACTGGCGTGGAATGTGCCATGCATACTTGTCTGCCTTCGGGCACATAGGTTCAAATTAAAGTTCCTACCTACGGTAAGCGTTAAGTAGCCCGGATCAATAGCGCCCGATATGGTCTTCCTTTTTTATAATACAATATTACTCGGGCATCACAGCAGCTGGCTATCCATAGCGCGAATTGAATCTTTCTCACTAGTAGCAGCGCGATGTTTCACACGGCTTGGTCTAGTTAGGAGACACGTCGAGTCCAGTTAACTTCTGATTTGTGTTCGTTTGTGTGTGTGCGTTTGTGCGTGCATGTACATGTCTGTGTGGTCGTATTCGCGTGAGTATATCTAAGTTTGAGTGTATGAATGCCAGTGTAAGTGAGTGATGTGCGCGTGCATGAGTACATGTAGCCGTGTGTCGGTTAGTATGTATATGAGCACGTACGTGTGAGTGTGTTTACTTTTGTGTGCTCCTATATGTGCGTGTGCAATTGCTCTGTGTGGATGCTGTGTTTGTGTATGTGAGTACGCGTATGTACGTGTGTTAGTGTGTGCGTATGTGAGTGTTGATATGTGTGTACGTGTGAAGAGTGTGTGCATGTACGTGTGAGAGAGACAAAGACGTGATGTTAACTCTTCGCTTTGTATATTGATTTTAAATTTTAAATCATTATTTTTTTTGCGTATTGACTAACGAGCGTTAATACACAAGACAAAGTACTTTTACCAGGAAAAAAACCAAGCCCACGTGCAAGCAAAAAGGCGTTGTGGTGGAGTAAATTTGCCTATCCCTATTTCTAGACTTAATTTTTATATAAATTGTTAAATTGTCAAAGTGACCCGACCTTAGCACACTTTATGATGGTATTTTTGTGTCAGAGTTGGAGTAAACAACTCGAGTTGAGATTGTGCTAAAAATAGCTGATGTAATCTAAACCAGTTCCAAATGGATGAGTAGTTTTTATTATCCAAAGGATACAATTTACGAGAACGAGACCAACCAATAAGATGAGATCAAAAGTTTACCTGCTATAGATAATTCTATTGTCTAATGTCACAAAACGGGAGGCTCGTTACAAGCCGTCCCCGAGCTGAAGTTAGAGATGCAAGGGGTGAAGTCTATTTTTAGCCTGCTCCGGTGCACCTCCAAGAAAAGCCCGTGACGTGTGCCAGTACTACGTCGCGTCAAGTTGTTACATAGACACACATGACATACACCATTGATGTTTGGGTGGAGCCCAATTTATTAATGTCATGCCAAGGAACGTTTTATTGGCGGTGTGTGTTGTGAGTGTGTATCATAAATGTGAATAAATGGACGAACAGACGAACGGTGCAAAACAGTAGTACAAATTCTTTCGTCCCTCTCAAAAACTATGAATAACAAGAGAGTTGAAAGATGTTTAAATCAGGTTATTTATTCCCGATTTAAAAAGGGGCACTACTCTTTCGCACAGTGATTAATCATTCATTCAACTTTCCAATGTCATACACTCTGTGGGAAATAAGGGGAGATGAAAATGATGAAATTCAAAATATAAAATAAAGATTAATTACACAATTCCTATGCGGCAAATGGGGCCGCTTTAACAATAGTTCACATGTAAAATAAGCATTACTTTTAACATTAGAGTTCTTATTTTGCAAACGATATAATAGTGTTCATTTTCTTTGAGTTCTAGAGTTTAGTATGTGCGTTAGCCGTGCTAATTATTACTCACTATTAATGTCAGAGTTCCAAGGAGATGACGTAATCTCACACGTCACTTATAAGCGGCACTTCAAAGTGAAGATCACGGCGCAATTGAGGCGTCGCATTACAGGTGAAGATTCTGCAGAATCTAGGCACCACTTTCAGATTATCACGGGGGAGAAATCTGAAATTTAGCTGACTGTTGTCAGCCTCGATAATTATCGTTGTTTGTCGTGGAAACGGACACCTCAACGACGTTTAGCATTATCGGGTGGAGTCGTCCAGTGGGATGTGTCGTCGCATTACATTGAGTGTAGAAATCCGGATGTCTGAGACGATCACGGTGCTAGCCTCTCAATTTGCGGGATAGACTGCCAAACGAACTCAGACAGGGGGGAAGACAAAATTGGTCCCTCGTGTCGTTAACTGCATACAACCAGCGTCGCGTGCATCGGGTTTTCTTTGACAGCGAACTTTCCACTTTGCCAAAAATTTATACTGAGTAATTTTGCCTCGTTACTCAATATATGGCATCAGACGGATGGAAAACGGACAGAAAGAGATTTTTGCAGCTTTCCTTTATGAAATCTCTGTACATGAGATAATTCATACGTGAAGTTAGACTGGCTTCAGACGAATCGACGTTTTCAACATTGAGAGTAAAAGTCTTCATTTTGCCTCTTATATAGCTTTCACTGAAGGTTTCCAAAACTTCCAGAAGCTATGTCCTGTGACATGATTTTTGCCTTGGATATATAGTGGTAATCGTGATGCACGCTTTTCTGTGGTCAATTCTAATGCGCACTGGCCATTTCTCTCGTCAACAACATGTGACTCGTACTGTGCAATTGTCCCAATTTATTTAATATACATATTCTTCATAAACTAATATATATATCCAATATGATAATTGACACACACTGCGTCACGAACGTCTGTCTACTAAAGAGATCTTAGGTGACCGTTACTGGAAGTTACATGCTACATACGAAAAATAACAAAACTCGGGTTACTTCAACTAGTTTTGTTGGCGGTTTATTAAAATGAAATAAAATATAATTTCTGTCCCTCATTTCCTGTGACAATTTGAATTTTGGAGTGGCAAAAAGTCCAGTCATGAAAGGCAGCTGATTGCTTAATTTTGAGTTAGCTGACTGATTGAGAGAGAATGGACTTAGATATATTTGTGCATTTGGCTATTGATATGTTATACTTGTGTTTTATGTAGAATGTATTATGTGAGTAGACTATTATTTCTATATATTTTTCAACTAATATTCTCATATATAATATGCTAAACACATTATCATTTCTAGTTAATGTGCTCATAGCACTAAAACGTATTTATTATACTGGGTGCATGTATCGAGCTAATAAATACTGTTGCAGGAAACTGTAAGTGGAGACTTGAATGTAAGAGAGAATGGAGTTAAAGAATAATAAACTGGAACAGAGTTTGCTCCCCGATTATTTTTGACAGGGAATAAGCAGCCTTTCCTTGCTTTACCTGAATCTCCTGGTTTACTGATTATAAACTGCTACAACCGTGGTAGACGTCAGACAGTGTGTAAGTGTAAGGAATACACTGCACTCCATTGATGTATGGTGGCAGAGGTATGCTGACTACATCAGATAATTTTTGGTATATGGAAGTTACTGGAAATTGCTACAGTTGTTGTGCCTGAGGGAGCTAATATGGCAGAGCACCAGATGGACTTGAGAGAATAGCGGCTAGTCAGTGTTATACAGTGTGAGAAGAGAAACACGTGGAATTGATAGCAATAATGTGAACAATAAACTTGTAACTTTGTTATGACAATCATTGCAGCTTCACCTATGCAAACTTATGAAGAAACTATTATTGTTTATCTCTAATAATTCAATTTCTGTTCTCTGATAAGAACTATGCTGTAGTTTGTATTCACACTAATCTCTTGAATTGTGTTTTATGATATAAGACTCTTCAGGTATTAAAATTATTTGCATGTGGTTCTGTGGGAATATTATGTCAAGTAAACTTTTTTTTATTGTATTTGTTATATGTATATTTAATTGTTGATTTAATAAATGTATTGACCTTCTTACACTTATACATTGATAACCTTATGTTGAAGAAGAAATGGGTAGATGGGGGATTGCTATGCATAGATTAAAAATGATTGTTCTTATTCTTTAATTAGAAGTTTTCCACCTACGGAAATATTGTGTGACAATAAATGTTTGTCTTTAATGTTGTGTAAGAGAGAAAACGTTTACAAAGCCCACATATCCACAAAGTGAGTGAGACGAGTGGTGTCTTCTGGAGAATTATTAATAACATAAATTAAGATTCTCATCACTTGTAATTAGTTATGGATGATTAATTGAAGAATAATCATAACCATTAAAATGGTGGCGTTGGCGTTACAGGCGTGAACACAAAATTTACTTCATTTGCAGCATCAATGTCAAGCATGAAATTAGTGGCTTAAGAACCTAATTTTAAATGATGCAGGTATATGAAAGAATTGCCAATGTTGTATTTACAATGTTTATACCATTCTCATCGGAATTCATATGGACGATGACATTCTCGTTAGGGTTTGGAGGGAGAGAGAGAAGATGGTGTGTATTGAACGGAAAGCACTGAGAACAAATATGACGTGTCCTTCGACTTCCTTTGACTTAATACGGGTACCTGGACAAATGCGCAGTTCGCATACCGCTGATAAAAACTGATGTAAATAAAAGTACTTAAGTGACCTTGAATGGGTTTTGTACGCAGCCCATGGCAGTCAGCACATTATTTCATTGGCTGGCGTTTTGTTTTGTTTTTTTTGGGGGACAGATGAGAGATAATAGTGATAGGAATTGAAAAATGTTAAGGGTAGCGAACCCTGAGCTATATGCTAGAATCGGAAGCGCCCCCAACCCCAATTTCCCTGCTTTCCCCTTGTTGAGTTCGCGAGAGGGAGTGATACTAGAGGCCTGAGAGGTAACAGAAAATTGCTGAGTGTCTCATGACTAAGCTACAGAGATCAAGCCGCTAGGACTGTTTTGCGCACCTGGCCCATCGCCAGATTGTCATCTGCGGCCATTCGGCACAACAAGCCAGAATGTTCGATAGATACTAAGATGTCATGGCAGCTAGCTCAGTTTTGTTATCATCTGAGTCTCTTTAAATGTGAGTAGAATTAAGTCCCTGGTCAGGGAAATAGAGGAGATGTAGAGTCAGGTTTCGTTACGAACTACACAGGTATACGTATATAGCTAAATACACCAGGACTACACAGGTAAACATATATAGCTAAATATACCAGGACTACACAGGTATACGTATTTAGCTAAATACACCAGGACTACACAGGTATACGTATATAGCTAAATACACCAGGAAACAACGCACGCGTTAACAAGACAATTTAGTCAGAGTTACGAATTTCGTATGTGAACGTATTTGTGTGTAACGAGTTTCACGCGCGTATATAATTTTATCAAATGGGCTAATTTTAGTGTTCTGAAAATAATCATATTTTACGTGTTTTCGGGCACTGGTTAAATCGTCACTATGTAGAGAAAACAAGGGACGATCACCGTAAAAAATACTGCCCAGTTTTACTAGATTACTTTATTGGACACCCAGCCGCTAACCCCCTCCCCGCTACACAATTGCAACGAGCAAGTCCAATTCGTCGGATCTCCCCTCTCTACATACATGGCAAAGTCATTCGTCGCAATAATGTACGCAGACAATGGAACGTAGCACCAGCATGCACGACCCCAGATGTATTTATGTGCGCAGATCGGATATCAGTGTACTGTGAAACGCACTTGCCTTTCTTCTCATGGCTGCCTGCGGTCATTGAACGCAAGGTGTAAAACGCCTGAAGTTTCAAAGCGAGGCTTTACACATGGCGTCGGGCTCGTCACGGCATCGGACACAGGCAATAATAGGGACGCACCGACCTTTTGAAAAAGCCGTGACCTAAGATAACGAAGGTAGAACTGACAAGAAATAGCGAAGAATTATTTTAAAGTGGCAATATACTGGGTGAAATTAAATTATATATGCAACGGTATGTCAAAAATTAAATGAAATTTTAATAGAACTCCAAAATTCCTTTATCGATCAAAATAATTGGGCAGTATTTGTTTAGAAAGAGAATAATTTAAAAAAATTTTTTTTGGGGGGGGGCGGGCTTCATGGAACTTTGGTACAGAGGTAAATAAATCCATTTCATTGCATGAAGAACAGAGCAGGAAAATCTAAAATATGATTTTTCTTCCATTTTAAATTTTACATAAGAACAAAGAGCACTCACATGCCAATATGAAAAAAATTACACCCCCCCTCCTCACCAAGAGAAGAGAAAATAGAAAACACGAAGTTACGGCTATCAGATGGTATGTTAGATACTCTGCGATGTATGTGTGAGTACAACTATAGTGAAGGTAACGTGTGCCACACTCACAGCTTGGGCATGACTGAAGTCATAAGAGGATGTGATTGGTTGCATATCAGACAGACGTACAGAAAGGCAGACGTACAGAAAGACAGACCATTGCTGTGTTGGAGAAATTACAACAAACGAAAAATCACACTTTAAAGTTGAGACAATGAAAATAGTTACATAAGGAAAAACAAACACATAATGAAAACACATACTAAATGAAAAACAAACATATAATGAGAACAGTTACATAATGTAAAACAAACTCATAATGAGAACACACATAATGAAAAACAAACACGTAATGGGAACACATACATAATAAAAAAACAGAATGAGAACACATACTTAATGAAGAACAAACACAAAATGAAAAACACACATAATGAAAAATAAACACATAATGAGAACCAGTATGCCGATTGTATCCATTTTAGTAATTTACTACATGCAAATTATAGTTGAAGCCCATAATAGAAAAACACGATTAGTCAGATTTTTAATTATAACCATTCATGGGATACATCTAGTGATTTTTATTTAGGGTATTTTACTCTCTAAGTCTAAATATCTGGTTATTATGCAGTAAGACAAAGTCTGAGTGTTCCCCATTTCAATTAAATGTTATTTATAGTTTTGAAGTTAAACATGTAATTGTGTGTGTGTGTGTGTGTGTGTGTGTGTGTGTGTGTGTGTGTGTGTGTGTATGTGTGAAAACTCTGAATTTGTGATACTGATTGTTTTGCCATTGCAGTCCTCAGTTATTTTAGTGACTGACGCAGAGACACAGCGGTACTGTCTACTAATTCTATGCATACGAGTGTATTGGATGTTAACACTGACTTAGGTACATATAAAATGTCATAATCCGTTTAGTGCAAAAGAGAGTACTGTATGCACATGGATTTAAATACAGACTCATTTCTACTGCATACAAACTGACTTATACAGAGACAATGTACTGCTTACAAACTGACTTATACAGAGACAATGTACTGCTTACAAACTGATGTATACAGAGAAAATGTACTTACAAATTGACTTATACAGGGACAATGTACTGCTTACAAACTGACTTATACAGAGACAATGTACTGCTTACAAACTGACTTAAACAGAGACAATGTACTGCTTACAAATTATACAGAGACAATACACTGCCTACAAAATAACTTATACAGAGACAATGTACTGCCTACAAAATGACTTATACAGAGACAATGTACTGTCTACAAACTGACTTATACAGAGACAATACACTGCCTACAAACTTAGTGTAAAATAGTATATTACAAACACACTGACTGATAGACAGTCGATATATCCGAAACTCACTTTATAATAACACATGATGAACATACTGACTTACAGATAGACAAAGGACGACACTATTCTAACTCAGTGCATAACCGCCATCTTTAATTTGCACATTTATGCAAAGCATTCATTTCTGCACGCACATACAAACACGTCTGTAACCGACCGCTCTGTGTGCACTGTTATTCAAAGCGTTGGCTTGCAAGCAAGGTACCGCTAGAATAAACACAACAATCGGAAATGGCTTTCAGACCAAGTGGAACCGACTTTGCGAGATACTCAAATATTGTCTCTCATGTTTTGCTTTTTCTTTCTCTTTCCACCTCTGGACACACAGGCCACATGATACAAAACATGAAAGCGTCCCGCGTCCGGTCAATGAAAGCGGCTGTTGTGTTGACACTGTTGCTCTTAGCAACCAGACAGTCCAGTCGACCGAAACATCGGCAAAGAGGGGAAATCACAGACTGAAAGAGAAGAGAGACAGAGAGGGGTGGACAAAAGATAAAGATGGAAAAGAAAAAGAAACGAAAGAGAAGGGAGAAAGTGTAATAGGAAGAGAGTGAGGGAATGAGAAAATGACGGGAGAAATAGAAAAGTACAGGAGAAAGCAAGTAAAGATAAAACAAAGAGAGAGGAGAACAACAGTAAAAAGAAGAAGGAGAAGGAGAAAAAGAAATAGAAGAAATAAAAGGAGGGAGAAATAAAAGAAGAAAAAAAAAAGGAGAAATAGGAGAGAAGAAAGAGAAATGTAAGAAAGATAAAAGAAGGAGAAATAAAAGAAGGAATACCTTTGTATGACGAGCATAGCTATATATGAGAATAACCTGAGCACCCCACCCCCCAAAAAATAAAAGCAAACACCCCCACCCTCTAGCTTTCATTTTTACTTTAGAATTTATGTTCATTGAAATGGGGGGAGGGGGTTGGAAGGGAAATATACACAGAAACGGTAATATAAAAAAATTAATTAAAATATATCCACTAGGCAGGGTCTTTCCAGCATTAAAAAAATAAAGAATTTTTAAGCAGCAAGCCTCATGAAAGCAATAACCATTTCAAACATATTATTTTTGTTAATAACACAAAGCAACATCGGCATGGTTTGCTCATCTTAATTATTAAAGTAAATAATCGATTCTAATGCTCCATTTATAAACTAAAATGGTGTCGACGAGAGAGAAAAAAAATTTGTAAGGAAATTTAAGTACACTAAAACAATCATTCAGAAGGCAGATCTAATGATATATTGAAACAGACTAAATTATCGACAATAACAAGCCTCTTTTTTTTTTCGGGTTTGGGTGAGTGGTGGTCCAAAAGATTAATAGAACTACTTTCAGTTAAGATAATTGACAAAATAAAAACTTGCTAGTCAGAAAGACTAATAAAACAGCTTAAAACACACAAAGAAAATCATTGACGATAAAAGAGACTTTCTGTTAGGACTAATAGAAACAGTTTAAAATACAAAGAAAATTATTGACGAAAAAGGGACTTTCTGTTAGAAGAACTAATTGAAACAGCTTGAAACACACAAAGAAAATCATTGACAGTAAAAGGAGTTTCTGTTAGGACTAATAGAAACAGTTTAAAATACAAAGAAAATTATTGACGGTAAAAGGACTTTCTGTCGAAAGAACGAATAAAAATATCTAGAAAGACAAGTTCATTTGCAGAGAAGGACTGCTTCTGATGAAAAGATCTAAAGGAAGAGACAGTCATATAGATTCTCATAGTGTATGACAAAATAACTTTGAAACAGAAACAATAAATGACAGAGTTGTATGTTAACTAAGAGCAAGATGACCTAATTACTAATCTATTTTCCCATTTACCAGACACGAGTTCTTCCTCTTTGTACCATTAGAATAGCAGGATGTAATGGCTATTCTCAACGTAATCAATTAAATGATTATTAAGGCCACGGCTATTATCCCGACTACTTACAAGGTAAGTAGGGCATTTTATGTCTTTACATTTCTGTAATAATATGACCCCCACCCCCAAGCAAATAATTTATAAACAATCCACTGTTTCTATCTTTCCACCAACTATCCTTTCTGCCAACGAATCACATCATATGTATATAAGTTAGCAATTGAAAAAATATCAAAATAAAAGACGCCATGAAAGGCGTTACAAATGCGTCGAAATCGAATCACATCATATATATATATAAGTTAGCAATTGAAAAAATATCAAAATAAAAGACGTCATGAAAGGCGTTACAAATGCGTCGTATTCGAATGCTATTAGAGTGGCAGTTCGCTGCTAAACATGTCGTTGTGAAGTTCTCCCACTGTTTTGGAATGATTACTCGTGTGGCATCGTGTCGTGGAGGTGTTAATTTCGATTACGACTTTTCTCGCGGTCCACTTCTACTTTGTAACCTTGCTTTATATCTGTTAATAGATAGTAGTCCACTTCTACTTTGTAACCTTGCTTTATATCTGTTAATAGATAGTAGTCCACTTCTACTTTGTAACCTTGCTTTATATCTGTTAATAGATATTAGTCCACTTCTACTTTGTAACCTTGCTTTATATCTGTTAATAGATAGTAGTCCACTTCTACCCTATAACCTTGCTTTATATCTGTTAATAGATAGTAGTCCACTTCTACCCTATAACCTTGCTTTATATCTGTTAATAGATATTAGTCTACTTCTACCCTATAACAGTATGTACTGAATCATCACCGTACTGTAACGAAAGGTAAGTACAATGTGTACTAACTGTAGCAGTATGATTTTTGTTTGTTTAGTAAACGGAAATAGAAAGATATTGAACTGAAAGATTAGTGAATTTGAATTTTACTGCTAAAAGACTGATAATTGCATAAGATTAGCGTATTAATCTTTGAACTCATTGAAATTAGAATTCTTACGATAAACACTAGCATCTTGGAAACAGTTATATTTGAGCTGCATCTCAATAATTTGATTGACATTTTACACGTTTTACACATTTGTTATATAAATATTAAAAAAAAATAATTATTCATTCATCGGGTGTGTCAATTTATTTTCATCTTCGCTTTATGTGAAATTCATATGTAATGATTTTTATAGATTTGTTATGTTATTTGTTCGGTGGTTAATATTTTCTCTGGGGGCTTCGAAATGTTTATCCATATGTTAATCGATTATTAAATGTAAACTATTGGGTACTGGAAATATAACTATGCATTATTGGACTATTAAATACAGACCCCAATAACAAAACGGTGGATGCTGACAGAACAGCTTTTAAATATTATACTAATAGTTTCTCTCATTATCACTCTCAAAATTCATAGTAATATATTAATGATTTCTCACTTTGAACATTTAGACAATTACAGAATATAAAATATCACAGCTCAAGATTGTTGCATCAAATATATGATTACGCTGATCAAAATGTATTTACACTCACTATGGCTGGGATCATTAGCTCATTTTCTGCCAGTCAACAAAGACAAATACCACACACATGACTTACATTATCAGCTGCACAAACCCATCAGTACCTAAGAAATGTGCATACCAATAGATCAATCTAATAACTTAGAGAAAATAGAATGAAGTACACAAACACACACACACACACACACACACACACACACACACACACACACACATTACATAAATAATTACCAGGCAAGAATATTCCTGCCAACAGATGTGCAGTTTGTTTCCAGACGCAGTTCTTCTATATCTTAAACTAACACAAACGCATACATGCAAGTTTAAACACACGTTCACACATAAACACACACTGACCCATAAGCAAATGCACAAAAACACATGCAAGAAAAACAACCCCACTTGGAACGTGAATTTTTCACACTCACACGGAGTCTAATAACGCCGATTGGGCTTACTCCAACTTTTCTGTTAACTGTAGAAAGAATAGTGAAATGAGCGAAAGGATCATGCAAACACCCTCACTCACTCCCGGTCACTCGCTGAATGAACCAAACTTCAAGGGTGAACCACAGAACTCTACTTCATTACGAAACTATTCCATTACAAAGAACACCGCTCCATTCTGAAACAATACTCCATGAGTAAACACTACTCCATTACAAAACAACACCGCTCCATTACGAAACAATACTCCATGAGTAAACACTACTCTAAAAAATACCACTTCGTTAAGAAAAACCGCTCCATTACTATTCAGTGGCAAAACACCACTCCATTACAAACTATTACTTCATGTATAAAAAAAGAAAACAAAATACACTCCATGACAAATCGAAAACCAAATGGAAATTGAAAACTCCGAGAGCCCAATTACGCTGCGGCCGAGTTCTTGCATTGTCGCAAACGTCCAGTCTCCAAGGGGATAGATACACCGCGGTCAAGTAATGTCCGGATGTTTGTCCAGACCATGCCTAATGCACAGCGCACACAAGCATTAGCCCAGCGTCCGGCCAACGTCACGTTACAAAGGTCACCTCGCAAGGGGCATAATTCAAGTGACAATTGGGCGTGAACTTTGCGTGTTCGTGTGGTTGTAATCTCTTCAGTACATTTCTATGCGGTGGCGTACGAGCTCCAGCAATGAATTTAAAATAGACATAACTTTCAGAGTTTTATTAGCTCTGAGTAATAGCTCTGAGAGATGGGTTCACCACATTTAGACGGCATATGTTGTAAAATATAGATTCAAAATTTGCTCAACCGCTCTTTTCTTTCTTTCGCAAAGCAAAACCCTATCTATCTATCTATCTATCTATCTATCTATCTATCTATCTATCTATCTATCTATCTATCTATCTATCTATCTATCTATCTATCTATCTATCTATCTATCTATCTATCTGAGAGAGAGAGACACACACACTCCAACGTTTGAGTACAAGCGTGTGTACTTTCCCTGATTCAACTAATTCAAGAAACATCATCAAGGAAGAAGTAGAAGAGCTATATGTTAGGGTTTCATCAATTAGATCGTGAACGTATTCAGTAATTGGCTCCCGATATTAAATGAATATTTGTTTTATGGAAATAAAATGCATGGGGTTATATGCACAAGTATGACCTAGTCTGTATTAAGAGCATTACAACAAATAATATATTTCAATTCAGCGCTAAAAATAGTGTTGTCTCTTTCAAAAGCTTGTTTTCCTAAATCTGCTTTTAATGTTTAATTTTGAGTCGTTGTAATATCAAACTGCATGGCGGTCCAAGTATGACCTTGAAACACGATAAACCAGTTTTCAGTAGAAGTAACAAAGATTATTCAGTTTATGCATCTTGAGTATTTGGTATGAGCATATTTTGCGTCTTTAAGTACTCACAACTTTAAAAAGTACTCTTTTAAGCATTTTTCATTATGATTATTATTAACAATGTTAGTAATCACTGACTAATACCACTCTTGTAATTAGAAAGTAAGTTCACCAATATTGTTTTAAATTTAGTAAATTTATCATATTCCACACTATAAAACCCCGTTCTAGAAACAATCATCATGCCAAATTTCAGAGGTTTAAAAATTACGTGCATGTCATGTGCACACACACACACACACACACACACACACACACACACACACACACACACACACACATACATACACACATTAAACATACAACACCCAACAATGCAATCTAATCAAGAAAATTTTTTAAAGTGTATTTAGAAGAAAACTAATATATACCAAGACTTTACAAAAGGAGCACACATATATCCCAATGTCTCTGTGTACTAGAAAGATTATCAAGATTTTAAAAATAAACACGCACACACACACACACACACACACACATCTTGTTTCTCTGTACTAGAAAGTATATCAGTACTTTAAAAATGAATACACACATATACACACAATAAATCCCCCCCCCCCGTCACTCTGTATTAGATGTATATGAAGACGTTAAAAATAAACACACACGCACACAAAAATACACATACACAAACCCCGCTGTTACTCTGTACTAGACAGTATATCAAGACTTTAAAAATAAGCATACACACACAATATTCCCCTGTCACTCTGTACTAGAAAGTATATCAAGACTTTAAAAAATAAATACACACGACACACACAAACCTCACTGTCACTCTGTACTAGAAAGTGTATCAAAAGCGAAATAATTATAGAGAGTTCCAGTCGGCAAATTCTACATGACTCTTGGCCAACAATCTCAGAGCATTTTTCGCGTGACAACTAATTCTGGGCATTTTTGCGTGACAACTAACTCAAAATCTTAGCAATAATGTCTAGTATCATTTCTCTCCCCTCCCCAATTCCCTCTCCCTTTCCTTAAAATCCACTGTAACTGTCATCACAGATTGGAATTCCTTGCAGGCTGGAAGGGTCGCGAGAATCTCAGGTGGACAAGGTTACATTTCCGCTTTCCATGACAACCATGGTAAACCATCCCTTGGTAGTGAGAGAAGCAAACGTATGGCCACTAACGCAATTAAAAATCGATTTTTACTTCGACGATGACCGCAGATATAGAAGCAAACTGACGACACACTCACGCAAGCATTCTCGCACTCTCTGGAAGAAAATGGTCTAGGACATCATCCTTTACGCCAGCGAGTGGCAGGCAGTCTTTTGTTAGATAATGGATCGCTGATGTCCAACCAGACCAAAGTGTAAGTTATCTTTGGCTTCGGATAAATATATGCGTTGATGTTCTGCACTGTTTTACTTCTAGGGGGGACCGTGTCACGAATTCGGAAAGGACTGTGTTACGAATTCGGAAAGGACTGTTTTACAAGTTCTAAAGGGGAACATATAACAAGTTCTAAGAATGGCATATCACAAGTACTAATGTAGAACATTCTAAGGGAATGTGTTGATTGACCAGAATAAAAGAGACTTTTAATGACTTTGACATAGATAGTTATAAATCTGTCTCTTGATTCTACCTCAAAAGGCCGGTAGAGCCAAGATTTCGCTGTCAAATGTACGAGAATGGAAGAAGGAAGTACGCTAGAGATAAGACAAGATATGAGAACTAGAGAGATTTGACGACAGAAAAGAACAAGAAGCAGTAGAGACAGGGCAAGACATTGAAAAAAGGTAGAGATAGAAAAACGAGCTATGAGAAATGAGCTAGGAGCAATAGAGTCATGTTAAGACAACTAAAAGCAGTAGGGACAGGAAAAAAGAAATCAACTAGAAATAGTGAAGACAGGGCGAGAGGAAATAGGCTAAAAATAGTGAAGACTGGACACGAGTGGGCTAGAAATAGGACACGAGGAGTGTGGGCTAGAAATAGTGAAGACAGGACAAGAGAATTGAGCTAGAAATAGTAAAGATAGGACACGAGAAGTGGACTAGAAATAGTAGACACAGAATGAGAGAATACAGCTAGAAATGGTGAAGACAGGACAAGAGAAGAGGGCTAGAAATATTGAAGATAGGACAAGATAAGAGGGCTAGAAATAGTGAAGACAGGATAAGAGAGGAGGGCTAGAAATAGTAGACACAGAATGAGAGAATACAGCTAGAAATAATGAAGACAGGACTAGAGATGTGGGCTAAAATAATAGTGATAGGGCGAGAGTGAGCTAAAAATAGTGAAGAGAGGACAGTTATTTAGATTTATGACATGTTTAATACCATGCTATAGTTATTTGTAAGTCACATTCAAATCATCGATTGAACTAATTCAAGGGTCAGCAAACTCTGGCCTTTAGGCCGGATACAGCCTAGCTCGTATTCCTGTCCAGCCTAATAACCCTTAGTTATTTATTATTGGATCCAATCTAATTGAATCGTCGCTTTTTTGTTCCCTTCATTATTACTGGTTGCAGCTCAAGCTGTGACCCGTGTTTATTTTTAGAACTGATGTCAGGCACTTGTATGAAAGAGAAGTGCCTGGCTGGGGAGGGATGATAAATGTTGTGTTGTAAACAACTTCACTCTCTGCTCAAGGCATATGTGTGTGCTTTGACATGCAAAGCAATTTTATTTCATGATTAGTTTTTAATTGACATCTAGTTCCTGCACAGTAACCCCAATTACTATGCCTAAAGAGCAGAAGCACTGCACAGCTAACAGTTTCGGGAAGGTTGACCTGGAACGTCATGTCTTCAACCCCAAATGGAGTGACGAATTATTCTTTGTCCAATGTGGCAACAAAGCCCTGACACCAACAGCACTTCAAGTGGTCGAATCTCAAGGGGCATTTCTATGCCAAGTATGCGCACATGTACAGAGACTACACCGTGGATGAGTAAAAGACAGAGGCTGTTCGCTTGCAGTCATGGTTGGACCAACAGTCGTCCCTCTTCAAGAAGCAGGCCTCCAAAGCTTTTGAGGGCTACTGAACATTGCACTTGTGCCTCCTGTGAAGTGTCCTTGTTGATTGTGAAGAAAATGCATCCCTTCACTGATGCACACTTTGTAATAGATTGTATACTTGCTGCTGCTGACGTCATTTGTCCCTAACAACAGGATGCTTTCAAGGCAATTCTGCTGTCTACCTGCACTGTAATGTGTTGCTGTAAGTTGATTCCTGTGAATTCTGTATGGCAAAAATGGTGGTTTGCATTTTGTCTCAAGAATTCATGAAGATTATTTCATGGTTCACTGAGTAGCATATTCAGGAACATTCCTCCAGATGTGCTTGATATAACAAGGGAAATTTGGGACAATTCTTAATGGTGTTTTTGGAGAGCGCATAAAAGATTCTGGAACAGTTGTTGTGTAACATATTGAAAGGGGTTTGGGGGACTGTCATCCGTCATCTAAATAAGGAAGACAGTGACTTGTTGCAAACAGTCTGATTGTGAACACGTTCTAGTGATAACAGCCATTATTGAAAAAAAAACAACTTATGTACATTGAGTTTAATGATTTCTCTAAAACTCCACTCTCATTTCTGTGATGATTTATGTCTATGAACTTGATTATGTATATATATTATATATATTTGTGTGTGTGTGTGTGTGTGTGTGTGTGTGTGTGTGTGCGCGCGCACGCATGTGTTTGTTCATTTGACTGTTGATTTCTATGCTAGGATAAACTGAATGATTGTCTAGTATTAATCCATCATTGTTATGAAGTGATGCTAATGCCAACTCTCTTTTGATTAAATTCATATGTTTTATATTTAATACATTTATTGTTGAATTTATTGACCTTCTTACACATTATTGATAACCATATGCTGTATATTTGATTGTTGATTTAATACATTTATTCTTAAATTTATAGAACTTACACATTATTGATAAATCATATGTTGGAGAGATAGTGAGCGGATGGAGGTTCGCTAAATATAGAATAAATGACGGATTTATCTTCTCCTTTGGTAAGATGTTTTCCACCTACGTAAATATTGAGAGACAGTAAATGTTTGTCTTTAATGTTGTGGAGAGAGGTGCCTGCATATCTGCCAAGTTAGAGAGATGAGTGGTGTCTTCTGGAGAATTATTAATAACATAAATTAAGATTCTGATCTCTTGTAATTAGTTAAGGATGATTAATAAATAATAATAATCATATCCAATAACTAGGGTGTCATTGTATCACAATAGTTGCATTCTTCTAAGATAAATAGGAAAAGAAATAATAATAATGATTTTCGTATGATTTTGTGTTTTATTTCAACTTTTAACAGGAAAATTATTGTGATATTTTTTGAGATAAATTGCGTTTAAATCTCTTTATGTATGGAGACATAAAAAGGTCAAATTCCAACTTAAAATGAGAGAAATTAATATGCTGCTTAATATTTAATGCTCAGTATGAGGCATATTGAATTATTAATCTCTTATTTCAAAACCGTGCTGAATTAATTATTCTTATGTCTTAAAACAGACATACAATTTTCTTGTCTTATGAATAGTTATTCGTTTAATTAATTATTCATGCGTCTTAAAAGCGACATAAATTTTGTTTTTGTATTATGGTGGAAGGTGCACTGGTAATTTACCCTAATAGAGGAGATGTTAACAGGATGGTTAACATCTCTTAAAGGAAGGGGAATGTGGTGGAGTAAATTTGCCTATCCCGATTTCTAAACTTAATTGTTATATAAATTGTTAAATGTCAAAATGACCTGACCTTGGGCACTGCTTCTGCTGATATTTTTAAATGCCAGAGTTGGTGTATACAACTCAGATAAAGAATATGCCAGATCTTGCTGATACAATCCAAACCAAACCAAACTGGATGAGTAGTTTTTGTGACTAACAGCCTCATACGTGTCCACGCAATGGGGAAGGACAGAAATTTACGTTGTTGAAGAAAGTCTATATCTTAATCACTTTGATTTTCAACATAACTCCAGTCTGGTCATAAAGGCGATCATTAGCTTATGAGATGAGCACACCATTTGTCCGAAGTCCTGTACCCACTTTAGACGTTTGTGACTACGGTACTCTACTGCATCACGTTGGTGTGTGAACCCAATGTTTTCACCTAAATTATCAGTAAACATGTTGCAGTTAAGTTGTTCCTGTGAATCCCATTAGAGAGCCAACATAGTGAAAATTGAAGCTTGAATTTTATCTCAAGAGTTAACATAAATTATTTTGAACATTACTCATTGTGCACTCGGGCAGCACATTTGAAGATTCTAGAACATTCGCATGATGTGTTGTGATAGCGCATGTTAAGATCTCTCTGTTTGCTCAAAGTTCTCTTTGGTGTGCTCAAAGTTCTCTTTGGTGTGCTCAAAGTTCTCCCAGTGTGCTCAAAGTTCTCCCAGTGTGCTCAAAGTTCTCCCAGTGTGCTCAAAGTTCTCTTTGGTGTGCTCAAAGTTTTCTCATTGTGCTCAAAGTTCTCCCAGTGTGCTCAAAGTTCTCCCAGTGTGCCCAAAGTTCTCTTTGGTGTGCTTTGTGAGCACATCAAAGATTCTGGAACAGTTGTGTGATGTGCCTTGAAGGGGTACGTGGGACCTTCACCTAAATAAGAAAGCAAACCGTGTGACACTTCCCAGCAACAGCCATCATCATTGGAAAGGTTATGTACAGTGTCTATAATTATAATTATCTGTGTACCTCACTCTCATTTCTATAATGAATTATGTTATGAACTTGATTATATATACATAAAGGTTAATTTGGCTGCTAATGTCTATGCTAGGGTAGACTGAATGATTGACTAACATTAATAAAACATTGTTGTAATATTATGTAATTGTCGTCAATCTTTGATTATATTCATATGTTGTATATTTGATTGTACATTTAATAAATTTATTGTTAAATTTATTGACTTTCTTGCACATATATTAAAACATATGTTGGAGTAATAGTGGGTGGATGGGGGCTAGTTTTATATATATATATATATATATAAAAGATGGATTTTTATTACTCCTTTGGTAAGAAGTTTTCCACATACAGAAAACATTATGCAACAGTAAGATGTTTATCTTATTATTGTGTAAAGAGAAGACACCCTTATAACCCGCCAAATGCGAGATAGAGTTGGTCTTATTAATAACTATAAATTACTTGTAATTAGTTATGTGTTGTTAATTAGTAAATAATAAGTATAATGAGTGAAGGGTGCCAGAGAGGTATCACAATCTCCATTTCAGAAAAAAAAAAAAGCAGATAAATTGATATCAATTTCTTATTGGAAACAAATCTGCACGTGAGTGAGTGTTTACTAAGATCCAGATGAACAATAACAACACACAACCCCACAAAAAAACCTTAAACGTACACACACACACACACACACATACAATCAAGCACTCAACAACACACAAACAACAGTACACACAAATAGAAAAAAGAATTTGCGCTGGAAGGTGTTTTATATTTTGCTCTGCACAGTTTATCACAATCGCTGATAATCAGTTCTCTTGGAGAGCAAAGAAAACGATCTGTATGTCGACCGTGGGAAATTGCTTAGTAAAATGATGTCTGAGACGATGCGATTAAGAACAGCCAGTTTCAAAGCAGCCACAAATCTCAGTGGATTATTTCAATGTAAACGATTGAAAAACCGTCGCCGTAAGACATTTTCAATGTTATCAATATGCGCAATTCCTCAAGCCCGAGCGACGATGACGTCACTGAAGGCGACACGTGAATTTCTTTCCTAGGGAAGCTTAGCTTATTGATATTTTCATCGGGCTGTTGTCACCACAGCAAAAAAATGCTGTGACGTATATTTTAGAGATTGTCTGCTGAGCACGAACTAAAAACGGCCAGTGACGTATGAACTTTTCTGTCAACCGCGAAGACAATGACCTTTGACTGAAAGCTTCGTATTTCTGCTGTAGGGACTAATTGGTGGTCGCAGTGGTCATTCGACCTGTTACATATTTAGTTACAGCTGTAACTGTATGGGATACACAAGAACATCTCTTCAGATGTGTTCAGTCAAGAGTGTTTTGCTTGTCTTCCACGATTGTCAGTACCATACTGATTCTGTTACAAAAGCAACAAAACCGAACTGATATCTTTAACTTTAATTCGTTTTTAAAATCACCACCACCACCTCCACCAACAAAATAAAATAAAGAAAGAAATGTAATGATAAAATATTCTTCAATTTGTTGAATACTTAATATTTACAGGACATAGAAATTAAAAACAAATATATATGTGTGGATTTTTCTTTTTAGGACTTTTACTTCATAAGGGCTAAAACTAACACACACAAACACACACACAAACACACACATACACGACCGCCTGCACGCTCGCATACGCATAAAAATTCTTCTTAATTTGACTAATAGTTTGTCTTAAAATTTAACATAAAAACAATAAAATATTCTATTTCTCATCGCATGTATCTCCATATCCCATTCCCATTACCTTTCTTTCAAATTCCAGTTTGACACTGTTTTTTAGACTTCTCGCTCAAGGTCGCACTTTCGAGTAGGTTCCAATTCCCCCGCCCTAGTTTCTTACTTTCCTTGGATCTGATTACCTCCTCCTTTGCTTGCATGAAAACAGCAAATTGGCGAAATACAGCAAGTGAGATTTTTTTAATTTAAAAAAAAAAAAATGTTGCTGCTATGATTAATGAACGTAGATCTGAGCGAATTCTTTCAGCGTGAGAATGGTCTTGGATATTTAAACCATTTCCGGTGGAAGGGCGACAATCTACTGACAAGGTATCGATTCTATTTTTCCGTATTTTTAATTATTTAATTTTTGTTTTTGCGACTTGAGTTAATAACATTTATCTATGGATTAATATTCAGCCATCCTCTCTCCGACAAACTGATAGACAGACAGACAGATGGACGGACAGATAGATCGACGAACAGACCGACGCACAGATAGATGATAGATAGACAGGCGGATGGATGAATGGACGGGCGGGCGGACAGATAGTCAGTTGGGCGGGCAGACAGATATTTAGATGGATGTACGGACGGATTAATAGATAGATGGATTGATAGACAGATAGATAGACAGAAGGACGGACAGATAAACGGACGGAAAATAGACAGATGGACAGATAGATAGATGGATGGATGGATAGATAGACAGCCAGACAGATAGATAGATAGATAGATAGATAGATAGATAGATAGATAGATAGATAGATAGATAGATAGATAGATAAATAGATAGATACTTTCTATTTTAGGTTAAACCCGTTTGCATTCATGCATTTTATTTTAAAATTAAAACGTGCATGTTACACTGTAATAAACGACCGATGCATACACTTACGTCACTGCAGAACTTATAATAATACTAATTCTAGAATTCTAGTACTGAAACTTAATCATTGGAAAAGAAAAAAATATAAAACTCTTTAATTGCTGGAAAAGAAAGAAAATATAAAAATCCTTGATTCAAGATGTCCCTTATGGACTGGCAGCTTGCGTATTCCTTGTCTGAAAATGACTCGTCTTTCTGCTGCATTGGCAAGCCGGTATATGAAAATTTCAAGACATGAAATGCGCAAATAACTCCTGCCATTCTTTCACTTCCATTCTCCCCCCCCCTTCTCTCTCCCCCTCCTTTTCCCCCGTGTCATAGTTTTCCACAACACGTTTGGTCAAAGCAGTCAGTACCTCTTGTGTGTCTGCGAGAAAATGAAGACTCGCCAAACTTGAGGTCATCTGCTAACGCTGAAGGGTTAATGTTGTTAATACAAGGGGAGATAATGTGATTTTTAAACCTGTTCGAAACAAACATTTCACGCTGGAAAAAACACGCGGTTGTAATTGTAAGTGAGTTGTTATTTAATCCATCTAAACACGAAAACAAATTTTAAAATAACCTAAAAAAAAACTCAAGAGCAAAACATAACGAGCTGTTTCCTGATTTGAGTGAAAAACATGTCTCCTTGCAGTTTTCATAAGAAAAAGAAATGTAACACCACGATCGTTTTCCCCCAAACTAATCAGTGTTCATTTTCGTTTACAAACCATACCAGCACTCGCGAAGTAGCTACTTCCATTTCACAGACAGCATATTTTGTTTTAGTGTTGGAAAACTTAGGGTTAAAGTGGATTGCACTAGATAATAAACACTGTTATGAGAAATTAATGTGGGTTTTTTCAATTTTTTTTTTTTTTTTTTTTGGGGGGGGGGGAGGGAAGAGGAGAGTATTATATAGGTCAAAGAATCATTGTCAAGATATTAAAAGCCTTTTATTTATAATTTTCTAAATGAAATCTTCTCAAAGTTAATATCCTTACAAAACAGTTTCGTCAAGAAATTGAGTTTGAATGTGATGCATGTATATTTATAGAAGTGCAAGTTAAAAGAATGGTTTGGCATATGTAACCGTTCTTTTTGGTGTGCTCCAAGTTTTAGAGAAAGAAAAAAATTACACGTTGAGGATCTGTGATGTTTACTGTTCTTTTGGTGTGCTCCAAGTTTAAGAGATAGAAAAAAGATTACACGTTGAGGCTCTATGATATTTACTGCCCTTTTGGTGTGCTCCAAGTTTTAGAGAGAAAAAAACCAATCTCTAACATATTTTACGTTCTTTTGCTGTGCTCTAAGTGTGAGGCTCCATGATATTTTGCGTTCTTTTGCTGTGCTCTAAGTGTGAGGCTCCATGATATTTTGCGTTCTTTTGCTGTGCTCTAAGTGTGAGGCTCCATGATATTTTGCGTTCTTTTGCTGTGCTCTAAGTGTGAGGCTCCATGATATTTTGCGTTCTTTTGCTGTGCTCCAAGTTTTAGAGAAAGAAAAACAATACACGTTGAGGTGGTATGACACTTTGCTTTCATATATTAGTTCTGGCCCTGTCTTCTGTATTAGTTCTCTTTCTTCTGTATTAGTTCTGTCTTCTGGAATAGTTCTATCTTATGTTCTTCTGCATTAGTCCCACCCTCTGTCATCTGTATTAGTTCTATCTTCTGTCTCCTGTATTATTACTGTTTTCTTTGCTAGTTCTATCTTCTGTCTCCTGTATTATTACTGTTTTCTTTGCTAGTTCTATCTCCTGTGTTAGTTCTATCTCCTGTATTAGTTCTGTTTTCTGTATTCATTCTAAATTATGTACTTGCACTGTCTTCTGTCTTTTGTATTAGTTCTATTTTATGTCTTCTGTATTAGTTCTGTCTTCTGTCTTTTACATTATTTCTGTCCTCTGTATTAGTTCGATCTTCTGTTTTGTGTATTAGTTCTGTCTTCTTATTTGTTCTATTTTATTCACTTTTGTGCTGTTTTCTGTATTGGTTTTATCTTCTGTCTTTTGCATTATTTCTGTCTTCTGTATTGGTTCTATCTTCTGTTTTCTGTATTAGTTCTGTCGTCTGTATCTATCTTCTGTCTTTCTGTATTTGTACTGTTTTCTGTATTTGTTTTATATTATGCCTTTGTTCTGTCCTCTACATTTGTTCATTTATTATGTAATCTATGCTTGTGATGTCTTCTACGTTTCTGTCTTTCGCATTTGTTCTGTCTTCTTCATTTGTTCTGTCTTCACTCTGTACTGACATCTGTATTTGCCACATTTACAGAAGAGGCTGTCTGTGCGAGTATCTTGTCGACGGCCGCGACAGACAGTCTTCCTCCTGCAGGGAGTAAAGTTACTGCTATGTCGCAGAGTGATGCAATCAGTTTCTGCGCACGGCTGTCGTGCAGCAATGCAACATGATGCAGCCATTGTGCAGCCGAAAATGTAGTGCTGAGTATGGCATAGGGTGCAGCATAAAGTGCCGATACAAAGAAAATTTAAACCTTTTCCCCGAAGTTTTCTGTCAGACGGAATGAAGGTATTTGCGTGATGCACTTGTCAAGTGACATTCATAACTTTGGCGATACGAGACTAAAAGAGGATGCACAACAGTCCTACAATAAGATTAGATAGAATGAAATAAATAATACCTATAAAAGTAGATATATGTGCTAGTAGTAGACTCTTTAATTAAGTTTTAAACCTAACTAACTTTTCTAGACACAAACCTGAGGCAAGGTTCCTGTCCCTCGAATTATTGCAGTCTTTTACAGGCTTCAGTCTAGGAAAGTGTTTCCACACGTCTAGTTCAGAAGGATGCGACTAGAACATAATGCATTTTGGTACAATTTGGTGCCATGTCGCATGTTTGTGCAGATAGGTCCACTTGGTCAGATAGTTAAGTGGTAAGTTGTCTAAACGTTAAGCTAAGTATCAGTTGTAACAGAAAGCGGCTTGACCAAATTACATAAGAACTGTCACAATTGCTCGAAGACCGGATACTGAATTGTGAACACAGGTATGCAGCGTTATTTTCCTTAGAAAGAACTAAGGGTACAATTCTTTCTCTTTGATTTTATCAGTGCTTCATTACATCAAAGGATTAACTAGTTATGAGCAGGCCAGCCTTTCTATTTGATTTTATTAGTGCCTCAATAAATCAAATGAGTCATTAGTTATGAGCAGGTCAGCCTTTTCTCTTTAAATTTATCAAGCCTCATTAAATCAAAGGGTTAATTAGTTATGAGCAGGCCAGACTTTCCTCTTTGTATTTATCATGTCTCATTAAATCAAAGGGTTAATTAGTTATGAGCAGGCTAGCCCTTGTACCGTCGCAACATTACAGAAACGGGATAGCTGGCTGTTTGTAATTCACACTTGTTTATATTTATCTCAGTCAAACCATGCTACCTAAAATTGAATGGAATGGGCACCAAGTATTCTCTTTCTTAGTCGGTTAACTTCACGGCATTGTTGCTATTATCTACATTAGTATCTAACTATGACGCTTGAACCATTACAATTTGGTTCTATAAGTGATTTTGTCATTGACAGATTTGTAAAATTCATACACTTACAGCAGAGTGAATTAAAATTATGAAAACAGTCAAGAGGTGGGGAGTCCACTCAGATTCAGTCATACATGGACATCACCTACCGATTTCAAGAAAAATAAACCCTGACGGTTGTGTTTCCCCGCTTGGATTACTGAGTGCTTACGCACATCAGCAATGAAAGAACAAGGACACTTTCATCTAGGATGACGCGTGTGCTTAGTTAATGACGCTTAATTCAGAATATGACGCTCTGTTGCCTTATCGTCTCGAGTGCAGTAAGACCACAAAGACATGACTCCACTCACAATATGGCTTGATTTCTTAGCAAGTTATAAATAAAACTTATTAGAATAATAATTGATCACACACACACACACACACACACACACACACACACACAAAACCCACTTATTCCTTTCTTTGTATTTATTTTGTTACACTCTCTTTATAATCTTTATAAAGACTTTGAGTTCTACTCTGATTTTTGCGCTTTATATTATCTTTGCCCTTCTGTACATTTTCCTTAATATTATGAATCGGTACATTGTCAATAAAATTAAAGGCGTTAAGTTTATTTAATCAGTAGTACCATATACAAGAAATGGCAGATTTTAGTAAGACGAATGATTGGTTTTTAAATCTCTCTCTCTCTCTCTCAAACACACACACACACACACACACACACACACACACACGTACACACACGCACAAATATACAAACGATTCACAGCTTTTAGATTACAATTTCTGTTAGCAATTTTCCAGCATTGACTATAATTCTTTCTCGCAATCTCTACTTTCATCACAGCACTCTTCCCTCACTTTCCTGTACTGAGAAATACACTGAATCAATTACGCAGACATGAAAAGAACGGCACACCGGACGTTAAGGAAATCAGGGTCATGGTCACTAAAAGTTCTCTCTCTTCAACCCTTTAAATGTAATATTAATTTTATTATTTAAAGTTGAACAAATTGAATCACCATTGTGTGGGACGTGACTGAGTACGCAAACTATTTATATTGTAGTGCAATTTATATCTTGGCAGAAGCTAGAGTTCTCTCCCCGTCATTATTAGAGAGTCGCATAGCAAATGTAAAATCTTCGTTCTCTCCCACCACCACCACCACTTGTAAAGGTATCCTAGTCAAACTTTCAAGGTGCAATAGTTCTCTTTAAACAATATCTTGTTGATTGTTTGCGTTTCTGACACGAGGTTAGTTGGTGCAGTGTTACGTCCCCTTTCAAAGGGATCAGTTCCATGTTCGTTTTTGATGACATTTTCTTGCGGATTCATTTCTTCGCACATTTTTAGTTCGACTTATTTTCTTTCCACAAAAGGGGAGGGGAGAATCCTCATTTAATGCTTCACTCTGGCTGTAATTTATCTAAATTTAGCGTGGAATTAATTTCTTTAACTTCAGGACAATTCTCAAAATATCATTAAATAGGTTCCTTTAACGTCAGGAGAATTCCAAAAATAGCATTAAATTGATTCCTTTAACTTAAGGACAAATCCCCAAAATAGCATTAAATTAACTCTTTTAACTTCAGAACAATTCCCAAAATAGCATTAAATGGATTCCTTTTACTTCAGGACAATTCCTCAAACATAAGCATTAAACTGATTCTTTTAATCGCAGATCAGTTTAAAAATAGTATTCAATTGATTTCTTCGACGTTAGAAAATTTCCGAAAATAGCCTGAAACTGATTCGCTGAAAATACCATTAAATTGATTCCTTCACACTAATGACAATCCCAAAAATAGCAGTAAATGGATTTCTTTGATCTCAGATCAAATCCGTAAATAGCATTAAATTTATTCCTTTGATCACAGGCAAATTAGAAAAAAAAACACATTAAATTTATTCCTTTGACCTTGTTACGTTTCCAGTATTTATTTAAAGACCCTGCTTAGAATAATTAAAAGACTTTAAATATAATTAATTCTTCCTCTCATATTCTACGCAGACTGGTTGCTCAATTTATTATCTGACTAATTAAAAGTGCGTCTTGTAGTTCAGACGACAAATTTACAGACTAATAAACTGCGAACTTTTAGCTAGATTTGAAAACAGTTAAATCCCTCTAAATTAATATGCACTCGTCATCAATCTTTCTGCTCATCCGCCCCCATTCAAATCTAAGAATTAATCTAATTGGTCTATTGTGCATAGAAATCAACTACTAAGAGGTATTAACAAAGAAAATAAGATTTAATAAAGTTTAACAAATTAACAATAAATCGAATGCAACGCGAATAGTCTTCACTCTGTCTTTACGCGCCTATGCCTGATTTTTGTCAATCTAAATTGCCAGAAAAGTGTTCCTTTGAGATCTGTACACTTGATTTTGCACTTAGCTCTATTCTTGTATCCTTGGTCTCAACACTCAGTCATGCTGATTCGTTCCCTCAGTCCCCCTTTAACGACACACGTGGTGCATAAGGAATGATGTCCCTTTGTTAGTGGCTAGGAACTGGAATTTTTGCAGCATGGCCCTCAGAGTGGATTTCGACACGCTTACACCAATAAGCTAATGCAGGTGAGGCATGGTGAACATGAACCATGAGCCGACCTGTGGATGCAACGTGTTTGGATATAATTCTCAACCTAACAGGTCCTACCTAGGCATGGCTCAATTAAATGCGCTGAACAAAGAGTTTCGACCTCGCGTCGCTTACAATTAGATTTAGAAAAAATATAATCGTCTCACATGTGTTCCATTTAACAGTCATGACGTATGAAGCAATAAAATAGATACAACGTTAAATTAATGTTCATACAAGGGGTAATTCAAGCCGACAGAGCGCTTCACAATTTACAATTTAAATTACACGCAATAATTGAATTACATGAAGAATTCATATCGAGCGCAGCATTCTGGCTCTTAGTGAATTAAAACAATATAAATTAAAGTACAGAAATGGAAAAATGGTTACAATAAATTTATATTCCGTAACATATAGGTTTTCAGCTATTTCTCTGAACCATGCTCAAGTGTATATGGAAATCATATAATACATAGCACAAATACATACTTAAACAATACATAGGCAAATACTATTAAATAAAATGATACCTTTGAGAGAAGTCGAAGGGTACCTTGATTCTCTATGGCGCCGGCTGCCTCTCACGACCCGAGTAAGCTGATGGAATTAGCTAAAATGTGCTCGAAGTGAGGTAGCGGAAGCGTGTGGGTACATATATAGAAAGGTATATTGCGTATCACGTGACTGTTCGCAAAGCATGTGGTTGGTTCGAGAACTGGACAATGGTCCTAAAGTTACATAACATCTTGACCTGTTCTAGAAGCACCTAGAAAAAGGAAGCTTTGAACAAAGGGCCAAGGGTTTCAAATATTCGAATTTGAAGTAAACAAGGCAAGTGGGTCACGAAGTCGGACAATTTTATCAGACTGTGACACCCCCTTGCTTTTGAGGCGTTTATCTTACCAAAGATAAAATGCCTCCTACAAATTATGTATGATAAAATGTAGAAGTCCACAATGAAGAAAAATTTACACAAAAAAAAATTTCGACATTCCTAGAAATAAAGTGTGCAACTATATTTCATATTTACAGGAAGGAATCCGTAGGGTTCAGTTAATTGATTAAACAACATTCTATCAGTACCGGCACTTGATGGCATCAAGCACGACTCATGTAATCTGCGCCAACATTCAAAGACCCTTTGATGTAATGAATATTTGCGTCATACTGTGTCAGAAACAAAGACCAACGCATTAAACGGCTGTTCGTAAATTGCGCCTGTCCGAGAAAGGCCAACGGCTGGTGATCGCACTCAATGACAAAGGTTTTTCCGTACAAATAGTTTTCGAACTTTTTTATGGCCCAAACTATTGCAAGACATTCCTTTTCACTGGTGGAATATTTCTGTTCAGTAGTTGTGAGTTTACGGCTTGCATATGCAACTGGGTGTTTGGTGTCATTGTGTTCTTGTAATAACACTGCTCCTAATCCTGTGTTGCTAGCATCAGTCCTTAACAAGAATGGTTTTGTCAAATCTGGCAGTTTAACAATTAAATCTGAAGTCAGTCTAGATTTCAGTGTGTCAAAAGCGTTTTGGCATGCATCAGTCCACACTACTTTTGTAGGCATATTCTTACGTGTCAAGTCAGTCAGAGGACATGCAATGGCACTAAAATCTGGTACGAATTTTCTGTAGTAGTTAGCAAGACCAAGAAAACTTCTAACTTGTGTTTTTGTTAGCGGTTGTGAAGTGTCCTTAAGTTGTGCTATCTTAGCTTCACTTGGCGACATAGTTCCATGACTCAACTTGTGTCCCAAGAAGTCTAAGGAGAATTGTGCTATTTCACACTTCGTAGGGCGGGCAGTGAGGTTGGCTTGTTTTAATCTGGCTAGCACATCTCGTAAGAGTGTTAAGTGCTCCTCCCATGTCTGGGTGCCTAGAATTAAATCATCCATGAAGTTCTCAACTCCACGTCCGTACAGTGGTTCTAACAATGACCGCATCATTTTAGAAAAAATGCTTGGAGCGTTTGAAACTCCGAAAGGCATAACTTTCCATGTGTAGTTTCCTACTGGTGTAGTGAAAGCTAGTATGTGTCGATCAGTGTCCTTGACCTTGATTTGCCAAAAACCGCGTGACAAATCTATTTTGGTATAGTAATGAGCGTTAACTAGCTTAGTGAAGATGAGATCCGGATCAGGAAGAGGTTCGGCACAAAACTCTGTCACTTGATTGAGTTTGCGGTAGTCTACGCAAAAACGGAACGAGTTATCACGTTTTTTAATCAACACGATGGGTGATCCGTAGGCACTGTCAGTCTTCTCTATGACCCCTAGATCTAGCATAGTCTTAATCTCACGTCTAACGTCATCTATCTTAGCGTGTGGCAACGGATACGGCTTCAAACGTATCGGTTTGTTGTCAGTCAGCTTCAGTGAAAATTCTATTAAGTCTGTCAACCCTGGTTTGTCTGTCAGAGTAGATGAGAACTCATTAAGCAATTCATTCACTTCTTTTTTCTGTCTTTCTGTCAAGGCTTCATTTACCCTAACGTCTTTGACAGTTTCGTCCGTCTGTAGAGGACAGTTTGGTAAAGTACCAGTGACGCAATCAGTATCCCCCTCGTCTTCTGTAACTATCGTCGCTACGACAAAATCAGCTTGAGTGGTTTGATCCTCACGGCTTATGTACTTTTTGAGTAGGTTAACATGAAAGATTTTCTCTCTCTTTCCTGTCTGCACCTTATAGTTCAGTCCCCCTAGCTTGGCGGTAACTACAAAGGGCCCCTTCCATTTCATCTGAAGTTTGTTATGTGCTTCAGGAAGCAACAGTAACACTTTGTCATTAACTTCAAATTCTCTAGGTTTGGTGTGCTTATTGTAATATTCTGCCTGTCTAGACTGAGCTATCGTCAAGTTTTCCCGTGCTATCTTGCCTATAGTTTCAAGACGGTTTCTTAAGTCAGTGACGTATGTATAAGTTGTCTTAACTTCGTCATCTGTCTTTTCATCAGTCCAAAGTGCCTTCAAAATCATCATCGGTCCGCGTACAGTACGTCCGTAAAGTAGCTCAAATGGTGAAAACCCGGTGGAAGATTGTGGCACCTCCCTATATGCAAATAGTAGGGCAGGGATGTATCTGTCCCAGTCTTTCGGTTTATCTGTGGCGAGCTTTTTAAGTGCTGTTTTTAATGTCCCATTGTATTTTTCAATCAGACCATTTGCCTGGGGGTGGTATGGTGTGCAAGTAAGATGTTTGATGGAAAGTAAACGATTTACTTCCTTCATTACGTTGCCTATGAATTGACTCCCCTGATCCGTCAAAATTTCAGTAGGAATTCCAACACGACTCCAAAGACCGAAAAGGGCTTCGGCGACAGTTTCAGTATCAATATTTTTCAATGGTACTGCGTCGGCGAATCTTGTTGCGTAATCAATAGTGGTCAGCACGTATCGATTACCTCTCGTTGATGTGGGTATTATAGGCCCAATCAAATCCAATGCTACGCGCTTGTAGGGTTCACTGATCAGTTCAGGCTCTCCTAACGGTGCGGGTCTGATTGAATTTTTAGACTGTGTTCTCTGGCATGTGTCGCAACTTAACACGAATCTACGGATATCGGCAGTGATGTCCGGCCAATAAAACTCACTTGTAATACGACTAGTTGTTTTTTGTACACCCATGTGTGCACCAAAAAGACTCTCATGACCTAATCGTAATACGTCATTTCGTTTGGTTTGTGGAACGACTAATTGTTTCCGAAATTCGTCTCCCACTTTCGAATAGCGGTACAATAAACCCTTTTTCAGAATAATGCACGCTTTCTTATTCGAATCGTCAGTGTTGACGTCACTAACAAGTACAGCTTGTCTGCGTAACTTGTCTAGTGTTTCGTCCTCAGCTTGTAATATTTTAATCTCGCTAACTGTTGCTTTATCTACGGCTGGTGCGGCAGACATCGGTGCAGTTACAGATTTGTCTTTACTACTCGCTGCTCTGGTTACAGCGTTAACCAGTGGTGGTTCGATTGAAGTTTGTTTTTTGCACGGCAAAACATACTTGCAACCAAGGATCACGTCATGCGGTGAGTTTTCCATAACTGCCGCTTTGACTGTTCCTTCTACAAAGTCTGAAACAATCGAGACTTCAGCTACTGGTAAAATGTCTTGTTCGCCGTTTGCAAAGGTGACAGAGATTGTCTCCCCTGTGTAGTCGGTACGGTTAACTAATGATGCATTTACAATAGCGTCTAGCTCACACCCTGTATCAAGCAAAGCGATTGTATCGTGACCGTTTGCCTGTACTGGTGTTCGATTCGACTTTTCTGTTTTAGGTGTATGACTTTCTACTGCGTAAACTTTAGCTGTTTTCTTTTCAGGACATGTTCGTGAAAAATGGCCACTATCACCACAAGTGTAACATGCAAGATTCTTTTTATCTTTCTGTTTGTCGGACTTGTTTTTAGTGTCGGGTTTAGATGTTTTATCATCACGCTCATTAGGTGCCTTCCCGTCATTTTTCTTATCCTTTCGAGTCTGCGGTTCGTTCGGTCGAGACTTGTTGTTCGCGTGTGCGTTCGAGAATCGAGAATGTGCGTCATCAAAGCGATCGGCGGCGTTGCCTATCTCCTCTAGCGTAGATTTTTCCCTTATTGCTAAGTGAATCAGTAGATCTGATTTGTATGACCCGAGAATATGGTCTTTTACCATTTCATCCCTAAGACCTGCGTACGTCTGTGGAGTTTCGGCTAGATCTATCCATCTTTGGAACAAGTCAGCTACGCGTCGTATGTACTGTGCGTGCGTCTCTGAACTGGCTTTAGTGGCCTGTTTAAACTTACGTCGGTATGTATCTGCTGTGAGTTTGTAACGTTTCAATAATGCGGCCTTGACTGTGTCGTAATTATCTGACTCAGAATCGCTAAGCTTATTGAACTCGTTTTTCGCACTGCCCTGCAATAACCCCGATAAATTTATCGCCCAATGTTCCGCTGGAATGTTTGTTGCTCTGGCTAACTTTTCAAACGTTTTTAAATACGCGTCTATTTGATCTTTGTTCTCATCAAATGGGACCATATTTATCTTTGGAATGATATTTTCAATTCTACTGTGATTATTTCCATCGCTAGAACGCGAATCACCACTGCTTCTGCGGTCACGGTTTGGATTGGTAACTTCTAGTTTCTTCACTTCCCATTCTAACCGTTTTATTTCCGCGTCTGCTGCGATGCGTTTAGCTTCTGTGTCCGCTGCGATACGTTTTGTTTCGATGTCGGCTAATCTTTCAGCTTCTAACCTTTTAGCTTCTGCGTCAGCTGCGATGCGTTTAGCTTCAGTTTCGGCTAGTTTTTCAGCTTCTAACTTCTTCAGTTCGCGATTAGCAATACGTTCTTCTCTTTCTATCTCTTGCCTTTCTTTGTCCGCTTTTTCCGCTTTCTCTAGCTCAGTTTTGATGTAGCTAGTCAGTTCGTCACCCTGGTATCCTATCATGATACCGGCTTCTTTCAGGTCTTCGATAACCTGTTTGCGATCCATTTTACTGTCTTAGCGCGCTGGCTACAATAAGAATGTATCTCGTGAATTGTGTGTTTTAACCGTCGGCGATAACTCCGCTTATCCCGAAAATAACTTTTAGGCTACAACCTTACAAAAATTATTTAATTTACTCAGAACACCTTCCGAAATAAATTACGCGTTAACTCTTTACACGTTTCACCTGCTTGTCACAGTGTCCGCTGTTCCAAGACTTTCGTAATGTCACGGCTCCTACCATACAACATTACACATTATATCTAGCACCCTAAATATAATAGTCCGAAGTCTGTTACTACCGATAACTCTCCTAGCTGGCGGTATAACCTTCGACTCCTCACAATGAAGTACTCAGTAACACAATACTAAATAAATCATTCAATAGCTAACATGACATATTTAACTACGCTTAAATATATCAACATTAACTAACATGCACGCTACTCTGCAAAAGAATACATGCACATGTCACAACAAAAGCAAAGAAAATCAGTGATACAAAAATCAAAAGAACAATTGGCAATTCTGTTCGTTCGTTCGTTTCTAGGTTATGATGCGCCCTATGTATAAAAATGTTACAATTTACAATTTAATACATATCAATCCCGCGACGACCCACACTTGTTACGTTTCCAGTATTTATTTAAAGACCCTGCTTAGAATAATTAAAAGACTTTAAATATAATTAATTCTTCCTCTCATATTCTACGCAGACTGGTTGCTCAATTTATTATCTGACTAATTAAAAGTGCGTCTTGTAGTTCAGACGACAAATTTACAGACTAATAAACTGCGAACTTTTAGCTAGATTTGAAAACAGTTAAATCCCTCTAAATTAATATGCACTCGTCATCAATCTTTCTGCTCATCCGCCCCCATTCAAATCTAAGAATTAATCTAATTGGTCTATTGTGCATAGAAATCAACTACTAAGAGGTATTAACAAAGAAAATAAGATTTAATAAAGTTTAACAAATTAACAATAAATCGAATGCAACGCGAATAGTCTTCACTCTGTCTTTACGCGCCTATGCCTGATTTTTGTCAATCTAAATTGCCAGAAAAGTGTTCCTTTGAGATCTGTACACTTGATTTTGCACTTAGCTCTATTCTTGTATCCTTGGTCTCAACACTCAGTCATGCTGATTCGTTCCCTCAGTCCCCCTTTAACGACACACGTGGTGCATAAGGAATGATGTCCCTTTGTTAGTGGCTAGGAACTGGAATTTTTGCAGCATGGCCCTCAGAGTGGATTTCGACACGCTTACACCAATAAGCTAATGCAGGTGAGGCATGGTGAACATGAACCATGAGCCGACCTGTGGATGCAACGTGTTTGGATATAATTCTCAACCTAACAGGTCCTACCTAGGCATGGCTCAATTAAATGCGCTGAACAAAGAGTTTCGACCTCGCGTCGCTTACAATTAGATTTAGAAAAAATATAATCGTCTCACATGTGTTCCATTTAACAGTCATGACGTATGAAGCAATAAAATAGATACAACGTTAAATTAATGTTCATACAAGGGGTAATTCAAGCCGACAGAGCGCTTCACAATTTACAATTTAAATTACACGCAATAATTGAATTACATGAAGAATTCATATCGAGCGCAGCATTCTGGCTCTTAGTGAATTAAAACAATATAAATTAAAGTACAGAAATGGAAAAATGGTTACAATAAATTTATATTCCGTAACATATAGGTTTTCAGCTATTTCTCTGAACCATGCTCAAGTGTATATGGAAATCATATAATACATAGCACAAATACATACTTAAACAATACATAGGCAAATACTATTAAATAAAATGATACCTTTGAGAGAAGTCGAAGGGTACCTTGATTCTCTATGGCGCCGGCTGCCTCTCACGACCCGAGTAAGCTGATGGAATTAGCTAAAATGTGCTCGAAGTGAGGGAGCGGAAGCGTGTGGGTACATATATAGAAAGGTATATTGCGTATCACGTGACTGTTCGCAAAGCATGTGGTTGGTTCGAGAACTGGACAATGGTCCTAAAGTTACATAACATCTTGACCTGTTCTAGAAGCACCTAGAAAAAGGAAGCTTTGAACAAAGGGCCAAGGGTTTCAAATATTCGAATTTGAAGTAAACAAGGCAAGTGGGTCACGAAGTCGGACAATTTTATCAGACTGTGACAGACCTCATGACATTTGTTGTCAGTAAACGTTAATGGACGATCCATATTATTTCATTTAAAAAAGGCTCTAATGTAACTCTAGCCTATCATTATTTTTTTTACAGAAATAATTTACAAAATTCTTTCCGTAAACCGTACATTTAGCCATCAAGTGCACATTTTCTTCTAAGAAGTCATACCAAAAAAAGGGCATATTTTTAAAGCTACTTATTTCGCTCTACAAGTGGTTTCAACCTTTCAATTTGAATTACAAGCAATTAAAAAAAAAAACTTCTGAACTTTTAATTATTAACCAACTTTTGGCTTATTAGTAAAGATTCTTGGAGATGTCAGATTAACTCAATTTACCTGTGGCTATATCACATATTATTAGCTACGTGTCATTTTGTAACTGTTTAATTCAAATTACAAGTGGTTTTGCAACTTTTTAATTCGGATTAGCATCTTTTAAAAAGAAAATATTTTATTGATTTTTAACTATAACCAACCTTTTCCTATGTCGTTCAAAATACAGGTGGCTGCGAGATTTAATTCAAGTTAGAAGGTAGTTTTCAAATATAATTCAAATTGCATGTGGCTTTCAGATTTAATTCAAGCTACATGCAGCTTTCAGATTTAATTCAATCTACAGCCTACATGCTGCTTTCAGATTTAATTCAAATTACATGTGTCTTTCTGATTTAATTCAAGCTACTGGTGGATTTGAGATTTAATTCAAGCACCAGGTGGCTTTCAGATTTAAATCAAATTACATGTGGTTTTCAGATTTAAATCAAGCTACAAGTGGCTTTGAGATTTAATCCAAACTACAGTCGACTTTGAGATTTAATTCAATGTACATGTGGCTTTGAGATTTAATTCAATGTACAGGTGGCTTTCAGATTCAATTCAATGTACAGGTAGCATACAGTTTCCAATGGAATTACTAACATGTTATAGCTCTAATTCGAAATGCGGATGACTGACCCCATTAATTCAAACTAAATGTCAAGTGCAATTTTAATTCGTCACGTGCAAAAATTTAACACGAACTAAACGTCACATGCCACTTTAACTCGAACTAAACGTCACGTGCAAAATTTACCTGTAACTTAGCGTCGCATGTCTCTGTACATTCAGTTTTAACCTTTAAATCAAGTTGCACGCTCTCTCTCTTAATCTGAACTCAGGTGGCTGACCCCATTATTTCAAACTAAATATTATGTGCAATTTTAACTCGAACTAAACGTCACGTGCAAAAATTTAACATGAACTAAACGTCACACACCACTTTAACTCGAACTAAACGTCACGTGCAAATGTAACTCGAACTAAACGTCACATGCAAATTTAGCTCGAACTAAACGTCACGTGCACATTTAACTCGAACTAAACGTCACATGCAAATGTAACTCGAACTAAACGTCACGTGCAAATTTAGCTCGAACTAAACGTCGCGTGCAATTTCAACTCGAACTATACTCACGTGGAGTTTAACTCGAATTAAACGCCACATGTCTCTTTAACTCGAACAAAAGTCACGTGCAATTTTAACTCAGACTGCGCGTCACAAGCCACCTTAACTCAAACTAAACGTCACGTGCAATTTTAAATCGAATTGTATGTAGCAGTTTCACATGCTTGCTTAATGCTCACATGTTGCTTACAACTTCGATGCAAAATACAATTCGACTAAAGGAAGTCTGCAGCTGTAATTCGAATTACATCTAGTAAATTCACAGGCTTAAAGATCTAATTCAAAACAAAGTTGCTGGTACTTTTAATTCGAATTAAATGAAGTTGCACATTCTTGCACGCTCTTTCTCTCTCTCTCTTAATCAGAACTCAGGTTGCTGCCATTCTCTTAATTCGAAAAAGGTCCCAGAGAACAGACGTCACTGATAACCCTACCCCTCACCGTGTGTCTTCTGTCTCCATAAATGGTCCGGAGAAACGTTACAACTAAGGGCACAGGTACTCCTTGGGAATAAGGTGGGGGGTGAGGTTTGGGGGTGGGTGGGGGCTTTCCAGATAAATGGTAAACATTGTGCAAGCTATTTAAAACATGTTCCTCTCAAATGTTTGTGCAAGTAATATGGCGTTCGTGTGTCGCGTACGGTTTGGTCGACTCTGTGGGTCAAGGTTCATGGACTGACGCCTGCACTTGGAACAGTGGTGACTTTTGTTTTTAATCATAATTGTTCTGTTGCTTAGTTACACTAATCTTTGCCTATTTTTTTTTTTATTTTGGAAAAGCTAGGGATTGGTTATTTGTAATAAAATTGTAGCGGCTACTTTGTATGTACGGATTTCTTTATTGAAAAAAAAGTATTTCTTCACTTATTTAAGCATGGCGTCGGCTTTTCTTTCATTAAGTAAAGAAAATACAGTGTTTAGAAATAAGGATTTCGGTAATTGAAGTAATAATGTTTAACAAGACAACTCGAAGGTTATTTTATTAAGTGTAAAAATGTTTACCATCTGTTTTGCCATAGTAGATCGTTATCTAGTATTTCGTTCCGTGTGCAATAAAGAATATTGCTTTCACTGTCGGTCAAATTGTGCAATAAAGAATATTGCTTTCACTGTCGGTCAAGTTGTGCAATAAAGAATATTGCTTTCCCTCTCGGTCAAGTTGTGCAATAAACTGAATAAAGAATATTGCTTTCCCTGTCAGTCAAGTTGTGCAATAAAGAATATTGCTTTCCCTGTCGGTCAAGTTGCTCTTGACATGAGGCCACAGAACTAGAACAATATGTTCTTTTCGTCATTATGCAAACTTAGTAGGTCATTATATTAATACGACTTTACCAGAACATGGAGTAAATAAATTATATTAATACGACTTTACTAGAACATGGAGTAAATAAATTATGTTAATACAACTTTACCAGAACATGGAGTAAATAAATTATGTTAATACAACTTTACCAGAACATGGAGTAAATAAATTATGCTCTGGTACTGAGATCACTACTCTGTGTGACGGTACGCGGGGTAGCCGCCAAACGTTTCAATCATCTTGAATTTCCCATGCCTTCAATCTATTGTTAGACTCTTCTGAGCAGGCCCGACTTTAAATCTTCAGTTTTCATAACTAACCGTTAGCTCCTCTCCTCTTGCAGGAGAGCCCTGGCAATCGCTGGCGATGTTATACAATCTTGCCGATCTAATAGGCCAAGTTGTAATAATTCGCCAGATATTTAGCTCGACTGACCACGTAACTGGCACGGTCTGTTTTTGTGCGCGCTAGAATTGGCCCAAAAGATCAAAGTCAATCCTGCCATAGTCAGAAAATCTCTCCCAGAACTCGACTGGTAAAAAGGATTTTGCTGAGAAAGGTCAGTCAGGTTGAACTCATGATTGAACCATGAATAGTAATTATGATTATGTTTGTTTTTCTTGAATGCATTTATGTATAATGACTTAGGTACATAGTTGCTATTTTATTTCATTCCTTTCTATTTCTTCATTCACTCACAGATCATGTCCCCTCCTATTTCTATGTAAGAATGACGTCATCTGGTGCGCCAGACATTATTTTAGGGTCCACCAGAAATTTAGAAATAATATTGTATGTTTTAGAACTGGAACTCTATCCGCTCTCTATTGGCACGCTAAGTACCTGCCGTTTTCTTGCGGCCTGATGAGCCATCTTCACACGGGCCATGGCCAACTGAATGTTCTAGCTAAGCAAAAATCAAGCATGCACTTTGCTAATATGCTGGCCAGGACGATGCGAAAACCGCCAAGCTGTCATTCAATTTAACGGCCAGCCCGGAAATTTTACAAGAAATAAATATGCCAAAACTCTTACTATGTGATACAGTCTACACTATGGAAATATCGAACTGTCACGTGTTCTTTTCGACACCATTACTCCATTTCTATAGAGTTTTCAGCCACCCCTAAGTTTACAAGTATTTGGATTTTACTTTTAACTGTTGTCATCGTTTTTAAGTCAGGTTGGGATTGGGGGTCTTGTAGCCGTATTTGTGATTGTTACAATGTAACGAGTTCTTAATCGAATGTTCTAAAATCTTGTAGTTGTGCAAGTAGCGAGTCCGTTTGCTTGCCCACTCTACGAAAGAAAGAATAATGTGTCTGCATTCGAATTTCTAACATCCATCACTGCAAGTGATTTCCCGAGTTCACTCCTCATTTAAGGCTAATTGTCTTTACTTCGTTCATCTCACATTTTCCAGTTTTCCAAATCAGTCCGATAGAAGATCACTTACATGAGTGCTTTCCCTTTGTAGGGTTACTCATGGTGCTGCTGTAATTTCCTTTTGCAGTAATACTCATTGGTCAATCAGGAGCTTAGCCTATGATTTACTTGCCTAGCTGACACGTGACAACTATAATTTTTACTATCATTAATGCAATAAAATTATCACGGACCAATGGATTCTAGAATTAGATGACGCTTTTTGACACACTTGACAACTATTATTTTCATTTGTTAATAAATACAAGGGCAAATAACTTCCTGTTATTGTTACTTTTCATGATACTGATGGGCTTTGTAATAAAACAATCTTTGTAAAACTGCTCGGTTTTATTTAATTTTTGTAATTAGATTGCCAGACTTGGCCAGTGGAATGTTTTCACAATTAGAAAGTGTCATAAAGTCAATGAAGGCGAGTTTTGTAACTAGATCAGATCAATCGGTTAATATATGACGCAGCCACGCCTCCTTAGCTGTCGATATGTTTAATTACGTCATCTCGTCTCGATTTTCTTCAGTAACAACCGACATAACGCATTCTGCCAAACAGTAATTATAAAAACACGATTTTTGTCATGTTTATCATTTAATAGGATAAGGTTCTTTTAATTTAGAACTGTTGCACAAACTATTTTCGTAGTAAGACAATCAAGTAGTAAGACACATACGTTAATGAATTCATGTTAACAAATGCTTTTGTAAGTTTAGACTATATTAGTTTATACAACATGGATGACTACAAGCGTGTGCATGAAAATAATTATTGTTATCAATACAGGGTATTTGTGAACACATTCAAGGCGTGTCCTTGTGCTCTTTATATTGAATGCTGCTCTGCCCCAAGTTGTAGGCTTAAATCACTGTATGATAAGCCCTGCGCTGACTACAAAAAGACACCTATTCAATATCTAAACACATAAATTACTTCGTGTGTCTCCATGCACACACACACGAACATGCGTACGCACATACATACACGCGCGTGACATACACACTTTGACGCCAACATCATTTAGTTAATGGTTATCATTATTATTAACAATTAATGAATCGTCCATAACTAATTACAAGTGATGAGAATCTTAATTTATGTTATTAATAATTCTCCAGAAGACACCACTCGTCTCTCTCACTTGGCGGACATGCAGGCGCTGTAAACATTTTCTCTTTTCAACAATATTAAAGATAAACATTTACGGTCACACAATCTTGCCATAGGTGGAAAACTTCTTAATAAAGAAGACAAATCTGTCTTTAATCCAGATTTAACAAGCCCACATCCACCCACGTTCTTTTCCAACATAAGGTTATAAATATGTATAAGAAGGCCTATATATTTCACAATAAATTTACTAAATCAACAATCAAATATACACGTAACAAATACAATGAAAAAGATTACTGACATTAATATTTCTATAAAACCACATTCGAATAATTTTGAAATCTCTACAGTCTTATATCCTAAAACACAATTCAAAAATTTAGTGTTAATACAAATCTTAGGATAATTCTTATCAGAGAACAGAAATGGAGTAACTAGAGATAAGCGAGAATAGGTTGCACATAATCTGATTTAGGCACCATCTCAGTAGTCGTTTGTGCACTTTTTTTGTAACAAAAACACAAGTATATTGTTCAGTGATTACTGTCAATTCCATGAGATTCCCTCCTCACATTGTAGAAACTATTTTCCTGTTATTCTCTTGAGGCTACATAGGCACTCCTTTGCCGTACTAGCTCCCTGAAGCAGAATAACAATTGTAGCAATTTCTAGTAATTTCCTTTTACCAGAAATTGTTCGATGTAGTCAGCATACCTTGCCACCATATGTCAATGGAATAATAGTGTATTCTGTACACTTACACACTGCAGTAGATACTTAACACATGTACCTTGGTCATAGTGGTTTATAATAAGTATACCAGGAGATTCAGATGAAACTAGGAAAGGCTGATTATTCCCTGAAAAATTTAACTAGGAAGCAATTGTTAAGTTTCCAGTTTATTTTTTTTTAACTCCATTCTTTCTTACATTCAAGTCTCAACAGTTTATTGCAACAGTATTTATTAGCCTGATACACGCATACAGCATAATAAATACAGCATAATAGTTTATGAACAGGTTCACTAGAAACATTGTCAAGTGTTTAACATACTACATATAAGCATTACAGTTCACAGTTTGTAGAAATAATAGTCTACCCACATAACGCATCTCTATATAAAATGCAAGTGTAACATATCAATCAGTCATTTAACTCACCATTACGCTACTGCTGCCTTTGATGTCTTACCACCCCAAATTCAAGTGATTTGACAATATAATTCTCTACGGCTGGAAAACTTTTGATCTCAGCCCATTAGTTGGTCTTGTTCCCGTAAAATTAACCGTTGGATAATAAAAATTATTCATCCCGTTGGAATTGGTTTGAATTGCATCAGCTTATTCTAACATATTCTCCACTCGAGTTGTTTACTCCAACTCTGACATTTACACAAATACCATCATAAAGTGCCCAAGGTCGGGTCACTTTGACAATTTAACATTTATATAACAATTATGTTTAGAAATAGGATAGGCAAATTTACTCCGCCCCATACATATATAGATACACATGCACTCAAACACATACACATGCACACACGTATATACACATCCACACAGATACAAACACATCCACATAGATACAAATACACACACACACACTAACACACAGATACACATATATACACACTAACACACAGATATATACACACTAACACACAGATACATATACAAATACATACACGCTCTATCACAATGGTACGTGTAATCGTGTCGGTGTTCCTAGTTAGATTACTCATGCGAAATGTCAACTTGTCATCCATCAAGCAGAAGTAAAAAAATAGGTTGATAATAATTTTATCTATTGTCAGTGTGTACTGGTAAAGAATCAATCGTCAGTAATTATCAGGTGCAAGATTACAAAAATAAGGTATCAAGCCTTAATAATTAGTCTGCGTAATTTTTGTTTTAAAAAAAGAAATCTGCCTGCAATAATGATCGTGTTCCGAGACCGGAAGTACGTCATACACACAGATCGTGCAGGGAGGACGAGACTTCTAGTGGTGTCAAGCCGAAGAATAACCACAACAGCAAAGAAATATCAGGGTCTGCAACTTGGTGCCTGGGCCAAGAGGCACTAATTAGCTTGCTCTTTTCATGCAAATCGGGTTAACCTTAAGAGTGGCTTTAGTGAGCATAAATGTGACATGGCGTGCACCCCTCCCTCCCGAAACCATATGACCTTTGGCTTTAAAGCATAAGATTAGCAGAAACACCACAATGGCACTTAAATAATTAACTCGGCGTTTATTCCGTGGAGGGAAAATATTTACTAAAATATTTCATGGTAAGAAATTGTACAGATTAATGGAATACAGTTTAGCTTTAAAAAAATAGTTCGCCATTAGAATGGAGCTCTTAGCACAGGCAAACAGCCTTTACTGTTTCAGAGTGTCGAAGAACAGAGATACTTAAGACATGAAGGGTGTCACACTGTCCTCAGTGACGATGGAAACAGAGAGATACTTAAGACGTGAAGGGTGTCACACTGTCCTCAGTGACGATGGAAACAGTCACCATGTCACTCTCTGACATGGGGCACGAATTCCCGGGCAGCCCTAAGGTTACGCAACAAATATTTCTGTATCATCTATCAAGGCTCAGTTACAAGCGTTAGGAAGATTACTTCATAGGAGCCGTTGTAGCAGTACAATTGCAAAGACACAGATTTTTGTTCTCGGTGATAGAACTCAGAACCATTAGTCCCTCTAAATATTCTCCTGCAGACTCGTGGAAAAGCAGTACAATACTCTTGGGGCTAATAAGACAAGAGAAGACAACTCATTCACTCACTCATATGCTACAAGGAATGCCATGCATGTCCAGGCAACAAATATTTACAGTGCAGCATGCCGATAAGCTGTTGTGAACAGATAACATTATACTTGATAGAGCGGTTCAGCGTGACATTTCGTAGTTTTAAGCAAAGCTACAATGTTACTACTTTTAAATCACAAACAATCATGTGAAATAATAAAATAATTAACACAGCATTTAATAATTAAGGATAAATGAAATGTGCTTAGATTAGCTAGTTAATCTTTTATCGGCAGAGTGCTCCATTGATCATGGGGTTATTTTTAATTGCGGTATTGGCGGTTTCCTCCAAAAGTGGGTTATACCGCTATCAAGTGTGAAGTGTGAAACACAACTGACAAACTATCAAAAGTTTTATCTAAAAGTGAGTTTTATACCGCTATCAAGTGTGAAGTGTGAAACACAACTGACAAACTATCACAAGTTTTATCTAAAAGTGAGTTTTATACCGCTATCAAGTGTGAAGTGTGAAACACAACTGGCAAACTATCACAAGTTTTATCTAAAAGTGAGTTTTATACCGCTATCAAGTGTGAAGTGTGAAACACAACTGACAAACTATCACAAGTTTTATCTAAAAGTGAGTTTTATACAGCTATCAAGTGTGAAGTGTGAAACACAACTGACAAACTATCACAAGTTTTATCTAAAAGTGAGTTTTATACAGCTATCAAGTGTGAAGTGTGAAACACAACTGACAAGCTATCACAAGTTTTATCTAAAAGTGAGTTTTATACCGCTATCAAGTGTGAAGTGTGAAACACAACTGGCAAACTATCACAAGTTTTATCTAAAAGTGAGTTTTATACAGCTATCAAGTGTGAAGTGTGAAACACAACTGACAAACTATCACAAGTTTCTATCTAAAAGTGAGTTTTATACCGCTATCAAGTGTGAAGTGTGAAACACAACTGACAAACTATCACAAGTTTTATCTAAAAGTGAGTTTTATACCGCTATCAAGTGTGAAGTGTGAAACACAACTGACAAACTATCACAAGTTTTATCTAAAAGTGGGTTATTCAACTTTCAAGTGTGAAGTGTGAAACAACTGACAAACTATCACAAGTTTCTATCTAAATGTGGGTTGTACAACTATCAAGTGAGAAGTGTGAAACACAACTAGCAAAGTATCACAAGTTTCTAACAATGAGAGGATACCTCTTTGAGTCGTGTTATTGCCTACTAAATGGAAGGGAACTATGCTCAAATGGCTAAGTGGTTCTCACGAATCTTTGGTATCATATAATGCACTGATTACATCAGGAAGGGTGTGGTGGAGTAAATTTGAGTATCCCTATTTTTAGGCTTAATTGTTATATAAATTGTTAAATTGTCAAAGTGACCCGACCTTGGGCACTCCTTATGATGGTATTTTTGTATGTGTCAGAGTTGGAGTAAACAACTCGAGTTGAGAATATGCTAATAATTACTGATGCAATCCAAACCAGTTGCAACTGGATGAGTAATTTTTATTATCCAATGGTTAATATTTATGGGAATGAGACCAGCCAAAGGGCTAAGATCAAAAGTTTACCTGCTGCAGAGAATTCTATTGTCTAATCACTTTGAATTTGGTGTGGCAAGAAGTCCGGTCATGAAAGGCTGCCATTAGCTTAAATATTAGTTAACTGACTGATTGAGAGAGAATGGGTTTAGAAATATTTCATGCATTTTGCTATTGATATGTTATACTTGTGTTTTACATAAAGATTTAGTATGTGAGTAGACTATTTTTGAACTAAGATGCTTGTGTATAGTATGCTAAACACTTGACATTGTTCCTAGTGAAGACACTCATAAAATTAATATGGCATAATTATTATGTTGAGTGTGTGTATCAGGGTAATAAATACTGTTGAAGGAAATTGTAAATTAACACTTGAATGTAAGAGAGATTGGAGTTAAAGATGAATAAACCGGAAAACTTAGCATTTGTTCTCTGATTATATTTTACAGGGAAGAAGCAGCCTTTCCTTACTTTACCTGAATCTCCTGGTTTACTGATTATACACTGCTACAACCCTGGTAGACATGAGAAGTATCTATCGCAATGTATAAATGTAAGGATTACACTGTTCTCCATTGATGTATGGTGGCAAAGTATGCTGACTACATCAGACAATTTCTGGTACAAGGAAGCTACTGAAAATTGCTACAATTGTTGTTCTGCCTGAGGGAGCTAAGGCAGAGCACCAGATAACCTCGAGAGAATTGCAGCTAGTCAGTGTTGTCAATGTGGGTGATGGAAACTTGTGGAATTGAGAGTAATGATGTAAACAATAAACTTATGACTTTGTTACTAAAAGCCCATTAAAAGTCTATTGTGGCTTTGTTTATACAAGGTTACGTAGAAACTATTATCACTTAGTAAGAGAGATGAGTGGTATCTGCTAGAGAATTATTAAAAACATAAATTAATATTCTCATCACTTGTAATTAGTTATGGATGATTGATTAATTAATAATAATAATAACCATTAACTAGGTGGCATTGGTGTCACATAGAGCATAGACAGAGCCTAAGTTCATGTGATTTGGATGGTAGAATAGACGTTGTTTCCGTATACCAACTTCTACTCAGTAATTTACATGACTGAACTTCACTTCACAGCAATGAAAGTTGGTACCATTCAGATCTTAGAATTCTAATAAACAGAGAAAGATGGTTTTCTTTTTAGCCCTTTCCACGACATAACAGTGTCCCAGAGTACTAGTGTAGCAAGGTCGCAGGTACACTGTAGCCAGTAATAGAAACAATTTTCCATTGATGCTACAGTACACAGAGTACCAGCCTGGAAGAAGAATTAGGAAGTAGTGAGAAGTGTGTGGGGGGGTATATCTCTTTGGTGGTTTTTATTAAATGGTCTTAACCGGTGTATAAGCGGATTCAATCAGCATGTTAACCTGCCGATAACCCGGCTCAATAAGTGAGTTCGTCTATCGATAACCTGTTTCTATTAGCAAGTTAACTTGTAGATAACCGGGTTCTATCAGCAAAGTTAACCTGTAGATAACTGGGTTCTACCAGCAGATCCTATAGAACAGTGATTAAATCTTGTTGCTGCTCATGTAATAAAGGTTGTAATTTTTTGTGTTGGATTTTGTAGCGTAGCAATCGTATTTCTTTTTCCATTGGGAGAACTTAGGTCCACTACTATACACAGAAATTATCGAAGCAACAGTTCACACTATACTGACAGTTCACACTATACTGATAGTTCACACTATACTGACAGTTCACACTATACTGATAGTTCACATCATAGACGTAAGCAGAGGTGTGGACAAGTTTTAAAAATAGAGACGGGATGAATACTGAACCTGTATTCTCCATATTTTGCATGGTGTTGGATGACTTTGCAGATTCCAGCGCTGGTTCAGGTTATGACACAATTCATTGCGTCATAGAGTCACTGTTATTTCTAGGTCAACAATTAATTCATATAACTGTATTCATATTTAGATAAATCCACTCTCCAGCATTTATCACGTGCCCTACTACGAAAGCAATGAGCTAAGAAGCAGTATGTTGTGTAGCATAACGAAGAAAGAAGAAGTCCTCAGCAGTTAGTATTGTTTTAATTCAAAGCAATTCACACTACTTTGTCTTGCCAGATGTTACAAAAATTACTTTCAGGGCTTATAATTACTTATTAATAACGATATTGCCAAATGTAAATGGGAAAAATAATAAGCAATAATTATCAAGTATCAGAGTACAAGGGTCACGATCAACAATATTTGTCACGTACCACTTTATACAGGTGAGAAATCATTTTCATCTATAGTTATTATCATGTGTCAGGATTTTAAAAAGAAGAAATATATCTAAATAAATATTTATTGTGTAAGATTATGAAAGTAAAAGAATTTGTCTTGGAAATTTATGATTGTACCAGGTTACGAAACAATTAAATAAAATGCTTAGTTGCAAAAATGACGCATGTTCGAATGATTAGATTAAATTAACAGACTGGATTGACTGTGTAGAGTCAGTAGACTGACTGACTGGATTGATTGGTTTGACTGGATTGGTTAAGGGAACTGACTGGATTGACTGACTGAGTGGATTGTCTGGATTGGCTGAGTGAACTGACTGGATTTATTTAGTGGACTGATTGGATTTACTGATATGACTGACTGGATTAAATGACTGGACTAAGTGAACTGACTGGATTGACTGCGTGAACTGGCTGACTGGATTTACATAGTGAACTGACATGATTGACTCAGCGAACTGACTGGATTAAATGAGTGAACTGACTGGACTGAATGAGTGAACTGACTGACTGGATTTACATAGTGGACTGACTGGATTGACTGAATGAATTGCCTGCCTGGACTGACTGAGTGGACTGGGTTGACTGATTGTTGGCATAAGTGTCCAACAGAAGTGAGTGCACGTTGAGTCATAATAGGTAATAGCAATAGAAGGGTGGTTGTAGTGGTTGATAAGAGGTAATAGCAATAGAAGGGTGGTTGTGGTGGTTGATGAGAGGGAAGAAGTGTATTTGCAAATGAAATTGGGAAGGAAAGAATGCTATTAATAATTAATAGTTTTTCTTTCTCCATCTTGTGAAAAGAATTATTTCTGAATTAAATAATTAATTTTAAAATGTTCCTAGTAGCTCACACTGAACGACTGCCCTCTCACTTCCTCTCTCTTCCTCTCTCTGTTTTTCTACCTGACTCTCTCACATATTTTCTGACGGTTTGCATGTTTCTTGTCTTCATTCTGATTCTCTCTCTCTCTCTCTCCACCCCCTATCTCTCCGGGATTATTGTGCGGCTTAGGTTCTGCAGCCAATGGAACCCTCTTAGGTCATGTGGTGCACTCAGAGTGGGCAAAGACCCTGCTACTCCTGCATTCATTCCCATTTCTCCAAAACACTTGGCAGTTTATTCACACAGTTTATTTTAATACTTACAAACAATCTTCCTGGGCAGGCGTGGTCAAGACTACACACATCAACAGCATCGATGACAAATTGGAACACTATACATAAAAGAAATTGAAAGACCGGCCTGGCCCCTTTAATAGAGAGAAATGCTATGCAACGTGTTCTTTGCTCAAATGTTTTTAGATACTATTGAGAGAAGGTTGTTGCTTTATAAAAGATAAAATCGCATCATAATTTGTCAATGAAATTGTTTATTACAATGTCATTACGGTTTGGGTAGGCAATTGTTTCTTACAAAATCTACAGTTTGTGTAGGTAATTGTTTTATGCTGAATGGCCATTAACAATTTGGAAAAGCTGTTACTTCTTTGAAAATGTTCTTGCAAAATTGGGTATATAATTGTCTCCATCAGTTTTTGCTTCTTTAAAGCCGGATTAAGAGAAAAGTTTCCTTTAAAATATTACAATATCAGTAAGCAGTAATATCTTGATGTACCTGAACGTTATTATCATTATGACAGCTGATGGGAAATTGTACGTTTAATGTTGTGAAAATATGAGAGATATTTGTGGTTATTACATGTTTTCTTTCAATTTAATATTTTCTTTTCAATAACTATCCTTTTAATAAGGTAGCACCTTTAATAAAAGTTATTGAAAAGAAATACTAAAGTGATCTAGTACATCTAGCCTTTCTTAATTATTTTAACCTGGAGGAACGCTTGAAATAATTTTCACATCTCAGGGATCTAAAATTACAATAATTACATAAAAAATTAAAATTACTATATTTAAGATGCTTATTTTTTTTTTCAATCACGAACTCTCGGGGAACCCCTAGCGACCTTTTGCGGAACCTTAGGGTTCTGTGGAATCCCGGTTGAGAAACCCTGGTCCAAACCCCTGTCCGTGCTAATGCATTCTTTATCAAATTAAATATACGTTTATATAAAGAGACAATTTATTTTACCAAAATGTTATTTGTTAGGCATATTTTTATACAAAAATGTTTTAACAAAATGGGTATATAGATCTTATTCAACTTTTATTATGTAATAGCAAGTGACAGTAAATAAGTTCGTTATTTGAAAGAGAAATGATTGTACGATAATAGTAATACGAAGTTTTTATTGGTCGGGCATTGTATTGGTCTAGTCAAATATCAAGTGATGATAGTAATACTAAATTCTTATTGGTCAGGCATTGTATTGTTCTAATCAAATATCAAGTGATGATAGTAATACTAAATTCTTATTGGTCAGGCATTGTATTGTTCTAATCAAATATCAAGTGATGATAGTAATACTCAATTCTTATTGGTCGGGCATTGTATTGGTCTAGTCAAATGTTATTAAGTGACGATAATACTAAATGATACTGGTTAGGTAATGAATTTGTCTTTTCAGAAAATGCTATTATAAATTGTTTAGATAATTATTGCATGCTAAAGTCATATTACCAGTAAGGGCGATTACCTTTACAAAAAATATTATCCATCCACACACCAACACATAATACACACACACACACACACACACACACACACACACACACACACACACACACACACACACACACACACACACGTATATACACTCAAGCAGTTCCTTCACCTAGATTTTTTTTTTTTACAAAATTATTGCATTCGGCAAACTAACTGTTTAGTGATAATTATATATCTGAATGTTACTCAAGTTGAGATGTCCACTCCTAATTTTTTTACATTCCGATAAGTAACAATCTGTTATAAAATCGTGATACATGGAGGGGGGGGGGGGGGCTAGTAAATATTTGTATTTCTAAAATATTTACGCCGAATTGTACGCCTATTAAAACTGTATAATGGTTCGCCTATTAAAACTGTATAATGGTTCGCCTATTAAAACTGTATAATGGTTCGTCTATTAAAACTGTATAATTGTACGCCTGTCACCAAACTCTGTAAAACCCTTCGGTTACCGACGTCACAAAACAACCCGCACTCAACAACATACAACACTACTGAACTGCAATCACGTTGCTTTCACTTCAGATTATGTGTGTCATTGAGACAGCAACTAACTCCTGGCTTTCGCAGTGGGGCAACGGGTCAAGTCCTGCTATCTTGGCGGACGCTGTCCCGGACAGCGCTTATCTGCTTCTGACCTCATTTTCTCGCTGGCCTGTCACTGGACCTAAAGTGTCAACTGTCACGCGTTTCTAGGAGCAAAAGAAACATTGCCTCTCGAACGTGTTTTCGACGATATTCGTCGGGACAGGCTTGTGTGTTTTACGTTTCCTGGGGTGCATGCACCTGCTAAATGTTTCAGAACTGATGGCCACGTGGTCTGGGTGCTGGCCTGGAAAGCAGGTGATCGGGTTTCGAGCTCCACCCTACGCCAATTGAGTTAGTTGTAATTTTTCTTCAACCTTCGTATCCATTTTCTGATTACGGATTGTCAACCGCACTTTGATTTTAATTAATACAAAGCGCTAATAAATGGATCTCTAAATATATTTGAACTTTTGTATACAGTAAAAAGCCCTCACATAACCATCGTTAATCGTATATTTCTTTTAGAAAAAGAATATTGTAGAATAGTACAACAAATTTCTAGCTACTCACCCTTCCCTAAATTGTTAGCATAGCGCGTTTGCTTAACTTACAAAATTAATATTTTCTTTCCTGTATAATATAACAAATTCCAATTGGATTAGATTTTTCTTTAAAAATTAGTCTAACACTCACACTCGTTGGACACCCTTTAGCTTTTAAACACTTCACTGTTATCAGGTTGACTTAAGTTTACATGTACATTTACATGTCAGCACAGGGAAGAGATTATTCCCCTTTTATAATGAACGATTCCCTTTGTTTTGCTTAGAAAGTTATTTCCTTAACTATTCAACAATTGCAGTGACTTATGGCTCTGTTTTTTTTTCCCGAAATTTTCAATGTTTGACGTAAGTTTATTTCCCTTAACTGTCCCCATTTGCAGTGAATTATGGTTCTAGTTTGTTTTTGTTATGTTTTGTAAGAAACGTTCCATGTTTGACCGTAAGTTATGTCCCTTAACCAATCCACATTGGTGAATCACTTCTTTTATTTAGAAGATGTAACCTTGTGTTATAGCTGACATCCTTGATCTGCGTGACAGTAAGGGAAGCAATATATACCACTTGGAGTGCATCTGCTAAAAGAGTCCTAATTTATACGAAAATAAGAACAGTAACTCCTGTACCTTACTTATCTGGAATCTGGAGAAAAGAAAGCACACTGTAATACTGTATGTCTCTAATATCTGACAGTGCAGTGAATCACAATACTTTCTGAAATGACGTAATGAACACGGGAACGTAATAGGACTGCAAAATGTGTTTTGAATGTACAATGAAGTATGAATTTCTGAAACATGATCTACTAAATACCAAATATAGCATACACTTTGTTTACTGTTACTATTTTTGTTGTATCCATGCATTTTCTCAAGTCACCCAAAATGGTCACGCGGTCTGTGACAACGGAAAACTGTGTCAATTAAATTCCGAAAAGTTGAAACGTTTTTGAATTAAAAAATATGGCACGATGTATGGAAATCCAACCGTGACACATTGTAAGGAAATACAAAACAGTAAAGACGATGTATAGAAACCCATACGATGCATTAACGAAAAGAAATAAGCAGGGTACTAAGCATCGAATTCTGCATAGTTAGAAAACAAGTCATTTGTGCATTTCTAGCACCTTTTAATTGGACGCTGTCAGACCAGGAACAATATTTCGTCCGACTACACGGTTCTCATCAAGGTTTTAAAAATAAATCTAACTGTTGTTGAAGATAAGAGATCTGAATTCTTTCATCGCCACTTGGACAGACTATGTGCGTGTGTGTGTGTGTGTGTGTGTGTGTGTGTGTGTGTGTGTGTGTGTGTGTGTGTGCGTGTGTGTGAGTGTGTGTAGGCTGTTTTCGTGGGATGTATTTTAGTTTGCGTAGAAGCTTAAGAGAATTGCTTTAATAAATAACAGCTTTACTTTTCAATTCTCTTAATTTTAACAAATATAGTCATCAAAACAGGTCTATCTGATTTTTAGAGAATATCGTAGTCATCATCATCACTATAGTCTTCACCATTAACAACACTTTTTCCATTCACTTTGAGGGCAGTCTTGAGAACATTAAAAGCCGAGAGAAGTAGTATTGCGAAAGGGCGATCAGAGCGAATTCAAATCATTTAACATTCTCTTTTGTATTGAAGATTGGCTATCTTCATTCAGGTCTATACTAAACTATGACTATCGTCATTCCAGTCTATTGTACTCAGCTATCTTCATTCCAGTCTATTGTACTCATCTATCTTCATTCTAGTCTATTGTAATCATCTATCTTCTTTCTAGTCTAGTGTACTGAACTAAGTATCTTCATTCCAGTCTATTGTACTCAGCTATCTTCATTCCAGTCTATTGTACTCATCTATCTTCCTTCCAGTTGTACTGAACTATCGTCATTCCAGTCTATTGTACTCATCTATCTTCCTTCCAGTCTATTGTACTGAACTGACTATCGTCATTCCAGTCTATTGTACTCGGCTATCTTCATTCCAGTCTTTTGTACTGAAGTAAGACTATCTTCATTCTAGTCTATTGTACTGAGCTAAGTATTTTCATTCCAGTCTATTGTACTGAATTAAGACTATTTCATTCCAGTCTATTATACTGAACTAAGACTATCTTCACTCCAGTCTATTGTACTGAACTAAGACTAGCTTTCTCCAGTCTTTCGACACATTTTACTTTACGTGCAGAACTCGCTATATTTAAAGTCTACGCTATTTCCATGTGTTGAAAAGTCCTCATTATCTACTTACGGACTACACTATATCAGTAGGTTCCACATTTCTCACTGTTTACTTACGGATTACACTATATCAGTAGGTTCCAGATTTCTCACTGTTTACTTACGGACTACACTATATCAGTAGGTTCCAGATTTCTCATTGTTTACTTACGGATTACGCTATTTCAGTAGGTCCCAAATTTCTTACTGTCTGTTTACAGACTACACTATTTTAATGAATCCAAAATTGTTCACTGTCTACTTACGGACTACGCTATTTCAGTAGGTTCCACATTACTGTCTACTTACAGACTATTCTGTTTCAGTAGGCTGAAGATTTATTCATCACGGACTTATGGACTGTGATAATTACATTCGAATTTTCACCCTCAACATTCTTTTTTTTAACAGTCTCATCTGTTTGACAATATCTTGACGTTTCATGTATATTTGGCGTAACAATTCATCTATTTACACTATCAACATTCTTTTTTTTACAGTCTCATCTGTTTGACAATATCTTGACGTTTCATGTATATTTGGCGTAACAATTCATCTATTTACACTATCAACATATTTCATAATCTGTTTATAGACTATACTATTTGCTTTAAGTCTCGAATATATTGTATTTAACTTAAGAACTATACCAGTTTCAATGAACAGTTAGTTTTTACGATGAGCAAGGATTCTTACACTATCTCTCCTTTTCACTCTATCGTCTCTCCTTCTATCCACCTATCTACTCTTTCACCTATTTTTCTATTCCTTAAAAAAAAAATCTATCTATCTATCTATCTTTAAAGTTCTATCATTGTGCGACACAGCACTTAAACTTCTAATTATAAGGACACGTTTTAAGAAAACTGAATAGATTATCTGTACTTAATTTCACAGAATATAGCACTTAAATCAAATCACTGTGCATAACAGATGAACAGTGTCTGCAGTTAATACACAAGCGTCAAGAAATGAATCCTTTAGTATGCCAGTGGGCCTGCCTGCACATGACGTTCCACTCTGCCGGGCAAGGGGAGGTAAGTGTGAACCGATAACAAAAGACGTTTGAGAAATCTAGTTGTCAACAGCTACACTCCACCACCTAGACCATTTTTTATACACTGTTAGCATATACAACTTTCCTTTTAAGTTCTGCAGGCGAAAGAATAATGAAAAATAAGAACTGCATTACAGCGACGGTCTAGTGAGGTCCCTTTTGTCTTCAGTGTAACAGAATCTAAGTCTTATATTTTATGGATCAGCTGTGCTACTATGAGGATGTGTGCGTCATTAATACATATCCCTGAACAGACTTTAGTACTCTTCTGAAAGAGGGTCTTGTTCTGTGAAGTTGTTTATTTATTTTTTATCTTGAGTTTGTACTGCTTTCGTCAAGCTTTTTTTTTTTGAATTTGATAAGCAGGTTCGGCCTACAGATACCAAGAAAATGTTAACAATATTTTTTTTCTACGATTTAGTATGTCAGTAACTTTGCTATGTTTGAGAGTTGCTGAACATTGTCACACGTGACTTATTGTCCAGTTATGAGAGCAAAAACTAATTGTACTACATGTGGTTTGTGTTCAGTCATGATAGCCACACCTGTTAAACTACATCTGATTTGTGTTCAGTCATGATAGCCACACCTGTTAAACTGCATGTGATTTGTGTTCAGTCATGATAGTCACACCTGTTAAACTATATGTTATTTATGAACTAGTAATAAAAATACACCATTTAACTATATGTAATGTGTGGCCTAACACACCAGTTGCCTACAATACCTGATTTGTAGAATCATTAGAATATCCCTTTACAACTATAGTATACGTGTCATGATTTGTGTTTCAGTCACAATGACACCCCACACTGTATAGTGGGCATCTATTCTCCTCTTAAATTAAAAGTGAATGATGCAACACAAATCTATATTTGGTTATATTATTAATCTTTTGCTTTGGACAGCATGTCACATAATGGTGATTTATGAGTCAATGGGTTTGGCTCATTTGAACAGTGCATAGTTTTCTGACACGGACAATTGTGTCACAACCATTACTAAATGATGAATTTACATAAAGATGCGATGACAAGCAATTAACAAGGGGATGGATAAAACAATTACAGAAAAGATTTGTGTAATAAAATTAATAATTATTTAATGGAGAAGGTGATGTTTTATCAATCCCTTTATTATCTACATGTTTTTCACGCATATATTGAAAATTTTTACTTTGATTTCTACTTTTAAAAATTTCAAATTGTTCATGTATCTATTGGTTTCTCAGTTGCTTTACCCTTTCAGCTATATCGTTTCTTTAAATCGAATTATTAAATATATTTCTTTGTTCCCATCTACTTACATTCCTACAATGTTCTTTATCCGTTCATTCCTCCATTTCTTTAACCAATTAGAAACAAACACATCTTTATCATTATTTAATTACTGATTAAATCATTGAATTCATTCACCTATCTATCTATCTATCTATCTATCTATCTATCTATCTATCTATCTATCTATCTATCTATCTATCTATCTATCTATCTATCTATCTATCTATCTATCTATCTATCTATCTATCTATCTTTCTATTATCTATCTATCTATCTATCTGCGCACACAGCCACACGCACACACACGTATATATATATATAAATTTGCAACCAAATAGTTATTGATTTATTTCCATTCCTTAACACTACCCAGTGTTTTTGCTATCTACCAGTGTTTTTGCTATCAGATTTTTATTCGTATATGATAAACATAACTGAGTCTAGTTTTAGAGTCCAGACCTCCTTTTCCTTACGAAACAGACGCACAGAAGTTTTTTCACAGTGTAATGTTATGAGTGGATGCTTGCTTTCCTCTTTCGAAACAAACGTTTCAAAAATATACACCAGAGAATTCTTCTTGCCAATCTTTCCATTTCCCTACACAGTACAATAAGTGCCAGCCACCATGTGACCGAAAGTCTGTAGAGAAACAGAACACACCACTACCTGACCCCACCCCAGGGCACCCTCGTGTCTTCTCCCAAACACCCGAGCAATCAGTCAGAAATTCACTCCTTTCTCTTCCCACCCCTTCCCTCACCCCACTCTTGCGAGGTCCTTTTCCAAAGCAAATCTACCCAGTTCTCTGCTTGCGCAAATGTCAAGAGCGGTTTCGAACGCCACCCAGTCGCGAGGCGGTTCGATAGGCAAGAGACTGCCCCGACACCTGAGGGCCCCCGTCAGGCTGGAAGAAAAGCCGATGGTTCCGAGAAGACGAGACGACCACACCTAGATAGGATCCTGGTAATCAGGAATGGAACACAGAAACGGCGACCCGAACGGTACTAGGGAACGTTGGTCTATAGTGTCGTCAGGGAGAATCGATATATCGTTGTTCCTGGAATCTTTTACATTTTTCTTTTTTTGTCTTTTGTTTCCGAAAAGACAATTATCATCGCTGAAGTTTCTGCCTTTGGTTTATGCCTACCTCTCGAGTCTTTTGTCTTGAGGAAAAATGAAAGTGCTCTAGGATTTCCTCAGTCGATTGGGCAAGAACGTGACTTTCTTGCCGTCATAATTATGCATTCCCGTAGGTGACGTCATTCAAAAGCAGCTTGTTGAAGAAAGTTGAAAGCTAGAGTGTCGCAACTATTTAGCAACCGGCGATAGTCACTCTCTTGACTCTAGTCTCGACTTACCGACGTGACGTGGATTGCAGACGGTCGAGGGCGTGGTCAGTGGGGTGATGTCGGTCCTGACTGTTAAAATTGTATCGAGAAGCAAGATGCTGACACAGACCTGATGTTGGCCGTGTGAATCCGCGAAATCAGTATGCCTGTGTGGAGTCTTCGTTATGGAGAACGAAAGAACGTAATTCGTTAATTACAGACGGAATGCTAAGATGAAGTCATCTTTACGAGTTCTCTTTACGAATCACATAACAGACAACAAAGACAACAAGAACTGCAAAGATAACAGACAATGAAAACAACAAGAACTGCAACGATAACAGACAAATTAATTTTAAAAATACAGCAACCTCTAGTTGGGAGTGTTAAGTGTTACTGTACCTGTTTACACACAATCTCAACTGAACAATTTTAATACGTTTCAATGACATTACACATTAAAGTTCATGCCATTAATTTATAAAGTCAATACACCTTTCCATTTTGCTGTAATACCGTTTTGTGATCTGCCCCACGTTATCTCGATAATGACAAAACTACAAAGCATTTAGTTCTCCGGAACTGGTAATAATATGCATAAAAAGACAATATTTAAACCAATAACAGATATTTCACAGACATTAGAGCTTTAAGTCCACAATAATAAACTTAGAGTTTACAACCCTCCAAGCCAAGACAGAGATATTTAGTATAACCAGCACTTCGTAGTCGGTACTTAATAACAACTGTAAAAACATGATATCCCCAGTCCATAAGTACAGTTTTAGAAATATGTAACATCCCCAGTCCATAAGTACAGTTTTAGAAATATGTAACATCCCCAGTCTATAAGTACAGTTTTAGAAATATGTAACATCCCCAGTCCATAAGTACAGTTTTAGAAATATGTAACATCCCCAGTCCATAAGTACAGTTTTAGAAATATGTAACATCCCCAGTCCATAAGTACAGTTTCAGAAATATGTAACATCCCCAGTCCATAAGTACAGTTTCAGAAATATGTAACATCCCCAGTCCATAAGTACAGTTTCAGAAATATGTAACATCCCCAGTCCACGAAAATAACATTACGAAGACAAGACATCCTCAGTCCACGAAATAACATTACGAAGACATCCTCAGTCCACGAAATAACATTACGAAGACATCCTCAGTCCACGAAAATAACATTAGATAACTGCGGTAAAATTCCGAGCGTTGAACACTACTTGATACAATAACTCTCTTAACAAAATGTCGCATAGTTTACGAATTTGACAATATAGAGAAGGAGGGAGAGAGGAAGAGGGAGAAGCAATAAATCCATCACTTATTTATATTTGAGAACTGTAGAAGATCGAGATCTAACAAATATATTCTCAGGATTATTGATAAGTTGCCCATCACTCACTTAAATAGCAAACTTGAGGATGTTTTGAAAATATGATAAACATGATGGATACAAAGTAAATTTGTGCCCCCCCCCCCATTATTAATTTTAATTGTTATTTAAGTTGCCAAATTGTCAGAGTGACCCGACCTTGGGCACTCCTTATGTGTTAGTTCGAAAGTGTCTGAGTTTGAAGTAAACAACCTCAGGGAAGAATAATTTAGGTTTGCTGACCTACTGTAAACTGAGTGAGCAGATTTTATTATCCAAAGATTATGATTTATGAGAACAAGACTAGCCAATGGGCTGAGTTTAGGGAGTTATTTGCAGTAGAGAATTTTGCTGTCTATTCACTTTTGAATTTGAAGACAAAGAAAGAAGTCCGGCTCCTGAAGGCAGTCGTTTGCTTGAGTGGTGAGTTTAAACTGACTGATTGAGGAGAGTGGACTTGGAAACATTTCATACATTTTTCTATTGATGTGTTATACTTGTGTTAGTAAAGATGTAATATGTAAGTTGATTTATTTACTACAAATGTTTGAACTAAGCTGCGCCCATGTGATGTATTAATATATGTGACATTGTTTGATACATTGTATTTATTTACCACATGTACATGGGGATAGTGAATAGCATTGCATGAATTGTAGAAAGTTTGAGAATGGAGTGTCAGATAGAATGGAGTTATATAGTAATGATTAAGAAACTTGGGCTTGCTCCTTGATTGTACAGCCTTTCTTTGTTTTATTCTTTCTGTTTTGATTGAGTCTCAGTCTGAGTGTAAGTTCAACCCTGAACTGTGAGTCTCTAGTGGAGCCTCAAGTTCAACTTTCAAGTTCCTAGCTACCCTTCAAACAAGTTCACTAGTCATGACTTGAGTGACCGAGAAAGCACAGGAGACTTGCAAAGTGTATTGCAGAGTGTGTAATCATAAGGGAGTATGCTACACCCCTACTTTTGATGTGCCAAAGCAAGGATCTAAGTACATCAGTCCAGTGAAGATAACACAATCATTGTAATTTTGTTCTGCTGAAGAAACTGATGGCAAGAGAGTGCCAGGACGGTTGAGAGCAACAACGCACTAGTGTTTTCTTGTGCATGAGGTGGGAACATGTGCTGAGGGTGGACATTTTGACATTGTAACATTTTGACAATGTGACCTGTGATAGAAAAAGCCAGTGAAAAGACTGTGGAAGCTGTACTTAATTCAGGTTATGTAAAGTTTATAATAACCTAATCTGATAACTCCATTTCTATTCTCTGTTATGACTAACCAGCAATTTGTATTGACTGTTGTTGAACTATAATTAGCTGTAATTTTATTATATATATATATGTAGAGAAAGACTGTAAACCACAATTACCCAAATGTGGGTTCATGGAATATTTATGTCAGATTATATGTTTCATTGTAATTGTCATATGTATATTTAATTTTCTTTTAATAAATTTATTGTTAAATTTATTGACCTTCTTATGCCTATTGATATTTGATAATCTTATGTTGGAGAAGAAAGTGGGTGGATGGGGGCTTGCTAAATATAGATTAAAGTCGGATTTGTCTTCTCCTTTAGTAAGAAGTTTCCACCTGCAGAAACCTTATGTGACTGTAAAAGTTGTTTTATGTTGTGGAATTGTGAAACGTTTACAACGCCAAAATATCCACCAAGTGGAGACAAGTGGTGTCTGTTGAAGGATCAATAATAAAATAAAATTAAATATTCTCATAATTTGAAATTAGTTATGAAAGATTAATTAAAAATAATAATTATCTTCATTAACAAAGTGGCGCACGTGTCACAGATACATACACAATTCACATTCCCAATTCACAAGGCTTGATCATTATCAGATCCTACTCTTTCGATAACATTTCCAGGGAACACAATTTACATTAGACGAATTCTAAATAAACGCTCACCCATGCATGCACGTAAACTTATACACAAATATTTACAATGTTCACATATACATACCGGTACACACATAAATATATGCAAAATATATGTACAAAAATGTACATGTACAAGCTAACGCACGCACATATCATATGTACACAAACTGATACAATAAAAACACAAATGCGCGCAAACAAACTATCATGCAAACACAAGCACGCCAATCAAAAGCGCGCATGCGCACAACTCCATATCACGTTGACTGAGATAACGTCTAGCGCGACATCCCTACTGTAACGGTCAGGTGACGATCATTTTACAGGCACAGGGATCATGCGCTCCTTGTTATATGAAAGGGAACACTTATTGAAATATATTTTCTTTCTTTCAAGCCACTCAGTAAATCGTACCTGCTGTGTCCACTGACACATCGGAATGTTCTTCCGCCATTGGAGTCTACAACTTATCGTAATTAACCTTTGACCTGCTTGCGTGCTTTGCTTGGTTTTTATTGGCTGATTTCAGCTAATATCGTGGTTGGTTATGGATGCATCTTTCCGTTCGTTAAATAAATTTCAGTCACCACCACATCGAATGAATGCTTTCCTTCTAAAATTTGCAAACATTTGTTTACTTCCACTAATAATAATTATTGTTTATATTTACTCTGCGGTGCTCGCTGAAACACACGAATCTGTCGCCGTCGGCAGTTAATTAGTAGTCGTACCTTAGAGTTAATCGATACCTATAGATTTGGGGGTTAATCTGTACATGGAAAAAATCTGTAGTAGTCAGCAGGTACTGACAGCTATTCCGTACACATTCAGTTTCCGGAACTGATGTCTTTTTGGATACTTTTTATCAGTATGTATGATCCAATAACTACATCCAACACTTTCCGTAAATTAGTAAGTACGCTGATAATTGCTTTATGAGCACATCGTTTTAATTCGCCTACACTAATACTAATTTTACTGGCATTCCATTTTAGTCGGCCTACACTGATAATAATTTTATTGGCACTCCAATGTTTGAATAAATTAACCAATGAACTTTATTAGCATCCAGTATTAGTTTGCAGGAACAGATAACTCGTTGCTAGTCAGTTTACAATAATTGGAGGTGCTGGTAACTGAAATAGTTCACTGGTTTCAATGTGTATGAGATGATAACTATATTTTAGACAGTGTAATTGTATGCAGCAACTGATAACTAACTAATCGATATGCAGAAGAATTGATATCTGCTTGCAATAGAGCATTACTTTGACACAATCTCTTAAGTGAATCAGATTTAGAGTGAAATGTAAGCACGCTTCAGCGGACGAGTAATTGGGCGTAAGCGAGGACAGGCTGATGACTCTTAGATAATGAACTTCTGGGTGCCGGCGCAGCAATTTCTTTGTCTGGAATGATAACGATACGCATAAACTTGAAGCTCTTCAGATCTAAAGTGCATGGAATTATTTTTTTGTGTGTGAAGTAACAATGTCCACCTTTGCCTGCGGAGTTTGCTAACAGGGATGCAGCCATTAGACTTGAAGTAAAGTGAGCTACGCCAGCTTACGCGTCTGCTGTGTGTCGTTATTATGCTGCGCATTATCCGTGCATTTGTGAGTGCGTGAGTGTGCTTGTTTGTGTATACGGGGTGTGTGTATGTGAGTGCGAGTGGGTGTGAGTCTGTGTTTGTGTATGTGAGAGTGTAAGTATTTGCGTGTGGGTGTGTTTGTATGTATGTGTTTGAGTGTGTGTATGAATGTATACAGGTATGTGTGTGCGTGATGTCGCTGTTAGTATTGCATCTCTCAGCGTCGTAGCTGGAGTTCACTGATTCCAGAAAACACGTGCACTGTTTGGGGCGTAACCTCAGAAATGAAAGATGTTAAGGATACTTTGTGTATTTGATGAGGGTGCACGAGAAAATTTGCTATCTCTATTTTAATACTTAATTGTTTAATACATTGTTAAATTGTCAGAGTAAAACTATCTCGAGCAGTCCTTGTGATGGTATTTTTTGTAATTGTCAGAGTTGGAATTAAACAGCCCGAGTTCAGAATATGCTAGAAATTGCTGATGTAATGCAAACTAGTTCAACTGCGGGAGTAGTTTTATTTATCCAATGGTTATGATTTATGAAAACGAGGCCAACCAATGGGATGAAATCTAAAAGTTTACCTGCAGTAGAGAAATCTATTGTCTAATAACTTAAATTTGAAGTAAGATGTCTGGTCTTGAAAGGTGGCCGTTAGATTAATGGTGAGTTAACTGACTGGTTAAGAGAGAATGGACTTAGAAATAACTTCATGCACTTTTGCTATTGATATATATTACTTGTATTTTACGTAGTTATGTATTATGTGAGTAAACTATTATTTCTACAATGTTTGAACTAAGCTGCTCGTGTGTAGTGTGTGCATACACTTGACATTGTTTTGATATGCTGTATTTATTATGCTGTGTGTGTATATCGGGCTAATAAATACTATTGCAGGAAACGGTAAGTTGAGACTGGAATGTAAGAAAGAATGGAGTTTAAAGCGATAAACTGGAAACTTAGGTTTGCTCCATTATAATTTTTCAGGGTAAAGCAGCCTTTCTCAACTCCTTCTAATTGAATCTCCTGATTCACTGATTGTAAACTTCTACAAATGGCCATGGTAGAGGTGTGAACCAGTGTGTGTAAGTATAAAGGAATACACTACATTCCTTTGATGTATTGGGCAAAGATTGCTGATTACATCAGACAATTTCTGGTACAGTGAAGTTACTAGAAATCACAACAGTTGTTGTTCTGCTTGAACTGACACAGCGAAAAGAGGACATTCAAGTTGGCTTTGAGAGAAAAAAAGCACATCAGTGTTTTTTGGTGTGCAGAGAGAGAGACATGTGTTGATGTGGACAATAGACTTGTGACATTGTTGAAAGCGCTTAATTCAGGTTATGGAAAAACTATTATCAGTATCTCTAAAACTCCTTTTCTGTTCCCTTATAAGAACTATCCTGTGATTTGTATTTATACTATTGTTGAATTGTATTTCAGGATATAAGATGGTGTTGCAAAGAAATTATGTGAATGTAGTTTCATGGAAATATTGATGTCAAGAAATCTTTTCATTGTATTTGTCATATGTATATTTGAATGCTAATTTCATAAATTTATTGAACATCTTATACATATTGACAGCCTTTTTTGGAGAAGAAAGTGGGTGGATGGGTCTCGCTAAATATAGATTAAAACAGATTTATCTTCTCCTTTAGTAAAGAAATTTTCCACTTAAGGAAATACTGTGTGATGGTAAATGTTTGTTTTTAATGTTGCGGAAGAGAGAAAATATATACAGTGCAGTGCCCACTTATCTGCCAAGCGAGAGAGAGACGAGTGGTGTCTGCTGGAAAATCATTAATAACATAAATTAAGATTCTCTTCACCTGTAGTTAGTTTTGAATGGTTAATTCATTAAAAATAATCATAGTCATTAACTAAGTGGCATTGGCGTCAAAGTGAGTATAGAGCTTATCACATGGAAGAGAATGTGAGAGAAACTCAAGGAACAATAGCATGACAAGAAAATAACAAGAAGATCAAAGACTAAACTTAATTCAAGCATATCAAATTCATGTAGAGTCTGAGAGCATGTAAGGAGAAATAATATCAATGGAAGATAAAAAGCTGCAAAATAAAGCAACGTTAAGACTGTAGCATCCATTCAGAGACCTATAGCAAGCAGACAAAAATAAAGCAACGTTAAGACTGTAGCATCCATTCAGAGACCTATAGCAAGCAGACAAAAATAAAGCAACGTTAAGACTGTAGCATCCATTCAGAGACCTATAGCAAGCAGACAAAAATAAAGCAACGTTAAGACTGTAGCATCCATTCAGAGACCTATAGCACATAGACAAATACGATAATAACAATGAAGATGGCCTCCGTGCATCGACGATGCTAAGTGGACCGTGACGAAACTAGCTTATGGACAACGCATGTATGCATGGATAGTTAATAAGTCGTCATGTGACTGATTTAAAGACTGCCTCGTTTCTTGTTTGACTGACTGATTGATTCAACGAGTGTGTGCGTAGCAAGTGAATTGATAAGTAAATGATTACAATTGATACTTCCAGAATAGTTTTGATATTTTAAAATGAATAACTGATTACTGATTGGTTGGTTCATTGATTGATTGAGTATTTGAGTGAGTGAGAAATGATTTAGTTGTGAATAAGTTTTTAATTACAACTGATCGTCTGATTGATGAAATAGATCAGTGTTTCCCAAACTTTCTCGTTTCACGACGTTATTAGTGTATCAGTATTTTATTTCGTGGCACAGAACGTCGGAAAGCACCGACCAATTGCGGGAAATTTTGAATATCCATTGACGCACACTTCAGGAAACACTTATTCAGATATATGTTCTTCAAATTACACTTTACAGGCTGTAACAACCTACTGATTTGTCATACAGCGTTTAATGTTAATTTGTTAGATCAGAAATGAGATACATTAGTGAAGATAGAATCAGAAATACAAGGTAGACAGATAGAGTTAAAGACGGACAAATAGACAGACAAATGTTGGTAATAGATGGATAGATATATAGATAGACAGTTAGATAGATAGATAAATAGATAGATAGACTGATAGATAGATAGACAGACGGATAGATAGATAGATAGATAGATAGATAGATAGATAGATAGATAGATAGATAGATAGATAGATAGATAGATAGATAGATAGATAGATAGATAGATAGATAGATAAATAGATAGATAGATAAATAATCTGACAAATTAAGGCAACTATCGATAGAGAGACAGACGAATATAAAGAGAGAATGTGGGAGTGAAAATTTTTTAATTTTTTTTGTGTGCTTAATTTTTGACCCACTTTCCATCCCTTTCTTCTCTTTTCCAGTTCTTTGTCCATCCCTTTCTTCTCTTTTCCAATTCTCTGTCCATCCCTTTCTTCTCTTTTCCAGTTCTGTTCATCCCTTTCTTCTCTTTTCCAGTTCTCTGTCCATCCCTTTCTTCTCTTTTCCAGATTCTCTGTCCATCCCTTTCTTCTCTTTTCCAGTTCTCTGTCCATCCCTTTCTTCTCCTTCCCAGTTCTTTGTCCATCCCTTTCTTCTCTTTTCCAGTTCTTTGTCCATCTTCTCAGTCTCTTCCTGTCACTCTACTTCTTACCTCTCTGATCTTATTTTTTATTTTAAATGAATTCCCCCCTCACCCACAATTTCTAGCAGTCGTTGCGATAAATCCGCGTCAGGTGTTACTCTTAAACCGTAAGTTGATGGTTGTCATCCCGCAACAGTCAATAAAAATCGAATACTTTTGGTCAATAACAATGGATTTAAGGCATGGCACACGACGCACGTGAGGGATGGAGGTAAACATTAAAAAAGAGATGGGGGAGGGAGTGGGGGGGAAGAGAGAGAGATCCATACACAAGAAGATGGGTAAACAGAACAAAAATCGCTACTTATAGTTAGTGCATCAAAACTCGTCTTCCTTCCCCTCCCTCTTTTCCTATCCCCCTATAGGCCAACATGAGCGGAGTAGGAACTTATTGACCGCATTCATCATTTCAATAACCTCGCGTAATTTGACATAAATTACTTACAATATTACAGGTGATGCATTGATATAATACATTTCAATACCTGGCGTAATTTGACATAAATTACTTACAATATTACAGGTGATGCATTGATATAATACATTGCCAAGCGCCCCCACCGAAAACAAAGAATTATTATGATAAAATATTAACACCCTATTTTGGAGAAATGTGTAGTTTTCAGGCATGTTGTCTTTCTTACCGTATTCATTTATCCTTCTTGTGTTTTTTCTTTGACTCAGACACAGTCTTTAAAATAATGATAATGAAAAATTCATGCAGGGATGTGAAGAGCCCATAGTTTAATAGTGATGAACAAAGGACGAAACTTTTGATAATTGATGGGTGATAGCTGTACTCAATCAATGCATACAGATAAATATCCTGGCTAAATAATTTTCTTGAATATGCAAAGACGATGTTGTGTTGCTGTTGGTTGATGGATGAAAGATGTACACATTGACAGGAAAGCAGGTACACTGGCTCACTAATTTTACTCTAATATCCTAGGACAAGGGCAAGAGCAAAAGTAGTTCTCCTTTTCATTAACACACATCACGTTAGCTAATAGTTTTCTTCTTTTACGTCACTGGCGTCACGCTAGCTCATATTTTTCTTCTTTTACGTCACTGGCATCACGCTAGCTAATAGTTTTCTTCTTTCACGTCACTGGCGTCACGCTAGCTCATAGAGTTTTCTTCTTCTACGTCACTGGCGTCACGCTAGTAAATAGGTTTCTTCTTTTACGCCACTGGCGTTAAACTAGCTAATAGTTTTCTTCTTTTACGTCACTGGCGTTTATTTCAAGAGAACTCCGACCTTTGATTTTCTTTGAAATATATTTGTGTAAGACTTGCGCATATGCGTGTGTGTGCATTTTTGCACGTGTGTGTGCATATACATGAAAGACTGAACGTGAGTATGAACACTTTTAGAAAGTAATGGAATTCTGGCCTACATACGCTCTCCTACAACTTATGGGAACATTTCCCAAGATATGCTATTTTCTGACTTAATACAAATAAAATTTAGCCCCCACCCCCCTAAGCATTCATATCTCCTTCTTTGTCTGAACACCGAAGAGGAAATGTAATTAACAATAACAACTTTATTTACTGCAAGATTAAATAAGTAGTAAGTTATACATAATGATAGTAATCACAAAGCAGTCGGGATCAAATAAAAAGCTATTCAAAATAAAAGTTTCATAAATATTACAATGAGATTTCTCCGTCACCTTGCTGTCATATTGATACGACAGATTTTATAAGTGAATATCCACCTTTCACCACGCTGTCCAAATGTTCTTCTCGTCAGATCTTTACAAGGAAATAGGAGTTTAAAGTATTTATTTATTTTTGTAATTTTTAATACAAAATGTTTTTAAGCATTGCTGTATTTTATTTCTTTGAGTTACAATACACTGTTAAATTATTTTCTTAAATTTCATTTTCAAAATGCATTTTTTTTAATTCTTTGCAATTGTCTCTTCTTATGACCATCTCAGATGTCTTTGGAAAACGTGGGACTCCATCAACAATAGGAGTGGCGAAATATTTTTTCCACAGCTATTACTCTATATATTTTCTATCCCTTGTGTATTCTTAATACAAAAGCTGATCCTAAGAAATGACGCACACTATGGCCCCAAGACATGCTTTCATTGTATCTGCTCTAAATTTAGAAATGTACCTTCCATTACAAGAGAGGTACATTTCAGTTAATAGCACTTAAAACTTCTCACTTGGTGTCTTAGCCTAGAGTTCTGCAGGCAGACTGCTTCAGCCGTAGATAATAAGTCTCCTTTAAAAATCTGGACCTGTCTGAGATTGTTCGGGTGCAGATCAGATATCAAGAAAGTCCGCAGGCAAAACGTTCTTAATTGTTTCAAGGTGCTTTGCACATTCCAACTCTGGTCAGCTACACTAGAATGACCACGAAACTGTATTAATACTAATAGAGTGATTGTCCCAAGACTAATATTATAGCACGTTTTCTTCACGTCGTCCATAGAAAGTGCAGAATACAAATATATCACTCGAAAAAAATAGTTACATTTAATGAATTAGACAAATTAATTAATGAAGAAATAATTATGAATTTGCAGTTTCATTTAGTCCCACTAAGCTACGTATGTTCTGTGTTGCTATGCTCTATTATTTTATATAAAATTACCTTACATGATAAGCTGTGTTACTATATTATGTCATGTTATGTTATGTCATGTCATGCTATGTTTGCTAAGTTGTACTGTGTTATGGGTTATAGTATTATTTTTGGTTTGTTTAGTTTTGCTGTTGTTTGCTTTGCTTCGTTTTGCTATTGTTTGTTCTGTATCGTTTTTTTTGTTTCATGTCATGCCAAATCAAGGTATGTTTGTTGTAATATAATGTCATGCTATGAAAACGTTTCTTAGGACAAGAATACACTAAGCAATATAAAATACGCCGTGCTAGCATCTGAAATTTTAAAAAAAGAAAGAAAAAACTAACGCATTAAAAAAAAAAGATTATATAGCACCAGTTTATGTATATCCATTTCCCATACTCTTAATATTGCTTTATGTTTAGTTACCTTTGCTTTATGTTTAATTACCTTTGCTTTATGTATAGTTACCTTTGCTTTATGTTTAGTTACATTTTGCTTTATGTTTAGTTATCTTTGATTTATGTTTAGTTACTTTTTTGCCTTATGTTTAGTTATCTTTGATTTATGTTTAGTTACTTTTTGCTTTATGTTTAGTTATCTTTGATTTATGTTTAGTTACTATTTTGCTTTATGTTTAGTTATCTTTGATTTATGTTTAGTTACTTTTTGCTTTATGTTTATTACTTTTTGCTTTATAGGTACAGTCACTGAATATTTTACCCATCACTTCGATTCAGACTGACTGACCACCAATTGTGTCTGCCACATTTTATGACTGTTAACTAATATAGTTTCATTTGCGGAATATTTGACCACTCACTTCGACCAAACACTCATATCGACTGAACAACAGTGACCACAACTTCTTTTGACTGACAACAGTGACCACAACTTCTTTTGACTGACAACAGTGACCACAACTTCTTTTGACTGACAACAGTGACCACAATTTCTCTTGACTGACGACAGTGACCACAACTTCTTTTGACTGACAACAGTGACCACAATTTCTCTTGACTGACGACAGTGACCACAACTTCTTTTGACTGACAACAGTGACCACAACTTCTTTTGACTGACAACAGTGACCACAACTTCTTTTGACTGACAACAGTGACCACAATTTCTCTTGACTGACGACAGTGACCACAACTTCTTTTGACTGACGACAGTGGCTGCTGCCTCACTTCGAAGGGAGTTAGAATTTGTCTCTGAGTATAGTAAAGCAGTCGACTCACCGACATTCAGACTTAAAGTACTAATGATTGGATTGATCGTCATTTCACTCACGCACAAACCCACTCACTGAGCTCACATCATCCCTCACCGCAAAACTTTCACCACGCCCAATGCTCTTACCATCCCTCATCTCAAAACTCATCACGCCACTCGATTTTTCCATCCCTCACCTCAAAACTCATCCCTCACCTCAAAACTCATCAAGCCACACACTCTTTCCATCTCTCACCTCAAAATTCTCACCACCAACTGCTCCTTCCACCCCTCACCCAGTCGGCTCCCTAACTGCTTCATTCTAACGCACTAAAAAGCAAGGGATTGAAGAGCCAATCATTTCCGTTTTGGGAGAGAAAGAGAGACAGGAATAAGCAGATAGAGAGATGGGGAGAGATAGAAAGGGGTGGGGTACATAATTACAGAGAGAGAAAAAGAGATGGTGAAAGAGGGATAAGCTCCAAAGTGAGAGAGATAATCACACACACAAACATACATAAATACATGCACACATACACAGAAGGGTTAGTCCGAGAGGTGAACATAATCAAAGATAATGAGAACAAGAAAGAAATAATAAAATGATGCTGATCAGAGACTGAGATTAAGATAACCAGAGAGACAGAGATAAGGATAATGCGAGAGGGACAGAGAGAGAGAGTGTGTGTGTGAGAGAGAGGAATAATCAGAGAGAGTAAGGGTTAATTAGAGAGAGAGAAATTAGGCTAATCAGAAATAAATGAAATGATAATCAGAAAGAGATGGGAGAATGAATAGAAAGAAAAAGAAAAACAGAGAGAGAGAGAGAGAGAGAAATGAAGAAGAGGCCGGGTCTATTTACGGGGAAATCACTCTTAACATCGAGTTAACAACTTTATGCAGACTTTTGCTCTCTCGTGCTCTTGGTAGAGTATTCTTCATATTATGGAAGCCACTTTGGCGACAGTTAAGAAGCAATGGAAAGCATAAACATTCAGTAGTCTTGATGAAAAAAGTATCCAGCAATGTGAAAAATCAATGAGACGCCACTAGGAAAGTAAATTTTTTATCAACGCTGGACGCTTCTTCGTCCGACTGTTTAAGGAATGCTTTTCTTAATTGTTTGCATTGATACAAAAATGGTGTCAGAATCTCCCAGCAAAGGTCCCTTTCTGTGTTAATCTGTAAAGTTTACTCGGAGAAAATGGACCGATCGATTAAAATCAATCAGGAGGGGGGACAACTGGACAAAAGTAAATGATATTTGCAAGACGAGGGTTTTCAATTTCGAGAGGTTTAGAATCACCTTTTTTATATAGGGGTTTACTTTGCATGGGATCTACTTGTAACTGGGGTTCACGTTACCTAGGGTTTTCACTTCACATAGGTGATCACTTTTCAAGGGGTCGACTTATCATAGTGGCAATTGGGATGGATTTTTTCTTTGCCCAGGGGCTATTTTACATAGCTTTACATAGCATAAAGGTTGCTTTGCATTAGGATTACTTTGCGTGGAATTTACTTTGCATATAGGTTACCTTACATTGGATCATTTTGCAAAGAGGTTACTGTGTACAAGGGTTACTTGGCATAAGGGTTACTTTGCATAAGTTGCATTACATAGGTACAACTTCGCATAAGGTTGATATGCATGGGGTTCCTTTTGCATGGAAGTTACTTTTTAAGAACCATATTATTATAAAGGGAATGTCAGAGTAATATTTGTACAGCGCTCATTTGACTTTTCTTGCACTAACATCAGCACTCTCCCTGACTTTTGACATCTTTTTCTTCGTTTCTGCTTCTCCTTCCAAACTATCTTTTTCTATATATCAATGACAATCTCTCTCTCCATCTCGCTTTTTCTTTAATAAAAGAGAGATGGAGAAATATGCAGAAGACACGTATAAATAAGTACACACACATGACACACACATAATACACACATACATGACACATTTACATGCACACAGACAAACAAATTCGCGCACTTTTTAAATAGAGGTTTCTTTCTTTTGCCCCATTACACTTTGTTACGACCCAGATGAAGATAACAGAGGTATGATTGCATGTCCCCATTACACTTTGTTACGACCCAGATGAAGATAACAGAGGTATGATTGCATGTCCCCATTACACTTTGTTACGACCCAGATGAAGATAACAGAGGTATGATTGCATGTTCCCATTACACTTTGTTACGACCCAGATGAAGATAACAGAGGTATGATTGCATGTTCCCATTACACTTTGTTACGACCCAGATGAAGAGGTATGATTGCATGTTCCCATTACACTTTGTTACGACCCAGATGAAGATAACAGAGGTATGATTGCATGTTCCCATGCTCTCGACGTAAAATAATGTCGACAGCTACCTGTGAACGTAAAGTTCAGTGCGCCTCGTCAAAATTTCCTACAAAGTTATGCAATATAAATCTATATACAAGCAGCCTGTATGGTAACAAGTCTCCATCAGTCACATATTTTTCATGATATTACAAAAGACGGCAGATTATTGGTTAGATAACACTGACGATCAAACATCTATCGTTTCACACAAAAATATGAACAGTTGGCATAGCAATATTGAAAACAGCCAAGTAAACGAGTCTACAATCAGCCACTTGTGCAATTGACAATTTGACCAAAGTACAGTATACCTTAACGCTTAATAAACCTCCTAGTAAACCTACTGCTGTAAAGTAGAACGCGAGACTTGAAGAGATGTCGTTTTGACAGAGGAACTGTAGTATGTCTGTTTGTTTTGTAGCAACAGGATTTACTACACGTTTATGTACAGCGCCTCCCCCTCTTCACCCCCCACCCCTCTTACCCCTCCCCTTTAACCTGCCTCTACACCGACCTGGTCTTTAACATTTAAGACCACTTATTCAGTTTCCCAAATTTCAGTCTAATTACATACCCGTATGATGCGCACCATTTTAAAGCGATTTTTGCTCTCATATGGGTGGAGCTGTTAGGTATTGTTCTGGGTTAATTACTTTCTGAGGTGGGTTTTAAAATGGGCCGGGTGGAAGTGGGGTGGGGGTTTGGGAGATTATTTTAATTTCTCCTGTTTATTTAGTAATTATAAATATTTTTATTCCACATGGATGAAATATATGATTTTACGATATATCGACAACCGTGTTTTCATATTTTAAAATTTCTTTTAATTTAATGTATCTGATTTCATCAGTAACTTTCTTTCCATTACATCGATGCCTTTCTTTCTTTCTTTCTTTCTTTCTTTCTTTCTTTCTTTCTTTCTTTCTTTCTTTCTTTCTTTCTTTCTTTCTTTCTTTCTTTCTTTCTTTCTTTTCTTTTCTTTCTCTTTTTGTTGTTATTTATTTATTTTAATTTTTTTAAAATGTAGGTTAGGAAAATCATGTTTCTGAACAATATCTTAACTTTTGCCAGTGAAAAGTATTGATTTGTGTTTACGTTTGTTTGTCTTCTTTCTTCCTCTTTGCTTGGAAACAAATTCACAAAATAAGCGAAATGAGATATATTGAAAGTCTTTAAATAATTTATTTCTCCAAAAGTGCTTATGTGCTATTTTGTGTGCCTGTACCAGGAGATAGCCCTTCTTTTATCAAGTTATGCAATTAAATATTTACACATTATTATTATTAAAATTTATCATCATCAACATCAGGGATAACCTAGTTGCGGATTGAACTGGTTCAATGCTGGCTTAAGAGGAATCTTCAATATGTTATTTGAAGCACTACAGCTATTAGACCCAGGATTTGTTTAATTAAATTTCAATCGTGCTGTAAACCACTACCAACGCCCTTCGTTTGAAGCACTACAGCTATTAGACCCAGGATTTGTTTAATTAAATTTCAATCGTGCTGTAAACCACTACCAACGCCCTTCGTTTCGTGAGAGTTTTCCTTCTTAATAATCCTAATGACCTACTTTATTAACTTTGGCTCTAACCTTCACTCACTAACTATGAACCAAACATATAGCACAAGGAGATAATAGACTTCTGTGTACGGGACATTGCTTACAAGTCTGTGTACGGGACATTGCTTACAAGTCTGTGTACGGGACATTGCTTACAAGTCGTTGCAGCAGACATTGCTAGTTAACAGTGGCTGAAACTAGTTTGTGCACTTGTGACTTTATAATTAAGTAAATTAAATCACCTGGCGTATAGTCTAGGGTCTCAGTGAATGTCGTTAGCAGATGCACACGTGGTCCATTGAACTTGTCTTTGGCCCATTGGTCGTTCTGCTCTGGTGTTGCTTGCGGCCCAGCGCTTGTCAAACTAACATCCAAGAAAAAGTCTCAGACAAATAATACTCATGAAGAACTGAAAGCATATCTATTAACAGCACAAACAATGCTAATGAACAACACGAAATCATGCCTATTAACAGCACAAAGCAATATTAATAAAGTACATAAAGATTTGCCTAACAGAATAAAACAAAGCTAATGAACAATACGAAATCATGCCTATTAACAACACAAAGCAATATTAATAAACTACATAAAGATTTGCCTAATAGAATAAAACAAAGCTAATGAACAACACAAAATCATGCCTATTAATAGCACGAACCAATGCTAATGAACAACATGAAAACTTGCCTATTTACAGCAAAAACAATGTTAACGAACAACACAAATGAATGCCTGTTAACAGAACAAAATGCTGCTAATAAACAGGACAAAACAATTCTAATGAATAACATTAAAGCATTCCTATTAAAGACACAAGGATGTGTTGATTTATGACTAGAGAAACAAACATATTAACAACAGAAAGATTCTAACTTTAAGCAAACAAAATGAATAGTAACTGTTTATAGACGATTTATTAGCAAATTAAAGATATCCTAATTTTAAGTGGATACCCATATTGGATTAGGAACCTGAGCAATTATTAGCAATAACATAAAGATATACTAATTAGTTTTAAATAATTACGTTATTAACACCAAATACACACACTAACTATTGTCAATCAGAAAACTAACCAGTACTTCAAACACACTAGCTGAAACCAAATAGACACTACGACCAATATCAAATAGTCACAATAACCAGCACCATATGGATACTATAGTCAATATCAATCAGTCACAAAAACAACATAATACAGACATTATAACCAATATCAAACAGTCACAATAACCAACACCAAATAGACACAGTAACCAACACCAATAGACACAATAACCAACACCAAATAGACACAGTAACCAACATCAAATAGATACTGTATCCAACACCAAATAGACACTGTAACCAACACCAATAGACACAGTAACCAACATCAAATAGACACTGTAACCAACACCAATAGACACGGTAACCAACACCAATAGACACTATAACCAACGCCAAATAGAAACAGATAGATACAGTATCCAACACCAGATATACACTAACCAACACCAGTATTAAACAGACACAATAACTAACTAGACACAATTACTATCATCAAACATCAGACACACTAATTAGCGCCAGACACAATAACCAACATCAAAAGAGAAACAATAACCACTTCCAGACAGACACAATAACTAAATAGACAGATACAATAGCCAACATTACGTAGACACCTAACCCAACACCAAAGAGATACACCAGCCAATAGCAATCGACATGCAGGCACACGAGCCGACATAAGAAACGTGGCTTATAAAACAAACTCAGAAAAGTTGATTTACCACAACTGCATATGACGTTAGTATAAGTTATGAAACGCAAACTAACATGCAATGGAGAAGTTAGTTAGCAGTAAACAAAGGTACTGACAACGGACATTATGCACATTATTTAGTTCTGCAGAAAACAAACGTTATTTTAAAAAAAATAACTACATAGGTTTACTAAGTGAACGTAATATTTTGAATAAACGCAAAATAAATGTTAGATAAAAATCAATTATTAGTAAATGCCAGTTACTGAGTAAGTATGATTTTGTTTCATTTTAGTACATGCCTATCACTGACTAAATGTACATCTCTGACTGAGTAAATGTATATGTCTACAAGGCTGAAGACCTTTTTCTTGTAGAGAGACCATTTCGACAGGAGGGTGAAGACCTTCCGAAACAGTCGATGGCGGCGCGGCCTTAGTCCGGCGTCAGTTTCAACCGGCCAAAGCCCAGTTAAGGACCAACTTCCCCACCAGAGGCGAGCGCCCAGTGATGTGAGAATATCGACTGAGGGTTCTTCAAACACTGTCTGCAGTTTGCTCCGTTGATTTTTGCCGCTTGGGTTTACTTACGCTACGACAAACAACGCAAATGAACAATTGAAACTTGATGTATTCGTAGTAAATGGATTAGGAAGTAGCAAGCATACATATGCGTAATTTTCCGGCGCTAGCATACGTCATTTTTATTAATTTGTTATTATTACTTTTATTATTTATGTTACTACTGTAATTAATTTTACTATTATTATCGTCAACGCGTCATCATCAACCCCAACAAGTGTAGTACCATCAACAGTAGTAATGGTAGCGTTTATTAATAACACAAGGGCAGTAGAAATAATAGAAGTAGTGGCAACAGTAGTAATAGCAATAGTAACAAGAACAACAACAGTAGTAGTAAAACTATAACTACAGTAATCATATAGTATTTACCACATCAGTAGTAACATTAAAAGTAGGAGGAAAGGTATAGCAAGTAGTATTAATCAACAGCAGTAGTAACAAAAAATAACTAAGATAATCGTATAGTATTTACCACATCAGTAGTAACATTAAAAGTAGTAGGAAACGTATAAATTTTCAGTCAACAGCAATAGTAACAAAATCAATTCAATTAGTGGCAGCAGTTACAGTAGCTTCTCTATTAGTAAACAATGGTAGTATTTATAGTAGCACTACTAACAAGAGTGCATACAACCCTAGAATGTTGATATATACTGGTCAATCAGTTTCGATTTAATCCAGATATAAATAGAGCAGCCCACTTTAGAGTATAGCCCCTTTCCTTTCACTCAATCTGTAGATAGTATAAGCTCAGTATACAAGGCAAACTTTGCATACTGTTCGCGTTACAATCACTGTAGACTGTAGAGCGTAGACTTTCTGCACTGTTCAGTTACCTGTTTCTCAGTAACATAGTCCACCAATCCAACCACTCAACAGTAGACACCTTTCACGATTTGCTCAGAGAAACTTAAATTTTCGATTAAATTATTTTATCACTCAGCAATCACTTTTCACTTAACTCTTTGCTCTCTCATATACGCACTAATTTGCTCACTCGCAAATTGCTTATTTGCTCGAGCACTCAATAATCAGTCAATTGAAAAAAACATCAAACTCATTGATAGTATTTGTCAGAGGAGTTCTAGGCAAATTATGCCGATAAACTAAACACTTTTTTCTAATTTTAACTAATATTTCTTTTATTGTTTTATGAGAAGTATGGTACCATTAGCTAGGTTGCGTATCTGTGGTGCAATAGGTGTTTACAACCTATTAAGATGTAGGTCACTCAAAAAGGTAAAGGACGCGGAGGGGTAAAGGGGATGGCAGGATGGGGGAACCGCTAGCCGGATACGAGACGCCCATATTTAGTCAGTTGCATTTCGTGTCATGACCTGGTAGAATCTCAGATTTTCTGGATCAAAATTAATGTCTTTTTTATTAATACAAGGGCGCACAAACTTTTTAGGCCAGAGGGCCAAATTTCCAATTGATAGTGCGTGGAGGGCCGCCACATGGGTGGCTCAGTAGAAAAAAATAAAACAAATAATGAAATAATGTGCTTTACATCAAAACAATGGTATCATCCAAAAGTCCTCCAGGAGCCGCATAGAGCCCTGTCTCGGGCCGCATGCGGCCCATGAGCCATGGTTTGTGCATCCTGTATTACTATTATTTTACTTTGTTATCTTTACCCATGTTACATAATTTGTTGTAATTGTCGACTAGAATTGATATGGGGCTGAGTCTACGAAGTCAGTAGATTTATTCTGTCAGTAATGTCTCATTTCGCTTATTAGATTTATTCTTCAAGTGTAGAGTATTTATTTATCAAAAAAATAATAAATCCCCAACAGATTAACAATTAGCTTTTAGTAATAACCAAAATATAACGTTTTCTATTGAAATTGACTGAAAGCGTTGAAAGTTGTATGGTTTCAGTTCATTTCATATTCTGACGTCACTAGCTGAGTTGACATAGCAATACGAGGCAATTTATAGTTAGCTTAGAGAATGCATATCATTCTATTGAGTAAAGTTAATTGTGAAAATCTAAATCTAATTGGGTGAGTTCACATCACACCATTGCAAAAATTTAAACGACTGAGATTAACTTGCTGAGCCTACATCGTACCATTTTTTAGTAAAAAATTAAGCGACAATCGCAAATTAACTTGCTGAGTTCTCATCGCACCATTCAGTAATGTCGAGCCGATGGTAGGCCGTGCGAAAGTTTCTCATTTGTAAAAGATTACTGTTAATTAAGACCCCATTTTTCATGACCACCTTGGACTTGTTTACATCTTCTCTGGCGAACGGCAGGCAGAATTAATTATTCACTGGCGCTGGCCTGCCAAGACAATTCGCGTTGACCCCTGAATGGCACTAATTGACACTGTGGCAGGCATGAAATTCAAGCACAAACTCACTGACCATTCGAAGTGAGAATAAAACTTGCTGTTTCAAGCCATACCCTTTCTGTGGATTTTAGAGAGCGAAAATACTTTATAAGCACTCCCGCCCCAAACCCTTTTTGGAGGGTCAGGGAGGGCTACAATATTGAGCGATCCACCTGTTGTGATGTTGGGACCCTAAAATACAAATATTGAGCGATCCACCTATTGTGATGTTGGGACCCTAAAATACAGCGAAGGAAACCAAGTTCCACCGGGCTATCCAGGGCCGAGAACGTCCTAAGGCCCCACGCAAGCTTTGGAGAGGAAGGAAGCAAACGGAGCAACCACCCCTAACAGTACCGGAAGTGACGATATATGCTGCGTTCTCCTCGAAAGAAAAGGCTATTTTTAGTCGCCATTATTTCGATTATATTCAGATGCACAGCTCATTGCATAGCCTTGCCGCTCCATGATGAGTAAGAATTTCTTATTAATCGCAACTGTAATCATTCCTTGATATTTCTATACGCGATAACTGTTTTGACGTAGGCAATCAGAAATACTACACTAAAGGTGTCTGAGTGCCCTTTAGTAGCCGACTAATAATAAATTATTACCACTTTTGTAATTAATCATCCTTAATTCGCTAAAACTATTCTTAGCAGTTATATAACAAATCTTAGTACAATTAATTATTTGTAGAATGGGAGTGTATATATTTGTTTGTGATATTCATATTTCGGAAGGGATTTCTGGTTAGTACTTTCATGTCTGAAGGACAAAGGTTCAACTCCCTGCGTGCAAAAGTACTAAGTGCAGTGCCGTCTTAACGCTTGGGCACGTTGGGCAATTTCCCGGGGATGTGTGTGGGAGGGGTGGGGCATGTTAATCTATGTATATTGTGACTTTTTGTTACTTTTTATTCTTGTGAGTGGTTGTGTTAGGTAGGGAGCCCGTGCACTGCTTTGCCCGTGGGCCTATGATGGCCCTGATTAAGAGTAACTGATTTTCCAGATCAGCACTCTGTGACTTGATAACTCTTGAGAAAGACACCTGAGACTACCAAGATTCTAATGAGACTTCGCGGCACCACCCACTGACAGCATCCAAGTGAGCTACACTACAGAAGATCCGAGCTGTAGCGGACAGTCACTGATTTAGCGACATATACTCAACAGTCCTACCAGACAAACCAGAACTGCATCATCACTTTGGCCAGATAAGTTCGGCTGGAGTCACTAATCCAAGAAGTCTGGTTGGCACAGCTAGCTAATTACCTTGTGATTAAATTGTCTTGTATTTTTACTTGTAATAGGCAAACGTTTTATTTAGTTTATCCCATTATTCTCATGTCATTAACACAGCACATTAAAATCGTAACCTCACAGCTCTATTTGATTGTATCGTTTCCTTTATTAAGTGTTTGTATGAGCATCAGAGTAAGGGGATGTAACTGTGTGTGTGGTGGTGGTGGGGGGAAGAGACTCGTTAATTATTAATTCTCATCTTTCCAATCATTCATGTTGTGTTCTTAATGACTATGACGTTGATCACTTTTAATTAAAGTGTGAATGAGACAATTTCTGCTGGCCGCAAAGGTTGAGAATCATAGACTATAAGTCAGAACTAATGTTATCAGAGTAAGGGGACATAACTCTGTGGTGGTGGGGAAATAATTAATTAACCATTCTCATAGTTCGGGAGTTTCAATCTATAAATAAGAACAATAACTCTTTGTTTTAAAGTATCCTTCTCACACCAGTCACCAACGACAATTAAAACAACAAATATTTGCTAAAGCGATTGTTTTTTTCTTGACAATTTTTTCCTTTCATTGTATTTTTCTTTTAATAACTGAAATATAACGCGAAAATAAATCTTATGAATAGCCTGAATTGCCTTACATAATCAAACATTTATTTATTTTTTTAATGTACTGACTGCCAGCAAATTTTCCAAACTTTAGCTAACACGGAAAACCCATAAGTTATGTTTTGTAACGCTTTGACGGAGTAGGAGTTGAGGTTGTCATTTATCGGTGTCATCTGAGATGACGTGTATCGCGTGCTTTACATTAAGCTAGCATGGAGGAGAGTGGTGGGTGGGTGGAGCAATGTTAAACAATTTTTACGGTCGGAAAGTGCTAAAATGTGAGCATGAACAGACAGTGTGTTGTGCTACACGTGTTCTTATCACAGCATCTCTAAAAATCTACAGTGGCTGGAAAAGTGAAGAAAAACCAAACTGGCCGTCTTTACTCACTAACTCTTACGACTGGCTGACGGGTCAGAAATTAAGCGATCTGAAACAAAGTTGGCGCTGCTTGAAAAAGTATGTGACCACCCACACCCACCTACCCCTCCCCCCTCACCAAAATCACCTAAGAAAAGGCCCTCGCACATTCTGATTTGTTTCTTATCATAGCGGAATGTAAAATCACCCTGGGGAGAATTTTGACCAAATTCCAGCCAGTGGAAAAATACGTAAGCGGAAGACATCGACCTGCCGACTGGCCCCTACTAATCAATGGGAGAGGATTAGAAATTTGCATCTTCTACGGGGCACAGGCAAAGCTAATTATAGTGAGGCGTGTCTGCGTGTACCGCTGGGAGAGACACACCGGACTCTAATTACTTTTACTTTTTTTTATTTATGTATTTCTTTTTTGCTTGTCTCTCTCTCTCTTTCTCTCTCTCCTGCGTTCCTTTAGTCTCACTCAATCTCTCACATAAATTCTTTTTTTCCCCCTTCCTTCTCCGTTCTGCTCTATTTATGAATGTATCGCTCAATCTCTCTCTCATACGCACGCGCGCGCGCACATACACACACACACACACACACGCACGCACACACACACATTATACTCACACAATATTACTAAGTTTCTCTCTTCTGTCACTCAGTCTAGGCTTTCCCATACTAAATGGTAGTTATTTATTGTACCCAAGTCAGGTCGGCACACACACTAACCGGAAGTGACTATTATACCGAAGACTCGTTCTTGATCTTCCTGTGCTAATCAACATTTGTCTGTATGGTACCAAAACTCAGTCTCGGCTTTTTTTCATTAAAAATTATTATTATCTAGTCTGTCTCTAAACTGTTCGCTGATGTCTCAGATACGTAGACAAGCTTACCAACTGCGAGTGAATATCGTTCGAGAATATGATCACGTGGCATTGCACGTGCTATTCATCTGTAATGTGCTCTGCTCTTTCGGTCGAAAGTGAACAATGGACTTTTAATTATTTGTCTGAGTAAAATAGCACAAAAGACATTTGGAACATTAACACTGAATGATTCTGTATTACGACACGCTATGTTTATCTGTAATGTAATGAGCGATTGAAGCAAAAATGCAGGAGGCAATTTGGCGGCTCTTTATTTCGTATGTGGCGACTTCTTTGTCGAGTCTTAGGTTAAGAAAAGGGTTTCTTCTAGACTCTAAAAATAATACTGAAGACCGAGTTTGGAGATGAAGACTTTAGTCTTAAATTAAAAATAATAGAATTTCTATAGATATATATATATATATATTGATTTATTAATTTGTGGTTTGAGGGAGTGTAGTCTTTTTAGAAATCTGAAGCACGAAATATTTTCCTTTCAAAAATATGTTATTATAATCGTGGTAGAACTGAGTTGGTATAGTAGTAGTAGTAGTAGTATATTATATGCTCGTTCTTTACTATCATAGATGTTTTCGTGGTTAATATTTTTAAAATTTTCAGTATCATAATTCATAGCCCTTGAATCTTTTAATCGACTGTGTTGTAAAGCCTAAAAATAAAGGAAAAAATATTTTTTGTTTTTTTTTTCGTTTATCGTAGTCAGATTTCCTTTCTGATTAATATTGGAGACAATTGAAAACATTTCTGAAGAAGAATTGAATCTTTATAATCTAACTTTTTCTGTCCAGCACTTCTTATACAAGGCATGTGACGTATAATGTACTCTATTGTGTATGTGGCAGTATTCAGCTATTGAAAGGGACTGGTCAACTTTAAATGTAATATAATTGCTCCTGTCATGCGAAGCGAAGACTAGATGAAGAGTGGAATAAGGAGACGGGAAAAGGTTGGTACATTAAGCTGTGTCACTGGCAGTTCTGACACGTGGTTTCGACCCTCGCACTCCCGGTCCAAGTTTGCTAACCTATATAACGCACGCAGCTGTAGTTAACATACACAGAGTTGTGACACAGAAATTAAAAGTAGGAAAGGGAGACAAATGCTACATTATATTCTACAACGATTTGTTAATCGACAAGACGGATTTCTTCAGATTCCTTTAAAAGATATTTTTTTATCACAGCATCTTCGCACCCTGATAATTGTTAAATTACGAACACGTGTACAATGGCGATGATAAAATACTGTGGTTTACTCAACTTCGTCTGAAAATCGATGTGGGGGTTTACTGCTTATCGTTGTAATGGAGTGTAAATAAGTAGTTCTTAAATCTCATTCTGTAATGTGTGTGGAACTCTTGTAGTGAAAATGTGGCTGTTTCGTGTGTGTCTGCGTGTGGCTGTGCGCATAATTTAGTGTGTGTAAATGAACGTAAACATGTCATTGTTAGTGCATGTTACGTTTCAATATGTGTGTGTAAATGAACGTAAACATGTCATTGTTGGTGCATGTTACGTTTCAATATGTGTGTGTAAATGAACGTAAACATGTCATTGTTGGTGCATGTTACGTTTCAATATGTGTGTGTAAATGAACGTAAACATGTCATTGTTGGTGCATGTTACGTTTCAATATGTGTGTAAGAACTGAATGTGTAAGTATGCATGTATGTTTTGCGCATTTTGTGTGCGAATGTATGTATAGATGTGTATTCAAGTACACGATTCCTCATGACTGTAAATTGTGTCTGCATATATTCGTACCTAAATGAATGCGTACAAACGTCTACCTAGGTACCTGAACTTACTCGAATGTGCACTATATTTGCAGACGTATGCACCTACTTGAAAGAGTGTACACGTGTACAATATACATAAGTCCACATGACTGTATATTATGTCTGCATGTGTTTGTACTTGTCTGAATATGTGTCTGTACGAATGCGGTTTGGGAGGAAAATCTTAATTTACGTTCTCCGTACAATTTAATTAATGCGAGACATTTCTTGTCATAACGAGCGAAACTGACTGTCTATGGACAGATGACCCCAAAAACTCAGCATGTGACCGATATTTGCCAGAAAAAAATAGGTCAGATCGTATCGGCTCACCTGTCGGCCAGAAGACGAGGCCAAGAAAAAAAATATTGAATGCACTGGATGTCAAGGCTGAAATGAGTGAGCCAGAAAAGTGTGTCAGGCGTCATTAAAGCTGGAGACGCGGTAATCTTTCATGAACATTTCGTTGCTCGAACGTAAAATACATGTAATGATTGGTTAATTTAAATACACACAGACAGTAAACATATTCAACCTGTGAAGTTCTAAGACAACTACTGATCTAAATACAAAAATAAGCGGTTATATGTGGTCTGAGCGGTCAAGAGGCGGTTCAGTATAATGCAAACCACGCGATTGTCCCTTCGGATTTGTTGGTGTTGTGTGCGACTTCAGACAGTAGTGGTGGACTCGTTGAATATTGAAGTCAAGATGAGTGTTTGGTGTGAGTGTGATGTGAGAGTGGTGTGAGTGTGATGTGAGAGTGGTGTGTGGTGTGAGTGTGATGTGAGAGTGGTGTGACGTGAGCGTGATGTGAGTGTGGTGTGAGTGTGACGTGAGTGTGGTGTGAGTGTGATGAAAACTAAGCGGTTCGTCTCTTCAGATTTGTGGGTGTTTGTGTACGACTTTCGTCAGTGGTGTTGGACTCAGTGAATATTGAAGTCAACAGTTGAATGTAGTCTGTGCGGTTCAGCGTGATGCAGACACAGCTATTCGTCACTTTACATTTCCTGGTGGTGCGAACGATTTGTAGATAAACTACTCCGGTCTCCAGTCAAGACGGTTATAACATAAGCAGCTCATGATCGCTTCATGCGATAAACTGATTTCTCTACCTTCAAGGCAGTTTTTTTAATTTAAAAATAAAATAAAGTATTCACCCCTCCCCACCCCACCCCCGCCTTTCGAAAGATGTGCGGTTTAAGAACCTGGTATTTTGGCAGTTTGCTCGACTTCAAAACTATCAAATGTATCTTAATTACAAATAAACCTACCTTCATATTAGCTACACCGTATAAGTTACACACACGCACACATTTCCCGATTACTTCTATCATGACTCTTTCCTACTCTACAAATTAAATTTTGCGGTTTTCGGTCAAGCCGTGAAGAAACATCAGACACAATTATAGCTTAAAGTGGCACTGGATGCCAAAATTATCAAAGGAAAGTGTTTAAGAAGTGGGCTAATTTTGTCTTCGTGTACTAGTTTTCACAAGAATAAAAGTCACACAAAAGAGAGTCTTTGTACTTCTGCCAGGTCCAGAAGAATAACCAACCATACGACTATCATTGGAATGATTAAGTAGATGATTTTAATGATACCTAACTGTATAAGTATTGTATATTTGCATGGGTTCAGGCACACTTGTTGAAATTCGAAATTCTTTTTTGAAAACAAAATCATTGCTGGGCTTGACACATTTATCGAACGCTTTGACAATTATCATAGTTCTTTTTTGTTTGTTTGTTTTAAAGTGTGTTTTATGCCTGAAGTATCATATTTTATCTTGTTTTCCCGATGTATAAAACTTTGTTGATTATAACGCATTTAATTTAACATAAAATCAAAATCATTTCTTTTATAATCATCATTTTCACTTTTACTTTATATACAGATATATAGATCCTGTGCCTGTCCCTATTTCTAAATTTAGTTGTTATATGTGTCAATGTGACATGAACTCCAAATACTGCTTATGATGCTATTTTGTAAGTATCAAAGTTAAAATAACAAATCAGGTAAAGAATATGCAAGATCATTCTGACGCAATCCAAACTAGTTCCAAGCAGATGAGTAGTTTTTCCGACTAATAGTCTCATACTTGCTCATAACACTTTCATCCAAAGGGGAAAGACTGAAACTTACTTTGTTGAAGAAAGTCCTATATTCCAATCACTTTGATTTTGACATAACTCAAGTCCAGTCATAAAGCTTATGGTAAGTTAACTGACTGATAAGAAAAAATGGACTTAGAAATATTTCATATATATTTGCTATTGATGTATGATTTGAATTGTAGAATGCTTTATGGAATTGAACCAATATTTCTATGTTCACTAATTTGATTACGTTGTACATTATACTTGTGAATTTTGATTGCTGCTATATTCCTTTGCTGCGTGTGTGTCGGGCTAGTGAATATAGTTGCAGGATTTGTACTGTGAGAATGTGTGTAAGAGAGAAAAGAGTTTAAAGATGAAATATGCGTGAAACTGACTTTAATTTGACTTGTGCAGAAAGGAGCATGCCTTTTGATATTTTGTAATCTTGTATTTGCTTCACACTGCATTGACTACTGTACTCCACTGAATCACATTGGTGTGTATCCACTTCAGACTGCAATGACTACTGTACTCCACTGAATCACATTGGTGTGTATCCATTTCAGACTGCAATGACTACTGTACTCTACTGAATCACATTGGTGTGTATCCACTTCAGACTGCAATGACTACTGTACTCCACTGGATCACATTGGTGTGTATCCAGCATTATTGTTGAGCTTATCAGTAAACGTTTTCTGTGTGTAAGCAGATTCTTGAGAATTCCATTCGAGAGCCAATATGATGGAAATTGAGGCTTGAGTTCGATCTCAAGAATTTACAAAGATTTTCTTGAACATTCCTCATGGTGTGCTTGAGTAGCAAGTTCTGGAATACTCTTCATGATGTGCTTTGATAGCGTATAAAGTTCTGGACGATTCTCCACAGCGTGCTTCTGAGTACATTGAAGATTCTGGAACAGTTATGCAATGTGTCTAGAAGGGGTATATTAGACTGTCATCTAATAAGACAGAAAGGGACTTGTTGCAAACCAAGTGATTGTGAACACATGCTACCGATAGCTACCATCATTGAAAGGTTATGTACATTTGACTATAAGAATCTCTCTAAAACTCCTTTCTCATATCTATGATGAAATTATATCTATGAACTTGATTTTATATATATATATATATGTGTGTGTGTGTGTGTGTGTGTGTGTGTGTGTGTGTGTGTGTGTGTGTGTGTGTGTGTGTGTGTGTGTGAGTGAGTGTGTGTGTGTGTGTATGTGTGTGTGTGTGTGTGTGTGTGAGTGAGTGTGTGTGTGTGTATGTGTGTGTGTGTGTGTGTGTGTGTGTGTGTGTGTGTGTGTGTTAGTGTTAATTTTACTGCTGAGATAAACTGAATGAGTGTCTAACTTTTCATCAAACATTGTTGTGAAGTGATGTCAACACTCATTTGATTATATTCATATGTTGTATATTTGCTGATTTAATAAATTTATTAACCTTCTTGCACATATATTAAAACCATATGTTGTAGTGACTGTGGTTGGATGGGAGCTCATTAAATATAATTAAATATAGATTTGTTACTCCTTTAATAAGAAGTTTTCACCTACGAAAATATTGTGTGACAATATTGTGGAAGGAAGAAGACTTTTATAATCGTATAATCCCGTATAATCCGCCAAATGAGAGACGAGTGATGTCTCCTGGGAGATTTATTAATAAACAGAAAGTAAGATTTCTCCATCACTTGTAATTAGTTATGGATGAATAATAATAATAATAATCATAACCAGTAACAAAGGGTTGCATGCCACAGATCCTGAGATAGAAAAGTGTGACCACACATGTCTGTAAGCATGTGTTATTGTGTATGTTAAGTGTGTTTACGATCACCTTCTGTTCTGTTGATGCAGTTTATTTTCTTTGTAGCTTCCAAATTTTGCAAATAAGCTAAATTAATAGGAAGACGATCTGCATGTTTTAAAGCCAAGTAAACTGATATGACTCATATTGAGTCCATCCTCCCATCTGAGGTTTTTAAGTTCAAATTAAAAATGTAGCTTTAAAATAATTCAAACTTTTATATAATTTAAAATGTAGCTTTTATATAATTCACACACACACACACACACACACACACACACACACACACACACACACACACACACACACACAAACACACACGCGCGCATACACAACACATACACACATCCACCCGTGCACATACGCACATACACCATGCACACACATTCACACACACCCTAGTCCATTAGTCTGTTTACTAATTTATACTGAATTCAAGAATTTAATAAATATTTCTAAGTCTATATTTTCACTTGCAAAGTTAATCTCAAGTCCTGAATTCTCTGGGATAGTTATGTTGTTAAAGTCTAAAGGTTCCACTTTCAGTGTTGGGTTGTTCTAACAACGACTTGACAAGGACTCTGACCGAGGAATAGAAACTAAAATGGATTTTAAAAATTCTGCCAGGCAGGAGTAACCCTGAATTCACAATGTGTAAAGCATTAATTTTATATCTGTGGGTTAGGTTGGGAGGGTGTTTTCACCTCTACCGAAACATCTAGTACAAGTACAAATCTCATAATAATTCACCTACAGATACGTCTAAATGTCCGTAACACTAACCTCCTTTTCTGGTCCACTGTTCGCCTTCCTTGTAGTTCGGTCAAAGGGAGACGTAAAAACCAGTCAACACTGTTGCTCAGTGAAATATTTCGGTATATCAATAAAGCACGTCCCAACACTGTCATGAGTACACATAACAGTGAAAACACTTGCTTTGGATGGCTCATCGCTATCTATAAATCAGTGATAAATCTTGCTGTTTGAAGTGTCTAAAGTATGGTACGATATGACGTCATTTGTTGTACCATATGAGTCTGATACAAAGGACACGATCTTTTGCTGTTCAAAAGTGTCCTACACGAAGATATGACGTCGGGTGTTGTTCCAGGAATCTAACACAACAGAAAGGATCTTATACTATTAGAATTGTTGTATATTTATAACGAAAACCTAGCTTTGTATATAAAGTATATTACACGGCAAGTTTGATGATGATCTCAAGTATTGTATAAGACACTTGCTACGAGATTTGTTTTACGTAATGAAGTTATATAGTTTAAGTTATGTAATGGGTTTCTATGTACAAAACTATCTTCTCAGTCTATGTTAGAAGTGTCTTATATGTATGTATCTGTATTGTATCTTTTGTGTCCAAAGTATTTTACATTTGGAAGTAAAAACACATTTGTTGTGTGAAGTGTTTTATACTCATACGTAACTATTTATACATTTGTTGTCTGAAATGTCTTACATTCGTACGTAACTATGTTTTACAGGTTGTTTGAAGTGTTTTACATTCGTACGTAACTATGTTTTACATGTTGTTTGAAGTGTTTTACATTCGTACTTAACTATGTTTTACATGTTGTTTGAAGTGTTTTACATTCGTACGAAACCATGTTTACCTTTATGTGTGCAAAGTTTTTACATTTGGAAAGAAATCTCCTTTCATTGCTTGAAGCGTGTTATGAGTAAAGAAAATTACACTGACTATTTTTCTGTTCAAAATGCCTTCAATGTAAAACAATTACACCGACTATTACTGTTCGAAGTGTCTTCAATGTAAAAACAATTATAACCACTTTTACTGTTCACAGTAACTGAAATGTAAAGAAAATGATAGACACGTTTACTGATCAAATTGTCTTAAAGATAAAGACAAATATAACCTGATTTGCAGTACGAAGTGTCTTAATATAAAACGTTATTACATTTTCGGTCCGATTTCTAACGCTGTTCTTAGTATGCAGTACAGTCTTCACTCATTTTGTGATGGCATAACTAAATTTGTTTCCAGGAATAAGAAAATGCTCATTTCATAATCAATAACAAACAATAGTCGATGCTCTCTGTAATAGTAAACTTTTAATGGGGGATGGGGACGTAGGAATAGTGGGAAGCAAAGTTCATTGCTGCTGTGCTTACCGGTCACCCACGTCCTTCCGTATCGCGAGGCACCTAATATTCGCCACCCTCTAACTAGGAGAGAGGAGATAGAATAGAAGGGGTGAGGACGAAACTAAGTAGCAAAGGTGGGTGTGTGGATAGAGGTCAACATCGGAGTACTGAGACCACGACTATATTGTACCCTTTTTCGATAATTCGTACCTGCGATCATTATTATCTTACCTGAATGATCTGATGGTCGTCATTTTGGGGGCGATGCTCCTGGGGCACCTCATACTTTTTAAATTATCATGACTGGTATGGTAGTGTGACAAAGTATATTTGCCCCTCCCTATTTTAATTGTTAAATGAGTTGCTAAATTGTCAGAGTGACCTGACCTTGTGCACTCCTTATGGTGTTATTTTGAAAGTGTCTGAGTTGAAGTAAACAGCCTGAGGCTAGAACATTCTAGATTTGCTGACCTCATGGAAAATGAGTGAGCAGTTGTTCTATTATCCAATGATTGTGATTTATGAGAACTAGTCTAGCCAATTGGCTTAGTTTAAGGAGTTTACTTGCAGTAAAGAATTTTGCTGTCTAATCACTTTTAAATTTTAAGACAAAGAGAGAGAAATCTGGCTCTGACATTAGCGTGAGTGGTGAGTTTAAAAGGACTGATTGAGAGAGAGTGGACTTGGAAACATTTCATACATTTTACTATTATATGTTATACTTGTTCCCAAGTGTTGTGTTTGTGTGTAGCATTGTCTTCTCACTTCCTTGCCTCCCCAGCATGGTGAACTGCAACCTCTCGGTGTGTGTGTGTGTGTCAATTGAGCCAGGAAACAGTAGAATAGGTGCTGTGATTGGGAAGACGGTTCCCAATAGTTTTTGGTAAGAAGATACTAAGGGGTATGTTGGTTAGTAAATAGTTTTTAGCGAGGTTAACCTCACCGTTAAAAGCAGCGCGTGTTACACGTGTTAATTCACCCATAACAATAAAAGTTGTTACCATGGAAATGTACTAGTGGTTGTTTGCACTAAACATGAAATTCGATCAGTCTGGAATTGCCAATCTAAGACGTGTGTAGATGATTTGTTTGCTCAGTGGAGTGTTTCAGGTGTGTGCCATTTGTACGAAAAGTTCTGAATCAAAATCTGTGTTGTTGTTGTTGATTTATTGTTTTTGTTGTCTGTTTTAAAATTAGCTTTATATGAAAGAATCATAGATGCCAAAATATCTGCATGGATTGCTCGTTAATATTACTCTTAGGAGAAACTTACACAAATACCAATACGGTAGATGAGATAATCATCATCATCATCATCATCCAAAACATCTTGCATCTCCGAGAATTTTGGTAAGATTCTGAGACCTTGGCTTACAACTGAAGTCGTGGGGGAAATGGCATAATAATAACGAACGTTTTACTTCTGGGAGGACTAAACTAAACTGTTCGGATGTGTGTATATGTTCGCAAATGTGGTGACGAGTGTTTGTTGCTGTGTGAGTTTAATAGTGTATGTGATGAGTATGTTAGTGTATGCGATTAAGTGAGCACGTGCATTGGAGGTATCAGTGTGTGTAGGTGTGTGCGCATGCGCATTAACGTGTAATGAAGTACTTCAAATGTGAACTTGAAATTACTATACGTTCTTTTGGGGCAATTATACTGAAAGCTCATTAATTCCTAACACTATGATATTTACATAAAGTTACCATATAGTCCACAAATCTTCTACTATACCTAAATTCTGTAGATTGTATCTTACAACTTTATTACTTTTAAGTTCAGTGAATATTACCTTCGTTGAACATACTGAACTCAATACTACAAGTATTGTTTATCTTCTTGAACACGACTTCACTAAAATTCCCATCTCTGGACGTAAGACAAACATGCCAGCTGCTGTAAATATTGAACTAATGTTCCTAGAACTCTGTTATCTTTGAATGGTTCCCTATTCCAATTTGCAGCGTGGTGCAAAAACTTTCGTAAAGCAGAACATGCTTAAAGCTGTTTCCTCGGCAACATACTTGGCACTAAGTGTGAAGGAACACTCACCCCTACAACTTTACAGCGCAAACGAAAACAACCTTCTTTATACACACCTATATATTTTGGGGGTATGTCCTGTTTTGCCCTGCCTCGGCCGGACGCCGCCGTAATGACGGTCTATCGGTGTCGGCGGTCGGGCGCGGTGCTGTTATTAAGCTTATGACCACAGCCGTTAGATTTATCTGCCAGACCGCCAGCTACAAATGTCTGCTTGGTGTGGGGTTTTTTTTTTCCCCTGTTCGCTTTTCTCGTTCTTTCTTTCCTTTTTATTTTTTTTTCCAAGGACAACGATATTGCCGTCCATTTTGATGGGAAGGCTCCCTCAGCTTCCATCCTTACCGCCTTGGCGGCAACAACGCTTTAAGCTTTCGTCATATTAACCTTTGGCCCCCTTGACAGGTCTGACTGTACAGAATCAATCAAAAGAGATTTCTTTTAGAGGTCAGTGACAGCGATATACAGTATAGGCATAAAAGAACTTTTTTTTTTTTTTTTTTTTTGGGGGGGGGGGGGGAGTGGGAACTTTCGTAAGAACCTGTACTTCAGGTCTCGTGTGCTGAGTTTCTTTTTTTTTTTTTTTTAAAAAGGAGTGCAGGAGGGTCCGTGAAGGGGGGTGGGGACTTTTAACAGACTGCAGATGGAGTTTCTCGAAATGCAGCAGGATGCTGGCGGTGTACTGTGGCAGAAATCGGCTGTGCACTTCTTCAAGTTTTGAAACTAGGTCTTGACTGAGTACTAAGTTTTGCATAGGCCTGCAACTCTGTCAAGTTCTTGTCTATCTTGTGTCGGACGCTGACGGTGTAAATTGTCTGAGAAGTACTCTGTGATGGTGTAAAAGGACGTAATATATACAATTCAAGGGCAGATATACAATTGTTCTGCTAGAAATGTGGAGATGTCCTATGGCAGAAACCGTGTTTAGTCCAGGGCATTCAAATGTATGATAGAGACCTCATTGTTCAGACGTGTGATAGAGACCTCAACTCATTGTTAGACGTATGATAGAGACTTCATTGTTCAGATATGATAGATACCTCAACTCAGTGATAGATTTATAATAGAGACCTCGTTGTTCAGACGTGTGATAGAAACATCTTTGTTCAGACGTATGATAGAAACCTCATTGTTCAGACGTATGATAGAGACCTCATTGTTCAGACGTGTGATAGAGACTTCAACTCATTGTTAGATGTATGATAAAGACCTCGTTGTTCAGTGGAAGATTTCATTCATATTTGAGATCTTATAGTCCAGACGTTAAAGAGAAACTTCACTGTTCAGACGTTTTAAAGTGACTTTACTCTTTGTTCGTGGATATTTCCCTGGTATAACACGCTCACTATTCAGTTGATCACTTTCACCCACATGGCAGCGATCTCATTGTCCAGACCAGGGCTTTCAGTCGTAGGAGAATGTTCTCACAATCTAGAGTAGACTGACGAGACCTCGCTGTTAGAGATATAATAAAGGCCTCACTTTCAAGTTGTAAGACTTTCAGCTGTTATACAAAGAATTCACTGCTCAATCAAATTATGATTTATGTCATACGACACCTCCCAATTCAGACATATGCAAGTTGTCACATAATGCTTATGTATCCCACACCCACCCATAGACTACAGGTAACCCTATCTTCTAGAAAGGCTGACCCTTATCCTCAGGCTGGGAACATACATGAATGTTCCATACAACTCAACTAAATAAATATAATCAAAGCACATCTCAGCCACGTGAATGAATGTTCCAGAAAACTCACTAGAATAACGAATCAAAGCACAGCTCAACCATGAGAACAAATTACCAGAAACTAACTGTAAATCGTTAGTTGAATGCAGCTGACCAATGAGGCAACATGTAATTTGGCTCCCGATGTTAACAATGTATAATCATGCTACTAACCTTATTGCTGGTTGTCAGCACAGAAGGAAATAATCTTCTGGTTATATTACTGCTGATGGCTTTCCTTGCTTAACTAATAATATTATATCCATGTATATCTCTTAACATTAATTTTATTTTATGTTGTTATATTTTGCTTATGATATTTAAATGTATGATGACCATGCAAATAAGAGAATTCTGTCAGAGAATAAATGAGGACAATTTCTTAGCCCAAGTGTATTTTATTGGCAGATTAGCATTTTGAGATTTCATCTGAGACTTTATCTTGGATGTTGGTTTGTCAGGTGCTGAGCTGCAAGCCACACCCATGTAAGTTGATCTAAAGTTATGTATTTATAAAGTCATAACTACACAGCTTCAGTCAAGTTGTAGACAAACTCTACCAAAGTGCTTTTAGAGTTCACTCAGAAACATTCAATGTTCTCTTATAATCTCATTTATAGTTTGCTCATATAAACAAACCAAATAACTACTACAATGCCATAAGACTCAAAACGAACATTCTCTTATGAAGCCATATGGTCATGATTCGGAACTATAACTATATAGTTTAATTGTAACTGTTGAACTGTTCACCATATGTAGCCAAGCTATCTTTTGTTATTTCTTGTTGAATACAACTATTGCTGATACGTAAAACACTCATGTTAGTGTGACTCACTTACATGTTATATGTTATAGTCTGTCACCTGTATTTACTTCCTATCTTGGCTGTATGCATCATGGGGGCTTAAACTATCGTCTAGAACAATCACTCTTCTATTCTACATTATCTACAATCCATCATTTTGCCAGCCAGGAGTATTTAGGGGATTAGCCTAAGGTTACAGGTGGTGCAGGGTAGTGGAGAATTAACATCTTGTCCATCTCCCAGCAAAATGTCAAACAAGTCACCTTACCCACTTATGTGATGGTTGATTTAAATGATTAGCTTCCCAACCCCTAATCTAATCTGATGTTATAGAAATTCCAATAGAAAGTAGTGTCCACAGAGAAGGGTTTCACTGTCTATTTTCTTCTTTTCATTTTCTCATTTTATTGTTGCATTACTTTTATGCATTGATTTATGTTCTATTTGGGTACTAGTATTTAGTAAATGCTTGTGTAAGAATGACACTATTTTGGAGAGAGAATTTACAGTCTACATTCTTTTTTATTTGCCTTAATTGTAAAAGGAAAACTTGTACTGATCTTCGGCAGTAATATAAAATAAATAACCTGAGCAGGCATTTTAGTACACTTTTTTTTAAAAGACTGTTCCTTTACACAACGCCATGGTATCTGATTGCTTACAGTTTTTTATTGGTATGGGGAAAGAAGTGAGATTAGCAGGACCTGAATTACTAGTGTTTGTGAAGAAAGAGAGTGCTAGAGAGAGAGGGGGGGGGGAAGAAGGAGGAGAGACTGAAAGAGAAAGACGGGAGGAGAAAGAGGATAAACTGAAGGAAAAGGAGTGGAGAGCCAGAGAGAAAGTGCACATGAATTACTGATTCTGGAGGAAAAAGAAACAATAAGTGAGCACAAACTACAGTTCACCAAGGATTTACACCCTAGGTTTAGTGGCACCTCAACCCCAACATCTGACCCAGGCAGCTTACAAAGCACCCTTCCTTTAAACTTAGTGCCCTGTCAAAATAACACCGTCTATAGAGACGAAGGCTGACACTGACTCCTAACTGGCAATTTTGAGAGGCTAGTGACAGAATACAGTCTTCCAGAGGTTACGTGGTCAGTTTGTCTATTGCAGAGTTCTCTTGGCAAGATTTTTGGCATGTCTATGCTAGTGCAGAAGACTCTGGCACAAGAGACTACAAAATTCTTAAGAGAGCACTTAATACATGGTTTGAACGCACGGCCATTACTTTTGAAAAAACTTCCGAAATGTTAAACTAGAGAAAGGCAAAACATATATTAATCTTTGTGCGCATTTAGACTGGTATGATAAAAAAGGAAATTATTGTAAGAAACTCCCAACGTGGCCAGAAGAATACAGGATATGTTTGTAACAGAATGGTTTGTAACTCTATGCCTGAGAGCCTATGGTTATTCATAGCAGAAAGGAGACCAAACGATGCTGCTACCAAAGCATCTACCAGACCAGGTTGTCAGAACACATGTCCAAAGAAATTAGGGCTACTAACAAACTGCCACCACCAAAGACAGAAATGATAGCAAAAATTATGACAGACCAAAAGGCAGATTGACTAAAAGCTTTGAAAGGAGGAACACAGATGCAAACATATGACAGCCTGCACAGCAGGTGACTGACAATACACTTCTGACGAATTACACTGCAAAAGATGACTTACACTGCAAAAGATGACTGCAAAAGATGACTTACACTGCAAAGGATGACTGCAAAAGATGACTTACACTGCAAAAGATGACTGCAAAAGATGATTTACACTGCAAAAGATGACTATCGGCTGCAGCGGAACACGTACACAGCCATCACCATAGTGTGTACCTTTCCCCACTCCAGACTGCCACTGTCAATGACGTCACATTCCAGTTCTCCTTGACTCTGGCTGTGATTTCCGTGCAATTGTACATACTGGCCTTGTAGATCCAAAACACGTGACAAAAAAAAACAAACTGTAACACCTGCTTATTGCCAACAAAAATGTCATTCTGACTATGCACAGAATTACAAATATGAATGGCGTGCATCTGGTGCATCAGTTATCACTTAAGTCTCCTCAAGAAATTTAGGAAAGAGTGTTCTTTGTCTTAGAATTAGCACTCTATAGGCACCCTGTATGCCAAGTAAGTACCGCTTCTTTGCACCCTGATGAGCCATGGCCATAGCCAACTGAATCTCTCTATTGATGCAAAACCCAAAGCCTGCACTACACCAGTCTGCTGACAAACTAATGTGGGAGCTGCCACAGTCAACTTAGTAGCCAGCCCGGGTACGTTTAAAGAGATATACAGACAATGACTCTGTTATACAATTGATACTCGGCGAATATCAAACTATCAGAATAAGGTTGCATCATGTTGATTTTGTACCATTACTTCATTTTCATCTATCCCTAAGTTTACAAGTATTTGCATTCTCCTTTTAACTGTTGTCATCTTTATGTCAAGTTGGGATTGGGGTTTGTAGACGTTTTTCATTTTTCGACTATTAATATTTATAAAATCTTTAACTTTCAAATACTTTGTAAAACTTGACCCTGCGGAAGTGTGAGTGGACGTGTGGTCGGCCACGCTAGAGTATAAATGAGATTAAGTCTTTCCAAACATCTTTCTTACTCCCCCCCCCACCACCACCACCAGCCACTGGCCTTCTATTCAATGTAACCAAATATACAACATTGGCATATTAAAAACATATTTAGATTTTACATTTCTCTGTTTGTGTGATTATTAGTTTGTGTATCTGTGTTTCTGTCTGCTGGGATATTCATCGAGCGTTATTAATTTTCGAAATTAAATATTCGTGGATAATGCCCCTTTCTTTTCTTTCTTTCTCTTTGCTATTGTTGAAACTCTCTCCAACCCCTCTACCCACCCCACTCCATGACCCTGTTGGCCTTGTGAGCGTCACAATAATTTATTTCATTCGACTTTAGCTATGAAAGCTTCAACACCATTTTACAAACGTGGGCCGAGTGAAAGGAAAACATAACTGCCCATTGCCTCGGCTAGGGCTGTCGACCCAAAGTCTCCATACAACCGATTATCGTGTCCCGAACATATTTCATTGTCCCGTTGGCCTGTGTCCAACGGTACCTCATTGTCGTAATGTTCCCTGGCCATCCGACCATTTGTATTCAGGGTGAGCGGATTGGGTCCTCAGTCGCTATTGACCCACTATGTCATTATGGTGAGGAGAAGAGACGGGGAAAAAAGCCCCGTGATCATGCTTTGTATTCTTGGCAATTTTTCTCGGCTCCCCAGACCACAATTGCTTTTGACGCGGTACCATACCACGAAATGTACACCCAGCATTTTACGGTTTGGGGGGAGGGACAGTTTTCAGTCGTGACCTTGATAGTCCGGTTGTCCGAACTGAGGGGAAGTTTTCTTTTCTGAAACGAGAAAGCGTGAGACATTTGTTTTCAAGTATAGATAACGAATGCAGCTTCTTCTTTCTTTTTTTTTTATTTTAAGAAAACGACGTTGCGTTCGAATGAGCAGTCAGAAAAAAAAAAAACTGCAATGGGTATGATTGCTCTTTTTCTGTTTCGTTGATAAATAAACAAATAGATAAAGAGATAAATAGGAGGATGGTCAGTTGGATAAATAGATGAAAGTTAGATAGGTCAAAACTACTTTCAAAGTAACTATTGACACTCTCACTATTAGAAAGACAAAAACATATCTACCAGTAACAAAAAAATCCTGATATAGTATATAACATTTTTTACATGGTAGCCAAAGAAAGTCTGAATAAGTGGGACCATAATTTTTTTCCAAGTGGACTTGGCCCTTCCTTCATCACATCAGACTGAAATAAATTTGACCTTAAGAAATGCGCCACATCAAGGTGCCAGCTTAATACTGGCTGCTACAAATTTAATACAGCAATCAATGTCGAACCATGTTATTTTTAGTTCATTTTAATACTGCTACAAATTTAATACAGCAATCGAAGTCAAACCATGTTATTTTTAGTTCATGTTAATACTACTACAAATTTAATACAGCAATCGATGTCAAACCATGTTATTTTTAGTTCATGTTAATACTACTACAAATTTAATACAGCAATCGAGGTCAAACCATGTTATTTTTAGTTCATGTTAATACTGCTACAAATTTAATACAGCAGTCGAGGTCAAACCAAATTATTTTTAGTTCATGTCATTATCGTCTTAGATAGAGGTGATTTAGGATTCTTGGTCAAAACAATAATTCCAGCAACACCTGATATAATATTAATTAGCATTTGTTTTCACTCGTACATAACTAGTTTGCTCAGCTCTAAAACAGTAAAAGGTTGTTCCAATGAAGAAATCGTGCAAAAAAAAAAAACACCAACCCCGAAGTTCTTTTTAAATCACTTGTATTTATCGCTAATTTGCGATTTCTGAATGATGGTGAATATTATTATTTTAAATTCAAGAATACTTTATGACGTCATGCAATCATTCCCATTAAGATATCATAAATAATTTCATAAAATAATGAAACCATTATTAAACATTTTTATGTCATAAGAATAATAATGCTTAATAGCTTACGTCATTATGAAGGAATCTCTTCACTGCCGAAACGTAAGCATACCTTTTCACTTTTCCTTTCATTATTGTTTTATTGATTTTAATTCTACAAAAATGTGCTTTCAATATTTCTTTTATTTAAAAGATACATGGCTTTATTGTCATCATATTAGCATCTAGGATGCCTGGTCTGCAAAAAATAATGTCATTATGTATGTTTATAGGTTGCCTGGACTGGCAAATACATGTAATCATATTTGCATCTAAGTTGCTTGGATTAGCAAATAAATACATACAATAATCCTTTATCTAAATTGCCCGGATTGGCAAATAAATACATGCAATAATACTTTATCTAAGTTACCCGGATTGGCAAATAAATACATGCAATAATACTTTATCTAAGTTGCCCGGATTGGCAAATAAATACATGCAATAATACTTTATCTAAGTTGCCCGAATTGGCAATTAAATACATGCAATAATACTTTATCTAAGTTGCTCGGATTGGCAAATAAATACATGCAATAATACTTTATCTAAGTTGCCCGGATTGGCAAATAAATACATGCAATATTACTTTATCTAAGTTGCCCGGATTGGCAAATAAATACTTGTAACAATACTTTATCTAAGTTGCCCGAACTGACGGATATTTTCGTGCTTGTATCTTGGTTGTCTGGACTCAATTCAAACGCACACTCGCACCAACGTTCCAAGTCCAGACATCCTACAATATCATATTACGGCGGATGGCCTTGAAACATGATCATGTGACTCTGCCGGCCTGGCCAAATTTTCTAAAGTATTGTCGCCAACTGATTTAGTTCGGCATTTCGCGTATATCAGCCACACTCTAAAATTGTCGTGAAAATCTGATTTCCGCATCTCGATGTGATAAAGCTGGCGGAAATCTGACACCACCACCCCTCTTGTTACCTCTCTCTGTTCCCCACACCAACCCTTTAAAGCTAGGCAATCGTGATAATCGATGTCGGTTGTGATACAGTCATGCGGGTCACAAACGTGATATTAACCCCAATCGATCGATAGTCCTCTGATCACATACTGATCGAATCTGGAAATCATCGAACGGCACTAAGTGGTCTGTGCTGAAATACTCTGCTACATATTTGCTCCATTAAAAGTAACAGAACAACAACAAATAAAATAAAATATTTCCAACCCCCACCCCCCAAGCTGAAGCCTTTTAGTTGATTGTGTCTAGAAAAGTAAGGGGAGGGACTTTACGGACTGGGGGTTGGAGTGGAAGTAGTGGAGAGAATGACACCGAGGAGGAAAGTTGGAGGATAACGTTGCAGACTGTTTCTTCTCTTTTGAGTGCGCAAAGAAAGACAACTCTCGCATCTCTTCATCCTATCCCGTGCTGACCAGGGCGACCAATTCTGTCGGTGGAGGGTCTTGGTCAAAGGGAGAAGGGAAGGGGGCCGGATGCGGACAATGAAACGTGATGTTCTGACGATATAACTGCACTTGACGCTAACAGCCTGGCAACAATTTGCTGGTGTCCGCGCCCTCGGCGTTGTGCGGGACAAATGGCGGACCGCATCACGTCACTTTCAATGGCAGCCTAGGGAGCACGTCAACAAGACTAGAGTGGTCATCCATCGTCCAGACAAAGAATGGACAGACACGCCCCCCTCTCAAACGTCCGAACTGAATTGTCAGGGAGAGAGGGCAGAAAAAGACAGTTGTGTGCGCGTTGTATGTGTGGGGGGTTAATTAGGCGAGTATTAATTTTTCATTCTTTCTACCCTACTCTTACACTTCACTGTTGAGTTTCGTTATTGTTCGGGTTCAGGTTTATAGAACAAAAAAATGAAAACCAACAACTCCTTAGTGTGATGTGTCATGATATTTGCTTTTGTGTCTGTTAGTTCTGTCAGTATTTGTCCTAACGCTGGATAACACTAAGGAAAGTATTTAGCAAAATGGACAGTGAGTGAAGACGCAAAAATCGAAACTAGACTTTAGATGTCAGTCAAGGTGGATACATCGCGGCCCCTCCCCCACCTCAAAAGTCCACTCTCCCTTGTCTTTTGCAACCCTTCTCGTTTTTCTCACTTTTTCTCTTTCCTTCTCTGCCCTCCTTTTATCCGACACTCTCACCCCACCGCACACGATCTCATTTTCTTTCGCCTCTCTCTGTCTTAACGGGAAAAACCTTTTCTCTTCTATATACTTCATTTTTATTCTTCTTCTTTCTCCTCCACACTTTGTTTAACTATTTCATTTTCGTTTATCTTTCCCCGACACCCCTGTCTTCTTTCTTTAGTCTTTTCTCTCCGACAGTTATATTTCTTTTCTCTCTTTCCCTCCGTCTTCCCATTTCACTTTACAGATTCCGAAATATTTTAATACCAATTAACTAAGAAACTATTTTGACTTATTTCAAATATTTGACGATAGGCGATAAAATAACTGATTTTTAACTCGTGTGCAATTCTGTCCCTTCCTCTCTATCTCTCATTCCAGCTTTTTAAATACATTTACAAATTATGTCCCTTCCCTTCATTATGCTTTAAAATTGTTCCTTTCCTTGAATATGCTTACAAATTATGTCCTTTCCTTGAATATGCTTACAAATTATGTCCCTTCCTTTCACAATACTTTTTTTTAAATATTGTCCCTTTCTTTGAATACACTTACAGATTATGTCCCTTGCCTTCATTAAATTTACGAGTTATATCATTTTTTCTTCTTAAACATGCACATGAGCACACGCACATACGCATGCATACATTTATACAAACGCGCATCAACTCAGACCTGCCTTAGAAATAGTGCAAAAATATTTATCCCAAAGGTTCGTGATAAACAGATACATTTCGTATTCATCTAGTATTATGTCCATATTAAAAATTATTTCCTTTTTCTTCTTCTTTATCCCTTGTGCACATTTGGCCCAAAATGTCACACCTCCTCCTCACAGATATAGTCTACTTAGGAATTCAAGACAGGTAACTTTTTCAATATCACTCCTCCTCACAGATATAGTCTACTTAGGAATTCAAGACAGGTCACTTTTTTTGATGTCACTCCTCCTCACAGATATAGTCTACTTGGAAATTCAAGACAGGTCACTTTTTTCAAAGCAAAAGAAAGATACCTTGGCATGCACTTGTACTCGCACACACAAACAAAGAAGAAATGATAAGTGCTAAAACATTTATACAAATATAAATATTACGGTCTTTAAAAAACATGTATTCAAGTGTTTTTCTTCAGAATCAAATAATAAAATTTGTTAAAATAACATCGGTCATGGCATTAGGTATTTTCGAGAGTTTAGCTGACAGAGAAGTCAGCACTGTACGATACTTCATGTCCCCAAATTCCCCCAATTCCCTCAACCCCCATCCCCAACCCGAAAATCAGTCATGTCACAGTCCACGTCATGTGATCTCAACATAGACTGAGATATCGTCACCTGAATTTTTAAAGTTTATTACAGATAGATAAATAGACAGACAGACAAGCAGGCAGGCAGACCAACAGATACATAGATAGATCTTATTATTATTATTATTACATTGGAATCAATATAATTATGATTTTGTTTTAAATTATTTTGTCTGGCAAAATCATGGCGCCTTGTCTGCAAATAATTATTTGCTTCGGGGCGAAAAATCTGTCGTACTGGTTTGCAGTTTGGAAATCTGTTAAATATTTTATCACTTGCTTCACTTATGCATGTACATATGTAAGCAATGAAAACTGAAGTTTAATGAGTCGAGCACTGCAATAGGTTTTGAAAATGATCGGCTAAAGATGAATATTTACTTGTAGTGTTAGGTGGGTGTAATCCACTACTGTGTATTTTATCATACATGAATAAAATGGAACTAGTGTGTAGGTTGTGTTTGAATTTTATTTTAGGACAGTTAGAACCGAGATATAGGTCGAATGGATTAAACGTAATCTTCTTTCCATGTCCTCTTAGAATCAGGCACAAACAACCAATATCTGGCGTTAGAAATTTAGTGTGACAGTTGTCAGTGCTAAGAAAGGAAATGACGTGCCTGAAGTGGAACAATCAGATTAACGCTAAACCGAATAGTAGTAAGAATGCATTTAAAAAATTAAAAAATTCTAAGGTCCATTGACATGCACGATACCCGTGTATCACTGACGTGAAAGCATTTGGAGACCAGTAATTGTGGCAACCTAGATTGCATATTAAAATTTTTTATTTGTGTAGACTGGTATTACTCTGGATATACTGGTACTTCTTTTCGATAGACTGGTATTACCTTTGGTTAGACTGGTGTTGCTTTCGCATAGACTGTTATCACTTTTGGATAGACTGGTATCACCTTTGGATAGAATGGTATTACTTTTAAATAGATTGGTGTTGCTTTTGCATAAACTGGTATCACTTTTGGATAGACTGATGTTACATTTGGATAGACTGGTATCACTTTTTTAGATTGATATTTATTTTGGATAGACTGATATCACTTTTTGATAGACTGGTGTTCTTTTGCATAGACTGTTATCACTTTTGGACTGGTGTTGCTTTAAGATAGACTGGTAGTACATTCGGATAGATGGGGGTTAAGTTTGGTTAGATTGATATCACTTTTGGATAGATGGGTGATAAGTTTGGTTAGATTGAAATTACTTTCCATCGACTGGTATTACTTTTGGATAGTGTAACAAGGATACTCATGGTGCGGTTGTTTGCTAAATGATAATTGCTAATATACCCTTAGTACCTTCTTACCATAATCCAGGGGGAACCGTCTTTCCATTCACAGCCCCTATTCTGCTGTTTCCTGGCTCGAAACCCTCCACCCCCATAGGCTTCTGTTTATCATGCTGGTGAGGCTATGATGTGAAAAGACAATGCTACAAGCACAAAAGACTGACATAATAAACACAGTCAGTGACAGTTACTGTGATGTTAAAACTGACAGTCACAAGACTATCGTTGAATCAGGAAACAACCTTAAAATAAGAAAAATAATTTCATGAAATTTAAAAATGGAAAGGTAGTTACAAAATACAGACTGTAAACAGAAGAACAAAAAGTAAATCAAATATTTTTTTCAGGCAGAACCAGAGAAGAAAATATCAAATAAAAAATACATTATTTTAAACGATTATACATTTATAAAGTAATGCTTAAAAATTTCTTGTACTAGCATTTTTCTCTAGAGAAAAAAGTATCAAAACAAAATATATTTAAAGATTATTCATTGATACAGAAATGCTAAAAAATCCTGTAATAACGTCGATCCATCTATTAATTAATAATATTTAAACTAAAGGGAGATAATACGAGTAGACATAGACCGCATATGGCAGCAGTGGACAGAGGATAAATAGGCAGTTGTGCATGAAAGACCCAAAACTGTCCAGACTCTAAATACACAAAGATCAAGGCTGAACAATTATTGTTACAGGCAAAACATAACTGCTGGCCCTTAGCTCTCCTCTAACTATTCTTCTGATACAGAAATTGGATTGTCATAGCTATGTTTGTAGACCACCACTAGCCCCATCAACCACTGACACAAATGTCACACTGACAACGACCGTGTACGACACCCTCTTTAAATCCAAATCTAATTGGTTAGATCTTGGATCTCTCACTAAGTCACGCCGTGATGCTACCTATTGGAATCCCGTTCTAACAATGATAAAGTAACATTCATGACGCCACACTCTTCCAAACTCTCCTAAAGTGTGACACCGGGGTCAGCAGACTTTGATACTCAAAAGTCAGATGACTCTTCACTGCATGGCCTTCATCTATTCTATATATACATGAAGCTTGCTTCCAGTGGATCAACTTCCAGATGGACACCACTTAGGGTTCTCTCTCCTTGATCCTCCCAATTCTAAGCAACATATGGTCAGCTGGCCACTTCCGCTGACCCGGCCATATATCTTTTGCTCTGGTGGTCCTTACTTTTGATCTTACCCAGCACACTGTCCATACATTTGAATGGCAATCCCCGATCAGGTCCCATGTATTTCTTGCCCAGCCATGTGTCATCTCCTGGACAGTAGGCTGTTCCAGGCATGGAGGATCAATCAGGATGCCCCCTTCCCAGTGGAGAGTGTAAAAAATACCACTTAAAGGGTGCCTTCACCCACACACGAAAAAGGACAGTAAACTAAACAAACATTACTGTAACTATACTGAGAGAAAATAATCACCTAGATACAGACTGTATGTAAAAATACACAAGTAATGTTTATGAAAAATATACCACATACGTATAACATGAATAAAGCATATAGACTATTAATTAATATTCCAAACGAAGTGATGGGGTGATCATTATTGTGACAGATAGATTAATGTTGCTTTTGGATGGACTGGTGTTTTGGACAAACGAGTATCACTTTCGGATAGACTGGTGTTATTTTTGGATTGAGTGGTACCACTTTTGGATAGACTGGTTTACCTTTGGATTGATTGGGTATCACTTTAGATGTACTGGTGTTGTCTTTGGATAGACTGGTTCTACTTTTGGTTAGATTGATGTCACTTTTGGATAAGCTGGTGTTACTTTTGGATAGATTGGAGTTATTTTTGGATGGGTTTTTATACTTTTTTGGATAGTCTTTGCACACGGTTATTACTTTTGAATAGATTTGCATCACGTCTGAATAAACTGGAGTTGCATTTGGATAGATTTATGTTACTTCTTAATAGACTAGCTTTACTTTGGACTGGTGGCTGAAAAGGTGCATGGTAAACAGACAACAGCACGTCTAACTACATTTTGTTGCTGTAGCTGACGTTACTTGATTGTTCCTTTATCTTCCTTGAAACATCCCCACAAGGTACATATTATTTACAGGTAATTGTCGATGAAGGCGTCTCAAAGACGACTACATGTACCTCATACTACTACTACTTCTACCTTCCATGACGAAGAGACAGCCATGAATACAACAGCGATAAACATACAATAATAATTTTTAAAATAGAAATCAAACGTCAGACAAACAATATTTCACGACAAAGGGAAGTTATATGTTTAAAAGTTGACTGAGCGAGTGAGAGTGCTCAGTGACTGACTGAGTGAAGGGCTGATTTACTGACTGAAGAAATGAGTGAATCAATGCAAAATTGAGTAAGTTATTAAGAAATACTTTTTTTTAAAAAGAAAACAATACTTGATTTGTAGGCTGAGTAACGAGAGGGTGAGTGAACAAGGAAGAGATTAATTTGTGGGTTGATTGGATAAGTGAGTGCGTGAGTGTGTTGAATGAACGACTATGCAGGAATGGAAGAAACATACGTGAGGTCGACAGAACGCGGACTTTCTGGAGGGGCTGTGTGTGTGTGTGGGGGGGGTGCGTGTGTGTGTGTGTGTGTGTGTGTGTGCAAGCTTGTAATTTACACTAACTCATCCAGAGGTGAACCTTCGACCATCAAGTGCCTGTCTAGCCTTAGGGACTACGTTCTCTGTACACTTAATCACCTGACCATCCGCCCCATCTACTTAGCTTTGTCCCGAACACTCCTCCCACCTCCCACCCCTTAAGCAGAGCGTGCGGTTGGGGCCAATGTGGGGTCACTTTTGACGTTGGTAAGGGCAGGGCAATGACCTCAGGTCTCAGAGATTTAAGACACGTAGTTTTCTCTCTCCTTTCCTTTTTTTTTTTTTTTTTGTTGTTAGTTTTCTGTTACAACTCTTTAACTTATAACCTCATCTTCTCTGTACCTTTCCGGCCCGTCCTCATCCGAACCAGCGTGCCCCCTTCACGCCTTTACCTAATGTTATTTGCTCTTTTATCTCTTTCACAAAACTTCATACTTTCCTTTTTCCTTATTAGTGTGGTTTCTTTCTTCAGGAGACAGATTTAAACCAGGCCAGACGCTGGAGTAACTTACAACACCTGTTACATGCATTAATTAAAGGCAACCCCGCGTGCTGTATTGATTCTCTTGCTCCGGCCAAGCGTAGCCGGGAGGGAGGGATAGCAGTGGGAGATACACGCACAGCAACGCAGGTGTGATGACACTGTGCCTCTCGCTTGAAGTGACCGTGGTTCGATTCCCACTCCGAGATTAAAAAAAAAAGCAAACAGCAAACAAAATTACGGGTGATCCTTATAAGCACTCTTGGTCTAGTTTGTCGAGATGGAAGACGAATGGGGTCCAGTGTTCTAAAGGCCACGCAATCGGAAGACGAATGGGGGTCCAGTGTTCTAAAGGCCACGCAATCGGAAGACGAATGGGGGTCCAGTGTTCTAAAGGCCACGCAATCGGAAGACGAATGGGGGTCCAGTGTTCTAAAGGCCACGCAATCGGAAGACGAATGGGGGTCCAGTGTTCTAAAGGCCACGCAATCGGAAGACGAATGGGGTCCAGTGTTCTAAAGGCCACGCAATCGGAAACTCCTTTCTGGCAGGGAACGAGTGAGGAGAAAACTCATGGCCAACTATGCAAGCCACATTAATTCGCATTCTACTTTACAGTTAATCGCATTCATAACTTTAAGAAAGAAGGTTTAAGCCCACCATAGACAATGTAAACAGCAGCGACCATACAGCTCAAAACTGGACACTGACAATAATAGCTCCGACTGTCTGTTTGTCTCCCTCTCCTTCTCCTCTCTCTCTCTCTCTCTCTCTCTCTCTCTCTCTCTCTCTCTCTCTCATTTTCTTCCTCTGTGCATTATTTCGTACTCTAATTTTGCAATTGGTAGACACACACACCGCTAGGCCGCTACCCAAGTGAAATGTTGAAATTAAAACTGTTGAGAACTTGACGCATTTCCAGTATGTTAATCGAACACACTATTTTCATATTTCACACTGAAATCCTACTACCCACTAGGTCAATTCAGACCGTCTACCTAAAAATAAAATTTAAAATAAAAGCAAACAGGCCTTTGAAAAAAACCCCGGGAAGATTAAATAAAAACAAGAATACAATATGCTTAGAGCAATCATATGTAAAGAAATACTGGCTTTATATTTGACATACCAAAGATATGGACATTTCTTTGGGACCCTAGGTAAAACGGCGGTGGCCAATGCCGAAGACCAGTCTGTTACTTGAATACTAAAAACTGAACACTTACTAATGGAAGGCGTAGAGAAGGGGAGGCAATCAAGCACAATGCTTCACAATGGCGCAAGACAGGCGCTGGGAACCTGAGGGCAGTATAAGGAGGGTCGAATTACTGAAAGATGGGTACGACCGGATAGAAAGGGAGGGTCCAGATAAGGAAGGGAACTAACTTTCGTAATGAGTGGTTGTACGAGCATCACCCCCCCCCCCAATCCTTGAGGTCCAGAATGGCATCAATTTTACACCATTGTTGAACCTTCCCCCTCCGCCATCTTCCCCCGCCCCCCACCACCACTCCTCTCTTTCCTTCTTGTTAAAGTTTGTTTCACCTGTCCTTTTCTGACCCCCGTGGCATGCAGCCGAAGTCGAAGACATATATCTTTATAGCAGTATGGTGTTGGGGGGTTGGGGGTGCTGAGATATGTCCGACTTGTGAAGGGAATGGAAACGGGACTATAAGAGATCTGTGCACGAGAATTTCACACTTCTCCACAGTGGGCGTACCTGACCCATTCAAATTAGGCCCGAAAGGTAATGAGTATGAAGTCTTCTGTGTGAAAAATGCAATTTAGAGAACAGTGTTAATTTTGCTCACACCCATTCTCCGCCACTTCTTCCTCCTCTCCCCCTCCCCCCACCCCCGCACAGCACCGCACGAATGTAATGAAGAAAGAAATACAAGTTGGAAAAAGTGCATTTTCGGCACGTTCGCTTGCACACGCACACTGAGAAGCGTGAAAGCGTATATAAGCAGATAGGAATATTCATAATTATTTGTAGACAAAAAACACCTCTATTCCCATATTTCTCAAATAAAATTGTGGCTATTTTTAATAAATACATAAATACACATGTAGTAACATCTGTCTATTGTTCTGTTTATCTCTCTTCAACCATCCTTTTCATCCATCTCTCTATATCAGTCTATCCACTAAATTTCTGTCTGTGTATGTATCTACATATCTTTAATAACGAATATAGCCCTCTTTGAACATGACACTGACTGAACAAAGTTCCTCCCTGCTAAGTTACATGTTGATTTGAGCTACAAATATCAGACACTAACAAGCTAACTAGATAACAATTTGCAATAATTAGGGATACTTATTTGAGCTACAAATATCAGACACTAACAAGCTAACTAGACAACAATTTGCAGTAATTAGGGATACTTATTTGCAGTAATTGGGGATACTTATTTGCAGTAATTAGGGATACTTATTTGCAGTAATTAGGGATACTTATTTGCAGTAATTAGGGATACTTATTTGCGCTTTTCCTCTCACGTGCTCTAAGCGCGTTCAGTCATGGCCGCTAAGCTCGACTGCACACATGAACCGCAAGAGATTGAGGATCGATTGAAAAATTTCGAGTGACAATGGCTGGTCTCGAACCCATGGTCTCCTGCATGCAAGGCTCGCACCTTTACCTCTCACTGCCACCGAGTCCCCTGATTTAATAGAGTGTCTAAAGCACCATTTTTATGATTGTTGACGAGTTGTGATTAAGAGTTTCCAGTTTTACTTTCATCTAGTCTTGTAATGTAATTGGATGTAGTCCATACTTCATAAATACACCTGAGGTACTGGGGTACAAGAATGCAACTAGGATCAGAAACGTTGAACCCTAGAGATATTCAGGTTGGCTATTCTATCCATTTACCTCCTTTGATTTTTCTCCTGACGGAAAATTTTATTTTACTCCTCTGACCTATCTCCTGTGACCCGGATCCATTAATTATCCCTGCCACCCTCCTCTCAGGCCGATTTTGACCTCACATCTGCGAAAGGTCGTGAGTCCCGTGAAAAGTTCAAATGCAAAACTTAAGTAACGAATATAGTAGAAAATGCAGTTCTTAAGCTGCTTTAGTAGCATCTACAATGAGATGTTTATTATAGAGACTTTTATAAATTGTGTTGTTAACAATCATGACGATACTGGATTTTGTTATAATATCTAGACATTTTTCCCCAAGAGATGATAACAGAACAGCTGGACTGCAAGAGTATCAGAAAATGCTGTGTTATCTCAGCTAGGCCCTAGCACCATACATACATACACACACACACGCACACACACGAACACACATACACAAATATAAGTACACGAACGGGCATACACGAACACAAATATACATACAGATAAACAAGGGTATTATACACACAAACGAACACACACATATATATATACACACATGAACACACACATCTACATACGCATAGACACACCAACGAGCACACACACACACACACACACACACACACACACACACATCCCTAGAAGAGCACAGGTATAATACACACATACGAACGTGCAAATATAATATATCAAAACCTTTCAAGAGTCAAAACCTTTAACTTAGGAGGTCAAATATAATTTGTCCTTGACCTATATCGCACAGTCAAATTATATGATTGAACGTCACAATCAGACATGTATATTGCACAGTCAAATGACTTGATTGAATGTCACAATCAGACATGTATATTGCACAGTCAAATGACTTGATTGAACGTCACAATCAGACATGTATATTGTACAGTCAAATGACTTGATCGGACCTAACGTACATACATGTAAATTGCACAAAGAAAGAAGACTTGGTCAGAGCCTAACGAATATAATAATTCTCCAGAAGACACCACTGATATCTCTCACTTGGCGGATATATGGGCGCTGTAAATGTTTTCTCTCTTCCACAACATTAAAGACAAACAGTCACTGTCACACAATATTTCCGAAAGTGGAAAACGTCTTTTAAAGAAAAAGATAAATCCATCTTAAATCCATATTTAGCGAGCCCCCATTCACCTACTATCTCTCCAACTAATGTAAGAAGGTCAATAAATTTATTAAATCAACAATGAAATATACATATAACAAAGTCAATTAACAGATTACTTGACATCAATATATCCACAAACCCATGTTCGAATAATTTCAACTATACAGTCTTATATCCTAACACAATTCAGCAGATATTCTTATCAGAGAACAGAAATGGAGTAATGAGATTATAGTGATAAAAGCTTGTAAATAACCTTGTCTAGCTGATTGCTGTATTAGTCTTTCCCACACTTTCATAACAAGGTCATTGTCACAATTGTTTTGTCAGTTCCACTGTTTCTGTTGCATGTTGTAGAACTGATGAACTGCTATTCTCTTGAGGCTAAACTGGGAACCCCACCATAATAGCTGCCTCAAGCAAAACAACAATGTGACAATTTCCAATAATTTCCTTGTAAATTGCTCAATGTTAGTCAGCAAACTTTGCCACCATACATCAACAGGTGCAGTACATCCTTACACTTATACACTGGGGTAGAAACTTCTGGAGTCTACCATGGTCGTAGCAGTTTATAAATCAGTAAACCTGGAGATTCAGTTGAAACAAAAAGGCTGCTTCTTCCCTGTAAAATATAATTACAGAACAAATTAAATTATATAAAACAAATATAATTACAGAACAAGTTTCCAGTTTATCAGTCTCTAACTCCATTCTTCCTTACATTCAAGTATCAACTTACAGTTTCCTGCAACAGTATATATTAGCCCAGTACATGCATACAGCATAATAAATACAACACATCAATTTCATGAACGTATTCACTAGAAACAATGTCAAGTGTTTAGCAAACTACAAATCAGCATCTTAGTTCACAATTTGTAGAAATAATAGTCTACTCATATAATACATCTCTACGTATAAAACACAAGTGTAATATATCAATAGCAAAATGCACAAAATATTTTTAAGCCCATTCTCTCTCAATCAATCATTTAACTCACCATTAAGCTAACAGCGCCTTTCATGACTGGACTTCTTGCCACCCCAAATTCAAAGTGATTAGGCAATAGAATTCTTTACAGCATGTAAACTTCCGATCTCATCCCACTGACTGGTCTCCTAAAATTGGTTTAGATTAAATGAGCAATTCTAGCATATTCTTTACCCGAGTTGTGTACTTCCGGTTTTGACAATTAGAAATATCAGCACAAGCAGGCCCAAGATTAGGTCACTTTGACATTTAACAACTTATATAACAATTAATTTTAGAAATAGAGATATGTAAATATACTCCCCACCACAACATGTATATTGCACAGAGATAAAAAGATTTGATATGACCTAACATACATGTGTATTGCACAAAGAAGATTTGATCGGACATAACGAACATACATGTGTATTGCACAAAGAAAATTTGAACGGACATAACGAACATACAGGAGATTTGGTCGGACAACGAACATACATGTGTATTGCACAAAGAAAATTTGAACGGACATAACGAACATACATACACTATATACTCTGAGAAGCAGGACATACATTGCTAACTGGTTGGAAGCCCTCCAATACTCTGGCCGGAAGCGCATGTGGCCGAAGCTACATCAGACCTGCTTCAGTACTTGCGCTTTCGTTGTCACAGTCGTTCTTTATGTCCACGACGTACACTAACGACTTTTTGCTGTGGAATTTTTGTTTTAAAACCTTACAGTACTGCAGTTATTTTACGGTTTAAACAATATTAACTTCCAACATGTGGCGATTTCTCTTTGCGTTTGTTTGCTGGTGTGAGTGTGTGACTGTTTAAGCATATTTGTGAGTGCATGAGCGTTTCAGTTTGTAAGTGTGTGTGTGTGTATGTGCATCATTTGAGTGCATGGTTTGAGGCTTAGTGTGTTGGGTTGTATGTGTGTACGTGTACATGTGTGTACATGTGTGTGAGAGAGAGAAGATGGGGTTGGAGAACAATGACATTACAGATCATTACTTTCTAATTGTCCTATCATTTAAGTGAAACAAAAGTTTATCTTTCTAAACTAATGATAAAGGAGAGAGAGAGAGAGAGAGGCATGGCCAAAGTAAAAAAAAAAGCGAAACAGAAAGAAAGAAGAAAAGGAATGATACAAAAGGAGCGAGCTGGGCGAATGAGTTCACATTACATAGGCGTAGCCCACAAGTCCTTGCGGAGAAGTCGGCCCGTTCCAGAGTCAGTAATTAAGAATTCTCTCCCTTACCCACTCGTGCTGTGTGTACAACAACAAGTAGACAGGTGGTGACGAACTCTGTGCACGAGAAGTTGGCAAACCGAGCCACCCATTAGAATCGCCCAGCTCGTCAGATCAATTCCGAAGATCAGATGTATAATCTTTTGTTTCCCGAGCCATCTCCAGACTTTTACTGTAGCATTGTAAATGAGGTTTAAAAATGCGTAAAAGCCTGATTGGCATTTTCGCTCCCATTGTCGCATGCTTCGAACACCGCATGACGTCAACTCCCTGCTGTCATATGCTTCCATTAATTCGTTAACAAGCCGCCTTACGTTCTCGAAATTCTACCTTGGGTCGCGAAACGCAAATGGAGATATGACAAAAGATACATAAGAGATACAAGAATGCTCTAGAAGAGAGAGCGAACATTTTGAGAGAAAACATTAAAAAAGAGAAGCATTTGTAGATGATGGCAATGTTTTGCTAAAACTTGCATACGTTGTCTTATAACAATACAAATTAAAACCGTTTGACAGTTGAAAGGATCATTCAAACTGTAGAGACGAAATGACTGCGCAAAGGTAAAACAAAATGAAAACATAGCAGAAACAAGAATTACTGAATCAGTGAGTTTTTTCTTTTCTCTTGCCTCCTTCTAAATCATTATAAACCATCGTTGGAATTAGGTTAAGCGCGCACACATAGTCAAACTACTAAGCTTTCTCAACGTAATCTCATTATTAAGAGCTATTACATAGTGCCGCCGTTAAGCGTTCACACGTAATCTCGTTGTTAAGCGCGATTAGGTAATCTCGTGGTGAAGCGCTTAAGTATATTTTCGTTGTTAAGAGCAATCACATAATCTCATTGTTAAGATCTATTGCGTACTTTCGTTAAGCGCTACCACGTAATCTCGTTGTCAGCGTTATCACGTTTTCTCGTTGTTAAGCGTTCACATGTAATCTCGTTGTTAAGCGTTCTCACGTAATCCCGTTTTAAGAGCTGTCAGGTAATCACTTTGTTAAACGCTATCACGTAATCCCGTTGTTAATCTCTATCACGTAATCCCGTTGTTAATCTCTATTACGTAATCTCGTTGTTAATCTCTACGTAATCCCGTTGTTAATCTCTATCACGTAATCTCGTTGTTAATCTCTATCACGTAATCTCGTTGTTAATCTCTATCACGTAATCTCGTTGTTAATCTCTATCACGTAATCAAGTTGTTAATCTCTATCACGTAATCAAGTTGTTAAACGCTATCATGTAATCCCGTTGTTAATCTCTATCACGTAATTTCGATGTTAATCTCGTTGTTAATCTATATCACATAATCTCGTTGCTAAGCGCTCAAAAATATTCTCGTTGTTAAGCGCTATCATGTAATTTCGTTGTTATATAACGTAATCTCGTTGTTAAGCATTCCCACTTAATCTCGTTGTTAAGCGCTTAATCTCGTTGTTAAGCGCAATCTTGTAATTTCGATGTTAAGCGTTCACAAGTAATCGCATTGTTAAGCGTTCACACGTAATCTCTTTAAGCGTTTTCCAATAATCATGTTCTTAAAGTCTGTTGAGATAGATAGACGCTTTCAATTTGTACTTTCTTCTATATGTTGTAATTTGTCATATTTTGTATTCATTAATTATGTTTGTTATATTGTCTTTTTTCTCATTTCTCTTAGCTGTTTATATGAAGATTTTTGCTTGTATTTTATGTGTAAGTATTGTTAAATCATTTATAAGAAATAGTCACTTTAACATCATCATCATCATCATCATTTACTCTGAACAACTATACTGGGTAGAGGCGAAGAGTAAAATAATGTATATCACACGAAAAACTAAAGCTACGTTGTATTTATTAGAAATATCAATTAAGAATATAATAATGACATCACTTCGGTTTCATATTGTCATAGTCTCAATACATTCAGATTACAACAGCTTACATAATTAACATTGCATAGTGCATTTATTTACCTGATGCATTGTCAAATAAAATGTTTACTTATCTCGTCTATAACAAGTTCATTGATTATAGTGTGGGCACGTTATTTTAATAAAAATGTTTACTTATCTCGTCTATAACAAGTTCATTGATTAAGGTGTGGGCACGTTATTTTAATGTATTTACTTCATTTATATTAAATTTTCTTCAATCAGCAACTATGACGTTGCAAATTATCAACGGATTCTAAGCTAAGCCATTTCACGGCATCATTAGGTGTTATGTAATTTGTTATAAATTATCATTGAGTGCAAAATAAGAATTACAGTATATTACAAATTATCAATGGTATTTTGAACAAACACCATAGTAAATATTCACTAGATACTTTGCTGAGATACTGCTGATTATCATCAGGTACTGCTTCAGAACTCAGTACATTATCACCAGACACTTTGATAATCTAACGAAAAGTGACACATATATAACTCACTCTGGACATTTAAAAGTTCTGTGCACATTGCTAACCGGTACTTGGCTGATCAGTTTCTAATTATCACAAGATATTTAGCCGGTCTATTGCAAATTATCACGGACACTAAGCTGACGTAACCAATTGACGGACTGGGTAATTAGATAATCTAATCAAATCAAATAACACGAAATCTCACGAGAACCTAACTGATGTGTTATAAATTACCATTGAGCAGCTATTAACGCCATCTGTACAGCATTTCGTTTATTTGGATTTTTAAAACAAAACGTGAATGTGAGTGCTCGCGCATGCATGCATTTGAGTAAAAAATTTTACGAAATGTGATTGAGTGTCCTCCCCTAGATTCCCGAGCGAGACTTTGTAATACTAAGTGAACTTTGGTATTCTTCAAGAGAAATACCTGTATTAGATGACAGCTGATTACGGTTGGGAGTGTATGCGGGGGGTGGGAGGGGGTGGAGGAGACAAAAAGAAAGAAGCAATACATTGCAAAGTTCTGCGGTCGTCTGGCTGGAATTCGATATGTTTTAGCACTCGCGCGTCCATTCATACTCGTTGTCTAATGATCACTAGTCGGCTTTTTACGTTAGCCTAATGCCCACCCGAACAACATTGGATCGACTCCAGCCACAGCCATAGTGGGTCAACGTTACGTTTTAAGTCTTGAACCAAGTACGCCATGAGCCAATTGAAATCTTATCTATTACAGATACAGATTCATTTCCGGTTCATGATGTCATCAGAGTCTTGGAATGACGACGGAAATACGTCAAGAGTAAAACTGAGTCACGGCTATTGGAAAGGCATCACTTTGTTGCATGAAATGAATCAAGATATTGAATTCAACTGCACGTGTGCCAGGATATAGCTGATAATTTCACACGTGTTTGTACGAATGGCTGAAAATGTGAAGTGTATTTTAGAATGATGGACAATTTATGCTTGTCGGAAAGATTTATATTTAGAGAAGAAATAAATAATCTATAATTGTGGACTAATAAAAATGTAAATATTAAAATTAAAATGGTCAAGAAAATGTATTTTAAAGTGTCAAATGTGTATTTAAGTTTGTGTATTATGCATGTGTGTGGATGTGTAATATTAATACCTTGATTTCATACTTACTGATAACGTGGCATTTTCCACTTGTAGTTTTTAAAAAAAAAAAATTAATATTGTGTTTGGGATTTGTTTGATGAAAACTGTTTCTATAGATTTTCTGTTATCATATGTTTTTAAAATCCCCCTTTCTTGGTCTAATGTCGCTCTCTCTGTCTTCTCGCTCTCTCTCTCTCTCTCTCTCTCTCTCTTCCTCTGTCCCACTCTCTTCCTGTGTGTCCCACTCTCTTCTCGTGTCTTTCTCTCTTCCTATGTCTTTCTTTCATCCTGTTCTCTCTCTCCCCGCATTACGTATTTTCTTCATTCCTTCACACAACCCCCCTTCCATATTTATTCTCTTCTGCATTCTCTCTTTCTCCATAAGTCTCTCTTTTGTGTCCTTTCTACTGAGCCCACCCCGTCCCTTCTCTTTGAGTCTCCCTACTTGTCCGTTCCCGTCCTTTCAAGTTGCTTTGTTCTCTCCCTCCCTTGTCCGTATTTTTCCTCTTTTTAAAATCTTTATGTTTCTTCGTCAACCCCGTTTTTCTCTACGTCTTCTTTTCTCTCCCTTCATCTCTCGTTTTCTCTATTGTGTGGCTGTCCCTTTCTCTCCAGCGTACATAATCATTTCTGTGTCATTACTTTCCTCCACCCACCCACCGTCTCATTCTCCTTCTGAATGCCAATGGTGTTATGACACGTACGCAGGCCTCCCGGCATGCATCAGTACAACCGATTTCTCTTTCGTGCCCGAGTGGACTCAAGCTTCCAAGCCTACCACACCAGTCATAAACAGCAACCACAAACTGCGCCTGCTCGTGTTTGTATCCTGCACCCGTGCACTGACCTTTCGGGGCGCGAGTGACTCCCTAGGTCCGACAGTCGACTTTCTCACGGTCTGAAACCGAAAACTCTCGCAGGCAGAGCTCGGCAGCATCGCAGAGCCTTAGCATCAAATTATTCTGCTCCACGAAAAGTTTCCAGACTTAGCACTGCGACACTTGTTGGCAAAAATCTCTGCATGGCTGTGTGTTTTAGTCGCGAATGCAAGTGGGAGGTGGGGTGTGAGAAAGTATGCTTGGTTGTGTGTGTGTGTGTGTGTGTGTGTGTGTGTGTGTGTGTGTGTGTGTGTGTATTCTTTTCAGTTTTTAAAATCATTAATTAGGAAAGCTAGTAAATAATTTAGGTGCTCCGAAGTCGGGCTTTGATTTGAATATGTTCGTACAGAAAGACAAGTTGCAATCGAAACGCAACCACTACAGCAATACGAAAGGGTGCGTGATGGTGATATAACTTCCAACAAGTCTGTGTGCAGTGGCTGACATGCTCATTGTATTGAGAGAAAATCCCCAAACCCATACAGATTACAGTAGGGTCTTAAAACCCCACGCAAATTACATTAGGGTCTTAAGAAATCTCCAAACCCATTCAGATTAAATTAGGGTCTTAAGAAATCTCCAAACCCATTCAGATTACATTAGGGTCTTTAAAATTCTCTAAACCCCCTACTAATTACATTTAATGTCTTAAAAATCGGATTATATTAGGTCTTAAAAGTGTTACACGACTTCTGTATAAACAACTTACATTTTTGTTTGTGATGGCTAAGAAATAATAGCAAAAATGTGGAAAAGGAAAATTTGAAAGGAACACAACACTGATATTTAAATAGTGTGTGCGCGCGCTATGCGTGTGTGTGTGAGTGAAAGAGAGAGAGAGGCAGGAAAAGTTATAATTAAACATTGAAAGCATTTGTATATTTCTGTTGTGTTCATCTGTCTCTCTTTAGATTGTCTGCTACACTCGTAACTCATGAGGGTACGTCGCCTATAATTTCTTGTATTCTCAAAACGAGACCTACGCACGACGACATTTTATTTTATATTTATGATTTGGTAATTTAATTTTTAAAGAAAAAGTAAAACTGAGTGCCTGTGAAGCCGCTGATGTGTATCCTATCACAACTATTTATAGTTGTTATAACTGATGAGTGTCACACAGTTCGTGTTTCGGTTGTGACTAACTGTAACAGGGAGCAGGGCCATCTTAACAGCATTATAGGCTCACGGGCAAAGCAGTACATTGGGGCCCCTACCTACACAACCACTCACAGGAATAAAAAGTAACAAAAAGTCACAATATACATAGATTAGCAACTGCCCAGCGTGCCCACGTGTTACGGTTAAGAATGACATCATACTAACAAAAAGATACAGCTTCCTTTACACTTTCGTGCTACGATTGCATAAAAGGGTGGATGTGAAGGGGGGTAAAAATTATCTCCCCTATTCAATCACTTTCCGCCCCAAACGGAAAGAATTTTGCATACAGGCAACATCCCACTGCGCTCTCGCGTCCGAGCAGATTTTCTCAAGCTGAAAAAGCAAGTCGGACGCAAATCTGTCTATGTGTCAATGCTAGTAACATAACAGAAAGTAAAAATTGGTCTACAACTATTTAAACTAATATAGAAACCATCCAGAGAGATCATAAAACTGATTTAAGAAATATGGAATGAGGCAGAGATGTCCAGCTAAGGGGCAAGAAATATAAAAGGGGGAGATAATTAGAAAGCACGTGCATTACGATAAGCTAATTAGAATAAGTATATGATGGAACGTTGATAGCGGAAAGAGAAAGACAATGACCGGACTGACTGGTCGAAGACACCCAGAGTACCAGAGATATAAATCGGTAAACCATGCGCCCTGTGACCGCTGTCTATGCAAGTAAAGGTAATTATTTTGTTCTGAAACTGTGGTTTGCTGTAGTCCGCAATAGCAGACGATGCGAATAATCTCCCCTAGCATACCAAACCATAAGTGTTGATGAATCTGCAAGTAAAAACCCATACAACTGCAACACTTAAATATTTAATATAGGAGGTAAATATCCCCTAAAATTGTAGGGGACGTCACGTCTTTCGGTTAGTAAACAGGAGGGTTAGGGTTAGATTAGGCTTGCTTTAACGAAAGAAAGCAGTCACAGTCGGCATCACTTGCTGGTCTGGAGCCTAGCTCTGACATTACTAATGGCCGCATATGTCATTGAGGAAACTGAGTACAAACAGGAATGTGTGAGTATTTGGCGGGTAGGAAACGAGCGCACAGTTACCGGCCTTGTAAAAGTATGTTTGTGGTAGGTGCAGTAGACTGCCCTAAAATAGCAAGCGCTTATTTGTAGCTTAACTACGACTCAACCAGATACGAGTACAGAGAACGAAAAACACGGGTAACTGAAACTGCTAACCCGTTTGCACGACCACCTCGGGCGCTCTGATGAGCGACTGGATGTTACCGGACGGCGGAGGTCGACTGGGCGGGTGGGTGTGCTGACCTACTTTTTGCTTTGTTGCTGTGCTCACGGTCCGTGACCTGATGAGGACACGGCGGGGCTGCGTTCAAGCCGCAAACTACAGGCTGCGTTCAGGCCAGACATTTTATTAATAGGACTACGTCAGCTTTTTAGTCAGGGCTTGAACAAATCATAGACTGCGTTTAAGATACGAATCTAGTAACGCCTATACAAGCCCCGGCTTGTGTTCTGAATGTAGCTGAAAACTTTAGACTGCGTTCAAACCAGATGCATTAAAATAGCTAGACAGTACAAAAACTATGTCCAAGACTCAAACCAATCATTGCTAATATGAATCTATCTAGGCCTGCGCAGACCACGGGTTGCGTTCAAGCCACAAATTTCCTAGAATGTTGCTGTAAAATTTTCGAGCTGTGTTCAATCCACAAAATAGCAAAGGGAGGACACATCTTTGTGTTCTCTCCTTGTTCGCTCTTCGTTGTTTACCATGTTGTTCCTGTGTCATTCGTTTCACTACTGTGAAATTTGGACACTCGCACAAAGATAATAACGCGTGCGCGCGCACACACACACACACACACACACGCAGTATCCTCTGAGGCCTAGGCCTACCCACATTACGCTGTTATTCCAAGAACGATAACTTGCAGTCTTTTTTTAACCATTGATTGCAAGAGCTGCATTTTCTCACAATAATTTTCATTCACTCCACAGCCACCGAGGACGATGATCCCCAAGTTTCAAGGACACCGAGAGAATGACTTCAAGGTCTCTTACTTACTTTGTGATCCCAAGTCATCATGTATCGAATTTTCCTTTTCATTGCTGTGATGCTAAAACCGTTGCAACCTGTTGCGCTGACGTTCCCGGAAATCAGGAACGGACGAATAGGTAAGTACCATCATCAAGTCTTGCAGCTTTTCTGAGGAACTTTGATGTTTCTTTTATTATATTTTCTTTACATGTGTGTGTGTGTGTGTGTGTGTGTGTGTGTGTGTGTGTGTGATTGTGTGGATACATGTGTGTCTTTTAAACTGGTTCTTCCTTTCTGGGACAGTTACTGAGATTTACTTCTCTAAGTAATGCATGCACTCATTAATTAATATAATATATTTCAAGACATACAATTAATGAAGCCCTCAAGTGGAAAGCTAAAATTCTATATAAAAGTTATAGAAATGTAGAAACTGTACTGTTCCTGAATACACAAGTTGAGATGATACATGAATGTCGAAGTTAACATATACAAAAGTTGAGCTGACGCATGAGTTTGAAGCTAACCTTTTTTAACATCACTATCTGCTTGTCACTGAAGGAGTCTTTCTGTTATCAGTGAACCAGACAGTGGCTTGTTATCGCTGAAGGATTCTTTCTATTATCCATGAACCAGACAGTGGCTTGTTATCACTGAAGGAGTCTTTCTGTTATCAATGCACCAGACAGTGGCTTGTTATCACTGAACTGTTCTATTTTATCAATGAACCATATAATAGCTTGTTATCACTGAAGGAGTTTTTCTGTTATCAATGAACCAGACAGTGGCTTGTTATCACTGAAGGAGTCTTTCTGTTATCAATGAACCATACAATGGCTTGTTATCACTGAAGGAGTCTTTCTGTTATCAATGAACCAGACAGTGGCTTGTTATCATTGAACTGTTCTATTTTATCAATGAAGCAGACAGTCGCTTGTTATCACTGAAGGAGTCTTTCTGTTATCAATAAACCAGACAGTGACTTGTTATCACTGAAGGAGTTTTTCTCTTATCAATGAACCATACAATGGTTTGTTATCACTGAAGGAGTCTTTCTTGTTATCAATGAACCAAACAGTGGCTTGTTATCACTGAAGGAGTCTTTCTGTTATCAATGAACCAAACAGTGGCTTGTTATCACTGAACTGTTCTATTTTATCAATGAACCAGACAGTGGCTTGTTATCACTGAAGGAGTCTTTCTGTTATCAATGAACCATACAATGGCTTGGTATCAGTGAACGGTTCTATTCTTATCAATGAACCATACTGTCTGTTCACTGAAGTTCCCAAGGTAAACGATCTCTTGTGACGTAATTACTCACGTACGGTTTGCACAATGAACAGTATGTAAACACCACAGCCCTAACTACTCACGTACGGTTTGCACTATGAACAGTTATGTAAACACCTCAGCCCTATCTACTAATTACGCACTATGAACAGTATGTAAACACCACAGCCCTGTCTACTAATTACGCACTATGAACAGTTATGTAAACACCACAGCCCTGTCTACTAATTACGTACTATGAACAGTATGTAAACACCACAGCCCTGTCTACTAATTACGTACTATGAACAGTTATGTAAACACCACAGCCCTATCTACTAATTACGCACTATGAACAGTTATGTAAACACCACAGCCCTATCTACTAATTACGCACTATGAACAGTTATGTAAACACCACAGCCCTATCTACTAATTACGCACTATGAACAGTTATGTAAACACCACAGCCCTATCTACTAATTACGCACTATGAACAGTTATGTAAACACCACAGCCCTGTCTACTAATTACGTACTATGAACAGTTATGTAAACACCACAGCCCTATCTACTAATTACGCACTATGAACAGTTATGTAAACACCACAGCCCTATCTACTAATTACGCACTATGAACAGTTATGTAAACACCACAGCCCTATCTACTAATTACGCACTATGAACAGTTATGTAAACACCACAGCCCTGTCTACTAATTACGCACTATGAACAGTTATGTAAACACCACAGCCCTATCTACTAATTACGCACTATGAACAGTTATGTAAACACCACAGCCCTGTCTACTAATTACGCACTATGAACAGTTATGTAAACACCACAGCCCTGTCTACTAATTACGCACTATGAACAGTTATGTAAACACCACAGCCCTATCTACTAATTACGCACTATGAACAGTTATGTAAACACCACAGCCCTGTCTACTAATTACGCACTATGAACAGTTATGTAAACACCACAGCCCTGTCTACTAATTACGCACTATGAACAGTTATGTAAACACCACAGCCCTATCTACTAATTACGCACTATGAACAGTTATGTAAACACCACAGCCCTGTCTACTAATTACGCACTATGAACAGTTATGTAAACACCACAGCCCTGTCTACTAATTACGCACTATGCCTTTTACAAACTCAGTGTCAAATTTGTTTATTGTCATTTCCCTGCGTGGTAATATATAACTGCTGTAACACTGGGGCAAACACTACATACACACATTTTCTCAGATGAATGCATATATTGGTGTACTCATGTGAGTGTTTGTGTATGTCTGAATCGCATATATGTCCGTATGAATGTAGTGGTTACGTGATTACGTACGGGTGTAGACAACTTATCTGCAAAGTAGGTGTGATTGCAGAACACGGTCATATTTACGCTTGAAAGAACATATAAAAACGCACAGGTGACCGACACCTCACTGAGAGAATGTCGAAAGAAATGCACGGACCGGCGAGTCATTTTGTTAACGGTTTAACATAGACACACACAGAGAGTTTTGCGCATATTTGCAATTGTTGTTCCAACGAAAGCATACACAGACACGCGTGTATAAATAATTAATGATATGATTATAAAACTAAAATTATAAAAGAAAATGATACTGACACGCATGGCCAAGCGCTTTTAAACAAATGAGACTTTTTACTGCTCAAGACGCGTTCATGGTCAAAGGTGTTCCGCACATTGTTAAGTCCTCAGTGAGGTCGGAATGTGATCGCACACGCAAACACACACACACACATACACACACTCATATTCACGCACACATATGCACATACGCATAAGTACAAATATACATGAGCCAGCAAACACACACATAAAATATTCAAGCGCACATATGCACAAACACTTATATACACGCGCACACACACAGAGGCTTTGTTAAACATATACAGAGAGACAAACTCGCTCGAACACACGCACAAACTCACTCGCATAAATGCACAAACATATATGCTCTACGCACACACTCTGTCTTTCAACACTCTCGAACACATGACTATTGAGGAATAATGACACACAATTACCACACTAAACAACATAGACCCCCTCAATATTCTCGCCCCCCTCCCCCCAACTCCCCAATCACGCACAGAAAACAATAGAACGCATGAAACAAACACAAAAATACACACCTTCAGAGTGAACATACATGAAAAACGACGCACACAATCTTTTGCACGCAAACACACACACACACACACACACACACACACACACACACACACACACACACACACACACACACACACACACACACACGGATTGTACTTGTCACGAACACAACCGATTTCTCCAACTGATCAAACTGTATGTAAACAGAAGTATTTTTTTTAATGTAATAATTTATTTGAGATCTATTGTTGTGTAATATGTTTGCAAATGACATAATAATGAAAAAGAATTAAAAAGAAATATAAGTACTAATCATCTAATCAGCGAAAGCTAGACCAGATCGTAATACTATTTTCGTTGACTGCATTTGTTCAGTTGTTTTCTTTAAATTTTATCTACGTATAACAGAGTTGTTGTATTACTAATTTAAAAGAAATAATAACATATAACTACAAAAGAACAATGCTGTGGCTTTTTTTGCTCGGGGATTGAAGCAGATTTAAGTTGATCTTGCAGTAATTGATTCCTAGAAAAATTTTGAAAATATTCAACAAGCAAAGTTCGTAAGCACCAAATACACCAATTAAGATGCAATGAACTAATGATGTCAACACTAAATAAATAAGCAATCAAATATGGAAATAAATTGATGTAGGCCTAATGTATTGACCTAATGACGTAACAGTAAATATGTCACAGATACCTCAGTGTATTCTGCAGGGCCTAGCGACTGTCTTTGACGCAGGTCTTATATCCTACTGACAAAAAGTCATATATTTAGACTACAATTACCTCCCTTTCCATAGTCCTTTGTCTCTCTGCTCACACAGACACAGATACAGACACTGACACACAAACACAATTATGGCAGAAGACTATTGAAGGACCATATCAGGACTATAGTTTATGCACTTACACCACACGGCCTGAAGACTATTGAAGGACCATATCAAGACTATAGTTTTGCACTTACACCACACGGCCTGAAGACTATTGAAGGACCATATCAAGACTATAGTTTGTGCACTTACACCACACGGCCTGAAGACTATTGAAGGACCATATCAAGACTATAGTTTGTGCACTTACACACATACATACAGAGAGATATACACACGTACACATACATACATTCTTATACACATTCACACATGCACCCATACACGCATACATACACACATGTGCACATAGTACATACATACACACGCACATGCACACACACATACACACACATACATATATATATATATATACATACACACACATGCACATACACACACATGCACATACACACACGAACTACAAAATAAATCAAACTGCGTTTTACTACTGTTACTACAACTACGTCTCTACGTACTACAACTACTTATGTTTTGTCTACTACAGAATTATACCAGCTACTGATGTTGTTTACTGCTATTATTGCTGTTTTTACTACTAATGTTATTACTGTTACTACTACTGATGTTGTTTACTGCTATTATTGCTGTTTTTACTACTAATGTTATTACTGTTACTACTACTGATGTTGTTTACTGCTATTATTGCTGTTTTTACTACTAATGTTATTACTGTTACTACTACTGATGTTGTTTACTGCTATTATTGCTGTTTTTACTACTAATGTTATTACTGTTACTACTACTGATGTTGTTTACTGCTATTATTGCTGTTTTTACTACTAATGTTATTACTGTTACTACTACTGATGTTGTTTACTGCTATTATTGCTGTTTTTACTACTAATGTTATTACTGTTACTACTACTGATGTTGTTTACTGCTATTATTGTTGTTTTTACTACTAATGTTATTACTGTTACTACTACTGATGTGGTTTACTGCTATTATTGCTGTTTTTACTACTAATGTTATTACTGTTACTACTACTGATGTGGTTTACTGCTATTATTGGTTGCTTTTACTACTAATGTTGTTACTGTTACTACTAATGTTTACTGCTATTATTGGTTGTTTTTACTACTAATGTTGTTACTATTACTACTAATGTTTACTGCTATTATTGGTTGTTTTTACTACTAATGTTGTTACTATTACTACTACTACTAATGTTGTTTACTGCTATTAATTGTTGTTTTTACTACTAATGTTGTTACTGTTACTACTACTGTACTACTAATGTTGTTACTGTTACTACTACTGTTATTACTACTACTCATGTCATAGATACTACCACTGATACCCTTAATACTACTCCTGTTGCTACTACTAACTAAAATTAATCGGATATTGAACACGTCTGAAATATTAGCCATTAATTATAATTATTGTATCCGCTATTTGGTCTTCACATATTCTTGAATTTTAGTTAAATTTTGTTAATTTCATTTTATGATATAATCCTTCTAGGAAATGAGCTAATACATCATAGTCACCTTCCTTTCGGAATTCACTTTTCCAGAATTCCTTTGTACTATCCAATACATTTATCTTTAAATGTAGTCTTCGCGAAATTCATTCATTTCCGGAATGCGATTATCATTATATGCGTCAGCCGTCTTACGATTGTCGAAATTGCATTGACACATTTCCTTCTCGTAAGATGGCGGACTAAGATCACCGTTCAGAAATCTCTCGCAATTCAATCAATCATCATTAATTGTAGTCATCATTAAATCGGTCAACTTACAAAATCTGTTTAGAAATGGGTTACGAAATATTCATTTGGGAATTTATTTTGCAAAGATTCCACAATAAATCCTTCATTTTACAAAATACTCTTCAAATGACAGAACTACGGAATGGATGCGGTGGGCAGTCTGCAAGAGCTGATAAGGTGTTCAGTCTTGTATTTACAACGCTTTCATATAATAATACGAAAAGTGCACCCAATAAACGAGTCAGGAATGTATTGCGTCACTTCCGTTGACATGCATATAACATTAATAATTATTCCCATGATTAGAACACTTTCATTTTTCAAAGCAGCCGATAAGTGCCACGAAGAGCGAATTCAGCACTTAACACTTAATTGATTAATACTTTGATGATCTGAGAATTGCATTGATTGTATGTAGGTCACGTCTTTCTTTGTGAGACACTACTGTACCAATTATAGCTCTTTCTTGGTCGCCAACACATTCCTTTCACATAACGAACAAGTTAGAATAAGTTAGTTTAATTAGAAATCCACTGGATTTTTTTTCTTTTTTGCCATTGGGCAGGTTTGAAAACAATATTAATTTTCATATATTTGATGGGTTCTTCAATATGTCACTGTGTCCAGTATCTGTGTTGTGTGTTTTTTTCAATGCGTCATCGTGTTGTGTCCTTGTGTTGTGTGTGCGTGTGTGTTTTTCAATGCCTCACTGTGTCGTGTCTCTGTTAAGGTGGATTCAATGCATCACTGTATCGAGTCTGTGGTGTGTGTGTGTGTGTGTGTGTGTGTGTGGTTTCAATGCGTCACTGTGTCGAGTTTCTGTGTTGTGTGTGTGTGTTTTTCAGTGCGTCACTGTGTCGAGTCTCTGTGTTGTGTGTGTGTGTGTGTTTTCAGTGCTTCACTGTGTCGAGTCTCTGAGTTGTGTGTTTGTTCTTCAATTTGTTATCGTGTCATGTCTCTGTTATGGTAAGTTCAATGTATCAAACTCTGATGAGTCTTTGCGTTCTGTGTGTTTTTCTATGCGTCACTGTGTCAAGTCTGTGTGTGTGTGTGTGTGTGTGTGTTTTCTTCAAAGCGTCGCTGTGTCCTGTCTCTGTCTTGTGTGTGTGTGTGTGTGTGGTCTTCAATGCGTCACTTTGTCGACTCTCTGTGTCTTGTGGATGTTTTCTTCAATGCGTCACTGTGTCGAGTCTGTGTTGTGAGTATTTCAATTCTGTTCCGTATCCCCATAGCGTCACCGAGTCGTGTCACCATAACGTCACTGAGCCGCGTCACCATAACCTCACCGAGTCGGGTCACCTTAACGCATTGAGTCGTGTCACTATGTCACTGAATAGTTTCACCATAACGTCAATTAGTAGTGTCACCATAACGTCAATGAGTAGTGTCACCATAACATCGTTGAGTCGTGTCACAACAATGCTACTGAGTCGTATCATCACAACATCACTGAGTCGTGTCAACATAACGTCGCAATGACGTGACTTGAGTCGTGTAACCATAGCATCACTAACTCGCGTCACCATAACATCAGTGAATCGTATCACCATAGCTGAGTAGTGTCATCATAACCTTTCAGAAGTACTTTAATGAGATGTGCCACAATGACTTGACATAGGTCTTTCAATTCGTCATTAAATCATGTCACCATGAAGATTTTGGTTTTTTTTGAATGCATCAGTAACTTGAGTCATCATTTGTTACCTCCCCCAAACCCCCATAAAGATGAGGTTAATACATGACGCTGAGTGACAGATGACAGTTTTCGCCGAAAGGTATAACAGTTAACACTTTGTGAGACAAGCAGTATGGTAGTGTAGTGATAACGAGGACTGCTGTAAAAATAGCTTCTTGGTTTTTTTTCCCATTTTTTCGTGTGTGCTTTTGTTTGTTTGTAAGTGTGCAAATTTAGTGATGTCTAAAATCTCTATATTCCTTTGCTTGCTTCACTTTCTTCTGAGTTTTATGACTTCTTTTGTTCATTTTCCAGAGCACACTTTGACTGATTTTCTCAGTTTTGGTAGAATGGCTGATGTGTACGCCACATGTATTCCTGCCATTCAAGTGGACTAACCTTATTTCCATTCAGCTAAGGTGTCTCCACCATTCTTAGTGGACTGGTTTGGTATGTATTTAGTAATATCATGCCTCACACCCACTTCATGGATTGGACTGGTCTGCACGTGGATTTCGTTTACCTTTCTCGATTTCTTTTACCTGATTGATTTGAAGCATACAGGTATATTGATTTGTGTGTACAGACCCGGTATAATGCCTCTCTCACTCTTACTAGCTTGACCCGGTATAATGCCTCTGGCATGGACTGGTAACATGTCTCACTCACTCTTACTGGCCTGACCTAGTAACATGTCTTGATCACTCTTGTCGCTTATCTGTAGTTTGACCTAATGGAATAGACTAGAAAAATATCTCACCAATCTTTCCTTTCGCTCGAGTGTCCAAAGACGTCATATTCCGCTCTGGCTGACATAGCCTGGCAAAATGATACACTTTTTTTTCCTACTGGTTTGGGTATGTGTGACAAATCAACCACAATGTTAAAGTTTCTTTTAATATTTCTTCGCTGGTTGTAAATCGACCTTAATGCATGTCATTCTTAAAGGGTTTAGTTAATATGTAACGCCAATGTTCAGTTTTATTATTCTTACTGGTTTTGACAGGTTGTTAGTCGACATTAATTTATTTCACTCTCACTGGTTTGGGTTCTTTATGTAAACCGACCTTAATTTTTGTACCTCTTACTGTTTTCGTTTCGTATAAATCGACCATAGCATCTATGCCATTCTATGGCATTCTTACTGCTTTGTGTTGGTTAGTATGTCAAGTAATTCTGTACCACCACCATTTCGATCACAAAAGACTCCCCAAACAAAAAAATAAATTCATGACTTTACTCTCTTTTTGTCCTCCTTTCCTGTATTTGTCAAATGGAAAACTTACACTAATGTATAGAATATCCTTTCCTATATTTGTCAAATGGAAAACTTACACTAATGTATAGAATATCCTTTCTGTATTTGTCAAATGGAAAACTTACGCTAATGTGTAGAATATCCTTTCTGCTTTTGCTTTTGTTTATAATTCTAGTGTAAAACATAAACTTTTTCCAAGTATGCTTTATTGTCATGAAAACAGTAGAAACTATTCTCTATAGCAAATGGATTCGTGAAAATATAATTAAAATTATTATAAGGATGACTAATGATTGATGATTGATGATGATGATGATGACGACGACGACGACGACGTTATTTTCAGTCGAATTTTAGTTGTGGAACGTGGTCTAGGTGTTCTATCAGGTTTTTGGGAGATCCAAAGTTTGACGGCGGATTTGGACACTTGGAAATAGTGCTGCTTTGAGCAATGGGGCAAGTCTGTAGTTTCCTGCAGGCTGTTCAGGTAACTTTCTGGTTCAGATTTGTTCACCAGTATTCCTATTACAATCAACATTATTTCTGCTCTTTACTTCAATAGTCTTTGAATTTCTAATCTGAGATCCTAGTATTTTGTCATCTTTTCCGTTTGTTTTTCCTCTGAAAGTTTCTGTCATTAGGTAGAGCAGAATCGATACTTGGTGCTGTCCTGATGGAGTCGCTGACAATTACACTGTCCGGTCTTCGTGTGTGAATTATAGGATCTGTTCTTATTTCGAAGTCCATCAGTATTTTGACTTCATCTGTTTCAATGACTGCTTCTGGATGAAGCAGGCCTATAGTAGGCCTATTTCAGGGTTGTTATTTTCTTTGACTCCGTAAATCTCGCACAAGTTGCTACAGTGGACATTTTGCCATTTTCCTTATGCCTTCTATATAGTCTTCGCCAACTTGATATTGAGAAAATATAGGTCCTAATTTTGCTGTTATCATCATCAACATCGTCGTCGTTGTTTTTGTTGTTCTTTGCATGTTGAGTAGTCGTGTAGTGGAGGTAATGGTAGAGAATAGAAGTAATAGTATTAACAGTAGTAGCTGCAGAAAATATCAATGAACAGATAACATTAGAGAACAACATTACACTGAGTATATCTAATATAGAGAACAACATTACACTGAGTATATCTAACATAGAAAAAACATTACGCTAATATAGAAAACAACATTACGCTGAGTGTATCTAATATAGAAAACAACATTACACTGAGTATATCTAATAAAAACAATATTACGCTGAGTATATCTAATATAGAGAACAACATTACGCTGAGTATATCTAACATAGAAAACAACATTACGCTGAGTATATCTAATATAGAGAACATCAGGCTGAATATATCTAATATAGAGAACAACATTACGCTGAGTATATCTAATATAGAAAACAATATTACGCTGAGTATATCTAATATAGAGAACAACATTACGCTGAGTATATCTAATATAGAGAACAACATTACACTGAGTATATCTTGGGAGACCATTCCTTCTCTTTATACGGATCAAGAAGAAAGAGCAATAAATTTCGTGGATGTTGAGAAACTGGAAATATTGAACGTTAGGGTATGGAATGAAAAGGATGGAAAGTACAAAGAAGAAAGAAGGAGACTATAATTCAATTATTTTCTTGTGTAATAAGGCAGTCACTGAAACAATAGATTTTAAAACTAAAACCATAGACCTTAAAGTGGATAGGTCTTAAAACTGAAACAATAGATCCTAAAACTAAAATAGACCTTAAAGATAAAACAATAAATGTTAAAACCTAAACAAGACTTCTTAAAACGAAAACAATAATTCTTAAACTAAAACAATAATTCTTAAACTAAAACAATAGATCTTAAAACTAATAGATCTTAAAACTGAAACAATATATCTTAAAACTGAAACAATAGATCTTAAAACTGAAACAATAGATCTTAAATCAAAAAAATGGACCTTAAGGTTAAAACAATAGATCTTAAAAGCAAAACACTAGTTCTTAAAACTAAAAAAAGAGTTCTTAAAAGCAAAACACTAGTTCTTAAAACTAAAAAAAATAGTTCTTAAAAACAATAGTTCTTAAAACTAAAAAGAAAATAGTTCTTAAAACCAAAACAATAATTCTTAAAACTAAAACAATAGATCTCTTCCTCGGCTGTGGACAAACATCTTGTCGTACATGGGTATAATAGCCACACACACACACACACACACACACACACACACACACAAGACAAATCTGTTTAAGGATAGTGACGGTTTTCAACAAAAGCTTTAATCGCCTTGTTCGCTGCTTTTAGTGATAAGATCGAATCGTTCGTTTTATTTTCGACAATGAAAATAAAACGTTAGCAGCCATTCTGTGTACTTGCAACTATGACAACTTTACTTCCGATTAACTGAGTTTTGCAATACAATTGACAGTTAGCCCATTTCCACGCAATTATAATACATTTGACAGTTTGCCTAATTAACGCAATTATAATATATTTGACAGTGTTGTATGATGGGAAAATATTCCCACATATATATTTTATATAAATTTTCATTTGTGGAATGAGTGCGTATTGCGTCCTGTTTACAGAGAAGGGAAGCCCTGAAATGAATGAGAGACATGTGTGGAAGATTTAGGGACTGGCGTTTGATGTCTGCGGTGTTTGAAGTCTGCGAGCGCGGCGGTCAGCGTGTGGTCAGTGTGTACGCTTAGCGGGTGGTTAGAGTTGTTAGAGGGACATAATCATCTTAGAGCTAATGAATTGAACAGATCAGAAGCTGGTCTAAGCAGGGTAATAAAAACCACAGTGAAAATGTTATCTTCACTACTTCCTGAAAATCGTCTGAGGGTGACGACTGGAAAAGGGTAGTCCGCCCCAAAACAACACTGGGTCGTATATGAGAGAAGAAAATCCTGGCTATATAGGTAAAAGCGTCTTTGTATTTGTGTGAATGGTTAAGTTTTATTAGGATGTTATATACTATGTTTTATTTATGAACATGTTAATATTCTTCCTTTCAGAGGCCTATGCCAAACTTAGTAATTATTAATCGAGCACTGGACACTTAGGCTTTGCAATTGTTTGTGTTGCAGGGTTTTTTCTTGTTATTGTGTATTCTCGGCTGCTCGTTTATAGCTGCCTGTTGTTTGCCTGTGTGGCTGTGCCTGTGTGGCCGTTCTACTTGTCCCGGCTGAATTGGGACGTGCCGATCTATTGGCTGGCAAAATTCAAGTCTACCAGACTGACGTCATTTCAACACATAAGCTAAGTTCCCATCCGGAACGTGACTTCAGTACAAATGAACTGGCTTAGGATGAACTGAATTTTCTAAATCTTGTTAACTTTTTCTTTTATTAAATTTCTTGTTATTATTTTAAAACGCGTGTTTGTTAGTTCTATCGTTATTTTCGTAGTTCAAATGATAATGTAATGATTACGTCTTGTCCTCTGTTCGTTTAATTATAATCGTTTCTATATATATATAATTATTCATAAACATTAAATCTCAGCTGATTCTGAGTTGGGGGCGGAGCCAAATTGGCGACGTACCAGTATATCAGCGTAACAGTTGCAGATATGCATATTTAACCAGTGACCCATACTCTGCACCAGCACTTGTAGATGTCTTGTATCATAACTAATTATACAGAGTTGGTATAAGTCATTATTACAAAGTCACCCCAGAGTATAGCGGCGACAGACAGTTTGCCTATTTAACGCAATTATAATATATTTGACAGCTTGCCCATTTCTACGCAGTTATACTACATTTGGAAATTTGCCCAATTCCACGCAATTATAATTTATTTGACAGTTTACCCAATTCCACGCAATTATAATACATTTGACAGTTTACCGAATTCCACGCAATTATAATGCATTTGATAGTTCGCCCATTTCCACGCAATTATAATACATTTGACAGTTTGCCCAATTCCACGCAATTATAAAACATTTGAGAAATTGCCCAATTCACGCAATTATAATACATTTGACAGTTTGCCCAATTCCACGCAATTATAAAACATTTGAGAAATTGCCCAATTCACGCAATTATAGTACACTTGGCGATTTGTCTAATTCCACACAACTAAAGTACATGTGGCAGTTTGCCCAATTTCACACAACTACAGGCTCTATTGTAAACCAAGAAACTAATATATTCATTTTTATCATTATGTAACTGATGATAACCAAACTTACTCCATATTTCCCACTTTATACAGACCAAAATATGTTTTACTTAATTTCCTCCATATTTTCTAGTTTATACAGCCCAATCAAGTTTGACCTAACTCTCTCAGTATTTTTCTCTTTATATAGCCCAATGAAGTTTGACCTAACTCTGGGCTCTATAAAGAGAAAAATAATGAGAGAGTTAGGTCAAACTTGATTGGGCTGTATAAAGAGAAACTGAGAATCAAGTTTGACCTAACTCTCTCAGTATTTTTCTCTTTATACAGTCCAAACAAGTTTGACCTGACTTCCTCCATATTTTTCTTTTTATATAGCACAAAATAATATGCTTCAAATGCATGTCATATCTAACCCATGAGCACATATGCTAAAGTGTATTCTAACTCGTAGATCCGCAACTGTATTTTCAAATCAAACACCAAGCTAGACTGAATCTTAACGTCGAACACTTGTAAGATCCCTGGACTTAGTCCTTTCATATGGCCCGGTGCAAACGTACTTGACCCTGCCACAAGTTCTGATATTCACGTACGGACGTACCACGTTCCTCACTCTGGTACGTTCCTCACTCTGCGTGGATAAAATATTTCCTGACCACCTAGGGGGCTCATTAATTAATTATCCGCCTCTCTGTCTTATCTCAGTGTTCCGGTCAGTGCGGCCCAACCTGGCCAGGGCTATAAAGTTTCATGCCTGACTAGTTGCAGATTTTATAGCGACCTCCCACCCACCCAAACGACTTCTTTTTTAGTGTCTACATCTCTCAGGGTATTGTAACTTTCATCAATTACAAAAATCTCTTTTACATTAGTTACTCTCTATTAATATATATATAAGCAGTTACCAGAAAATACAAATCAAGTTGTAACATTTTTTTTTAATGGTTGTCACATTGTGTTGCATACCATTAACCCTTTCTATCTCGAAACCAAGCAAAGTAATGACGGTAATCGTAACTATTGCAAGTTTATATAGACAAAAGATAGACGGTTAACTTGGAAGAAAAATGAAAATAAAAATGAATCTTCTTCCTACACAAAACATCTGGGAATTGCTGGACACAATATATAAATCTTCTTCCTACACAAAACATCTGGGAATTTCTGGACACAATATATAAATCTTCTACCTACACAAAACATAATGGAATTGCTGGACACAATATATAAATCTTCTTCCTACACAAAACATAATGGAATTGCTGGACACAATATATAAATCTTCTACCTACACAAAACATCTGTGAATTGCTGGACACGATTTACAAATTTTCTTCCTACACAAAACATCTATGAATTATTGGACACAATTTATAAATTCTTTTCTTACAGAAAACATCTATGAATTGCTGGACAAAATTCATAACTCTTCTTCATACAGAAAACATCTAGAATTGCTGGACAAATTTTCACCTCATCATACGTGTTTTCTCACTCCGTCCGATCATATCCGGAATCATTTTTTTAAATGTATTTTTCTGTTTAGTTCTAATTTAACATCTATCCATAAATATAAACAAAAACAGCAAAATAATTTTGAAGAGCAATTAGGTCTACATTTCTTAATGATCTGTTTAATATCTATTTCTGTGCTCTTGCAAAAGGGAGGCAGTTGCTTTTTTCTCTGTTGGACAACTTGGTAGAAGATGGTCAACATTTTCATATACATTAGTTAGTTTCGACTTTTGGCCAGCTGTGGTAGAAACAACACGCCTACAGACGTGTGGTTTTCACAGAAAACAACTCCCCGGCGCCCGTGTTCGCCCGTGAAAGGGGATTGGACGTTAACAGAACTGACCTACAAGGTCTGGAACTTCGTATGACCTACTTTCGCCACATTCTGTGGCACAGGAATGAGGGCGGGTAAAGACTGCAGAACTCGGCACTTCATGGATAACGGAGCGCGCGGGACATATGCGATAGGAAAAAGTATATTTGGTTGTGTGCGTGTGTGTGTGTGTATGTGTGTGGTGTGTGATTTTATGTGCGTTTGTGTGTATTTGAAGTTGTTCCATTTTAATTCTGAAATGTACGACACTGAAAACATGATTCATTCTCCAGCAATCGTAGTTATGTCGGTCCATACTCTCTAACGCTTCACACTGAGTTCGCGCGCATAATGTACTGACGTAAACCCGACATACCGGAAGATATATTATGGCACTTCAGTGCTTATTGTAATGGCGGTGGTGCTTAGGACTTTATGCATGCCGCATTTCAGTTCACCGACAAACATATTTTACAGATGACTCGGCAAGTAGCCAAGGCGAGTGGTAATCTATTTAGTACACATACATTCTCAAATCAAGGTCTAGCCAGGAAATTTACATATACAACGCATAATACTTATCTCTGTACATGTGCTCTAGATGACTATCCGTTGCTGGAGTAAATTCCCTTTGACGTGTTCCATCTTGTATTCAGACGGCATTTTGGTGGAACAGCAGCATAAAACCAGAAGTGAAATGGCTAGAATTTAGTCCTTCTGTCGCTCCGAGATGACCTTCATGTCACACGGATTCATAAATATAAATAAGGCTAATAATTTAAAATATTTCCTAGGGTAGGGGTTTAAATTACACGGTTAAGTGATCACTTTTTCGCCGGGGATAGAAACAGAATGCGTCTGCCCAACCCTGAGGCTTACAGTTGCACTGACTGATTCAAACGCACATACAAATTCACTTATGTACACTAAAGCCAGTGCAAATACAAGTGCACAAACATGCATATGCATTCATGTACACATAAACACACGCACAGGCACATATGGTTACACCTCAAAGAAGGGGAGACTATAGTATAAAGAAATGAAATATAACACGTACATGAATATTACACTTACAAAACATGTTATTTTATTATAATGTATTTGCCGAATGGTGTCACTATCTCCTTATTGTATAAAGTTTATATTTTATCAGTTTCCTTCAATGGTCAAACAGAAAATGAACACTTAATAGATATTCAAGTAAATAGCAAACAGAAAATGAACACTTAATGGATATACAAGTAAACAGCAAACAGAAAACGAACACTTAATGGATATACAAGTAAATAGCAAACAGAAAACGAACACTTAATGGATATACAAGTAAATAGCAAACAGAAAACGAACACTTAATGGATATACAAGTAAATAGCAAACAGAAAACGAACACTTAATGGATATACAAGTAAATAGCAAACAAATTGAAAGCAAACTTCAAAGTTGAAGTCTCGCATTCATTTGACACCAACAGCATGCTTCCGGCTTGCACTTTAGAGATCGGATTTACTTGATACTGGCATGCTTAACCATGCAACTTTCTGCAGTACATGAATGAACCTATTTATTTTTAACCAAATAGCTCACGTTTCGCACTAACCCTTGGACGTTGAAATTTCTGTTCATGGCGTCATTCTGCTTCCCATTTTACTTCACCAACAAGAAATTGTCAAAAACTGGTGATCCTGCATTTAATTATTTTTTCTTTTATCGGTCATTCAGTGCCAATCACTTTTGTTCTTCCAGCATTAATTTGTTTCTTTAACCTTCCATCTCTTTTGCTATATCCTGTCCTACAGTCAACCCAGCCATCAACCCAACCCAGCCATAAAACCTTAAACCATTTTTTTTTTAAAAGCAGTTTTTATTATAAATACATCTCAATATAACCGTCTCTCTCTTTCAGTTACATGTGTATATATTATGTCATACTTAAATAATAGCTTTTCTTCTCAAATTTGCACAATAATCTTTCTTTCCTGCTTATGATGACATAGGCTCTGGGTCATGACCTGTATTATGGGCCATTGAACGCTTCCCTTTCAAAATGTCTGTCTTTTCCCACTGGATCAAAGGGAAGGACATTAAATTAGGGAGACTTAGGGACGTGCGAGATGATAGATGAATATCGCTGGACCCTGGTGATAGGTGGCTAAATATATTCTATAGCAAGGCCAAATTTCGCGTCCTCTTAAAAAAAAAAAACTAGAAAGGAGAGACATTACTTTTATTGTGGGACTGCTCTTTAGGAAATGTGGGATTATGTTGTGAAGATAAATAATTGTGTGAAATTTCTCAATCCCTTACTAAATATTTTGTTCAATAAAACTGAATGGAGATCATTAACCAGAGTTCAAACATGCCATAACACAGTTTGTGTTAAGGCGATTTTTGCGACTAGTAAAGAATATGTTGTCAAATTTATTACTAATTTGAGAGTCTTCGCTTGTTTTGTCCATATAGCTTTGTATAGTAGTAAAGGTTGCGTGGTCAAATTTATTACTAATTTGAGTCTTCGCTTGTTTTGTCCATATAGCTTTGTGCAATAGTAAAGCTGTAGGTTCTTCAGAGGTTATTTCGTATTGCAGGGCAAACATTGCTTGTCTGCCCTTAGGTTGTGCTAACAAATAGATACATTATTTTTAATAATTATCTTTTTATTCTTTAATTTAACATTTTTATATTTTGTAATTTAATAAAGATACCAACTTTCACTAAATTATGTATATTAGTGTGCATGCTTAAGTGTGTGAGTGTGTTCTTTATCTTAAAATCTATTTTCCTTTTAGAAAATTTACCAAAAGAGCTGTTTCATATTTCTTAATATATAATAGTGTTTACATTAGGCCCACATTTTCATTCTTAATATATAATAGTGTTTACATTAGGCCCACATTTTCATTCTTAATATATAATAGTGTTTACATTAGGCCCACATTTTGAAGACATGACAGATAATGATTAGTAGAATACGTTACAAGTTGTTTCTGTCTTTGATGAAATAGTTCGATTTTGGTTATAACCATCGGGAAATAAAATCCACTTCAACGACTGTCCTTGTCAATGAAACATAATTTGTCCTAAATGAGGTCTACACTCAAGAATACAGTTTGATGTAATGTAATGAGGTCTACACTCAAGAATACAGTTTGATATAATGTATATCGCCGTTATATAACTGCAAACGTTGCTTTGAGGAAAAAAAAACCAAATACGATTATAGGCGTATTATTAAAAGTACAAGATGGCCTAACGTATACTGTAACACAAATCGATATTGAAAAACACTCGTATGCTTCTTTATGTAAGTTAAACAGAACATTGTACTTAATACATAAGCTGTAAACAAAACAGAGAAGAACAGTTTTAAGAGATGTAATACACAACGCTTTACTTGTATATGTAAGCTATGATACAAAACACACTAAAATAAAGTTAGCAATATTGCGTAATGTTGGAAATGCATGTAAGCTGTAAACAAAACAGAGAACAGTTTTAAGAGATGTAATACACAACTTTTTACTTGTATATGTAAGCTATGATACAAAACACACTAAAATAAAGTTAGCAATATTGCGTAATGTTGGAAATGCATGTAAGCTGTACTGCGAAATGTTTATTCCATGTGTAAGCAGTAACACAAAACGTTTTGCTTTATGCATATAAATTGAAATACAAATATGTTGCATTTAACATGTAAGCTGTATTGCAAAACTTTTTACTTTATATATTATCTGTAATAATAAAACATGCAAGCCTCAGGTACATGAGCTGAATAGAAAAATATTATTTTTTTTGTAATATTTACTTTTTACTTTCCTTTAGCTGAAATAAGTAAACCGTTTCCTTTATGCGTAAGCTAAAATACAAAACGTTTTCCCAAACAAAACGTTTTACAGAACAATAACAGGGCAAAACTTGTTTATATAAGCTGTTAAATACAATGCTTTATGCATAAGCTGTAATTCATGTCGTAAGGGAATACACCATTTTATTTTATATTTAAACTGTGAACTGTAATGTAAAACGTTATATTTAAGCTGTAACATAAAACGTTAAAGAAAACTTTTATGTGAATATAATGCGCAACATTAGATTGTAAAAGTGAACTGTAATCAAAATATAAGAGACCACAGCTGCATGGGCAGTTATACATTGCTTTTCGGTTTAAAAATAGGCTGTGAATCAAAACCTGCAAAGACATAATTATATAATAATATTAATAAAGACTACGATAAATTGCTTCGGCTTACAAAACTCCAAGCACTCAACCATAACTCTACACAGAACACACTACAACGTCTTCTTACAAACTACTTAAACCCTAAGAAGACTAAATCTAGAATGAAAAAATTTAAAGTGACTCCACACTGGAAAAAACCCATTACATGTCAATCACTTTCATAAAGAAATATATTTTCAATGAATTTACAATTATGCAGTGTAAACCAACAGTATCTCAGTAGAGAAACTGCTATTCTTGGTGATGAAAATGATGTGCCTTGCAAGTGCTCTTGACAACGATCATGGCCTCTGCTTATCAGTCAAATTGCAGCACATTCCAGGTGGAAGGACCTTGATAAGCAAAAGCACGTCAAACGTTTGACGAATAATTTGCATTTGGAATGTTGACAATGCGTATACCTGATAATGAGAACAAGACACTGGCAGGTACACACTCCAAGGTGAGATCTGGCTGGAAGTCAGGGCTGGAACCAGACAATAAAACGTAATAAAGACTAGAGAGCTTGTGTTGCATTCTACTCAGAGCCCGTAAAGACTCACAATTTCTCTAAGCATAATCGTGGCTAAAGTAACTAATTATTTTGAACATTTCTTAAGAAGTCAGTGGCAGACGACGAAAAAATAAAAGAAGAGAAGGCGATGATGTTATTATAATAAACTTAAAAATCATAAAGACTACAAGAAAACAAAGGTAATATACCAACCTAAAAAAAAAAAAAAATGGCGTTATACCAGACTACAAGAAAACAGTGGTGTTATACTAGACTGCAGGAAAACAGTGGCGTTATACCAAACTACAGAAAAGCAATGGCGTTATGCCAGACTACAAGAACACAGTGGCGTTAAAATGAAAGTATAAAAAAATATAAACAAAATAAAACAAGAAAAGAATACCAGTAAAATGAGGTGTTTTAACAAACATTCATATAAATAAAGATATCGTAACAAACATTCACGTAACAGACCTGTTGTGGCAAACATTCACGTGATCAAAACAAACATAAAAGAAAGAAAAACTGCGGTGTGAAATAAACTGAAACACATAGGAAAACAATTTAGAATGATTAAGGTGAATTGTACAACATCTGGAGAACATTGGTCTGATTGAAATAAAACACGAGAAAGACTTATAGAAACAGATAATAAGTCAAAAAAATCAGCGTCCGCCCCAAAACAATGCATTGTAAACTAGAACGTATGTGTCAGGTGTGCACGTGCAGCTAAGTAGACAAGCTGCAATGCAGAACACTTGTATGACTGCAGTGGAAAGCTAACAAAATGGACACTTACTTGTTCTCCATGGAGATCTCTTACTTGTTCTCCATCGTAAAATGGAGATCTGTTTGACGTGATGTTCCCAATTCAAATAATGTAGACTTCACTTAGAAGACAGGTATTCTTGGGTTTATTTATGTTCCTCTCCTTTTGTAAGACTGCATCTTTAAACAACAACAAGTTTAATACACTAAAATAATCTTATTAACAAAATTAATTCATTAACTAAATAATTAATTTAAAATACACAGAGTAATTTTTTTTTAACAATCGGAAATATAAACTACAATTAGCGGAAATATTTTTATAAAAAGTACATAAATTAATTTAAAGTTAATTTAATAGTCATTAATTAATGACTATTTTAAAATATAAATGCGCAAATAAACAGAAATACACACATTATTAAACATTAAGAAAACCTAATAAGTGAACCAAAACTCATTTATATGAGTTTATTAAGCGGAATTATAATGTATATTTTTATTTACCGATAAATTCTGTCTTCTTCATTCTTTCTATCCAAGCAGAGCGCGTATTGGTAGGTCAGATAAGAATCAATCAAGTATAAGGTACGTCTGTCTTGCTCTTACAGTCTATTTAATTTTTCTCTTCTCTCCTTCCCTCTTCTCTCTGGCTTTTATCTCTCCCATCTCTTTTTCTCTCTCTATCTTGTCTCTGGTTTTTCTGTCTTTCTTTCAGTCTGGCTGTGTGTGTCACACTCCCTGTTTTGCCGGTCATTCGGAATTCAGACGACGTCGAAGGGGTCAGAACACGGAATCGAGTGACCCGTACCATCATTCTAGATTCGATTTTTTCAAACCCAAATTTCATTTGGTGTCCTCTGACTGGCTAACACGCGATTCAACACAGCAATTAGGTAAGGAGTCGACAGCGAGGGCGCATACAACTCGGATAGTGTTTGTAGGTGAGTGACAGAGAGCAGGGGTTCATGGTGTGTGTTTGAGGGGTGCGGTTGCTCACGCATTCACGCACGCACGCACAATGAGAGAGATAAGACAGGGGCTCAAAGGAGGAGGGGGAAGGCCTGAGAATGGAGAAGGAACAACTTCTTCCTGGCAGTACGACAGTCCAATCTCCTGGGCGGGTTTTACAGCGAGACTCACAAGAGATAAGTTCTGCCCGGGCTTGTTAGGTCGGTCATCCATCGTTGGTCTGAAGTCTGAGATCTGGGATCAAGTCAGTCACCAACTTGGGGTGGGGTGGATTCTCGGTTTACAACGAAAAGCAGACCCAGAAATTACATATGGGTATATAAGCGCTGACACAGGAGTGTCTGAATGCGCTCGACCTTCATTACCCTCACAGCACTACATTTTCACCTCTTAAGTCTGAGACCTAGTCTAAGACCACTACTCGTGTTCCGTCATGGTACAGCTCTCCACCCCTCGTGTTCCGTTATGTTACAGTTATCTACTGCTTGTTTTCCGTTATGGTACAGCTCTCCACCCCTCGTGTTCTGTTACGGTACATCTCTCCACCCCTCGTGTTCCATTATGTTACAGTTATCCACTGTTTGCTTTTCCGTTCTTCAGCGCTCGTGTTCCTTTCTGGTACAGCTCTCCACCCCTCGTGTTCCATTATGTTACAGTTATCCACTGTTTGCTTTTCCGTTCTTCAGCGCTCGTGTTCCTTTCTGGTACAGCTCTCCACCGCTCGTGTTTCGTCATGTTTCAGCTTACCACTAAGATAAACACTAAGGAAAAATAAAAAACAGGATTTAAAAAAACCGAGCATGCAAAGACTTCGACGTACTGTGTAATTGCAGAAACCAGTCTTCGATATTTTAAAAATAAGTAAACGAAGAGCTGTTTATTTAAACTTTGTCACAAATTTCGATTTTTGTCATCCCTATTGACTTCTGAGCGGACTGAAACGCTCAAAATAAATTATTTAAAAGCTGATGATTGATTATGAGAAAGCATTGACGGAAAATGATTTCTTAAGTTGACGACAATATGTTGTTAGCAATTCATTCCATTCAAAAGTTTTTGTACGACTAAGATACTTTAAACTAATCTCCTAGCTAGTGTGTGTGGGGGGGGGGAGGGGAATGTTTAAAATTCACGTTGTTTGCTCACACCCGCAAGATTAAATAGAGATAGGAAAGCAAGATTCAGTTCAGCTAAACTGCGGGATACCAAATCAAATTGAAAAATAATCTTCAACCAAAATACAAACAAAGACCTGAACAAACAAAGCATGACTTGTATCGAACTACATGAATAATGTATGAAACAAGTTGGTTCAAGCAATGGAAGTTAAAATAAAAATCTTCGGTTACGCCCAAAGCTACAGTGCGCGCAAAAACTAAAACAACGTAATTGATCTAAGCACGAGCTGATAGAAAGAGAAGATCTAGGTCTCAATCAGTTTTGAACGCCTGAACTTAATCTGGTCAGATCTAATCCTGACATGCATCAGGTTTGAATCAGCCTTGAGCCTGATATGAACCCCTTCTGAAGAAAGCCCGAGCCTGTTGAGAAATGTAGAGATGAGCCTGATATGAATCCCTTCTGAAGAAAGCCTGATATGAACCCCTTCTGAAGAAAGCCTGATAAACCCCTTCTGAAGAAAGCCTAAGACTGTTGAGAAATGTAGAGATGTGCCTGATATGAACCCCTTCTGAAGAAAGCCTGAGCCTGTTGAGAAATGTAGAGATGAGCCTGATACGAACACCTTCTGAAGAAAGCCTGAGCCTGTTGAGAAATGTAGAGATGAGCAAAGAACCCATTCTGAAAAGGTCAGCTGCAAGAATAATCCTACTTCTTTTTTAGCAGCTAATACTTACAAAATATTAAGGTCTTTCTGATGGCAGCTATAAAGAAGATCTTACAATTTTATGTCATTAAATGTTAGCTACATGCTAACTTATAATTTACAAAGTTCTCATCATGAAGGAATATTTACAAATATGACAATAACAAATAAAATTCTACAATCACATAGATCCAATAGAACAAACGACAACCAAATGTTTACATTAAATTTGCATTGAACACTCTCAACAATCTACAATTTAGTTTTACAATAATAAAAACATTGCACACAACACATGCTTATCTCAATTTCTTCATCTATACAAACAGCAAGAATTACCACTAATGCCAGAGAACATTACCTGAAAGAGATATGTACTAGTTTCACATCAAGTAATTGGAAATAAAAGCATATCAATATTTTATACAATAATATGTGACAATAGGTTTGAGAAGTATATATATATATATATATATATATATATATATATATATATATATATATATTTACCTCACTCTGAAATGTGCAAAAACCTTTTCTCATCTACACAGATTAATATCTTTTATGACAATAGGTTTGAGAAGTATATTATATATTTACCCCACTCTGAAATGTGCAAAAACCTTTTCTCATCTACGCAGATTAATCGTTTGTGAATGGTGCGGGAACAGTGCATGCGAATATGCAGGTTTAGAGGTGAATATTTATCAATGACTCTGGGCCAAATCACAGATTCACATGCACCACCGACCAGAAAGCAAATCTCCTTATATGGTCAAGGTGCATCCTGTGATTTCACTCTACATTCCTGTCACACACACACCCCTTCTATACATCTTCACTTCCATGCATAATCAATGAACGTGACCTAATTCCTCCACTGCCTGTTGCTTAGGTGGATATGGCAGGTTTCACAATCGGCCACTCGAAGGTCACAACAACAGTACGCTATATTTAGAGTTTATCAAGAAGAATAAAAATAATAGAAAAAGATTATCCATAATTTGCTCCAAGGTTTCATTACCTCCACCCCCAGATTAAGCATTTATTTTAAAATAAATGCTCACAATTTATGCAGGTGTCAAAATCCTGATAATAATATTGTGTCTTGATAAATGGATATCATAATAACCAGAGTTATAATGAACAGGTGTTAGGATTATCGAATTCCTGATAAACAAGCAACTTGATGTTTGGGTCTCTGTATAACCAGACTTTCAATAACAATATGTTTTGACAAACAGAACCATGAGAAAATGAATCCTAAATAGCCGGTGTCTGGATAGCCGGGTGTCAAACTAAATAGATTCTCGAATGACTGGAAGTCTGGTAAAAAGGCTGCAAATATTATTTTGATCATTGTAAGTTTAATTGAAGTGATAAAATATTTCCTGATGTTTAAGCATTTTATTTGGACTAAGATATAGCAAAACTAAAACACTGAAAACACACACACCACACACACGCACATACTAACGAAAATCTAATGTTGTCGCCCGTACAGCATGCATGCTAATGCGCGCACACACACAAACACACAGACCTACGCGCGTGTGTCTTTTGTGTAGTGATAAAGAATACAGTCACCAGTGTTGAGTCAACTGTAATTGGAATATATTTATAGACACTAATTATACCTTTTCTTTCAAATGCCAAACTATTCTCCGTATTTTTACAGTCAGTAAATTTGCGACAATATACTTCGCAATAATTTATCCTTTCATGTTTTTCCCTACTTTTGATGACCAATATAATTCTTTTTCCCATAATTCTCCCTCTGGAGCTGCGCAAACAGTACCAATAAACAAAGCAATTCCAAGTTCTAAGAGCACAGCACCACAGACAATAAGTTCAAGACCTCGCTAATGTGTCCGCAGACGACACCAGCCGCCCTTAATAAGACTACGACAGACGATGACGTAAGCAAGTACGCGAAGATTCGACGTAAACTCATTGCCCGTGGAGATCGGGCGCGGTCTGTTTGCCGACCCTTCATAAGTCATATTCCCCAAAGACAGAATCGGGTGCATAAACTGCTTTACATTACTTGTGGGCTGGGCTATTTTATTGTTTAAAAGTTAATTCATAATTATGTATTTTTAAAATTGCCACCAAATTGTTATGCTATAATTTGTCTTTCTTTTTTAAAATGAGCAAAAATATTAACAAGAAAATAAATCATAAAGAAGGAAAGACAAGGGGAGAAAAGGAAGATAAATAAGAACAGAATGGGTAGAATAGAACTACAAAGCTAAATAAGTTAAGGAAAGGAATGAAAAATATAAATGAGAAAAAAACCCAGAAATTTTACAAAAGATCACAGCATTAAAAATCCGAAATTAATGAAAGAAAACAGAAAATGATAAAGAAATAAAGAAACAAAGAGATAAGAAAAAGCAAAGAAACTAACAGAGAAATAAAGAATAATGCAACCTATTCACACATGCACGTTAACAAACACACATTTAATCACACACATATTCATGTAAACCGTTAATAAACAAACACAGTAAACATTTTAACACCCTTTAAGCAAACGTGGCAAAAATTAAAATCTCCAGAACACTAAACTCGTCCTTGTACACACAAACACACCACCAGGCGACAACGCTCGGTGTACATTGATCAAAGCAGAATTATCAACAACCAAAATCAAGCTGACCCCACAAAAAAAAAAATCTTTAATGCGCTCCATTTTTCTTTTACGAGCGATGTAAAAGTGAGGAAGTCTCCCGTTGAAAGAAGCGATAAAGAAAGACAGCAGTGGCATTAAGGCGAAGCAGCCATTTTCATATCAAAACCACATCATCGTTAACAGGTAACAAAGAAAAAAAAAAGTGAAGATAACTAGAGGCAGACATCATCATTATGAAAACCTCATATCATCTCCTACTAACAAATGAGGTCAACGGAGATTATTAATATCGTAACTGAGGAGACTTGCCTCGTAAATAGGTACTTTCTTTCTTCAGAGGACGAGAGAGAAACAGAAAAATCTCAGGCACTCCGACATCGAAGCGCAAAAACATCGGCGCGACATAAGACTGAATTGTCTTTGACAAAAACGGTATTTAAGCTTTGTAGTTTCCGTCCGTGCGCACTTGTTAAAACGCAAAATATGGAGGAGTAATCAGTAGGACGGTCTATACTACTATGACCTATTCAGAAATGCGAATTGTAGTGTAGTCGCAACTATTTGCAATTTCGTAACAAGTGTATCTTTTTTTTGCATGTAAGCAAATCATTGGTATTTTGACCCGCCAAATAATTTTGTAACAAGTGTATCTTTATTTTGCATGTAAGCAAATCGTTTTTATCTTGACTCACCAAGCAATAAATATTTATCCATTTCGTCCTAAGAAAGAAAGACTGAAAGAAAAAAAGAAAGAAAGAAAGGCTGAAAGAAAGCGCAAAAGAAAAAAGAAGGAAAGAAAGAAAGAATGAATGAATGAAAGAAAGAAAGAAAGAAAGAAAGAAAGAAAGAAAGAAAGAAAGAAAGAAAGAAAGAAAGAAAGAAAGAAAGAAAGAAAGAAAGAAAGAAAGAAAGAAAGACAGACAGACAGAAAGATTGAAAGATTGAACGATTGAAAGAAAGGAAGGAAGGAAGGAAGAAAGAAAGAAAGAAGAAAGAAAGAAAGAAAGAAAGAAAGAAAGAAAGAAAGAAAGAAAGAAAGAAAGAAAGAAAGAAAGAAAAAACGTTGACAAGAAAACATTTGACTAATATTGGCGAGTCTTCCTTTCCTTTCCGCCTTTGGTTATGTTTTGGTTTTGTGATTCTCCCAATTCAGAAGTCCACTATTTACGATCATTAACTGAGTGGTAAATATTAATCACGTGATTATTTATTAATGCGAATATCATTCCTTGTAATTTATTGCTAATTAAGCATACGTAGAAAAATTCTAGTAATATAATTTTGTTTACATAAATTGCATTAGGGCGCTTTTTTGATAAGTGAAAGTGGACACACTTCATAAATTCTGATCAGTTATATGGAGAGCTCGAAGATGCAGACGGCAGGGGTTCGATTTTTTTCTCGATCCATCCCCACACACTCCCTCACCTCATGAAGTGAATATTGAGCTTTGCGGCCATGATTGTAAGCGCTTAGAGCCCTTTGCAGAATAAACACAAATAAACTCCCATCATCATCGTTGTCGTCATCATCATCATCTATTAATATTATTATTATAACTCAAATCATTTATTAGTAATCTAGCTAATTTTGAGATTTAAATGATGAGATTACAAATAATGTAAAAGTAGCCTAAATAATGTAAAAGTGGCTTAAATAATGTAAAAGTGGTTTAATAATGTTAATGTAGCTTACTGCTTTAACAGTTTGTTACTGATTTGGGATCACCGTATAGCATTGGTGTTTATTCTTTCCGAAGAAATATGAAGTGAACTTGCTGTGAACAATTACAAAGGTATTAATGCATGTTCTTCTGTGCATATTCTTTTTCCATGGAAACCATCTTTATCCAGTGACCTGTCACAGGACCTGTATTGAAACATTAAGATGATCGTTTACTGATTTTTTTTAAATCTAGACATTATTTTACTTATTTCTTCATCTTATGTTATGATATTTGAGGTACTAGGTGAATAACACTCATTCGTATATTTTTCTATTTCTTTTCGTGTTCTTCTCTTAAATGAGCATGTTATGATATTTGAGGTACTAGGTGAGTAAGACTCATTCGTATATTTTTCTAAATAATTTCTTTTCGTGTTCTTCTCTTAAGTGAGCATGTATTTTTTTTAAATTAAGGCTTGGAACACATAAGGGGTCCAGGGATGGGAACGATAAATAAATCTAAATTTGGCCGTGTTCCCAACCTTCGACCTTTGGGTCTAGGTAAGGGATCGTGAGTGTGATGGTCGATACCTGACATTGATCTGTGGTTAATAGAGTTACTCAGATACCAGTCAGACAAACCGTTTTTTGTGGTATTTAAATGGCTTGCCAGAGGTTTGAACTTTCTGATAGTGTTCATTAATTTCTTACACTCACTATCTAGAATAATAATATTTAATATAGATAATCATAATTTATATTCAGGGGTGTGGGAGACCATCACAATAACACATTGATATATTGCCTCACACGCTACTTTCAAACGTATTCAACATACAAGCGTCATGTGGCCAATTATACCATATCATCACCACCATCATCAATTGAAATGGTGTATGCTTTCAGCCTTACGTCAATTTTGCACAATACGTAGTCAGCAAGTATTTCAGCTGATGTAATGATGCTCCAGAATAATTAAGGCACAAAATAATTACAACAATACCCTTAAATATACATCCTCTAATAAAACATGTTTTATAAAAGACCACTGGGGAAAATAAAGAAGTAATAAAGCTAGTAGTACACTGAAAGACACAGTAGTGACGACGTAATAATTCTACTTAGCAAGCGGATTCGTGCAATTTATTGCTTCTCTACGGCACAGTGAGAATGGCAGGTATAACAATAAGAGGTACTTACTCCGCTACTTTTTGTTCATAACAGTCCCTGTCCTTTTTCTTAGCAAATAACCTTTGTTGAAATAAATATATGTCCAAGAGATATATTAAGAAATGTATACTGGTAGTCTTCAAGACACAGCAAATAACCTTTGTTGAAATAAATATATGTCCAAGAGACATATTAAGAAATGTATACTGGTAGTCTTCAAGACACAGCAAACAAGTGCATAAGTACCGACTTTCAGTGGTTGCTGGAACTATTTCACTATCTGCCATTTGTGTCCTGTCAAATAATATATCTGATTAAAGATATTTAAACTCGACACTATATGTGTGTGTGTGTGTGTGTGTGTGTGTGTGTGTGTGTGTGTGTGTGTGTGTGTGTCTGTGTCTGTGTGTGTGTCGTGTACGTTGTGGACTATACATCTATAATGTTAATGGCTATGCCCTTTCGTTACTTGGACTATCCATCTGTCACCATTTGACATTTTCATTGAGGACTCTGTATGTATCTTGCTACAGAAGATTGTGCACCTATAGCTCCAACTGAGAAGTCTGCACCTATTTTTATAATAGAGAACTAGGCACCTAATCTTTTAATTGAAAACGATGCACTTTTCATTGTAATTGGAACTATGCATCGTTTTTGTTTATCTGGAAACAATTGCAATTTCTGCTTTTATTCAGAAACGTGCACCTAAAGTTTTAATTGAGAACTATGGACATAACGTTTTAATGAAGAACTATGGGACCAACGTTTTAATTAAGAATTATAGATCTAAGCTTTCATTTGGGAACTATAGATCTAAGCTTTTAATGAGAACTATAGATATAATCTTTTAATGAGAACTATAGATATAAGCTTTTATTTGAGAATTATGGGACCTACGTTTTAATTAAGAACTATAGATCTAAGCTTTTATTTGAGAACTATAGATCTAAGCTTTTATTTAGGAATTTTAGATCTAAGCTTTTATTTGAGAACAATAGATCTAAGCTTTTATTTGGGAACAATAGATCTAAGCTTTTATTGAGAACTATAGATCTAAGCTTTATTTGAGAACTATGCACTTTTTGTAAATGGGACTAGACACCAATTTTTAAACTAGGATCAATGCACATTTCGTTTTAATTAAGATTTATGCGTGTGAATTAATTCGAAACTACACTTCTATCGAGTTAATCGGGTACTATAGGGGTTTTGTAAATTAGGGTGTACGCCTAAAATGTTAAATGGAAACTAGCCGTATTTAATTTAAAATTTATTTAATTTAAAAGTTGCCTTTAATATGAGCACATTCAGTTGAACAATTTCCCTGCGTAGTACTTAGCATTAGAAATCTCGAATATACAGTCTGCATACAGCAACATAAACGTTTTTAAGACCAATGTTTAAATGACATATTTGGCTCGCCAGAATTTTACCAAATGACCATAAATTGCCCAAGGGTTTTCACATAGAAATAAACGTCAATGGTACGTAGACAATTTGGTACTATTTTAAGCAAAAATAATTTTATACATATTAAATACAAATACAATGAATTTCATTATATATAAAACAGGACATATTTCATACAGTAGGTGTTCTCAGTTCTCACATAGACGAGCATGCATGCACGCTCACACGCATCTCCATGCACACAAACATTACTGAGATTCTTTCAATACCTGATGCAGAAAAAGCAGAGATGTTCTGATAACAAATTTCGAAAATGTTTTAAACTCACTCGGATCGGTAGTAGAACTAGTTACTGCCCAGCTGCCGCAAACCGGCCACGACTCTGCCGATTATTAAGTGTCAGCGGACGTCGACGCTGAATCATACTGACCGTTTCCGGAAGTTAAAATTACCGCCGGTAATTTTGGTCCGCACTCGGAAACCTGTTAATTTCACAGTTGTCAGAGAGTACTGAGTACTACTCTGCGCACTGAATGGGTCCAAAATTACGAAGAGCTGCTATATACAAAGACCCAACATCTGTGTTATCATGATATGGAAATTAATTGTTTTGTGAGTTCATTTTTGAAAAGTGTTACCTTGTTTATTTATAGTATGTTTATTTTAATGAAACACCTGACTTGCTTGCGTACGTGTTTGTGTGTGTGTGTGTGTGTGTGTGTGTGTGTGTGTGTGTGTGTGTGTGTGTGTGTGTGTGTGTGTGTTTATGTGTAATACAATTTCCAACAGACAAGATAAGACTGGCGTTTTTTATTAGCTGTTTTACAATCATTTTTAGACCAGATTGACCATAGACAAAATTGAGAATTTCTGTTACAATTAATCAATAAAAGCAAATGAAACCGATTAGTCTCAGCTAGCCATTTTCATACCTCTAATGCACCACGATGTACCGTATATAATTATGTTGTGGGAATAACTCTGCAGATTCATTCTTACAGCGCTATGCATTCTAGTCTGCCGCTGAAGATCATAAAGAGAGTTATTGCATTTATCTCTTGAGCAGTAGTCGATCGGACAGTTGTTGCATTTATCTCTTGAGCAGTAGTCGATCGGACAGTTGTTGCATTTATCTCTTGAGCAGTAGTTGATCGGACAGTTGTTGCATTTATCTCTTGAGCAGTAGTCGATCGGACAGTTGTTGCATTTATCTCTTGAGCAGTAGTCGATCGGACAGTTGTTGCATTTATCTCTTGAGCAGTAGTTGATCGGACAGTTGTTGCATTTATCTCTTGAGCAGTAGTCGATCGGACAGTTGTTGCATTTATCTCTTGAGCAGTAGTCGATCGGACAGTTGTTGCATTTATCTCTTGAGCAGTAGTTGATCGGACAGTTGTTGCATTTATCTCTTGAGCAGTAGTCGATCGGACAGTTATTTGCAATTATGTTATTGGGTGTACACTATCAACATGTATAGCATTTAAAGTATTTTGACGTCATCAATTTAGTACAATGTAAACTTAGAAGAGATCGAAAATACATTTCCTTGAGGTCTTTTTCTTTTCTTACAATGAATACTTCACACGTGAAAAATCTGCGTGATCTCTCTATCCTGTATCCTGTCTTATCTCAACAATTTGTGTATACCTGTCTTATTTCACCAATTTGTGTATACCTCTCTTATCTCACCAATTTGTGTATACCTGTCTTATCTCACTAATTTCTGTATACCTGTCTTATCTCACCAAAATGTGTATACCTGTCTTATCTCACCAAAATGTGTATATCTGTCTTATCTCACCAAAATGTGTATACCTGTCTTATCTCACCAAAATGTGTATACCTGTCTTATCTCACCAATATGTGTATACCTGACATCTCACCTATTTGTGTACTCCTGTCTTATCTCACCAATTTGTGTATACCTGTCTTATCTCACCAATTTGTGTATAACCTCTCTTATCTCACTAATTTGTGTACCTCTGTTTTACCAAAATGTGTTACTCCTGACTGATCTCACCTTTTATTTGTATTTGTGACAATAATTGAAATGTAATTAATGTAATTATATTTATAATTATTTTATCTAATTAATTAAATGAAAGTTGTATTTCTTCGTGTGCTTTGTTTTGGATAGTGGTGGTGGTGGAGGAGGAGGAGGAGGATACAAAACTGTATGACACACTCCTATTTTGACGCTAGGACTTGGTCTCGGGTGGATAACTAAGAGAAGGTCTAGCTATATTAAGTGCCATCTGAGGGCGGTGTGTGTGGGGTGGGTGAGGGGTGTACGGAGAGAGAAAGCAGCGATTGGCAAAATGTGTTGAATCTTCTAGTGTTACATTGCTTAGAGTAGAGTTGGCCAAAGTTATCTCCTCTTGTTTTCTAGAGATGACTCGTCATGCATGATCGATTTTGTTTTGCCTGCTTGTCTTTGATCTTTGACTTCACTTCACCAAGTGTGCAGATTCGAGTACCATAAGATTGAAAGAATGAACACAAACTCTGTCTCTACTTTCGTCCCTTAGTAGAAACATTGCTCAGGGCATGATTTATCTGCTCCTTTAAACGCCCTCTATTCAGTTAAGTAATCAGTGCCAATCCTCACAACAGCTTAGTTGTAAACTGTGTAATTAAGATCGGAGAGTGAACCGTCACTAGCCATTTGGTTCAATTAAGCAAACAGTGCCAATCCCCACAACAGCTTAGTTGTAAATTGTAATTAAGATCGGAGAGTGAACCGTCACTAGCCATTTGGTTCAATTAAGCAAACAGTGCCAATCCCCACAACAACTTAGTTGTAAATTGTGTAATTAAGATCGGAGTAAATCGTCACTAGCCATTTGGTTCAATTAAGCAAACAGTGCCAATCCCCACAACAACTTAGTTGTAAATTGTGTAATTAGGATCGGAGCGTGAATCGTCACTAGCCATTTGGTTCTGAATTGACACTCCTTCCTTTTTGGAGGATTTTTTTATTATTTTTTTTACAGCACTGAACATTGAAGTAGTAAAGTTGGACTTTGTTATTTGCCGAAATAAAATTCGCAGTTAGAACAATTAATTATCTTTTTAATGTGCAATTATAATGATTTTCACACGTGCAATTTTATATATTGCAGTATTATATTTGTCGGATTTGAGTATGATGATTTATTAAAAAAAAGAAATGGAAAAATTTCGACTGCTAACAGGGAGAAATCAAAAGTGCGGCCAATGGGAGAGAAATCTTTGGCGAACTTGTTTGGGCCAAATTGCCGAACGCATCAATACCATTTCAGTTGTCTTCACCTCCGCAAGCCTGTGTCACACACACACACACGCACGCACGCACGCAGGCGCGCGCCATAGGCAGGTTCTTTCTAACCCTACTCCACACTGTCTCTCATCTCTGGCCTTTAATGGAAAGAACGGTCAACGCAATTTAAATGGAGCTCATTCTCCCCTATCTCCCGGGAGCATTTACGTGGATCCAGTTAATTCACATTCTTTAGCGTTCTGACCTTCATACAGTGTCACTGTCGACTTACCTCCCTTTTCTTTCAGTTCAGAAATGGAGAATGTCTCCATTAACAACTCGTTCCTTGAAAGTACTTTGTGAGAAATGTTATCTTTACATTTACCTATGCTTCATTAAAAATTAATGGTGAATCCCCTATAGTCTTTTTTTTTCTTTATTTAGAGTATTCTCCCCCCCCCCCCCCCCCGCACACACACACACACACTTCTGACTGCCTTCCTGTCTCACTCTCTCTCTGTCTGTCTGTCTCTCCCTCTGACTCCCTCTCTGAATGCCTCTTTCTCTGAATATCTCTTTGTCTGAATGCCTCTTTCTCTGAATACCTCTCTGTCTGAATGCCTCTTTCTCTGAATACCTCTCTGTCTGACTCCACCCCACTTTCTGATTTTCTAGGACTCTCTCTTTTCTCCATATCTCTCTCTCTTTCTGAGTGTATGATTATGTCTCGCTGTCTCTGTCTGTCTACAGGTCTATCTTTCATCGATATACACATCCTTCTTACTCCATTTCCCATAATCGTCAATCCATCAACCCATTTTTGTATACATCTTTCATATCTCTATCCATCCATCAATTCACTTTTGCTTATATATGTACATCCATTCATATTTCTAACCATCCATCAATTCATCGCACATGTTTTCTTATCTGTCAATCTATCTATATGCCCTATCATCCAGTACATTCATTTCTCTTTCTCTCTCTCACGCACGCAAGCACGCACGCACACACACAAACACACACACACATTCGCGCGCGCACGCACGCACGCACACAGTGAGGCGCCTTTCTGTACATCATACGTGTCAACCCCCTTCTCTTCGTCGTGTAGAATTTGCCCATTTCCTTAATTTGCTTACTTCCTTAAGAGCAGAATTTGCCCATTTCCTTAAGAGCAGAATTTGCTTACTTCCTTAAGAGCAAAATTTGCCCATTTCCTTAAGAGCAGAATTTGCCCATTTCTTTAAGAGCAGAATTCGATAAATACGTAGTGAAGATATTCTACCTCGGGTAGAGTGATATATGCAGATAAATAATGAAGCAGCGAGTATAACGTCTTGTACAGATAATTATTGAAGAACTTGTGCGTACAGAGTGTTACACAGAAAGATATTGAAGAACGTGTGCGTACAGAGTGTTACACAGATAGGTATTGAAGAACTAGAGCGTATAGAGCGTTACACAGATAGGTATTGAGGAACTAGAGCGTATAGACTATAGAGTGTTACACGGATAGGTATTGAAGAACTTGTGCGTACAGAGTGTTACACAGAAAGGTATTGAAGAACGTGTGCGTACAGAGTGTTACACAGATATGTATTGAAAAACTAAAGCGTAAAGAGCGTTACACAGATATGTATTGAGGAACTAGAGCGTATAGAGCGTTACACAGATAGGTATTGAGGAACTAGAGCGTATAGAGCGTTACACAGATAGATATTGAAGAACTAGAGCGTACAGAGCGTTACACAGATAGATATTGAAGAACTAGAGCGTACAGAGCGTTACACAGATATAATTATTGAGGAACTAGCGAATATAGAGCATGATACAGGTAAGTTTCAAAGAACCAACGAGCTTAGTGCTCTATAGTATTGAAAAGGATTATAGAGCGTTACAACGATAAGTGCTAAGGAATATTCGAGTATAGAGAGTTACACAGATAAATGTTAAGTAATAAGCCTTTATAGGGCTTTACACAGAAACGTACTCAGGAATAAACAAGTAAAGGGAGTTTATACATATACGTATTAAGGAATACTTGATATAAGGCGTTACACAGATGAATATTGAAGAGTGGCGAGTAAAGAGCATTATACTAGTATGTTTTAGAAAACTCAAGCGATAGAACGCTATAATATTGTAGAGCTAGTGAGTATAGAGTGTAATAGAGATAAATATTAAAAGACAAGCGAATGTAGAACATAAAATTATCTATAAATACTGATGAGCTAGCTGCTAGCGGGTACAGACCATCATATAGATAAGTACTAAAGAAAAAGCGAGTATAGAGCATTATATTGATAATTACTAAAGAAAAGGCGAGTATAGAGCATTATATTGATAATTACTAAAGAAAAGGCGAGTATATAGCATTATATTGATAATTACTAAAGAAAATGCGAGGATAGAGCATTATATTGATAATTACTAAAGAAAATGCGAATATAGAGCATTATATTGATAATTACTAAAGAAAATGCGAGTATAGAGCATTATATTGATAATTACTAAAGAAAAAGCGAGTATAGAGCATTATATAGATAAGGACAAAAAGAAAGCGAGTATATAGCTGTGTACACATACGTATTGAAGAACTTGAAGCGTGAGTGTTACAAAAAAGTATTGAAAAACTAGCAACTAGGCAGCCTTATATATATACTGAAGAGCTAGTGAGAAGAGTGTTTTACTCATGTTGTAATAACTATCAAGTGGAGAGTGTTCAACTCATATGAAATGATAAATGCTAAATAAAGAGCATTATACAATAAACCATTAACGCCAGTGTTAATAAACCATCAATATGGACTTATTAATAAATATCAGGTTGGAAAGTGGTTTTTAATACCTTCAGCATGATATGTGATTAATGAAAACATCAATATGGACAGTGATTGGTAAACTATCCGAATGGTGTGGGGATTAACTGTCATGAAAAACAGCACGTCGCATTATACTGTCCATTTGTCAGTCTCTTTATTTTGTGTTAGGGTTTGATGATTAAATCTGTTTGTCTAGCCTTAAAGTCCATTGTGTCTCAAGCAGTCAGTAGACTCACCATTAAGTTAATAACCACCTTTCAATACCAGACTTCGTGACACACCATTAAGTTAATAACCACCTTTCAATACCAGACTTCTTGACACACCAAATTCAAGTGATCAAACAATAGAATTCTCTACAGCATATGAACTTTTTGATCTCAGCCCATTGACTGATCTCATTCTCGTAAATCTTAACAATTGAGTAAACTACTCACCCAGTTGAACTGGTTTGCATTACATCAGCAATTTCTATCATATTCTAAACTCGAGTGTTTACTCCAACTCTGACACTTACAAAAATACCATCATAAGGAATGCCCAAGGCTGGGTCACTTCAACAATTTAACAATTTATATAAGAATTAAGTCTAGAAATAGGGATAGGCAAATTTACTCCACCACACTATGACTTTGATATATATAGCAACACTTGTCACTTTGGTACATAACTACACTATGACTTTGGTATATAGCTGTACTATGACTTTGGTACATAACTACACTATGACTTTGGTATATAGCTGTACTATGACTTTGGTACATAACTACACTATGACTTTGGTAAATAACTACACTATGATTGGTATATATCTGTACTATGACTTTGGTACATAACTGCACTATGACTTTGGTATATAGCTATACTAAGAGTTTGGCATATAGCTATACTATGACTTCGCTACATTACACTATGATTTTGGTATATAGCTATACTATGACTTTGGTATATAGCTATACTATGATCTTGGTATATAACAACACTGTGAATTTGCTACATATCATAATCTAACCGCCACCTCTGTATAATTAAATTTATTAAAAACGAAACTGCTTGCTATTAGGTATCCATCATCACAGTTTGCATGCGTATTCCACCTACGAGAGAAACCAAACTTGAAACTCAAGTTTTGACCTCAGTGTCAAGTTATATCAGAATACATGAGGCACGACCTGTCGATACCCTGACTTTTGCTACATAACAACGTTATGACTTTGTGACATTGCTATATAGGACTCTGTGACTTTGTTATATAACAACACTGTGACTGCTATATAACAACACTGTGACTTTGTTGTATAACAACACTGTGACTGCTATATAACAACACTGTGACTTTGTTGTATAACAACACTGCGACTGCTATAGAACAACACTGTGACTGCTATATAACAACACTGTGACTTTGTTGTATAACAACACTGTGACTGCTATATAACAACACTGTGACTGCTATATAACAACACTGTGACTTTGCTATATAACAAAACTGTGACTTTGCTATATAACAATACTAACACTTTTATACATTCCACGTTTGACTTGCTGCATGAGTGCTACATTTTCTAAGATGGTGCACTACCCAATTAAATCTAGACTGCTTGTGAGCAGAGAGTGAAAATGAAACATATTTTTCAAAAATCAAACTGAAAATAATTTTGGTTCCTGTTATTACAAACTTAAATTCAAACTATTTAAAAAGGTAGAAGAAATTAAACATATTTTTCACTAATCAAACTGATATTAATTTTGGGTTTTGTTACTATATACTGAAATTCAAACTGTTTGAGAAAAAAATAAACATATGCTGCACAAATCAAACTGAAATTATACGTTATGGGTTGTCGTTCATTTTCAAAAAGTAATAGGCCAAAACAATTAAATATTAATTAAGAGAGTTTTTCTTGTTTGCGTATCTGTGCAAAATCGTGCACGTTCCAAGAAATAACTTGCAAAAGGTTGAATATTCATTCCGCGATCACAGAAACTGGAGGGAGGGGGGAGAGAGAAAAAAGAAAAAGAAATAAAGTACAATTCAGTTTTGACATTACTCCATTATGCTTTTAAGGGATTTCCCTCCCTCACCTCACCCCACCCCATCTCTTTCTAGACTGAAGGGTAAGGGTTACCTTTTCTTGACGTGTCCGAATTTGAAGAGCATGCCATGTTCAGGCAGGGACCACTCCATTTCTGTGACCACGGGCAAGACGGCGACCAAAAAAAAAAAGCTGTGACAAAATTACGATCAAAAAAAAAAATGCAGCCATGGTCCTTACAAAAACATCCAAATCGACAAGAGAATTTCGTTCAAAGAGCCTGCAGGGAAAGGTTGCTTTATTTTGTCTTTTTGTCCTTACTGAAGAAGGAATCACTGACAGAAAATGAGCATCTTTATTTTGCTTGCATTTTTTTGTCAGGTTGTTTTCTTCTCCTTTCTTTTCTTGTTTGACTTGATCAGCCTTTCGGAGTTGATATCGACATACAGACTGGACTGTGTACATGAACACGTACAGTTCCTCTACACAGCTCACACATCACATCCCTCACCCCTCTCTCCTCACTAAAAATGGAGCGTGAATAAAGAATGAGCTGGGGGTGGGGGTGGGGGAAAGGGAACTCCTCTCGAAATGAATAGAAAATATCCACGGTAGATTGTGTTCCTTTGCAACTTTGAAGATCATATACTGCGAGAAGTGAATTAAGTTTAAAGAACGTGTTCTGGCTTATGTTACTGTGGTTCAGAAGACCTTGTACTGTGAACTGTTTTGATGGAACATGAACTGTTGAAAACCTAGTGATATGGAATCTAGGTCAGCAACAGATAAGAATAAATCTGTATGAAATAAGTCATTTCTGTTCTTAGAATCGAGATCGCAAAATTTAAACTTTCAGAGATTTGTATAAATGTATTTATTTTGGTTTTGAAAGTCAATATTTCTGAAAAAAATCAGAGCTCTTGTTCATTTGCGCGACTGACTTCTCACCATAGCAACATAACATTTGACGTCACAACGTGGAATACAATCCGCACGTGCTGTCCGACATACTGTCTTGCGTTAAGCTCGAGATTTGAAAAAATAAAACATGGTTAAATATTGCGGCCCATGTGGCTGCACAAACAGCGGACAAACTAAAAATATTAATTTGTTTACATTTCCAAAAGATCACAAATTACAAAAAAGTAGATTATAAAGATTAAAAGAGAAAACTTTCAGCTGACATGGTATATATGTAGCAAAGTATGTTGATCAAAATTTAAGGCCAGGTTATTACATAATTATGACAGATGGGTTGAAGAGTCTTAGTTTGAAAGCCAGTTAGGCAACCAGTTACAATAAAAAATATGTATCATCATTATTAAAATAAAATTTGTTCTCAAATTTTTAATTAAAATATAAAAACAGGAAGAACAAGCATATCCCCTTGTCTTAAAATTGAGGTCAAAAGAGTCATTTATATGTGTCAAGGTTCAGCCAGATATTTGATTACAAACTTTAAATTTTTATATACAAATTGCAAACTTTGTTACCATAATACTGATTTATTCTGTTACTATATTTTTATACCATATTTTCCTTGGAATAAAATATTTTTAAAAAATAGTTTACAATATTATTTGTACATAAATTTGTTTGTAAATTCTGGATCCAATATTTAAGCGTATAGATAGGTTGTCCTTACAATGCTTGTATTAGCATTTATATTATTGCTTCAAATAAACAACATAAATAACACCCAATAAAGAAATATTTTTGTTACTATAAGAAGTTTAATATTTTAAAGAAGATTATTTATTTATTATAGTTGGCATTGCTAAAGTATCCCCAAAAGACTGTCAGCTTTGCATTTCATAGTCTTCTTGGAAGTGTTCGCTGCACACTTAAAAAGCTTTAGTCATTCATTATAAAAATCATACACATTTTAATAATAGTTAGAGGTATGTCTATGAGCTTGACTATGATAACAAACAAATGGATGTAGTACGGTTAATGTATACTGTCAAAGATAAATAACTTACCAGACATGGTCATCGTCAGTCATTGTTTCCTCGGTATCTCCATCATCATTAGAAATGGTATGCGAACTACTATCAGATGAACTTTCGCTGACATCAGCAAGAATTGGATCAAAGTTGTATGGTGTACCAGAGAAAATTACATAGGCGGCCATTTGAACCCATGCATGACGTCACTTCTGCTTGCTTTTACCCTATAGGCTTTGGGGTTGTGTATCTTAATAAAGGGGCAAATCTCGTTCACAAACATTTTTACCTAGATTCCATATAACTTGGTTTTAACTCTAATTTGTTGCTAGGAAAGAGAATATACTGAGTACTGTAAGTTGTGTTTTCTACCAATTTGTTCTGTAATCTGTAAATTGTGTTGTCTTCGAGATTTGTCATTTGTAAGTTGTGTTGTCTTCGAATTTGTTCTGTAAGTTGTGTTGTCTATGAGTTTGTTCTGTAATCTGTAGGTTGTGTTGTCTATGAATTTGTTCTGTAATCCGTAAGTTGTGTTTTCAAGCAATATGTTCTGTAATTTGTAAGTTGTGATTTGTAAAAATATATACCTTGAAAAATAAATTATGTTCTTGGTGTGAAACACACACATACAAACACATGTGCAGCGAAGTTTAATTTGTCGTTTTGAAGAAGAAATATACAGTAAACTGAAAACTGTGGTTTTGAAAAGAAAATATACAATAATTGTAAATTGTCATTCTGAGAAGAAAATATACTGTAAAATGTTAATTGTACTTTTGTCATTGAAATCAGTAAATTAGACAGACAGACAGACAGACAGACTTATTATGTGAGAGAATAAGAAAGGCAGTAAGAGAAAAATATCTTGAAATGAATAATATTGTAATTACTGCAGATTATGCATTTGGTAGCTTAAGTATTTAGATGAAGGGGTGGTATTCTAGAGAAAGTTTCTTTAAAGAAAAGCAGTAACTCTGCTATACAATTATTAGATGCAATTAATAGAGTAATTTCAGTGCAGACTGGCTGTCTGGTAACTTAATGAGGTAGGACCACAAATACCATTCTATTAGTCTATTGCCTCATGTCTGTAAGATATAGGAATTGTTCTATTGCTCAGGTAGATATCACAACACACACACACACACACACACACACACACACACACACAATAAAACGGCATTAAACAGAATACTTACGTTCCACTCCAGTTTCTCCCTCCCCATTACCCCACGCCCCCAGCCAAATTTTAAAAAATCAGACTTATTTAATTCACATTAATTGTGTATATATTTGTAATTGTATTTATTTCTTTACATATAAATTTAAAGATAAGAGTCTGGTTTCAAGGCAATCAAATTGTAGTTTCCCTCATTGCTGTTAAGCTAAGTTCCGCTGACTAAAGTTACTTTGTGTTCAAACGTAGTTCTGGCTTTTATTTATGCGTTTATGTAGTGTGTGTGGAGTGAGAACGAGGGGTGCGTTTGTGTGTGTGTGTGTGTGTGTGTGTTTGAATGTGTGTGATGGGGGTGCGTTTGTATATGTGTGTTAGTGTGTATGCGGTAGGGGTGGGGTTGTGTCTGTGAGTTAGTGCTTGTGTGTGTGATGGGGTATGTTTGTGTCTGTGGTGTTTGTGTGTGATGGGGTGCGTTTGTGTCTGTATGTTAGTGTGCGTGCGTGCGTGTGAGTGTGTGTGTGATTCGGGTGTGATTTACAGCGCAGTCCAATAAAAAGGAACACTCATACATCAAGCTACTGCCATTCCAGCTTCTGTAATATCCTGTCTACCTGGACTTGGCTATAACGTCCTGTCTACCTGGACTTGGCTATAACGTCCTGTCTACCTGGACTTGGCTATAACGTCCTGTCTACCTGGACTTGGCTATAACGTCCTGTCTACCTGGACTTGGCTGTAACACTGAATAAACAATCTCAGCATAGTTCAATAAAGCTGGGGTGCTGACGGGGTGCTGTTCTTATAAAAGCAATAACGCTTAACGGGCATACAGCCACGTACACATAGGTACTTCGTTCGATTCACCATCAGCTATAGGCAGGTAACGACACTATCTAGTTTAATGCACGCCATTATTCAAACGGCTTGGGATTAATAAAAAAAAAGTAATGGTAAAGAACCCCAACAAAGCCAGACCTTCGCGCGACGAGAATAAAAACATTACGAAAGTCAAACGAAACAAACAAATTTCCAAAAAATAATCAAAACAAATATGTCGAAATATTTCGACTAAAAGGGGAAACTTGTCAGTGTGCGAACTAGAAAGCTATAGTCAAGTATGCTGTTACTCTATTGGTGTCACAAATTCACCTGTAGTAGCAGATCTACATGAGTGGATGTGCTATGGCTGAGTGGCAATTGTGACGCCTTAAAAATAAAAAAAACTCATTGCGTTATTAACGTCAGTTCGTCAATCCTCCTCCCCCCCCCCCATTCCCCCGTTACAATAATAAATTATCTAGTGCATCTTTAGCTACAGTAAAGATGCTATGAGCATCCGTAACGGAATAATTTCTTTATTCTCCCACCCTAGTCCGCCCACACAAAACGTCCCCATCCCACCTTTGTAGAGGCTTGCGATCCAAGACCCTTAACACCTATTAGTCTCGGTTTAGTTCAAAGCTCACTCATAACTGAGACCATTACCCCCGCCCATCAAAGCTTTCCTCAAAGCAAGAACGCGCGTGGAAACACTAATAACTAATAACTCACGCGTAAACATACCCGCAGCAAAACTCACCAACCCAGAGCCGCCCCTTCTTTGATGAAACTCACTCGGTTGTCTTCAGTTACACCAGCTCACACGTGCTGACTGATTTCATAGAGACGATTTGCAGCAACGTCTGGAATGATTTCCCTTTGTTACTGTCCGGTCCTCCTCCCCCCCACCCAAAAAAAAAAAAAAGAAAAAAATGAAAAATCCCTCATCATTACATTAACATCGATCGTTCAACTGGCGACTCTGCTCACCAATCGAAGACTCTAAGCTCCCGTAGAAACGGTGACGTCATAAGAGAAAATTCGAGTGTGCTAATCACTTCTCGCCACAATGCACTTAGCATGACGTGAATAATACGTGGTACAGATGTGAACAAAAAATGGTTTCCAAACGCACACACCTATTCATTGCTAAGGTCGTTGTGACTGAAAACACGAGACTTTAAACAAGATGGGATATGAGGCTCTTTTATATGATGGCGATTGTAAAGTTAGCCAGGGTAAATTAAATTGAGTTTGAAGATTTTCATAGTCATGTCCCTTGGTAAATTAGTTCTGAAGTTGACGCAATCTGATTGGCTTGAGAGTCTGATAGTTACACCTCATAGTAATTAGCCATGAAATTGACGTCATTCAACTGATTTGATCTTGCGAGTTTTAGTCATGGTATAATGACTAAAATGGCATCAGTTGAATAACAGTGGAGTTTACGTCATTCAACCGATTGGGCCATGATAGTTTTAGTCATGTCCCAGGGTGAACTAGCAGTGGAGTTTGAGTCATTCAACCGATTTGGCCATGAGAGTTTTAGTTGTGGCCCATAGCGAACTAGCAGTGGAGTTTACGTCACTCAATCGATTGGGCCATGAGAGTTTTAGTCTTGGCCCATGGTGAACTAGGAGTGGAGTTGACGTAACCTAAAAATGGTCATGAGCATCTGACAATCATGGGCCATGTAGAGTTTACAAACTGGAATTGATGGGGTACAAAATCTCAATTTTTTTTATGGGTCATAGTGAATCAAGATAGATCGTGAATTAATTGACAATTTGACATCAATGCAGGCACTTCCTGTTCTATCTTTCTTGTGTGCAGTTCGCAGAAGTCAAAACTGAGTAAACAAAAGGAATACATGTTCCTTAATTGACATTTTATAACGTCATTTGTTGATCCCAATTGACTATGCGGTTGTAAATTTGATGCAAAAACTCAATTATATTTTGCACCGTTAAGCAATCATAATCAGTGATTAATTAATATTTTTTTTTTGGTAATACTGCAAGTAGAAACTATCAACACATGATTTCCTCAAATATATATTATTTTACCTTACAAATAATTGTAATGGACTTTTCTGCTATTGAATATTATAAATGAAAAAGGACACTCGCCAATGGGCCTAATTAATGCTGCATTCTCTACAGCACTCACAGATGTTCTCTAGTGCAATGTAAATAACACTGCAAAGTTAACAGTGAGATAGGAAACCAATTAGCCGATAACGCCAACACGTCATTTTCCTGATTGTTTGAAGGTTACACGGTATTAGTAATTTTGAAATCTTACCCATCACTACTCGGTGTGTACTGCATCTTCATTACACTTAGTGGAAAGCATGACATTTTCAAATCGTTATTAATTTCACTGGTTAATAATACGGTTGATTAGCATCATCATCTTGATTAGTACTAGCAGAAGTAGTATTGTCATAATCGAGATTAGTACTTAGTAGAAATAGTATTGTAATAATTGCGATTAGTGTAATTAGAAGAAGTATTATTGTAATCATTGTGATTAGTACTAGTAGAAATATTATTGTAATCATTGTGATTAGTACTAGTAGAAATATTATTGTAATCATTGTGATTAGTACTAGTAGAAATAGTATTGTAATCATTGTGATTAGTACTAGTAGAAATATTATTGTAATCATTGTGATTAGTACTAGTAGAAATAGTATTGTAATCATTGTGATTAGTACTAGTAGAAATAGTATTGTAATCATTGTGATTAGTACTAGTAGAAATAGTATTGTAATCATTGTGATTAGTACTAGTAGAAATAGTATGTAATCATTGTGATTAGTACTAGTAGAAATAGTATTGTAATCATTGTGATTAGTACTAGTAGAAATAGTATTGTAATCATTGTGATTAGTACTAGTAGAAATATTATTGTAATCATTGTGATTAGTACTAGTAGAAATAGTATTGTAATCATTGTGATTAGTACTAGTAGAAATAGTATTGTAATCATTGTGATTAGTACTAGTAGAAATAGTATTGTATCTTTGTGAGAAGTATTACTAAAGTAGTATTGTAATCATTTTGATTTTAGAAGTATTATTGTAATCATTGTGATTAGTACTAGTAGAATTAGTATTGTCAATATTTTGATTAGCACTAGTAGAAATAGTATTGTAATCATTGTAATTAGTACTAGTAGAAGTACACCAACAATAATGCTGTCATCAACAGCATTATTAGTTTGGTTTTGTTTAACTTTCAAGAATTTGTGTTATGTGAAGTGTTTGGTGGAATAATGACTCGTGATTATAAATAGTTGTGTTATGTGAAGTGTTTGGTGGACTAATGACTCGTGATTATAAACAGTTGTGTTATGTGAAGTGTTTGGTGGACTAATGACTCGTGATTATAAACATTTTTTTAAATGAAAGGAGGCAATAATAGTAATAAGCGTATTAATAATAACGATAATAATAATAACAGTATCTACCAATCTTTTTTATTTGATCGTCAAAACCACATTAGGACCACAACCAGTCACTAAAATTTAGTTCCTTCCCCCCCCCCCCCCCCCCGAACATTCATTTTTTTCATTTTGACCTTGACTCTCACTGCTCTGCCTGCCAGTGAAGTGACAAAGAAACTGCTGGGGCATGCATGATGAACCGTGCAATGATTATCTAAAAGAAAAGTACCAAGTTGCCCCACAGATGGTACCGTCTCTTTCTCTCTTTCTCTCTCTCTCTTCCTCAGACACACTACAATAAAAAAAAGACGAAAAAATCGGAACAAAAGAGAATCAAAGAGAAGATAAGAGGCGGAGGGAGGGGTTCTTTTTTCTAACGATGGAAATGCGTGGGTAGTAGTGGTTTAGATAGAGTGGGTGGATAGGGGGAAGCTGGGTCCCTAGAAAGGACAAGAGGTCCAGCCGTTCGATGGCAAGGGTCGTCCGCAGCCCGGTCGTCGATGAACGTCACTCCAGGGACTTGATGAGAAAATGGATGAAGTTCGTCTGCTGGCTAGATGCTGTGATGTTTAATAGCTGGACGCATATAACCCCAGAGTCTGCTGGGTCAAGAGGTAGGAGGGGGCTAGAGATTGGAGGTCACCGCGGGGCAGTCCGTGAGGAGTGAAGTAGTAATGAACATCTGGAATGTCTGGTAGATGATGTCGGGGTATGGCATTGCATAGTTACGCCTGCTTCAGTAACCATTGCTTAATTACACCGCTTAATTTCAGCTGTTTTGTTACGAGGTACTGTTGCTTAATTTAAGCTGTTTTGTTACGAGATACTGTTGCTTAATTTCATTGCTGGCTTAGGCTGATTTTTTTTTACGAGTGGTCTTTGTCGTCAGCATAAAGGCCAGAAACGACACGTGAATTTATTTATTTCGTGTACAAGTACTCAAAGTACTCAAAGTACTCAAACGAGCACTTTAACTAGAGCGTATTTGTATAACTTTGACATCACAAAATCCTGATAGAATTCCCAGAATGTTCACGCCGAACTAACCTACAAACAGCAAAAGTTGAAAGAGGAGTCATAAATAATAATAATAAAATCAGTTGGTTTTCCTTTTCTTCGTAACTTTTTATTTTATTTTAAATTTTACACAAGACTAAGTAACGCTATGAAATATAATCACAAACAATGTTTTCAAAAAGTATGCCTAGATCTAAACATATATTTCAAGCAAAGCAACATACTTCAATAAAATATGTTAAATGAGATAAACATACTTCAATAAAATATGTTAAATGAGATAAACATACTTCAATAAAATATGTTAAATGAGATAAACATACTTCAATAAAATATGTTAAATGAGATAAACATACTTCAATAAAATATGTTAAATGAGATAAACATACTTCAATAAAATATGTTAAATGAGATCAACATACTTCAATAAAATATGTTAAATGAGATAAACATACTTCAATAAAATATGTTAAATGAGATAAACATACTTCAATAAAATATGTTAAATGAGATAAACATACTTCAATAAAATATGTTAAATGAGATAAACATACTTCAATAAAATATGTTAAATGAGATAAACATACTTCAATAAAATATGTTAAATGAGATCAACATACTTCAATAAAATATGTTAAATGAGATAAAATTATTTAGAGAGATAAAAACTTTTACATTGTAAGTTAGAAAGGGGAGATCACAGTGGAAAAAAAATTATCACAGATGCATATACAAAAAACTCATTCGTGTAATAGCTTTTCATTAAAATAAATTTATGAAACAAAATTAATCAAATGTGCGTATAATTATGAAAAACAATTTATTAAACTGTTTCAAAACAATTGTTTGACAGACGTCATAACTAATATCACTGAAAAATAATAAACTATGCACATAATTATGAAAAGCAATGAAAACAATAAGTCAGAGAATAAAAAAAAACTGGATAATCAAAGCAGCAAGTCAGAGAATTAAAAGGACCAAGCTGGACAATCAAATTAACAAGTAGAGAATTTTTTAACAGCTGGAGAATCAAAGCGTAAATGGCAAAATAAAAGATACAATAGAGAATCAAATATGTAAGCTGGAAAATCGAAAACAAAAGTTGGAGAGTCAAAACAACGAGCTGGGAAATCAAAACCATAGACTAGAGTTCACTAGAGAATCAAAATAAAACACTAAAAATTCTCTCCTCCCCATCCGAAAAACAATTATAAACTGGAAAATCCAGACGACGAGCTGGAAAATCAAGAACACAAGCTGGAAAATCAAGAACACGAGCTGGAAAATCAAGAACACAAGCTGGAAAATCAAGGACACGAGCTGGAAAATCAAGGACACGAGCTGGAAAACCAAGAACACAAGCTGGAAAATCAAGGACACGAGCTGGAAAATCAAAACCACAAATCTAATAATCAAAATAAAAAATAAATAAAATATAAAAATGAAAAAAAAAACTGGAATATCCAAAAGACCAGCTTAAGAATGACAAGAAAGTGATAAACGAAAGACAAATAAATGTGTTAACTCAAATTTATTAATAAATAAGTAAATTTCCGCAAAAGACTTTATTATTTTACTGCTACAGAGTAGCTAACGATCAGTCCTACATAAAATAAACTTCAATTAAAAATAAATATATTTGTATTCGAATTTGTAACACGACAAACTCGACCTTGAAGCCAAGCGCCCTGACGACATGTAAAGACTGCCTTGGCAATGCCTTTTTATTTTCCATTAAGAAATATATTAATACGCTTTAAAAAAAAAATAGATAATCCCTCTTCGTTTTGTTTTTGTTCGACTTTGAAGACCAAAGTCAATTCCTTCTTGTCATTTTAAATTCAAATTTGGTCAGGCTTTGAGCTGTACTTTTGTTGATGCTATGGTGGGCTATTTTGTTGTTCTTTCTTTCTTTGAACCCTGGTACGTAAAATGTCTCGGTTCCACACACGTCATTGATTGGACAGAAACTGTCTCGCGCTGAAACTGACATCAAATCTCTCAGGGGCAAGATATTAGTCTTCAACACCAGTCCGGAACCACCGATGGTAAATTTTATCCAAGGGAAAGCCACAAATCAATTTTCTGACCATTTTCTTTTCATGCCTTGAAATGGTGCAGAGAAGATAGGGTCCGCCTGGCATGTCTACTTCAGAGTCAGTCGTCCGCGTGAGCGTCCAACCGTCCGTCTTTTCATCGAGTAAAGAAGTGTAAACGATCAATGTTAGGTCCATACGACCGTTCAATAATGTCCAGATAGTTTATCCAACACCGCCCTTTGACTAAACTGTACTGATTCTTTTTATATTTGTATTTTATTTATATTATATCCGGATTTTGGTTTTGTGTATATTCCGTTTTGTTTCACGTGCTATGCTGTTATGGGATGCGTATGTTCCTTTTTGTTGTTTTCATTTTATTTAGAAGGATCAGCGTTTTTACATTATGTTGATAGTGTTGCTTTGTATGGTTTGGCGTATTTACACGATTTTATTTAATTCTGGTTGGTCGAATTCATTATATGGTTTGGCGTACTTATTTAAGTTTGGTTGGTGTGTTCATATATATGGTTTGGCGTATTTACACGTAATTATTTAATTTTGGTTGGTCGAGTTCATTGTATGGTTTGGCGTATTTAGACGTTCTTATTTAATTTTGTTTGGTTGAGCTCATTATGGTCTTGCTAATTTGCTTTGTTTGATTTTGTGTTTATTTTTGTTGATTTCGTTTTGTCAGATTTTCCTATTGTTTGGTTTGACTTGATTTGCGGCTTCGTTTAATTGATTCGGATTTTGGTTTGGTTTGTTTTAGTTTGGATTTTGGTTTTTTTGGTTTTGTTTTGTTTATCTTAGTTTGGAGCGGCTTGCTTAGGATTTATATGGTATGGCATGGTATGGTACTTTATGGTATGCATGGTATGGCATGATATGTTATGGCATGGCATGGTATGGTATGATATGATTTGGTAGGGCATGGTTTCGTTAGGAATTAATTGTGCATTTTACATTTGTATAGTAAGAGAGAATCTTTTACTCTCTTGTCTTTTTACTTAGGTTTTTATTAATTCCTTATGTCAGTATTAACTTGATATTCAGACGCACTCTAAAATTTGTCATTAGTAGTATATTAGTAGTATAGTAGTAGTATATTAGTAGTATAGTAGTAGTATAGTAGTATATTAGTAGTATATTAGTAGTATAGTAGTAGTATATTAGCAGTATAGTAGTAGTATAGTAGTAGTATAGTAGTGGTATAGTAGTAGCAGTAGTTGTGGTAGATGTTGTTGTGGCAGTGGTAGATCTATCAGCAAGGAAAAATTCAATTCAGTTTTAAGCACCAGGTGTATTACTACTGATGAATAAAAATCTTATTAATCAAACCGATCCGTTATATAATTAATACAACTTTTGACATTAGTTAAACGTAACCCAGACATATTTTGCTTGCAATTAATAATAATACATCCAATGCTATACATTTTCATTAAATTACAAATCGAACTAAATTATAATGCAACAATAATTTCTTTTATTTCGTATTTAACAGAGTTTAAGATTAATTACTAAGTTTAAAGTTTTATTTTTTTAAAAGGACAATTGCAGACACTTTATACTTCATCTCTCTCTCTCTTTATCTAAATGTGTACATCTCTCTCTCCCTCCATATATATATATATATGAGACTATTTATTTATAATCTAGATGTGTCTATATTATTATCTGTTTATGTTCTAGTTCATCTATTTATTAGTATCTGTCTAATTGTCTGCTTATGTATCAGTCCGTCTGAACTGCGATCACTGGAAGTTTAGATCGACCCATCTATCGACCCGACTAAAACGAGTAAAGTGCGTCTCGGTCCTCAAAGCCAAGCTGCATGCCGAGAGCCAATGGCCACTAAATACGCAGACATTTTGGAAGTCCATGCAACAACGCTGAATTTCTGACCATCACTCCCTGAAGCCTGAAGTGCTAAGCTGCGGGGACTAGTGGCCAAATTTGTCCATTATCGATCTTGATGGGCTGCGGGGTGGTTTGTTAGAGACAAGCCATTAGATCCCTCCTTTCGTGATCCAGGGTGTTCGCCACTGGCTATCTGGTCAACGCAGAGCCTGGGCACTTGCTGAAGTGAAAGGCAGCAAAGCGGCAGAATTCAATAGCTATACAAGCTCGCTTCGTTTCCTTTCATCCCATCCAGGCTCCCGGTCGACTGGTCACGCCCTTTTAAAACTCACTGATGAACGTGTATCCTTTGAACAGGGTGGCCATCCAATATTTCTGCTGCTCGCTTTCCAGCCTCTTTTGCAGTGGAGGTACAATCCGTCTGGCAGGGCTCTCTTTCTGTCCGCCTTCCCAGATCTGTCCAGTAGTGTGACAGAGTACACCAGCTATTATCCCCGGGCATCCTACCCGTCGTTCTGTGTCCATGCTCTATTCGTCTGACTTGCAAGTTGGGCAGTGGACAGCAGCTCTCAGAACTCATAGTGGACGCTGGCGTGAGGGAAGGCTGGCTTTTGATGGCAGTGGACCATCGGGTTATTGATTGGCTCCTATGGGGACGACAGGGCGTGGCATTGTAAGATGGTCACACGTGTCAAATTTTGACGCACCCTGTATAACAGAATGGGGATAAATAAAAGAAATAAAGTGGCCACCTCAAGGAATACTTGGGTATGTGCTGGGGAACAGGCTTTTAGACCCTGACGCACAGCTGGGAAACAATTCTGATCATATATGATATTTGTCCGATCGATAAATCAAGTTAGGAAACTAATGTTCGACTTTTCGTTGTTTTAGTTTACTCCATCCAGAAAGACGAAAGGAATTTTGAAAGAAAGAGGAGAGGAGAGATGAAAGAAAGGTGACACTGGTCGTCTAATATGTTTAATGTGTATTTTGTTATGATATTATTTTATGTTTAACAGTTAGCGTGAAATATACCTCCTCTGTCCAGAGCCATATTAAAGCATTTGTTTCTTTTTACAGATAATCGCCGTTGATAGTGTTAATAAAACTAACAACCATTGTAAGAAAAAGGCTAGACAATGAATAATGATGTTTCTAGTTATTTTAAATCATATAGGTTTGGCATATTAAGTTTCATTAAGATGGACATTGAATAAAATCTCATCATTTAATTAATATATGTGTGGCAGAATAAATTTGCTTTCACTATTTTATTTTAAGAATTTAATTGTTATATAAATTGTTAAATCGTAGGAGTAACTCGACCTTAGGCACTTCTTATGACGTATTTTGAAAGTGTCTGATTTGAAATATATACCCGAGTTGAGAATATGATAGAAATTTGCTGATGTAATGCAAATCATCCCTACTGGGTGAATAGTTTTTTTGTTTTTTTTATCCAATGGTCATGATGTACGAGAACGAAACCAGCCAATGGGCTGCGATCAAAAATTTTCCCCGGCTGCGAAAAATCTACTGTCTAATCACTTTGAATCGGGAGTGGAAGACGTCCGGTCATGAAAGGTGGCAGTTAGCTTGATGGTGACTTAACTGACTGGTTGAGAGAGAATGCACTTAGAAATATTTCGTGCATGCTCGCTGTTGATGTGTTATACTCGTGTTTTATGTGGAGATGTTCTATGTGCTTTGACTTTTATTTCTACAAATGTTTGAACTAAGCTGCTCACATACAGTTTGCTAAACACTTGACATTGTTTTGATATGCGATGTTTATTATGCTGTGTGCTTGTATCTGGCTAATAAACACATTTGCAGGAAACTGTTAAGTTGAGACTGGAATGTAAGAGAGAATTGCGTTATAAAGCAATAAACTGTAAGCTTAGAGTTTGTTTGCTGATTATATTTTGCAGAGACATGTAGCCTTTCTGCTTTCATTTCAACGTTTGATTTGAACCTCCTGGATTACTGTTTGTAAAACGCTACAACCTACCATGGTAAAGGCTGGAAGTGGCCGGAAGTATAAGAATACACTACACTCCATTGATGTATGGCAGCAAGATATGCTGACTATCTGAGCAATTTTTGGTGTAGAGAAGTTACTGGAAATTATACATTTATTGCTCGCCTTGAAAAAAGAAGCACCCAGATTAACTCAAGAAAATAAGTAGTGGAACATTGTTTTTTTTCAACATGCAAGTGAGGCACTTGGAGCTGACATAATAATGGCTGACAATAACTTGTGTCTTTGTTGCAAAGGTGCATGGAAGGACTATTGAGACAGCAGTTAGACAAGGTTATGTAAAATCTATTATTGCTTATCCCTAATAAGTCCATTTCTGTTCTCTGATAGGAACTATCATGTGATTTGTATTGAATAACTGAATGTTATTTTAAGCATAAGACTGTAAATTATAGAAATTATCCAAATGTGAGTTCATGGAAATATGATGTCAAGTAATCTATTTCATTGTGTTTGTCATATTGTATTTGATTGTTGATAATAAGTTTATTGTTAAATTTATCGACCTTCTTAAGCATATTGATAACCTTATGTTGGAGAAGAAAGTGAGTGGATGAGGGTTTGCTAAATATAGATTAAAGACGGATTTGTCTTCTCCTTTAGTAAGAAGTTTTCCACCTACTGAATATTGTGTGACGGTAAATGTTTGCCTTTAAATATTGTGGAAGACAGAGAACTTTTACAGCGCCCTCATATCCATCAAGTGAGAGAGACGAGTGGTGTCTTCTAGAGAATTATTAATTACATAAATTAAGATTCTTATCACTCGCAATTAGTTAATAAAGATTAATTATAATAATCATCATTTTCTTTAACAAAGTGGTATTGGCATCACAATATGCATTAACGTTCATTCTAGAAAATCAAACTCAAACAATCTGTACTTGTGTATAGGTTGGTTTGCACATAATTATGCAAAAGTATATATATATCTATGTATGTTTGTATATAGTGCATATATTCACATATGTATTTTGTATCCATCCATCCATCTACCCATCTATCTATCTATCTGTCTGTCTGTCTGTCTCTCTCTCTCTCTCTCTCTCTCTCTCTCTCTCTCTCTACATATCTATTTATCTCTCTCGATCTATTGATCTATCCTTATAACTAAGCATCAACCAATTGACTTTCTGATTTTTATCGTATTGAATCATTCAAGAGCCAGAAATAAATCAAAGTGTCTGAGTTACCAATACGAGTTCATATTTGTACTTGGTGTAAACACATAATCTGTATTTTTGTGGGTGCAACAATATGTAGCAATATTTCCCAGCGTAATCATGCTCGTATGCAATAAATTCTCTCTGTGTGTATATGTGTGCGTGTGCGTGTGTGTGTGTGTGTGTGTGTGTGTGTGTGTGTGTGTGTATTTCCATGTGTTTATTTTTATGTATAATTCGGTCTTTAGTCGTTTCTATAACATACGTAGATCTGTGTGTATACGAGTGTATATGTTTCTTTGCATTCTAATGTGTGAAATACGTTTGTAGTAGAGTAATATTCCATTAAAAGACAAAGCCTGAATTTCTTCCAGACGGTCAGTCCAGCTTCAACTGCAAACGATTTTATTGGTGCCTTATATCATTGGTCAAGCTTTAGGCAAGAACAGAGACACACCCCAAAATCCAAGAACCGGCCTGGACACTGGCCCTGCAGACCCCGAGAAATAGCCCTTGAGCGACGCTGATCGATCTCTGCAATTTCCTCCAGCGGCCGAGATTCATTGACTCCATAAAAGCCGGCCCTAGCTAGTGGACTCGTCCTCATTTGGACATTGATTAAAAGGGAGCCTGGAAGCTATAAGGACCGAAGACGGACACCAGGAAAGGACTGGGAGGGGATGGTGAAGGGGAGAGAGAAGGGGGCGAAAGTGCCCTCGCTTCCAATCGATCGGTACTCCCGCCCCTCCAACCCCACCCCTTTACCCTTCATCGATGGCATACACGTGCATCCTGGTGAGAAAGCTGGCGGATGGCAGCGACCTCGTCTTGGCCGGCCTGGCTTCAGTGAGCCGCGCCAAACGGATTAGAGCGGCGCGGGGAAGAACTTGTCGGCAGAATTAAGGTGGTCACTTCGGAAGGCTCCGTAGCTGCCCGCCAATGGAGACGCGGATTGCGTGTTGGCGCTCCTTATTGTCATCCGAGCCATATTGATCTGGCTTATTCCGCGGTCTTAAGTTTGTCGCTGCTTCCATCAACATCCGACGTATTTAGACCGCTAGGCGACGTCATCGGACAAAACCCCTTAAGTCTTAGCACTCACATCGATATGAACCTTAGGGATTTAAATTTTAAAAATCCCTGACAGGAAGCCCTTCATCGCTAGAGCATTATCTGATTGAGAGCGTTAATTTTTCTTTGGGGGAAAAAAAAAAGCAAACAGGCATAGGCACGAGAGGTATTGATGCTTATTATTATTCTAATTATAGATTAGGGAAGAGGAGACAACGGATGTGATCAATGTATATTGGATAGAAACAGGACACATTTGATTACAAAGCAAGTTTTGATTTACTGACCGTTAGCTGTCATTTAAATAAATTATTCTTTTATTATTTTATTTAAGAATTAAATGTTTGATTAGAACTTATGTTTGAATTAAGTTCTCTTCCTTTCAAAAAACATTTTTCGAACAGATCGTTAAATGTCTCTCTTTAATAAATAAAGTGAAAACGGAAAAGAAAGAGATAAACAAGCATCTAAAATTATATATTAAAAATTTCCTAAAGTCGTAATCAATACTCTTTCTTATTCTATATATAAACAATGAACAAAGCTCAATCGTAATGGAGACCTTTGTAAATAAGCTGTTTCAAGTCAGTCACAAACTCGACGAGGCGTGGATGGGGGGGGGGGATGATAGTCCGAGACGAGATCATTAATCCTGAAACCAAGAAGCGTGTATGTTTGCTGGAAACTATAATCGGGGAAAGGGGATGCTGCACACACACACATACATGCATGTCCTCTTTCTCACATGTATACTCACGTACACACACACTCCTTACCGCCTTCCGCATTCATCTAGATTTCTCAGGACCCCTCCCCCACTTCTAGGTCTAAACTTGCTTTCCCCCAGTTTTATTTCTTCTAAAACGTCTCCTGCTTGACAGTCTGGAGAGAACTGTACGTCTCTGCTTTAACGGTGTCCGTTGGCCACTCAGGTCAGTCATCACTTCCAGGTCAACTTTCTTTCAAGTCAGGCAGCAAGATAACTTGATAGGACATAAGTGGCTCCCGCCTCAACAATTCAATTCCACGTCCCGTCGCTCGATTCTGAGTCCTGCCAGCGAAACCCGCTGACCTTGAGTGGCCGACCGACCATTCTGAGTCTTGCTGTTTGCGCAGTAATTGACTCACAATCCTTTTCATTTCGCGTCCATCCCAGCCGAAGGCCGTCAGTCACGGAGAGAAGTGGGAGACAAAGGTCTTGGACTGAGAGGAACCGAGACAAGTTAATGTTCCAGAGAGTACTGATTGAACTAACCGGAAATTAGTATGAATATTGAACTGAAACAAAGAAAGTCTGCGGTTTTTTGTTTCTGATGTGTGGCATGGTTGTGGAAGTGTGTAATAAATGTGTGAGAGCGTCTGAGAGAGAATTACACGAGTGAACTGGGTGTATTTGTCTTAATTTTTGCAGCACTAGATAATGATTATGAAATTGTCACATTTTGTGGCACTAGACAATGGTTGTGAAATTGTCACTTACATTTTGCAGCACAAGATAATCATTATGAAATTGTCACTTACATTTTGTGGCACTAGATAATGATTGTGAAATTGTCGCTTACATTTTGTGGCACTAGATAATGATTGTGAAATTGTCACATTTTGTGGCACTAGACAATGATTGTGAAATTGTCACTTACATTTTGCAGCACAAGATAATGATTTTGAAATTGTCACTTACATTTTGTGGCACTAGATAATGATTGTGAAACTGTCACTTAATTGTTGTATGGACGACACGATAGAATTATGCCAATCTCGACAGGGAGGAGAAAATATAATGAAACCTACCGAGGTGCGAAATTTTAATCAAATTTAAGAATGAAAATTATATTGCTCGAATTGGGCGAAATTTTAATAAAACTTAAGAATAAAAATTATATATTGCTCGAATTGGGCGAAATTTTAATAAAACTTAAGAATAAAAATTATATATTGCTCGAATTGGGCGAAATTTTAATAAAACTTAAGAATGAAAATTATATATTGCTCGAATTGGGCGAAATTTCATAGTTATAGTAGCAATTCATATATCATTGATGTCATAACGTCGCTAGACAAGGACAAGAAAGTGTAGTTTAATAGTAAAGTTATCATTTTCCATTTAATAATAATAGATACAAATCTGCAAGAAATATATCACAATCATTACTCTGGCATAACCACAGTTCATAAAGTATGTCGCTGGATGATAATATAGGTGATTGATACGAAGAGAAAAAGCAATTCCATCACAATGCTTACAGTGCTATATTTTCCCACGTGAGTAATAGATTTTTTTTAAACTGACGAACTCTCTTAATAACTACGAGCAATTATATTGACCTCTATTAATAAAGGACTCTTTTCCTGCAGGTAAGGCTTAAGAGGTTCAGAGGAATGCAAAGACCAAAGACTTAGGAATGTCAACAAAATCCTTCACCAAGTCACTTACGCCTTTAATACCTTTGTTCCAGAGTAAATACTGATTTGACATAATACACCTTTAGGCAATGCAAGCAATTTCACAGTCAGCCTCACGTCCGACTTCTTTCTATCTGTCAATAATCCGCCCCCCCCCCTCCGTGTTTGGTCAGTTGGTTGAGCAGCAAAGCCCATGTCATCTATTGACTGTCAGTCATTGCTATATAAACATCACGAGAAATTACTACAGCTGTCAGTCATTGCTCTATAAATCATCACTAGAAATTACTACAGCAGTCAGTCATTGGTATATCAACATCACGAGAAATTACTACAGCTGTCAGTCATTGCTCTATAAATCATCACGAGAAATTACTACAACAGTCAGTCATTGCTCTATAAATCATCATGAGAAATTACTACAGCAGTCAGTCATTGCTCTATAAATCATCACTAGAAATTACTACAGCAGTCAGTCATTGGTATATAAATCATCACGAGAAATTATTACAACAGTCAGTCATTGCTCTATCATCACGAGAAATTACTACAGCAGTCAGTCATTGGTATATAAATCATCACGAGAAGCTACTACAGCTGTCAGTCATTGGTATGTAAATCGTCACGAGAAATTACTACAGCAGTCAGTCATTGGTATGTAAATCGTCACGAGAAATGATCACAGATGTCAGTCATTGGTATGTAAATCATCACGAGAAGCTACTAAATCTGTCAATCATTTGGTATATAAATCATCACGAGAAATTACTACAGCTGTCAGTCATTGGTATGTAAATCATCACGAGAAATTACTACAGCAGTCAGTCATTGGTATGTAAATCATCACGAGAAATGACCTCAGCTGTCAGCTATTGGTATGTAAATCATCACGAAAAATGACCACAGCTATATCATTGGTATGTAAATCATCACGATAAATGACCACAACTATGTCATTGGTATGTAAATCATCACGATAAATGACCACAACTATGTCATTGGTATGTAAATCATCACGATAAATGACCACAACTATGTCATTGGTATGTAAATCATCGCGAGAAATGACCGTGTCCTGTTTCACCTTCCATCCAAAACTTGTGTAATCCTAGCATAAAGGTTCAAATATTACTTTTTTAGTCACAACAAACTGTCTCTGGGTACTCAGCCACTCATATTAGCAGTCACTCACTCACTCACTCACTCACTCACTCACTCAGAAGAAGTCTAGCTAAATCCTTCCCTTTACTATCGTAACACTCCACTTGCAAAACCGTCTACGCGACCAACATACACATCTTCACACTTTAAGCGTTATTAAGACAAAATCGCAGCAACAACAACAAAAATGTTTGATACTGCTTTCTTTTTAAAAGCTAAGGTGTTGTTATGCTTATGCCCCAGAGTAATATGTTACAATAAACACTTTCTCATTTCAGTAATACAGTTTATGGGTTTGAAGCAGACTCACGATTATATCGTAGTAAAATGTTTACTGTTAATGCAATCTCTAGTTTGTTTTCTATGTTGTACGTTGTCTTCCTTGTATCAACGTGGTCTGTGAAATGATAGCTAAATGTAAACCTTAGCTTTCAAACGTATAGTCTAAGTTTTGCCAAATTGTTTGACTTGTTAAATTAATTTGATAGAGTATTCAGTAAATTTAAGTACTATTTCGCAGAGGCATCCTTGAGTTGTCCTAAATCGGCAAACATATGACGCACTCTTACGTCAGCAGTGCTCACTGGGACGACCTCTTTACGTCATATTTATATGCGTAATCATACACACACCTATACATACATACGCGCATACATACATATATAGATAGTTTGTCAAAACCACAGGCACGCAAAGACTTAGCTATGGTTAATTGCCTGACTGGTTAATTAGATTATTGGTTGGTTAACTGGTTGGTTTGGGCAATAAAAAAGAAAAGAAATGATAAATTCCTCTCTCTCCCGGAAAGAAAAGAGAACTAAACAAACAATATACACCTAAAAATGCTTACGAGTCAAAGGTAAAAATGGATTAATAATCATTTTGATTATTTTAAAGTGATCTATATGTGCGTGCACATATATACATATCCATATACTTGCGGTGTGTTTTTCTTTTAGTGTATAAATGTGTGTGTCTGTGTTTCGCTAATTCTTTTTTCAAACGTAAATTCTAAACTAGTTCAATGTATCCTCTACGCTATTGTGGACTGGCTAAGACTGTCCCTCTGTGAAAGACAATAATGCATGCGCAGTTAAAGCTGCCATAACGACAGGCTCTAATCCCCTTGGTCCCTGGTGGCCGGACGTGCTTTCAGGTCTCCATGTGAACAGAGTAAAGGGGTGGGGTAAGGCCAAAGGGAGAAGCGATTCGCCCTGAGCTCAGTCAAGTTATGGAAGAAGGAGATAAGGCGATCGATTAGAAGGACAACTGTCCAGCAAGCGCCATTAGCACCACGATAAGCAGCTAATGTCTAACCGTTTTAGAAGAGTACAAAGAATGGGTGTGGTTTGTAAGAAATATACAGTTCAAAGTTCAAAAAGAAGTAACATTTAACAAAAGCACGGGAAAATGGTTGATTAGTGTTTTCATGATGTGTATATTTCATAAGTGTTATCATGATGTGTATATTTCATTAGTGTTTTCATGATGTGATTATTTCACTAGTATTTTCATGATGTGTATATTTCATTAGTGTTATCATGATGCGTATATGTCATTAGTGTTTTCATGACGTGTATATGTCATTAGTGTTTTCATGACGTGTATATTTCATTAGTGTTTCATGGCGTGTATATTTCATTAGTGTTTTCATGATGCGTATATTTCATTAGTGTTTTCATGATACGTATATTTCATTAGTGTTATCATGATGCGTATATTTCATTAGTGTTTTCATGATGTGTATATTTCATTAGTGTTTCATGACGTGTATATTTCATTAGTGTTTTCATTATGCGTATGTTTCATTAGTGTTTTCATGACGTGTATATTTCATTAGTAATTTTGTCTATACTTCATTAGTGTTTTCAAGATGTCTTTATTTTATTAGTATTTTCATGATGTGTATATTTCATTAGTGTTTAATATTGTCTATTTTTCATTAGTGTTTTCATGAAAAATATTATTGATTAGCGTTTACACAACGCCTATACTTCATTAGTATCTTCATGATGTCTATAATTAATTAATGTTTTCATGATGTATATATTTGATTAGTGTTTTCATTATGTATATACTTATAAGTACACTGAGACAGTTTACTTTTTGCTTGTTTGTTTAGGCTTTTAGGGTTTTTTTTTATTGTGTGTGAGAGAGGTCTTTAGAAAAGGGGAGATAATAACAGCATTGTACAACTAAGGGGATGAAAAGGAGATAATTTCTGTCAGTGTTTTGAAGAACCAGTAAACGGATGAGAACACTGATGATTTTATCTGGTCAGCGCTTATGAATTTTTGTAAAGGATGTTTAAGGAGGGGTAGCGACAACTACAACAATGGCAGTATTATAAGCAGCAGTATCCGAAATGGGGATATCTCAACCAACCTGTTGCGGATATGATCCAGCTGTTTGCTCGACCATTTATATTGGCCCCAGCGCCCATTTTCGTGCATCCCAACGAACACTGGGGACAGCCACAACATCTGCGACTGCGACGACAACACCATCAGTGAGGAGGCCAGGGGGTTGAACATCCCGGGCGCATGTACACACTAGGTACAGACTTGGTGTGCTACGAGCCTGGGCTCTGTAAGACACCACCTCCCACCCGGCCTCACACTTCAACGTCGGTAATGACAGCAACAGTATCCACCGCAACTTTAGCACACGTACTACCAGGCTAGAGCTCGCCTATCCCGGCCAGACATGTTTGAAATGGACGAACGCACGCGATACTACTAGGGTGTTAAAACACTCTACTTCAGGGAATGCACAACGACTCTACAAGACGACTTTAAAAAATACTACTGCAGTGACGACGTAGCCAGCAGTCCTTATTCCCTCTCCCATCCCCCTACCCCCATTTTTTTAGATCCCCAGCGCCAAAGCATTCGTTCAGTCAGCAAAGTTATCGTTATGACCATTTCCACATCATCGTTTTCATCTTTTTACCCGATCATCACTGTCATATACAAATCACCCACCCAGGTATAAAAATAAAAACGCTTCAGTACTTTGCTCAAAGAAATACGGTTTCGTTTCAGTTAGAAGGTATTTGATTTTGTTCTTGTCTCACAACCGGGGATATTTGGCCACCCACACGGAGCAACGTACGTGTTTCTTCTGCATTGGCGAACAGTGTCGAACAAAGTAAGGCACAAAAGGCAGAAAGTGTTTGACCACAAACGTCCACCACTTTCCTCTCTGCGATGGCGGAGAAATATTCTGGCTCTGCAGTACGAGGTCCGAGTCTGGTCCGATGAGGCAAGCATGACGTGAAGCAAGATAACAGATTGTGTCACGTGGATGCGGTCGAACTGAAAGATGGAGGGCCGTAGTCAAAATTAATGACTGCGGATTAGAGGCCCCTTTTCTGGCTTTTTTCTCCTTGTCACATTACTTAAGTCTTTAGCGCGGTTTCTTTTCTCGTCCCTCCCTTTTACTTCCTCCTTCTCCCCTACCCTTCAGCCGTCTCCCCCCTCTCCCTCCCCCACCCAGCACCATTACCCCACGTGATCAGCCGTACTGAGTAGCAGACGTGTAGTCAGTCAAGAAGAGTTTTCTAAATTATATCCAAATCACTGCACCGACCTAAATCATTTGAGCAAAGTCGAAGAAGTTTCTTTGGTTATCTCCCCTCTGCTTCGGTGGTTGTCTCCCTTTGCAATTTGTACTGCTTGAGACTTGTTTTCATTGGTGATTGAGTCCCTTGGTGGCCGTGGGTTTTACAATTTCAACTGATAAAACTATAGATTTACTATTTTTTTTTTTTTTTTTACAATGCCTTTTCGGATCTAACTATTGTCTAGTACATTTGAGCTGATAGTTGACCGTTAGGATCACGTCATATATGCTAAGCAGAGAGGTTATTAAAATGTTGAACAGCACAGTCCTCTGGTTGTGCAGAATGTAGATAGCTTCTGTTTTTAGGTACATGTATTTGCCATTTTGGGTGTAGGTGCCTGAGTTAATGGAGCAGCATTCCGGTCAGAACTTAGCGAGGAACTGTAGAGACCTTGCTGGATTCTGTCCCTTCTTCGGACAATCTGATTCAGATCACATGTGCATTGGCGTATCAAGGTCCCATGGTTATATCAGTAATGTTTACACTGGGACCAATCACACCCAGCGTGGTTACCAAAGAACATATTTCATTTACGCCATTTGTGGTTACGTTGTATGAAACACCAACATTGGAAAATATTTCTCTTTCAAATTTCACATTTCTATCACGCCAGTATTTTGAACTGATTGAGGCTTCTTTTCAAGAAAGAGATAAAGTGGTAAATCATACAAATAGAGCTACACTCATCAAGACATGAGAGTAACAGTGAACACAAGACGTGAAAGTACCAGTGAACAACAATATGCAAGAGTACCAGTGAACACACAGTATGCAAGAGTACCACTGAACACACAAGATGCAAGAGTACCACTGAACACACAAGATATAAGAGTACCAGTGAACACATAAGATGTAAGAGTACCAGTAAACACACAATATGCACGAGTGCCAGTGAACACAAGGTTTGAGAGTACCGGTGAACAAACAGTATGCAAGAGTACCAATGAACACACAGTATGCAAGAGTACCAGTGCACACACAAGATGTAAGATTACCAGTGAACACACAATATGCAAGAGTACCAGTGAACACATAATATGCAAGAGTACCAGTGAACATACAATATGCAAGAGTACCAGCGAACACGCAATTTGCAAGAGTACCAGTGAACACACAAGATGTAAGAGTAACAGTGAACACACAATATGCAAGAGTACCAGTGAACACGCAAGATGTAAGAGTACAGTAAACACATAAGATGTAAGAGTACTAGTGAACACACCATATGCAAGAGTACCAGTGAACGCACAAGGTGTGAGAATGCCAGTGAACATACAGTGCCGAACTGCTACCTTAACTAATATTATAAATCCTTTAACACAGATTAAAAAGGAACTTAAAATATAATTATGGACTTATTCTCTTCAATAAAACTATAATCCAAGGTTCTATTTATGTCTATGTATGCATGCATATACTGTGACGTTCTGTGTGGGTCGTTGCGTAAGTCAGTGTACTTATGGTTTGGAGCACCCAAACTATGTGGCAACATATGCTCACGCTTTAAGTACAATCAATCATCAAAGTTACTGAGCAAGAGAGAAATAAAAGGAAAGACATGAGAAAGGCTAATTAACTAATTAATGAGCCTCCAAAGTTATATCCCCTTACTCTGACATTCATAGAATACTACACAAATTAACTAGGACAGACAAGTAAGGTTTAAGATATAAATTTAATGTATAGTATTAGATAATAATTGGAAAGAACTAAATAAAAGTTGCCTGTTGTACGAACAGTATTATTTAATCAAAAGGATAAAGTGTCTGCTGTGTGATAGTCTTTGGCAGTTGGCTGAAGCCAAACATATCTGAAGTAGGTGACTGTGGCATGTTTCTTGTCCAGAGATGGTGCAACATTTATGCCCCAACACGTCTGCCAGCTCTTGGCTAGCCCGTCATATCTACTTGCGATAAATGGTGGCCATTAGGCTGCCAAAGTTCAGTTTCTCAGTTGTCCTGGTTTTGCAGACACTTTTTGCCACAGTATTGTAGAGTCAGTCATAGAGTCGCACCGGGTTACAGGATACTGATTAGCAAGAGTCAGTCACCCCCCTTGTTCAATACCAAGCTCCACACAGAATATAACCGGTTTACCTTCAGATGTGTTAGTGCAAATTGGAATGCTAAAAATTATTGAGTGGACATTTAAGTCTGTCCCACAATATTAAAAATTCGAATATAAGAAGCCTGTTTCGATTACTAGAACAACAATTGCGTACCTTAGTCTGCATCACTCACACTTGGTAACATTTACGTTTAAAGCGGAAATAGGTGTCGCTCTGTCTCACAACGTTCGTTCATTGGTAGAGGATAAATAATTCTGAAACTCTTGAAAGAGACAATTTGACGTTTTGGGGAAAAAACACGTTAGTGCTCAATGTGCAATAAATGTTATGAATGCCTGCTTTTATACCATTATTTCGTGGCGATTATGCATTCTAGTAAGCCAAGACTAGACACGTTCCAATGCCTTTTAGTAAACCATGACAAGACACGTCCCAAATGCTTTTTAGTGAATCACGACTAAACACGTCCCAAATGTCTTTTAGTGAACCACGACTAGACACGTCCCAAATGTCTTTTAGTGAACCACGACTAGACACGTCCCGAGTGCCTTTTAGTGAACCACGACTAGACACGTCCCAAATGTCTTTTATGTGAACCACGACCAGACACGTCCCGAGTGCCTTGTGAACCACGACTAGACCTGTCCCAAGTGCCTTTTAGTGAACCACGACTAGACACGTCCAAAGGGCGACTAGACACGACCCAAAAGTGTCTTTTGAGTACGAACCATAACTAGACACGTTCCCAAAGTGCCTTTAAGTACAGACCACAACTGGACACATCCCAAAGGTGCCTGTGAGTACAAACCACGATTAGACACATCTCAAAAGTGCCTTGGAGTACAAACCACGACTATATGCAACTCCAAATTCACGTTCTGAAACATTTTCAAGGACAGTTGTACTTCACATGCATGTTCAAGTGACTAGTGGTATGCCAGAAGCACTCCAGTGTTCAACAGCCTTCTGACAACATGAGGAACTTTGGTTCACAGGCTCTCAATTCCCAAACTTGATCGAAAAACCGATTTTTTAAAATAAATTATCAAGGGAATCTGCAGTCACCTTATTTTTGTTCTGATCAGATAATTAAATTTTTTTTGCGTACAAATCCACCCACAGACAGCACCTTCATTAATTCCCAGATTATTTAGCTTGTAGTCGTAATAAAGAAGGATTAAACTATTTTTAAAATTCATTTGTGAAGCCATTTTTTACAATAGAAAAATTGCCTAAAGCAAACCTAAAGAATTATTAGAATATATGGTAAGTTGCAGAGAGAAAAAAATAGAAGTCTGAACTAAATTTATTTGTCAGTAAATGTTAGAGCTTGCGTATACTTTTCTTCTTTTCATATGTTCTGTTTGTATGTGTGTGTGGTGTGCGGGCGGGCGTGTTATGTGTGCATGTTAGTGTGTATATATATATGTGTGTGTGTGTGTGTGTGTGTGTGTGTGTGCGTGTGTGTGTGTGTGTGTGTGTGTGTGTGTGTGTGTGTGTGTGTGTGTGTGCGTATGCGTGTGCATGTGTGTGAGAGAGATTACAAAATCGTAGCCATTGTCATCTTCGACTTAGAGACAAAGATGGCGACAATGACGAAAGTTGCGATGAGTGGAGATGGTGATGCTGCTGCTGGAGTATGAGGTGGTGGATAATCATACATTACAAAACACTTGTACATTTTGCTGGAATCCATGGTCACAAACTCAACATTGAAGTGTCAGTCTTAGTATTTGTCTGTTAATGATTTCAAAAATATATAAATATGCCAAAGTCAAACTTTTTTAAAGTAATGTCATACCATAAGTTGCATCTTAATATATTTCAACAGTTTATAACTCTAAGTGATCAGCCGTTCTTGGAAGTAAATGTTATAACATCATAAACTCTTTTTATAATACGTTTATGTCGCAATGTACCTCGGGTGACGTCGTTCGTGATAATGAATTTTACAAACATTAGCAATTAGTTAATGATACAAAACATCTACAAGTGCCGGTGCAGAGTATGGACTACTGATTAAACATGCATATCTGCACTTTTACGCCGATATGCTGGTACGCCGCCAATTTCACTCACGGCCCCTGCTCAGTTATTTAAACCGAGAACAAGATTTTATAAAATAGATATATAGACGGACAGAGGACAAGACGTAATCATTACACTATCACTACAAGTTACGATAACAAACAAAAAAAAAGTTACATTACACTAACTGATATTCCAGACTGATCAATTAATAAAAAATTCATAAAAAAAAAAGTTTAATGATGTTTAAAAAGAATAAGCAAACACAATATGTTCTATTTTCACTTCATAAGCATGAATGGTCTGATTAAATTCATGATGCTCTGTAGTCACTGTTCACAATTTTGACTTGACTTCAGTGTTCAATGCTCTGGCACAAAATAGTCACTGTTCACAATCTTGACTTGACTTCAGTGTTCAATGCTCTGGCACAAAATAGTCACTGTTCACAATCTTGACTTAACTTCAGTGTTCAATGCTCTGGCACAAAATAGTCACTGTTCACAATCTTGACTTGACTTCAGTGTTCAATGCTCTGGCACAAAATAGTCACTGTTCACAATCTTGACTTAACTTCAGTGTTCAATGCTCTGGCACAAAATAGTCACTGTTCACAATCTTGACTTGACTTCAGTGTTCAATGCTCTGGCACAAAATAGTCACTGTTCACAATCTTGACTTAACTTCAGTGTTCAATGCTCTGGCATAAAATATTTCACGCCGGTAGACGCCCAATAGGATACATCATGAATGACCTCAAAATCAGGCACCCAAATCCCACATCATAGAATAAAGAGAGATTAAAAATTAAACCGTTATCTAGCCAAGGGTCTTAATTCCATGTACAACCCATGATGGGAGGGACCCGGTCTTAAAGCTCATCGGAACAGTCATTTGCAAAGATTAGAGAGTAGATTTTGTTCTTTTCTTGCTGGCATTTCCACTCAGAGGCCACAGTAGACATTTTTATGGCCTTGGTCTCGGGTTGCTTCTGAGGGGACTTCCTCTCCTCACTGTTTTCTGAAGAGAAGAGCTGGGTTGGTGCTGTGTTGGTGGTGGTATTATGTGGCATGTCGTTGTAGATGTAAAGTTATGGAGAGTTGCACCATTTATTCTTTCGTTTATATTGTATTCCTGTTGGATTGTGTGTTCTCTATTTTTTGTGTCCAGTCTGTAGAGTTGAAAATTGCATCTTTTGTTTCTGTAAAAGTCTGAAGCTGTAGTACTGAAAGTAGTGTTGTCCATTTTTGACTATTGTTTTATTGTTGTTGTAGTCTGTGGGTGTCTGAATGTGTTGTTGACTGGCAAAAAAAAAACGTTACATATTGGTATCATTCATCTCGATCTCGTCCATTGCAAAATCCAACGTCTGCAAAGGGCAGGCTTTAGTATGGTAATCTGTGGGCTAAAGCTCTGGTGAAAAATGTTGGTGTTGTTCTTGATGTTGAGGTGAGGGTGGGGATCTTACAACTTTACTGTAAGGTTAACAATAAAATTTGATGTAATGTAAATATATTTTTACTGTAAGGTTAACGATAAGCATACGATGTAAACTAATATAATTTTACTGTAAGGTTAACAATAAAATTTGATGTAAACTAAATATATTTTTACTGTAAGGTTAACGATAAGCATATAATGTAAACTATCATATTTTTACTATAAGGTTAACTTCATTATTATTACCGGTACTTCCGGTATTACCGGTATTATTACTCCCCCCCCCGCCTTCCAAAGCTCTGTCAAGCCAAGCGTGACGCTGAGCAGTTTGAGCAGGCAAAGCATGTTAAGGTAGTTCCTGAAATCAATAACCAGTCTGTGGTGTGCTAAATTTGTCTGTATGGGTTCTGCTATGACCTAGTTAAAAAGACGCACCCCAGAATGGACAATTGTAAAAGAATTGATTGAAACGGGTATCATAATTGCATGAGTGTTGTATGCGTGCGCGAGTGTGAATATGAGAGAGGGGGTGGGTGTTTACTATGGAAGAAAGCAATAGGCATTGTTCTGGCCAATTGGTGTGTTCACTGGCCAGCTGGTATGTTCACTGGTCAGCTGGTGTGCTCGTAGCCAGTAATAATTAAACAACTTTCAAATTGTCATTTGGAAAAATTGCCATGCATGTGAGGTAGCTGCTATTGTAGAATTTCATTTCATTTGTTCATCGATGTGAGACGTGATCATTTAAAAAATAAATATTAGTTATCATTTTATAATCTAGAATATTAAGGTTAACACATTGTGAACGACTGCCTGATTGCGCGACGGACAGACTGATTGATTGAAGGGTTAAGTGAATAAATGAATATGGGAGTTCATGATTGAGCAATGTTGAGCGAGTGAGAGAGTGAGAGATTAAATTATTTTCATTTTATCAACATTCGTTGATAGGAAATGGATATTCCCTTTTTATTAATTATTGTTTGTCGGTCACATGATGGTGGATGTTTGGAATCCGTCCTAGCTGTTACCTAATTTGAATATCGATGCTACCACTTCGAGAGGGTACGTGTGACTAACTTGAATGTCCTTAACGGAGTCTTCGTTTCGTTAATGCTGTTTCATTTTAATTTGTGCAATTATCGGTTGACTCATTATCAGAGTAAAGGGAAATTAATTATCGATGTCATTTTATGAGGATTATCTCCCTTTATTCCCTTTGTCATTCCCCATCTCGTCACCATCAGCACTGCCCCTTCTCTAATCGGAAACTCATTAAATGTGCCTTATCACATGAACACAATCGGAGACTTCTTTCAGACCGTAAAAGATCCCCACCCCCACCGCACCGCTACCCGACTTCCATCACAATAATCAGTCTTCGAGTCTAAATGTTCAAGGGCTAAAAAGTCATCGTGATGAACTCTGGCTAATCGAATGATGTCATTTTAAAAAATAAAAAAAAAATTTTCTTTCTTGTTCATTCACGTCCACCATGCAAACACACACCGGCTCACACAGTCCGAGCACACACATTGCATTTTGGGTACACAGTAATCGATCGGTCTCCGGCCTAGTCTGCTAGAAAGTGCGAGATCCCAATCACATATCACGGAAAATTGAGCTTTTCGTGCCGTAGCGAACTTGTTTGAATGGGAAGTTAAAGTTTCCCGTCCGTAAACCAGTCGCTATGAAACAAAAGTAGATTTTGACTGAAGTGCCCTACTTCGCAAGGAATCGGACTCTTTTCCGCTTGGCGGAACCTGAGTGACGGAACACAAATATTGCGTACAATGGCATCGACCTTCAGTAAATTGGTACATTTGCATTCACAGCCTTTAGTGTGTGTAAGTGTGTGTGTGTGTGTGTGTGTGTGTGTGTGTGTGTGTGTGTGTGTGTGTGTGTGTGTGTGTGTGTGTGCGTGTGTGTGTGTATCGGAAGGGGGAGAACTCAGGATTCAGAACTACCTTGTAGTATCGGCCAAAGGAGGAGTAAGACGAAAGAAAGAGGTACTGAAGAGAGGAGACCACCGAACAGATGATATATATATAGTAATATAAACAAAGATATAGAATTTATAAGCGCACAAAACTGGGTTAAGTTCTAATATTAGGGTCACAAAGAATTAAATTAAAAATAACACTGTAACAAAGTTTCACGAGAACGGATGCTACTGCTAACATCGAAACAATCTGATTTAGGATTTCCAAGTACGTCTTGATTAAAGCGTTATTGAGTTCGGAAATCCTGAGCTAGACATAGGGTGACGAGAGCCAATAGGCAGTCGTGACCTAGACCTAGAGACAACAAACAATTCCGACCTAGATACAGGGTGTCAGATGACCAAAATATCAGTGACTGGAATGAACGTGACTTTTCACATGCAGGTCCAGCACCTAAATTTCTCATTCCTACTTTTCACCAGTGATCAAGCTATTTCACACCACACTTTCGCTAATTTGACCATTACCCAAACATTCGTTGGTTGAGGAACTGTTTAGGTTAATTGTTTGACTAATTTATTTATTTGAGTGTGTGAGTGACTGACTTATTGAGTGGCTGGTTATTAATGTTAGCCTCTACGATCCGTCCATCTTTTCTTCGGATGATCATACATTATGGACACATGCACGTGAAGGGCTCGAAAAAAATTATTGACCTTGACCTTTGGAGCCTCAAATTTATGAAGACCTTTCACTTCAGTTGGACGCCCGCATTACTGCATCGCTGTCACCGGTGGATGATGAGAGCTCAGAGCTGTGATGCAGACTAGCATCAAAACGGCCATGAATTTCAGCACCAGAATGAACTCTTGACGAGCTAAAGCCAAGTCAGGACAGATAACTCTGGGTCTTCTGCCGCATTCGGAATTTAAAACAATAATAATATTCACTTTAACTTACATTTACAAGACTTTACTTTTACCACTCTTGAAAAAGGCAGTATTGCTATTTATATTTCTATGCATTCCTTTCGTGATTATTACAATTTATTTTTCATTATATATATATATATATTTCGCTAATGGCCAAGACTTGAACGAAGGGCTTGTCTCTCAACCAAAAACACTTTTCCTGAGGGCACACAGATGACTGGAGAACTTAGTGAATTGAAAAGGAAGTGTGAGGACAGGAGGGGTAATCTCCCCATAAATAATTTCTCTTTAGATATAAGGGAGCACAGCAAGTCGACTTTGTGCCCTTAGATCCCTTTAATTAAAACCCTGCTATTTACACCATCCCTAGGTTCAATACCCAGCCTTCAAGCGATCACCCTGTCACTTATATAACTTTGCCAAGTCACTGCTGGTCAAGTATAATAATTAGCCAAATATTTAGCCTGCTGACCATGCGACTAGCTGACAAACTGGATTGGTCCTCAAATACATGCACTAGTGCACCAAAATGTGCCAAATATTTCAAATCGTTGTTACCGCACCAAATGTGCCAAATATTTCAAATCGTTGATACCGCATCTAAATGTGCCACATGTATTTCAAATAGTTGTTGCACACAAAAATGTGCCAAATATTTCAAATAGATTTTACCGCAACAAAAATGTGCCAAATATTTCAAATCGTTGTTACAGCACCAAAATGTGCCAAATATTTCAAATCGTTGTTACAGCACCAAAATGTGCTAAATATTTCAAATAGATTTTACCGCACCAAAAACGTGCAAATATTTCAAATCGTTTTCGCCGCCAAATTATTAGGATGCAAAGTATACTTTTCGAGTCCTAAACTCATAAAAATGCTTTTCGAAGAAAGGTAAAGCAGGTTTAGCATAATAAATCCTTTAATAACAACAACAATAATAATATTTTTATTATTATTCAACCTATTTTCTTGCATTGCATCTCATATGATATCTTATTGTAAGATTGCCGTTCCGTTTTCAAATTATGAATGACGCATCCCATGTGTCTTTAAAACACTTGCCTTCAACCCAGAGGATACTTAAGGGAGAGAATTATGTTGGGGTGGTTTTTTTAAATTTTTTTTCTAAACAGAGTTAGTAATCTGATGCCACCTTGAGTGGTGCTTCGTGTGCCTCCAATGCGCAATTCCGTAAACGACTAGAGGAACTTTTCAACACCACCTTGCCTCATACTGTTTTATATAAAAAATATAGCACACGAAAATACTCGTTTTGCATTTAAATAATGAGATAAAAATATAGCACACGAAAATACTCGTTTTGCATTAAATTAATTAAATAAAAATAATTTTAAAATTGTAATTATATCATTTACGTTTGTATTTTCACAGGGTTGTACTAATGCTCTTCTGTTTTGGAAGCCGGCTCGCAAAAATATTTTATAAAACACGTCAGTTACGGTTGATTGCACTTCATCGATAGTCACCTACCGATTGTGACCGGGCATTCCAATTGTTCTTCATCTGTGATGATTGAGACCAGGCATTCCAATTGTTCTTCATCTGTGACGACTGTGACCATTTTTTAATATAGTCATTCCTCCCTTCAGCCCACAAAATTTTATCACTGGACGCTGTCCATCTTTGAAGCTCACAGTGAACAGTAAAACTGTTCGGTCAAGGACGAGGTATTTCACATTCAAGTAGGAATTTTATGTTTTTCATGTGCGCACAATAAGGGATAAATTTAAAGTAAATCATTGCAAAACTTTCTGCTCTCATTCGTACATATACACCATCATTTCTCTACATGCCATAATATAAACAGACAATAGAAACATTTTCTTAGAACCTGACTTAATGCGATCATTGACATGTCTCCACTGAGTTAAGCAAATATTACCGATCCCAAAAAGCTGAGTTTTAAAATTGTCTATAAATGGGCGACAGGGGACACATATCACTGGCCATTTTTTCTGCGTATAGATATTGGTGACCCTGTTATTTTTCCGGGAAGGGGAGGGAAGAGTTGGAGGAAACTGGAGTAGCAAACATGAAGACTGTTTTGGGTCTAGTTATGTGCAGAATAAGATGATTAATTAATTATGTTTCTAATGTATAATCACAACATTTTACTTTTTATATTTAGGTAATCAAACTTATTATAATTTTTGCAGTCGTACTTTTAATATGTGTCTGTCAGAGAGGGGCTGATGGAAGGAATTAACGTTAACACCTATATAGTTACTCAAAGTCTACAATCAATACTTCAATAACTGTTCCACCAAGGAAAGATGTGCGAAAGCTAAACCAGTATGGATTATATTGTAGCTAATAGTACACAAATTAACGCATGAATCCTTGTGTGTGTATTGGGCTAATAAATACTGTTGCAGGAGATTGTAAGTTGAGAATGGGATGCGAGATAGATTGGAGTTATATTGTGATAAACTGGAAAATTATGTTTGCTCCTTGATTGTATTTTGCAGTGAACAAGTGACCTTTTGACTTTGGGTTTCAAGCTTTGAGTTTGAGTTTCAAGTTTCAAGTTTTGAGTTCTCAAGTTACCCTTCACATGTTCACCAGTCATATACCTGTATGACCGGGAAGGAATGTCTGTTGTGGTGTGTGTAAGCATGAGGAAGTATGCTACACACCCTTGATTATATTCTGGACACATTGGAAGAATTCTTGTATATTGTAATCATCGTGTTCACTTGAAAGAATGGACACAGTGAGGAGAGCACTCAAGTTTGTCAAAAATAGAAAAGTGCGTCAGTGGTTTCCACGCATGTGGCAGGAGACACGTGTTAATGGACATTGTGACATTGCTGCAAAGGCCAGTGAAAGACTGTTGAAGCAGTGCTTAATCCAGGTTATGTAAAAGATTACAACAATCTACCACTAATAACTCCATTTCTATTCTCTGTCACTGTGGTTTTTATTACCCTGTGTAGACCAGCTTCTGACCTGTTCAATTCATTAGCTCTAAGATGATAATGTCCCTCTAACAACTCTAACCACCCGCTAAGCGTACACGCTGACCACACGCTGACCGCCGCGCTGGCAGACTTCAGACATCAAACGCCAGTCCCTAAATCTATCCCACATGCGCTCTCATTCGTTTCAGGGCTTCCCTTCTCAGTAAACAGGACGCAATACGCACTCATTCCACAAAATGAAAATAAAATATATATGTGGGAACATTTTCCCATCATACAACATCTGTGTACATATCTGAGTACTTATCTGTGAACTTATTTGTGTACAGATATTGTATTGAGCGTTTCAAAGTGGAACATAACATCCTTTTGCTGAAAGTTCTGACTTCTAAACCAAATACATCTGCTCTACTATGCCATATATGGTATGTTCCTACCTATACTCTACCACACTGCCATATATGGTACGTTCCTACCTACAGTCTTTACTACACTGCCATATATGGTATGTTACTACCTACAGTCTCTTTCTATACGGGCTGATTTCGAGGAATTTGAAACATTCCGCCATTTCAGAAAAATAAAAATGTGTGGAAGGAAAAATAAATCATTATAAAACACGAGAGGAATAAATAAGGAGAGGAGGGGAATAGCTATACTGTCACGATTAAGTGTGGTAAAGATAATGTCTTCTTTAGCTTTCTACATATTCTGACTGTGTTTCTGCTAAAAAGTCTTTTCAGCATCCATTTACGTCCTGCCACCGACCGCCTACAGCTTAGGATTCAACGATCTCCTAATTAGCTTTCTGTCACTAGTAGTGCTTTCCCTTGAATTTCCCTTCTCTAAAATGGAGACAGCAGGCAGTTCCATCATTTCCTGGTTGACCAATTTAATTATTTACACAGAAGACCTTTGCTACCATGCGCCATTTTCAGGGAGCTGCCGATTATGTTCTGGAACCAATTTATTACTTTGATCCACTGCGTAGAGCTAGTCTGCGACCGAACAATTCTCTCATCCGGTTTGCACTTTTAACTTACAGAAGTTAATTAAACATCAATATCTGATACGCTATCCGACTGACCACATTATTGATCGCTGGCTGGGCCAGCACCAGTTAGCATAGCCGAGAGCATTAAAAAACCCACACACACACACACAAGAAAAACATTAAGTACGAGAGCAAAAATAAAATTAAAAATCAGGTGAGCGTGTAATGTTATGGTCGTGGCAACCCACTGACCTAGATTCACCTGTGTATTTACTTACTCGGACATACCGTTAACGCAACACTTTATTGTTGTGTACGTACCTATCGTGTACACCATACTTTCATTTTTCGCTGCTGGCAGAGAATAATGGATTAAAACAGTGTTGAGAACAGACACTACAGTAAGATATGTTGCTATTTTTAGCAAGGACTGTCTTAAACCGGGAAGGGGGGGGGAGAGGGAAGACATTTCTTTTTTAAATAAAAACATCCAGAATGTTGTTGGTCAAGGACACTCAGCATGTGAAAAGAATAATTATGTCTATTTATTAAATTTCTAAACTTAAAGAGACCTTTCACTTTGTGATTAAGCACTCTGGTCGTAAATTAAAGAGAGCACAGTATAAAGATTTGGTGGAGGAGGTCTTGTTTGCTGTCGTTAAGAATAAAACAGATTAACCAAGAAACAAGCTGAATAAGTGTTGTAGGCATACTGGTTGTTTTTATTTTTAAATATACATATCACGTTGTACACAGTTGACGTCATTAAAGTAACATTCTTACACTTTTCCCGGTCTACATTGTGCATAGCAATGTACTGATAGGTCGATTTTCTAGAGCAGACTGAACAGCTGACTGACCACATGAGGTCAGAGAGGTCTTGCGTTTTTTCTGATGTCACGACGTTGGGCAGGTCAGAACTGTGACAGGAGAATCCTTCATAATAAATCAACTAGATAGGTGGTCAAGGTCTTTTTTTAAAATTTTATTATGTTTGGTTTTTTTTGTTTGTTGCCTCTTTAAAACGAGGGGGGGGGGAATTGAAAATCGACCTGCCTGGTCACTACGGGTGGGCAGCCACCATGGCAACGCATAAACACAGCAACACAAACTGCTCTCGTCGCTGGAGCGTTTGGCCATGATCTAGAATTCTAGAGTATCTGCATTGTGATGATGGACACTGATAACAGTGGGCGTTGCGCTGGACAAGTGGGTGGAGGGAGGAATACTGGGAGGGAGGTAAAATTGCTGTCACTGAACTTGCGAATATCAATTCCTCAAGAATAAGCAGTGCTTGGAATTTCTAGTTTAAATGTTATATAGAGAGAACATTAGGAATTTCCAGTTTAAATGTTATAGAGAACATTACTATTTTCGTACTTAGAATAAAACTTTTAAACATAATTTTCACTGTATATTATTTTATAACACATATCAGAATTTCCCTGACTTTTTGGATCTTATGTTATAATGTACTATTAAAGTCTAAATATGTCTGACTATGTCTGTCAGTCAAATATTGTTGAGCATGCGTTTCAGTTTAATTATGTCTAGATATGTGTTTGTCTGAAGATATTTGTCTAAATTAAAGTGTGTGAATATTCAAATGCACGTCTCTCTCCCTCCCTCCCTTCCTATATATATATATTGTGTGTGTGTGTGTGTGTGTGTGTGTGTGTGTGTGTGTGTGTGTGTGTGTGTGTATTTCGATCTGACTGTCCTTATATGAATGCAATAGTGTGTGTCATGCGTTTCAGTTTAATTATGTCTAGATATGTGTTTGTCTGAAGATATTTGTCTAAATTAAAGTGTGTGAATATTCAAATGCACGTCTCTCTCCCTCCCTCCCTTCCTATATATATATATATATTGTGTGTGTGTGTGTGTGTGTGTGTGTGTGTGTGTGTGTGTGTGTGTGTGTATTTCGATCTGACTGTCCTTATATGAATGCAATAGTGTGTGTCCACGTGCAAAATATTGAAATGAGTCGGAATGTCACCAAGCAGTGTGTTAAAATGCTCGATTTATGAGATTACATCACTTTCTTATTCCTTCCATGCGTGCAATGAAACCCGGCGGAATTCGATCTTTTTCTCAAATTTCTCTGTTGACAAAGAAATGCGATTCACTGTCGTTTTGTTTTTTTAAATATACGTAATCGATGATTTTGCTCAGTGTTAAGGTCATTGAGGTCTATTATTATATTTTGTTACTTCGACTCCTTATACTAAAATTACGTTTCAAGTATGCTAGTCCATCAACCGCAATTGAATAACCACGTCTACTGTCAGATAGATAGATAGATAGATAGATAGATAGATAGATAGATAGATAGATAGATAGATAGATAGATAGATAGATAGATAGATAGATAGATAGATAGATAGATAGATAGATAGATAGATGGAAGATTGGATGGATGGATGGATGGATAATTGGATGGATGGAATTAATGGATGAATGGATGGATATCTGGAGGATGGATGGGTGGAATATTAAATGGATGGATCGATGGACAGAGAGATAGATACTGATGTAAGTATATTTAAGTATTAATATAAGCCCATTTTTTTTATCTGTGTACTCTTTTTATGTAGACCATTAATCTTAACTATAAAGGCATATCCACGGACTTACATAGAGACCCTATATGTAGACCATTAATTTTAACTATAAAGGCATATCTACGGACTTACATTAAGAGACCCTATATGTAGACCATTAATCTTAACTATAAAGGCATATCTACGGACTTATTAAGAGACCCTTCTTTTTCGCTCGCAGTGCAGCGTCTCAGTGCAAGCATATTTAATGTTTTGTCCTGGACTCTCTAACATAGTTCTGTAGGCCTTTCTCCAATTTTTTTGTTAGGTTTTATATTGTACCTATGCCTACCTTTCAAATGAGTTTATACAGGCTTTAAAATTTATTTATGTACACCTTTTTTACACATAATCTTTCGAATGTCATAATGTAGATTTTTCTAATGTCTTTTCGTAGGCCTATAGAAAAGGGTTTCTGGTCGTCTGGCTAAAATTTTTGTGTAGCTGCATCCAGTATGATTCTATAGACTTCTGTATATCATTGTGTAGACCTGCCTATTGCCTTCTTGTATGCCTCTCTATCGTTTCTGTTGCATAGTCTAATCCCTGTATTGCCTATCGAATGTCTCTGAGTTACATTTATCTACTATCTCCCGTGCGTGCCTATCTAACATCTACGTAAGCGTAGAACGACTTGTGAATTCCTATTTACTGTCTTGATCTAATTTTAGCTTTGTGAAGTCCTATTTACTGTCTTGATCTAAAGATCTACTTTTAGCTTTGTGAAGTCCTATTTACTGTCTCTTGATCTAAAGATCTACTTTTAGCTTTGTGAATTCCTATTTACTGTCTCTAGATCTAATGACCTACTTTTAGCTTTGTGAAGTCCTATTTACTGTCTCTAGATCTAATGACCTACTTTTAGCTTTGTGAAGTCCTATTTACTGTCTCTAGATCTAATGACCTACTCTTATCTTCGTTAGACGTATTTACTCTCTTCTCTAAGAAACTCTTTTCACTCTTTCCTTCTACTATATCTCTTTACGAGACCATTCCTCTTGTGTGTACGTTACACTCAGTGGATATTCCTGGATTCTAATAGTAAAAGTACGAGGTCTCTCCAGAAATAAGGCTCACTAAGTATTCCTAAGGAAAAGCAGGAAATGGCAGTCAGGACCAAAATCTGTGTGTAAAGCCCTCCTACTAAGGTTCTGGGTTAGACGCAGAAAACATGGACTTCAAAGAAGTAAATTGCGAGCAGTGACGCACTTCAAACTGCCGAGCCGTGACGCAGAAAACATGAAGTTCAAAGAAGCAAACTGCCGAGCCGTGACGCAGAAACGTGAACTTCAAAGAAGCAAATTGCCGGAAACTGAGCGTAACTTCTAGTAAATTTGTGTCAAATGGTCATGCTATAATTTCTTTACATCCTCACAAAATAGTTCTTTTACACAGGTCATGGCGTACGTGTGTATGTGTGTGAAATTGTGTGTACTTGCATGCACGCATTCTGCACATACTTGTGATTGTATGTTTTATTTGTGTATGCATGTTTGCTTTCATATAGAAATATCAATGGGCATATCAATGTGGAAGTAATAAATACGCATGTTACAACTAACCTTTGCTACTGTGCTGATTAACTTTGAATTGTCAAAGTGCATTTAGTGTCCCCATGCCTGTACATAGCATGGGACAGGATATGTGCCAACTAACGAAGTGTTCCTATAAGGAGAACAGCACAAGATAGGCAGGCATACGGCAACAAACGAGTTGGAAACTAGAGTAGTCTCCCTTTGATTATAGGAAGGCTGATGTGAATAACAAAGAATTCTACGGGTCGAGTGGTTCCAGGAACAAGCATTTCATGTCGGGGAGCTCGGTGCCTACCAAAAGTTACAGAACTTAAGCCAGGTATTGGTGAGTGATTTTTCTCGATCAAGTCTCGCTCGCTTCCTGGTTCGTGACTGCTGAATCTAGTAGCCATAGGTGTCTGCACTGTAGAGACTAGGCGAAAAACTTTAGTAGTAGAAGTAGTGAAACATTGAATTGCACGACTTCAAAGACTTTCGTAGGTTCTGTGACCGGGGGGTGGGAAGTGGTGATGGTGTTTGTTTGCCTTCCAGACTTGAAGCGTCTATCAATCTAGTGACTTTATCGACTAGTAGATCACACAGACTTAATCGAGCTTTGCCGCATCTTAATACGGCCAGACTGATGTCTCCCCAGTCTTCGCACGGCTAATGTAAACCGTTAGGCCACGCGGTCCACCCCGTTATTTAGAAGACTGAAAACAACCTGGTGACCCATTATCCTGTCAAAGAAATGCCCTTTAGTGCCATTACGAGCAGGTTTCACCCTTATGAACAAATAACGACCCCAAACTTATGCCAAACTACAAGAAACATCTTCTGTTTCTTACTGGCATTTTAAAGCCACGCGTCTGAATTGTCAAGGTCAAGGACGGCAGCATTTCCGGAACGACCTACGGTGGCTCTTGGTGAAGCCGCTGGGTTTTGTTTTGTTTTGTTTTGTTTGCTTTAAGAAATAAGCATTAAATTGAGTCACCGTACCTTCCCACTCTCCCCCCCCCCTTCTGTCCACCATCGAGTCACGTCTTCTTGGAGACATTACGAGAAGTCAACGAGATTTACGATGTCTAATGTGCAAGGGGGTAAAAAAGCAAACTTTTGACTCGCCATTGGAGAACCATTAGGCGTTGCCAATGACAACAGTAGAAAGGTGACAAGCTAGAGGGCGATCCGCAATCCCTGATGGTTGTCGGCCGTTTAGAAATGGACAGACTTGACAGTGCGCCAGATGAAATCGTTGTTGGTTTCTTTTCCTTTTTTTTCTTCTCCTGCTTTTCTTTCTTTCTTTTTTGTTTTTTTCTCTCTTTTTCTCTTCCGATTTCGTGGGCTACTGACTGATTAGATTGCATTTCAAGTATATAGATATGCAGCTCTACTGACTGATTAGATCGCATTTCAAGTATATATATATATATATATATATATATATATATGCAGCTCTACTGACTGATTAGATAGCATTTCAAGTATATATATATACTCTATTTAGCTCTATTTAAACTTATGCTTAAGGGAAATAAAGTATGTTTCTTTTTTCGTTTTGTCTTCTTTTCATTTAAAAAAGGGTGGGGGGAGAGAGGAGAAAGAGGTGTTTTTATAAAAAAAATCAATGAACTAAAATGTACCGTGGTTTTGAATAAAATTTGGATTCAACGCTACGGTTAGATACATGTGCGATGACGTCCAAATACGGAAGTGACGAACAGTTGTTAAATGTTGCTGAAAGGAGTTCTTGCCCATGTTTCTGTCGCTGCTAATTTCCTCTATTGTCTTTGCTCTGCGTGACAGTAATAATTTTATTAAAAAAATTAAATACAACAGCCAACAGAAGGAGATGTACACACATCAGTATTATATAGTATAACTCATATAAATAATTTCAAACATCTGATAATTTTGTTTTCGATCTCCTTAAATGTCTATTTAACATCAGTTAATTCAGTATCATTTTTGTCACCTTAGTTATGCATCATCCATTCTTTTATAATGCATTCGTTGTTCACGATCTATTCATCCAACAGTCATCTGTTCATCCATCAGTCATCTGCCAGTCATCCTTTTATCATTAATGATCGCCTAATATAACGTTTTCATCATTATTCATCATTTATCATATATTATTATCTGTTGTGTGACACAGCATTCGTCATGATCATTATATATCACCATTGAGCGTTTATCATTCATAATCCACTATCATCCATTCACTATCTATTAATCATTATTCATGATCATTCATCCATCATCCTTCAACTTGAAACGACCAACATTCACAATACATATTCAATCAACCATTATTCACGTATCATTCATCTATCATCAACTATCACTCATCATTCATCATTCTACCTCATTTACAATCTAGCAACATTCATCTTTGATCATTCTTTCATCATCAATCGGTAATCGTCAATCATCCATTTATTTCTTAGTAACATTTTAGTGATGTGTTGCCTGCGTTACTTGACATTTTCTTTATTTATAGTCATTTTACTAGGCACCAATCTAGAATTTACAGGAGGGAAGGGGGGATCGAACACACTGCAATAATGTTTCTTAGTTCGTATTGTGACTATGGATTAACACGCGAGCAGGGTTCGTATTGTGACTATGGATTAACACGCGAGCAGGGTTCGTATTGTGACTATGGATTAACACGCGAGCAGGGTTCATATTGTGACTATGGATTAACACGCGAGCAGGGTACATATTGTGACTATGGATTAACACGCGAGCAGGGTTCGTATTGTGACTATGGATTAACACGCGCGCAGGATTCGTCGTGGAAACATGGTATAAACTTATTTATAAACGTGCTAACGGAATCTGCATAAATTAATCACTTTTGAATAGGAATCTGCATGAATTAATCACTGAGGAGCTGCATTAATTAACCACTTGAATAGGAAACTGCTCAGTTCAAGCATTTTGGAGTAGAAAATATATCAGGGCTGTTTATCTTTTTTTCTCTGTTTATTTATTTACTTACTTGTCGGTCTTTCTGTATTTCTTTCGTAATTTATTTCTCCCCTCCCTCCCCCCACATCAACCTTTCCCCCTTATCTTCCTCTTTTCTCTTTCTGTATGTCTTATCTTTTCTTTCACCTCTGCTTGTACAATCACACGTTTATCTATTTCTTCCTCTTTATTTTCTCCTTACTTATTTCTTTTTCTCTGACACTTATTCTCCCCATTACCTTCTCAGTTTCATTTTTTAAAAGTTTACTTATTCATCTGTCTTCCTTACGTTTTCTTCTATCCGTTGCCATTTTTCTTTCATTTCTTCCTACATTACTTAGTCTTTTTCTTATTCCTCTGGAACATAGGTTGATGGGATTTTTTTTTTGTCTGTTTATATTGGTTTGTCTTTCTTTCTTTTTTTTTTTTGTGACTGACAACCACATTTCCTAATTTCTTTTATTCAATTTTCTCTACAGTGCGTTTTTTTACATCGTTCTTCAGTTTCTGTCTCTCGTTTTCTTTCTCTTCTTCTTTTGTTTATCTCAGAAGATCCACTCTCCATATCTCTTTCCTACATTCTCTCTTTTCTCCCATTCCTTCTTACTCTCCTCATCAGTCTCTTTCTTGTATGTATCTCTCTATCTTTCTGTCTCTTTCATTTCCCCCTCTCTCCCACTTACTTGCCATATTTTGTTCTCTCTCTCTCTCTCTCTCTCTTTTCAGTCAGGATACGTTTGAGCATAATTATGTTTATGGACTTCAATAAGTGTAACTCTGACGAAGGAGAGGATTGTTTCCCCTGAGGAAAGAGAACCTTGCACATTAATGCTGGTGGAGACGTCATTTTTCACGTGTCCTCATGTCATCGTCGTCTGCAGAGGCGCAGCGGTGTCCGGTTGCGATGTGACTCGAATGTTTTTTTTTTTCTTTTGGCCGCTTTGACAAATCAATTAATTACGTTCCTAAGTACAGTTAGATTTGTGCAATCCTGGTCTCTATTGACCCGAACTCCCCAACCTCCACCGAATCTGAACATTTGTGTCCGGTTGTGGTGTGGATAGAATTTTTTCCTTTGGCCGCTTTGCCAAATCAATTAATCACGTTTCTAAGTACGGTTAGATATGTACATATAATCATTGATATCATTAATGTGAATTCCTCTAACTCACAATCTTTGGCTAACTATGTCCGGTAGTGGGTCTGTGTGACTGTCTCCCTTTGTGAACTAGCCGCTTGTAGGAAAGGTGGGGTCGCCGCCATCATTAAACTTGGCTTTTCTGGTAAGGAAGTTAACTGTAACCGAGAATAATCTGTATCTGGGTTGGAAGGGGTGATTTTAGGAGTGTAACTAACGAACAATTGTAGTTATCTGAGCAGTTAATTTAAAAGCTTCTTGAAGAAATTGTTATGCCCTGATGTGAGCATTATCCCATACATCCTGAGCGTGTGATATTCATGAAACCCTGCACACACCCAAAGACACAAACAAAGCATACAGATAGATAGATAGATAGATAGATAGATAGATAGATAGATAGATAGATAGATAGATAGATAGATAGATAGATAGATAGATAGATAGATAGACAGATAGATAGATAGATAGATAGATAGATAGATAGACAGATAGATAGACAGATAGATAGATAGATAGATAGATAGATAGATAGATAGACAGATAGATAGATAGATAGATAGATAGATAGATAGATAGATAGATAGATAGATAGATAGATAGATAGATAGATAGATAGATACTGGTCAGACAATATTTACCACTATATACTACAGGCTTTGTTCTGGGACCAATTCTGTTAACACTTTATTTACACTTGATTACATTTTACCCAGTCAGTTTTATGTCTCCATCCTGTATCCCAACAGTTGTACGTTAATGGTAAGCAACTCTGTAAATCAACTAATCCTATGTAAACTCTTTTCCACAATTCAAATTGATGAAATGTATTTCTGACGCATATTCCTGAAAGATGAGAAGTACGTCACACAGGAATAGCGATGAAACATACGTTATGCTTACTGCTCTTAACAGGGTTTTTAAATCCTCACCTCTACTAGAATCCGAGAACATCAGTGATACTAATTAAATTTAGTCAGTCACTTAAAAATCTGGGTGTCATTTATTGGTAGCTCTCTCTCTCTCTCTTCCCCCTTCTCTCTCTCTCTCTCTTCCCCTTTTTCTCTCCCCCTTCTCTCTCTTCCCCTTCTCTCTCACATTTTTAAATAATATATTTTCTCATTAAATTATTAAAAAGAATGTAAGTATGCAGGTAAATATTTTCTTATATAAAAATGTAACTCTGATGTGGGTGGAAGCTGGATTTGCGCATGTATTAAATATTCTCATATGTATTTGCCAGACCTTTTGCTAAAGTTGTCAATCAAAATCTTAATTCCCTTATGAGATTATACCCGGATTTTGAGTTCCTTTTGTAACAACCCTGGGCAATCTTCACTCGTTATGATTATTATTTATTAATTAACAATACACAATTAATTACAAGTGATCGAGAATATTAATTTATAGTTGTTAAAAATTCTCCCACAAGACTAATATGTTTCTCACTAGGCAGATTTTAAGGGTGTGATAAAACTCTACTCTTTACACAATTATAAGAAAGTCGCATAATGTTTCTGCAGGTACAAACTTCTTACTAAAGGAGTAATAAATTTCCGTCTTTATTTATATTTAACGAACCCCCATCCATCCACTTCACGGGAAGTAACTTTAGCTCCCCAAATTCCTTTTCTAATGAAACATATATACACAAACATATAAACGTAGACGGGACGAGATAAAAGCCAAAAATCAAATTTAAGAGGGAATTTAAAGAAACAACAATAAGTTAAAATAAAATAAAAATAAAATGCCTAGGTCTTGCTTGGAAAATATGTTCCGAAAATCGTTGTCATCAAAATAAAGGATTTTTAGTGCACATGGTAGTTGAAACGAGTTTCGTCCATGACAGAAGTGAAATGCATTTTGTTGTCATCTGGTCCAGGCACAAGGGGTGTTGGCAAGACGTCGTCATACTGGTCAGGTAGTGTATAGATATGGCGGCTGAATTGAGGGCCAGCGCAGGCCTATTCTTGGTTGAGGTCCTCAACACACAAGACGGCAGACTTTTCTGGCAGTAACTGAATTGTAAAATTCAGGTTTCCCACAAGTCTACAAGCTTACAATACCCTACAGTCAGGTAAACTATTCTGTAGGCATCTTGTCGCTGTAGAAGACATTTGTGTGGGTCCAACTATGCTTTCCCTAACTCACACTATGTAAACTTTCTAACATATGTTGTCCAGACTTTCCCTGACCCTGGGTGACACACTTCATATCCGGCTCTAATGTCCATAGGTCAGGACCACCACCCGCTTTTTAGACAACTATTTATTAGGCCCTCTTGTAGCAGCAAAAACCGGTACAAGTTAGACCAGAAATTGCATAACCAAGAGAGAAAATCCAGAGCTGAGTTAATTAAAATGTTAGAAGTTTGAAATTACTTATTTTATAATGAGTTAAAATAATAAACTTCAAAATATTATTTCCACCTAAATTATTATTAAGGTTTCAAATATTATTATTAGTTAAAATATGTCTATCATATAATAATTTTTCTTCGCTCTATGTCATATATGAAAATTTAATTTTTCAACCATCTTACATCATTTCAAGCTGAGGCACCAACGTCGCCCACTCTGCATTTACGTCATGTCATGTGTAATATATTTTTCTTCTTGATTTCTAATCTCAACACTTAATCAGTTTTGTTAAAGTTTCCAGTTGTCTCGTTTATTTCCTTGAGCTTTTAATAGGTGAAAGTGCTAATTACCTGTACTTAAATGGGACTAGGAGTGTAGAGGAGTGCAGTTTATTACACTACTTGTCTTGTTTATTTACCTGATGCACACAGACATTTATATTGAGTGGGTGTTCTGTGATTACTTAAGAGTCAGATCGTAAAAATAGATTCAACCGTTATCTTTAATGTTAAGCTTTTGTTTTTGCTTGTTGGTTTTGATAGATTTATTTTAAATAAATTTGTTCTTAATGTTTTTCTACGAATAAGTATATTTTTCTTCTTAGGATATATGTTTGAAACTTAATTAGTGGGTGAGGGGTTTGAGCCAAAGTTAATTAAATCAGATTAGGATCATTAAGCATGGAATCTCCCAAACTCTGAAGGCTTTAGCAGCGGCTTACACCACAAGTAATATTCATTTATGGCAGATAACTCTGTGTCGAAGGAGAATAGAGCTTGAAAAAAGATGTTGAAGATTTCTTTTAGCAGGTACTGAGGTAGGCATTGAAGTGGGTTCTATGTGCAGCTTTGTTATTTAATATTTAACTATTGAAATGTTACTTACATAATGTATTAAAAGATTGTCCTCCTCTATGAGGCCATGCTATATCAGTGTGATTGTAGTAAGCATCATGATCAGAGATAATTAACCGTAGTGTGTGTGTGTGCGTGCGTGCGTGCGTGTAACTTTGTGTGTGTGCATGTGTGTGTGTAACTTTGTGCGTGGGCGCGCGCGTGTGTGTAACCTTGTGTGTGTGTGTGCGTATGTGTGTGCGTGTGCGTGAGTGTGTAAATATGAGGAATGGATATGAGTATATGTAAATAATGGGGAGAGCTCCGGTGTATGTGTATAAATATGATGGGGGGGGGGGATTTGTCAGGGCCGTCTTAACAGCATTATCGGCCCACGGGCAAAGCAGTGCACTGGGGCACCTACCTAAACAACCACTCACAGGAATAAAACGTACATAGATAATAGCATGGGACCCCTACCTACACAACCACTCACAGGAATAAAACGTACATAGATAATAGCATGGGACCCCTACCTACACAACCACTCACAGGAATAAAACGTACATAGATTATTATTATAGCATGGGACCCCTATCTACACAACTACTCACAGGAATAAAATGTACATAGGTTATTATTATAGCATGGGACCCCTATCTACACAACTACTCACAGGAATAAAATGTACATAGATTATTATTATAGCATGGGACCCCTATCTACACAACTACTCACAGGAATAAAATGTACATAGATTATTATTATAGCATGGGACCCCTATCTACACAACTACTCACAGGAATAAAATGTAAATAGATTATAGCATGGGGCCCCTTTGCTAGTGAGGCTCCCGAGCAACTGACCAGCGTGCCCCAGCGTATTGTAAATGTGTAAATTATAAAGGGGTGTGTACACGGTATTATTTTAATCTCTAAGATAAAATACACACTAAACTGTCTGACTGCGTCGTTGAAATCTATTATTATTTAGACCAGTCTTACAATACACGTGATTAGACATTCAACAAGTTGTTTATAACCTTGACCTTTTAGTAATGTAGCTGATGTGAAGGGTTCTGATTGGAATTTACGATTGAAACAGGGATGGCACAATTTAGAGGCATTAAAATACGAGAGACTAAGCAAGGATCAGGAATCAGAATTTTAGATGGAAGTACGTAATGACAGAAATCTTTTAGATGAGAAATTAAGAGAGAGAGGGAGAAAGACAGAGACAGAGACACACGCACACACACACAAAGGTTAGGGTTACAGGGGCAGTAATTCACTGCTGATAAAGAGAATCGGGAACAGAACTGTGGTGTTAGAGTCTAGAGCTGTCTTTAAAAAAAATAAATGGTACTAAAATTGGTGTTGTAGTAGATGGCATTAAAAATTAAAATATTAAGAAAAAAGTGGTCGTACTATAATATTGTCAGTACTTTTCAACAGCAAAAATCTTCTCTGATTAAAACTAGAGGAGACAGTAAAGAAAAGGCGTGAAGAGCGGGGACATGACGCCTGATACGGGTTGTTGATGATAGGAAAGGGAAAATGGATGGCACCAGAGAGAACTGCTGAGATTACCGTTCGTGAAGGTGATGATGGGGAGACAATTCTTTAGCTGATTTGTGGGAACGCCGGTGATACTGAAAGGAACAGTTTTCGAACATTTAAGAATAGTTAGCTAATGATTAAAACTCGCTCGCCAGACACCAAGGAAAGGACAGAGAACAAACTCTAAAACAATCTAAACAAGGAGAGAGAGAGAGAAGAAAAGGAAAGCACATATTTAGAGAGAGGGAGGGGAAAGGACTATTACCGATGTTTGTTCAATTCTGGTTTTAAAGTTCAATAGCAATAATAACATTAATATGCAAAACGAATATCTGTAGTGTTTATAAATCTCCCTGTTTTAGAGTTCAAATCTGAAATATAGAAATAACCTGTCCTACTAAACAGTATTGCTAGGTAACAGAGTATTACTAATGATTAATTAGTATTTCAAATCTGAAATATAGAAATAGCCTGTCCTACTAAACAGTATTACTAGGTAATAGAGTATTACTAATGATTTCTACTATTAACTTCCTCGAACTATACATACTTTTAATTTGTTCTGTGAATCAATGTTAGTGCATTTGACATATTATGGGTATACTAGCTGAACTTTTTATTAGTAGTAGTAAACTATAGAAACAATTTTAATTTCAATTTACACTTGAGGTATGTTGATTGTTGTACCGATTATTAATATTTACTATTAAATCTCTGCAAACACTATTTAACTTGCTTCGAACCACTAATAAAAACATATTAAATTACTGTTTTGTTGATTAGAAACTGATCTTGATAATTTTGTTGTTTGTTTTATCAACTTGCTTATTATTTGCTACTGATAATTTAAAAAATACATAACAAAGATATAAATGTTTGGATTTTTAGTTTGTACTCACTTTTAGGGTGCTGGTGCTTCAATACCTTTCGAAATGGGCTTATTGAATATTTGATTATATGATTTGACATTCTTAATACTGCAAATATAAAATATATATAAAATAAAACAATTTCTCTTTAATTAAATAAACACCTTATCATTGAAATGATTGTGAGCATGCTCTGGAATTTTCTGATACATGCATAAAAAATTAATATGTTATGTATGAATACAGATAAAACATAATAATGAAAGGATCAGTGATTATTAAAAATCTTCCTGGTGATTTTTTTTTCTGTAGCCATCAATATTTCACATAGTTTCAAAAAATGATTATTTACCGACTAAACTTTATACATTTTGAAGTGTTGCAGTTATGTAACTAATACAGCTTGTGATTGTTAATATTAGTGTTATTGATCAGTTCAATCTCAATTGAGCAACCTTTCTTGATTGACTTGTTTAAAGGCATATGAAACAAATCAATGTATTTATGACAAAATTTTGATTTAAATGTTTTTCTTAATGAGTTTGCAATATCTGAAAAAAATGTAAAACAGAAAATATTTTAAAATGTTAAAAGTAATTAAAAGTTTTAGACTCAGCAGAGAAATGACGTAATAAAAATAATGGATAATACCAAACAAATTAGGAGAGTAAATGTGACACCTAATCATAATGTATTCATTTGTGGGTATAGTTGTGGAATTTGCCAGTGTTCATCTCAGATGGATTTCTGGTGAATAATTAATTATCATATGTATATGATAATGAAATGAAAATCATTTACAAGTTGTCCATTGATTAAAATTGTAATTAATGTGAAAGTACTGGAATTATTTATTACTCTTCATTTAGTATTACTGATATTATTTTAGTAATGTATACTTGATGGATCTTTTGCTAATAATGGTATTATTAACTGTTTGTAAAATCTTGATGGCAAAAATCTTTTCATTGTTTTTAAGATGTTGATTTAATAAATTTATTGTTAAATTTATTGACTTTCTTACACATATTGATATCCATATGTTCGAGAGATAGTGGATGGTTGGGGGCTCGCTAAATATTGTTAAAGGTGGATTTATCTTCTCCTCTGATAAGAAGTTTTCCACCTACGGAAATTTTGTGTGACTGTCTTTAATGTTATGGAAGAGAGAAAGCGTTTACAGCGCCCGCATATCCGCCAAGTGAGAGGACGAGTGGTGTCTTCTGGAGAATTATTAATAATATACATTCAGACTCTCATCACTTTCCATTAATTATGGAAGATTAATAATAGTAACCATAACACTGACTAGGGTGGCATTATGTCACATATTTGATAAAAATATGGATTATATAATTGCAATCCTCTTAAAATTTGTTAACTACATTTTAAATTATAATATATAAAATAATATTTTGTCTGTGTGCAAGTGTGTTAGTTTTAAAGTATATTTATTGATATTGCTGCTTTGTGAGCTTTGAGGCAAATATAACTGATCGTTTTGATGAAGTGTTAAAATCATCCCGACGTATAGATCTACAATTACTGGACAGAAACTATACATATACATACAGATATAGATCTACAATTACTGGACAGAAACTATACATATACACACAGATATAGATCTAAAATTACTGGACAGAAACTATACATATACATACAGATATAGATCTACAATTACTGGACAGAAACTATACATATACAAAGAGATATAGCTTCTTAATCACTTTCACCTCACAGCAGTCATTTTAAATTTATGGGTAATTTTTTGTTAGAAAACGATATTGTACATTTCAAGATTTAAGTCATTAGACTGCTTCCAGCTTGACTTCAAAAAAAGTTATTATTTATTTATCAGCTGAACACTTTCATGAATTTGCTACAAATTCAGTTCTTCGGCAAAGTAAAACATACATACTGAATAATGAAAACCACTCTACAGAAATGACACATAACCAATGAAGCAAGAATTCACTCAGCTTTTTGCCGCTCATATGTCGTCACGCACGCAATGTCAGCGCTCTGTATTTAGAATTTCTTCAAGATCACGTGATTCGACTGTTTCAAGTTGTAGAATAAAACCGGCCAGAATAGCTGGTTTCTTTAAACATTTTAATAGGTCAACAGATATTTTTTAAGTGGAGTTTATTCGTTTCTTTGTTTTTAATTGGTGATAAGAGTTTTAAGAAAACAATATTTGCACTTTAAAATATCGAGGCCCGCTTTTTTTCCCCCCTGTTAGCCACACTTACAATTTGACGCCAGACAATTACAGCGGCAGAAAAAATCAGCTTGACAGAGCGTATCCCATGTCAAGAGGAGATAATTGTTCTCAAGAGGCTGAACTAGTACGGCTTATCTCCAATTGATAGTTCTCCAGGCCAAGGCTTTTCAACACTTGTAGGCGCTGCGGCTGGGTCTGCTATCTGAGATAGCCGGCAATCAACTCAATCCGTGACTAAAACTCCTTGGGTACCGATACTCTCGGAACAGCCAGCCAATCAAAACAGTTTTATGGCGAAGAAACATTGTTTGTGGAATCTAAGAGTTTAGCGCTTTATTAAACTGTTAACTTCACAGTGCGTGTGAAACACATTATGCACAGTGCACTGAGTTAAATTGTGCACCGAGCGAGGTTTCAGCAAGAAAATCAGTTCAGCAGAATAAAATTACTATTATGCTCGAAATGTCTGGAATTTAAATAAAATTGCTCCAAGCAAGATATGACAGTTTAAGAACTAATTCAAGTACGTGGTGTCTGGCATTTATTAAAACCCCAGGACAGAAGTGTGGGATTGAGTGCCGACAAGTCTTTTATAATAGCTCAGTTTTCACGGTAGTCCAATACAAACTCTTTTCAACAAGTGGATGTATTATGGTCATAGAATTCGCAATTTAAATAATTTCTTAATTTATTATTTCCCCGTTTATGTGTTCGTGTGAAATAACTAAGATATCTTTGTTTCTTCTTCAATCCACTTAACGATTCAGAGTTATCACACACCCAATTTGTATCATATTATATTCACAGCTCAAAAAAAAAAATAATGCGTTGTTGTTGGAATCTCTTGTTTTTGTTACTTTAGAAAACAAGAAGTTGAGCCACACACACACAAAACTGGTTATTTCTTTTTAAATCAAGCTGTCCAATTAGACAAGTAAATAAAGCAAAACAAAAAAAGAAATTAGAGCTTATCTCCCTTCTCATACACTTAAGATACGAGAACAAAAAGGCTCTAGCAGTCGTTTTCTTCCATGATTTACAGATTTTTTTAAATTAAAACTTTCTCTGCATTCTCTCCTCTTTGTCTTTCTCTGCCTTCTGTCTGCCTTCTCCCCCCTTTCTCTCCCCTTTACTTCTCTTTGTCTGCCTTCTCTCCCCATTACTCTCTCTCTTCTAAGTCTCTTCTCTGCCCTCTTTTTCTATCTCGTATCTTTCTTTTCTCCCTCTCTGTCTGAATCTTTCTGATTTTGAGTGTAGAGTTTTGAGTCTGAGTGTGGGTTGTGCGTCAAGAACCAAGACTGAACCAAACGTAAATAAAACCTATTGGGGTATTAAAAAGAGTGAGAGTAAACGTGACACGCTCAATGAACTATGATTACGCTCTAGTATTTCCATTCTCAGAAACTATAGTCACGCTCTAGTAGTTTCATCCCCATGAACGAAATCGAGTAATACTCTAGTAGTTAAAACGCTCACTCATCTAAAATGAGTTGCGATCTAGCAATGCCATACACTCGAACTACGAAGAATAATTCTCTAGTATTGCAAAACTTATGAACTAAAGTGAGTAACGCTCTAGCAGCGTCAAATCACAAAATAAAAGTGAGTAGTACTATAATAGCACCATGCTACCGAACATATATGAGTAATTTTCTAGTATTTCCGAATTAATGAGTGTAACGCTGAGTGAATGGTCACACGCTAAACGAGTAATTGCTCAAGAAGTGCCATGCTCATAAAATAAATCGAGTAACTGTTTAATAGTAACGTGATCACTGACTGAGTCGAATAATGAGCTAATATGGTCACGTTGACAAACTGGAGAAATTATGCAGTACTAGCAATATCGCAAAATAAAACAAGTAATGATCTAATACTTCCACGTTGACAAACTGGACAAATGATGTAGTACTAGTATGATCGCAAAATAAAACGAGCAATGATCTAGTTTTGTCACGTTGACAAACTGGACAAATGATGTAGTACTAGTATGATCGCAAAATAAAACGAGCAATGATCTAGTTTTGTCACGTTGACAAACTGAACAAATGATGAAGTACTAGTATGATAGCGAACTAAAACGAGTAATGAGCTAGCGTGGTCATGATGACAAACTGAGCAAATTGAGTAGTACTAGTACGACCATGAACTGAAAACGAGTAATGAGCTAGCATGGTCATGATGACAAACTGAGCAAATTGAGTAGTACTAGTGCCATCATGAACTGAAAACGAGTAATGGGCTAGCGTGGTCATGATGACAAACTGAGCAAATTGAGTAGTACTAGTGCCATCACGAACTGAAAACGAGTAATGGGCTAGCATGGTCATGATGACAAACTGAGCAAATTGAGTAGTACTAGTACGACCATGAACTGAAAACGAGCTAGCATGGTCATGATGACAAACTGAGCAAATTGAGTAGTACTAGTGCCATTGTTACGTTTCCAGTATTTATTTAAAGACCCTGCTTAGAATAATTTAAAGACTTTAAATATAATTAATTCTTTCTCTCATATCCTATGCAGACTGGTTGCTCAATTTACTATTTGACTGGTTAAAAGTGTGCCTTGTAGTCAGACGACAATTTTACAAACTAATAAATTGCGAACTTTTAGCTAGATTGAAAACCGTTAAATCCCTCTAAATTAATATGCATTCATTTCAACATCCTGCTCATTCGCCCCCATTTCAATCTAAGAATCTATTGGTCTATCATGCATATAAATTAACTACTAAGAGGTATTAACAAGAAAAATAAGATTTAATAAAGGTTTAACAAGTTAACAATAATCAAAATACGATCGCGAATAGTCTACTGCTCTATCTCTACGCGCATGTGTTCGATTCTTGTCACACTTTAAATTGCCTTCGATTGTTCATTTAACATTTGTATTCTGAACTTGTACTCAGCTGGATTGCTTGTATCAGCCTGGTCTCTTTATTTGGTCAGTCAGTTTATTTCACAGTCTCACTCTAGCGACGCACGTGGTGCATGAGGAAAACGCTCCTTTTCCATGTAGCTAGGGAACTTGAACTTTAAAGACATGGACCCTCAATGTAGAGTTCACCAGCAGAACCAAAGCAAGACGAGGTAAGGCATGGACGATAGGAACCGATCTGGGGAACAATGGCTCTAATATACTTTCGATTGAACACTTCCTACTAAAGCATGTCCCAGATAAAATGCACTGAGTAAGAGTTTCGACCTCGTGTCGTTTTACAATTAGATTTAGAAAAAATGTAATCGTCTCACGCATGTTTTCATTTAACAGCGTGACGTATGAAACAATAAAATAGATACAACGTTAAATTAATGTTCATACAAGGGGTAATTCAAACTAACAAAGCGCTTCACAATTTACAATTAAAATTACACGCAATAATTGAATTACATGAAGAACTCATATCGAGTACAGGCATTCTGACTCTTAATGAATTGAACAATATAAATTAAAGTACAAAATGGAAAAGGAGTTACAATCAATTTATATTCCGTAACTTTATAGGTTTTTCTCAGCCATTTCTCTGGACCATGCTCAAGTGTTATGGAAATATAATACATAGCATAAATACATACTTAAACAACATAGGCAAAATACTATTAAAATAAATGATACCTTTTTATGAGAAGTCGAATGGTGTCTTGATTCTCAACGGCTTGTCGGCTTGCCCCTCGTGACCGGAGTTAGCTGAAATGGACCTAGCTAATGTGTTCTCCCAGTGACGGAGCGGAGGCGTGTAGGCACATATATAGAAAAGCATATTGCGTATCATGTGACTGTTCGCGAAGCATGTGGTTGGTTCGAGAACCGGACAATGGTCCTAAAGTTACATAACATCTTGACCTGTTCTAGAAGCACTTCGAAAAAGGAAGCTTTGAACAAAGGAGTCAAGGGTTTCAAATATTCGAATTTGAAGTAAACAAGCTAAGTGGGTCATCAGGTCGGACATTTTTATCAGACTTGTGACAGCCATCACGAACTGAAAACGAGTAATGGGCTAGCGTGGTCATGATGACAAACTGAGCAAATTGAGTAGTACTAGTACGACCATGAACTGAAAACGAGCTAGCATGGTCATGATGACAAACTGAGCAAATTGAGTAGTACTAGTGCCATCACGAAGTGAAAACGAGTAACGTGTAATGGTGTCATGCACAATGTTCAAGAAGGGCAACGCTCACAAAAATAAAATGAAGCACTCTCATTTGTTACCAAGTGAGCATTTGACATGATGAAATAAAGGCTCTTAATTCCTCAGAACTAAAGGAAAACAGTAATGGAAAACAAAACGGAAGATTGTCATTTCTTTGCCTTTCAGCTTCAAAGGGATCACTACCTATCCTCTGTCAAAGGTTGTATAAAGTATTCCATATATTGCTTCAGCACATATTTAATTGAATCCGCTGTTGAAGATCATGTGTTAATGTTTCACCTAATAGGTTGTTAATGTACTGCTCTCAAAATATTACTTCAATCTTAGCAAATCTTATTCAAATGTGTGACATCTGTGTTTTTAGACTGGTTAAAACAGGCATATTTTTAATGATTGTCAAAGTGTGTATTAACTTGCTCTAAAAGTGTGTATTAGTTTCCACTTAATTAACTCTTATTATTATTTGTGACTCGATTTTTCCTATGTTAAGCGTGTTTGTAAACAAAATATAAAGAATGTATTTAACAAAGTATTTAAAAATAAACAAACTTAAATTTAACAAATAAATGGGATTTTTCTAACCAGGCAATTGCGAAGTAGTATAAATGGTCACAGATGTAGTCGCACAGGCAAAACTTCATGTGTACAAATATATAATTGCTCACACACAAACAATAATTCGGTTCATTAAATTAAACATTAAATGTTAAGCAGTTCAGTTTAACAATTTCGTGTGTGCCGCTGTTGGTAGAGTTGATGATGATGGTGGTGAAAGACAAGAGGGAGAGCAGTGGACAGGAATGTGTAGAATGGCGATGATGAATTGCCAACTGTTGTCCATTGCGCTTTTGTCTGGTGTCATGGCTTATGCCCATCGCTTCCTATACCATATTTACGAAGGCGACCGATGATGTATGGATTTGGGTGAGTGTATCATCTGTCCTCAGGAGGTCTCTGAACCTGTTGGGTGAGGCCGTTATGCAAGTCGTGTTGACTAACAGCTAGCCCTCGTACTCCTTACTATCAGCCCGTGTTTCACACTCACGGACACACCTGCGCTATTTTCTTCCAAGGCTGTCGTGTTACAATATGGGGAAACTGCACCCTGTGCCAAGCAAGACGTCGATTTCTTTACCATTTACTAAACCTCTGGTTATATTATTACCCAATTCGCCCTCTTCCTCGGTTTTACTGACCGGCAGACTCGATTAATTGGGTCTACTTCTGCAATCACGCGCTGTGTGTCCTGTCTACTTCTGCAATCACGCGCTGTGTGTCCTGTCTACTTCTGCAATCACACGCTATTTGTCCTGTCTACTTCTGCAATCGCGCGTTGTCTTGTCTACTTCTGCAATCACGCGCTATGTGTCCTGTCTACTTTTGCAATCATGCGCTGTGTCCTGTCTACTTTTGCAATCATGCGCTGTGTCCTATCCTTTAGCAAACAAAGCAATTATGCGTTGCATCTGATTTCTACTATCTTGCGACATTCTGCTTTCTTCTCCATACTTTTTTCTGTCAATCAGGGCGTTACCTTTATCCTTTTCATTTTAACCGTGGTCTTTATTCCTTTCATTCTTACTTTCACACCCAACATTCTGTTTCACTTTCTCACCCTCGGTGCGGTAGTTATTTGGGATTGCATGTTTGTGTACTGGATACGCAGTGTCATATTATTCTGCAATCTCAGTGATCTCAGTGATCTCAATGATCCCAATGTTTTATATTCTCGCTCGGCTACAAATGTGACTAACTCTGGTTAGCTTTCCATCACTTTTTCTTTAATACATAATTCTCTTAATGCTACGTAACTTTTTTCTATCTCGGTCATTGTGACCCATTTTAAAACAAACTATGGAGTTTTACGTGAAACTGTGCGTGTGTCTGGTTATTTGTCTTCTGTGCATCACGGAAAAGTTTTTGGTATTGTTCAGCGGAAATATGGAATCGGACATACAACACCTTCTTAAAACCTTGTAATTATTTACATCATTGTGAGGTAGCGTGTGGTAAAAGTCACATGCTTGGCCCGTGAGAAAACAAGAAAGATTAATTGCCCAGTGATCTTCTGGAATTTGGTGTAGAGTTGCTAGATGCTCAGATTGCATTAAGAAGTCATCCGAAAGAAAGACTTTGACGCACTGATAAAAAAAATGTGTGACAGATGAATATTTCCATAAGTGTACCTATTTAAATCCATCCAAAATTCTCTCTCTCTCTCTCTCTCTCTCTCTCTCTCTCTCTCTCTCTCTCTCTCTCTCTCTCTCTCTCTCTCTCTCTCTCTCTCAGACATACATACCTAATTTTTGTACGTGTGAAACCAACTTGAATATAATACATTAATTCAACCATAAAAAGCATTAGGAAATAATGAAAAAAATTCCATAAGTACAACTTTCATTATCAGATCACTGTTTCCAGTATTCATTTTTACACCCTTTGTTTGACTCTGAGGACACTTATTGATTAATTTATCCCTAGACTCATTAAATAAATATTAAATATGTATCTCATTTATAAGCTGGAAGTCATAAATGTTAAAAACATAGCACACATAAAACTAAACAAGCACACACTCCAAAATTCTAAACCCAAGCTGGAAGTTTTCCTCGTAAGCAGCCATGTAAGATACGATTGGAAGTTCTGACACCTCTGGGCACCCTTCACTCATTATGATTATTATTTATTTATTAATTACACATAACTAATTACAAGTGATCGAGAATCTGAATTTATATTTATTAATAATTCTCCCACACTACCAGCAATGTCTCTCACTTGGTGGATTATAATGGTATCATAAAACTCTGCTCTTTACACAATAAGATAGACGTTTAACCTTCACATAATGTTTCTGCAGGTGGAAACTTCTTACCAAAGGAGTGATGCAGATTCATCTTTTATGCATATTTAATGAGCCCCCATCCACCCACTATTACTCCAACATAAGGCTTTAATGTATGTGCTAGAAGGTTAATAAATTTAACAATAAATTTATTAAATCAACAATAAAGATATGAATATAATCAAAAGAGAATTGACATTTACATCGCTTCATAACAATGTTTGATTACGTTAGACACTCATTCAGTTTATCCTAGCATACATATGAGTAGTCGAATTAATATAATTTATATAATCACGTTCGTGGGTATAAATCATCCTAGAAATGAGAGTGAGGTTTTAGAGAGATAATTATGGTCGATGTACATAAACTTTTCAATGATGGCAGCTGTCATTAGCATGTGTTCACAATCACAGGGTTGCAAAAAGTCACTTTCTTTTCTTATTTGATATTGGTCCAAAGTCCCCGTTCAAGACACGTTACACAACTGTTCCAGAATCTTTGATGCGCTCACAAAGCACACCATGGAGAATCGTCCATAGTCAAGATAGACGATGATAAAGGAAAATAGTTCGATGCTAGTTTTGAAAAACCCTAGTATAGGAGTGTGATTGATGTCATACTGATTTATGATTAAGGATTCGTAATCATCACAAGATACAGTATTTTTCAAACTCTCTTTTGGCAAAATAAGGCACGAGAATATTTGTTATTTACTGTGTGCAAGGATATGATGAAAATAATGCTTATTCTAATGTGTTCAGCGATAGCTTGGATAAAGTGTTAACCCAGGAATTCGACCTGTGAAAAAAAGTCATAATTATATCATTTTATAAGATGCTTGATATTGCAACCATTGGATTGCAGAGATTTTCCATTTTGGTGGTTGTGGTGTGGTGGTTTTCTTCATGATTTATTGTCGGAAATATCATTGGAGATTTCAATCCTGATTCAGTTCAATGCTTCATGTTTTGATCCTTCTTTTAATAAATCATTTTATCAGCCCTCACAGGTGTCTAATTACATTTCATGCTGAATAATATGCATAAGAAGGTAATATATAATAATAACAGCAATATTTACTATTCATAAATATTCATTTAAAAGTAAAATGCAGTTAATGCTTCAAGACAAATTCGCACAATAACTATTTACATTAACATTAATTTCTATTTGCATTTACCTTGATCTGGCAACTGAAAATAGAAATTCATGTTATTGTACATAATTATGCTGAATTATTAAATATTTATTTTAATGACTATACGCTGCACATATATTTAGTATAAGAATTGTAATATATAATCCTTACGAGATTAATTCTATTACAAGCAGTTTCTCATCTACAAAAAAATGAACAAAATATATAACTTTTTATTTCGATGTCTATTGGATAAAAGTCCATTCATTCATTATAATTATAACAATCTAAGCTAATGCCTATAGAATACTAGATCTATTGTCTATTCAAAACGTGGTAATATAGGTCATTTACTATAGAACCCTCCAGTCATTGGTGAAATATCACCCATCTTTTCTCTTGGTCGACCACAGACAGACACAATGTGCACCATGACCATCAGTAGAATGCACCGATTTGCTTTAACAGCACTTACCAAGAGGAAAAATAAATTATCCTGACAGTCTGGTCATAAAGATACCCAAGCCTAACTATTACCGGACAAGTGCATTAAGAAAAATTACACTAGTCTATACTCTCACGTATAATGCTCAGACTCATGCGTACTGATATTCGTAGTCCTATATTGCTCAGACTCGCGTGTACTGACATTCGTAGGCCTGTATTGCTCAGACACGCGTGTACTGACATTCGTAGGCCTGTATTGCTCAGACACGCGTGTACTGACATTCGTAGTCCTATATTGCTCAGACACGCGTGTACTGACATTCGTAGTCCTATATTGCTCCGACTCGCGTGTACTGACATTCGTAGTCCTATATTGCTCAGGCTCGCGTGTACTGACATTCGTAGGCCTATAATGCTCAGACTCGCGTGTACTGACATTCGTAGGCCTGTATTACTCAGACTCGCGTGTACTGACATTCGTAGGCCTATATTGCTCAGACTCGCGTGTACTGACATTCATAGGTCTATATTGCTCAGGCTCGCGTTCACTAATCATACTCATTACCCTACACAGATAGCCTTGTCATACTATTCAAAAATATTCGTACAGAATCCAACACACTCACACACATACACACGCTGGAATGAATAAAACAGCATCTTCATTTATCAACCGCTCCTGCCCTGCACTGCAGTAAGACGCAGGACTGTGAGTGACCTGAAACTACACACCAGTGTACTTTCAATCTGTCATTAATTTTGTAAATTCCACTGCGCTAATTCTGTTTGTTTGCTTGTGTATCTCTTATGATACGCCGTGCACGCTAAGGTCAACTACTCAGTGTCTGACTAGTCTGTACGATCTCATTAAACGAGTGAATTTCCATCGTCAGAGAGCAAAGCGAATGCTAAAGAGTTTGCACTGCAGAGTACGCAAGTGTCGTCACTAAGCGATGACGGCTGAGGATCGACCTTTCACATACAAACTCTCTTGGGTCTGTCTCGACCTGCTTTCCGCCACCACCCTCAACTCTTCCATAAACAATACATTTTAGAAATGGATTTCATTTATTAAAATTTTTCTTGTTAATTTACTGGTAAATGTTCTTATTAATCTTGATTGAAATCTGTTCGTTTTTTTACTTGAGTTCTAGTTCTTAGTTCTGTAGTGAGTTTGGTATGTTTGTCAAAGTGTGTTTAATTATATGCTTTACGCAGTGTATTTATTTGTATGTTTTACATAATGTTTTTATTTGTATGTTTTACGTAATTATTTTATTTATATGTTTACGTAATGTATTTATTTGTATGTTTTACGTAATGTTTTTATTTGTACGTTTTACGTAATGTACTTATTTGTATGTTTTTCGAAGTTTCTTTATTTGTATTTTATTCGTGTTGTTTTTATTTGTATTTTGTTGCTTCTTTCTGTTTTGTTTAGTTTGTTTTCTCGTGTAACGTTTGTTTGAGTGCTTTTTTTTAATTGAGATTTGTTTAATTTTTAAAAATTTGTTTTCTCTCTTTGATTTTCATTTTATTTACTTTTGTTGTGTCGTAGCTGCGGTTCCCCTACGCATTCTAACTTCAGTTTGAAAAAGTTAACGCCAACTTCTTTAATGCAAACAATGGGCATTAGTCCTGTGGTCGCCCTAACTCACCGGAAAGTAGATATTCCAGTTTACAGACACCTTATCACAGACCAGAGATGTCTTTATGTAGAGTTAAAAGAGGTCAATGGTGTTTCGTCAAGCGCCATGGTCTTAAAGCTGTACAAACTAATGGTATCACAAGACTACACATACAGACTAGTCATGTCATAGCAAAATCGTCGGAACATTTTATCGGTCGCGATCGTACCGATAACTAAGACCAAGCGAACAGTTTTTGAACTGTATGAACATTTAAATTAACTGTTTGCATGCTGAGCTCTAGTGGCGTTCACTTGAACATTCTGCGTTTGACCTCTTTTTGGGGTGTCTGCAGTCGGGTGCCAACGCTTTGTTAACAGCTACTCAAGATCCCTGCAAGTTTATGCTAATGTCATCTCAACTATTTGCAAGGCACCCCACCTGTCCCATATAGTGACCTGATTCTTATATCTGACTGGTCGCGCTGAGCGTCTGAGTTTTAATAAAATGACACTAAAATTTTCAACACTGACATTTTCAATTTGTAACGCGATCAATGTAACTGTGCGTAGTCGATCTGTCTAGTCTACTCACAGTCAAATAGTTTGTTTGATTTGGTCTAGTCTAGTCACTGTCAAATAGTTTTTGCTTTTGTCTAGTCTAGTCACAGTCAAATAGTTTTTGCTTTTGTCTAGTCTAGTCACTGTCAAATAGTTTTTGCTTTTGTCTAGTCTAGTCACAGTCAAATAGTTTTTGCTTTTGTCTAGTCTAGTCACAGTCAAATAGTTTTTGCTTTTGTCTAGTCTAGTCACTGTCAAATAGTTTGTTTGATTTGGTCTAGTCTAGTCACTGTCAAATAGTTTTTGCTTTTGTCTAGTCTAGTCACTGTCAGTTTGTTTGATTTGGTCTAATCTAGTCACTGTCAAATAGTTTGTTTGATTTGGTCTAGTCTAGTCACTGTCAAATAGTTTGTTTGATTTGGTCTAATCTAGTCACTGTCAAATAGTTTGTTTGATTTGGTCTAGTCTAGTCACTGTCAAATATTTTGTTTACTTTTGTTTTGTTTTTTAAACCAGATTTTATTTTTTTTTTGCATGCGTGAGTTTTCGTTAATGTCAACAAATTACCCAAATCTATCAAGAATGCTTTTATAATTGCAAAGTGCATATGTCATGTAGATTTTGGGTGATCGTTTCATAAAGGTGTTTATAGCAAGTTACATCACACAAAAGTCGGATGTAAATGGAAATATCTCTATTAAGGATTTATGCTTTCTTTTTATTAAAGTTTAAACTGGGTGGCCGTTTTTAGAATGCCGAATGGCGTCCATCTAATATTCAAACTAATTTGCACTCCCACATACGCAACATAGAGACATTTATACAGAACAAAACCACGCAGCACACACACACACACACAAAAGCACGCAACACACACACACACATATTTACATGCATACTCACACACACACACATATTTACATGCATACTCACACACACACACACACACACACACACACGCAGACATTTACATGCGCACACTGTGCATTTATTCACACACCAACATACGGGAGCGCGCACGCATACACAACCACATGTGAAGTCAACAGAAAGAAACTTGTGTACAATCTATGCACACACTTTCTTGTACTCTCCTTGGCAATTGTAACCTTCGAGGTGGTGGTGGTTACGATAAAAAATTTATGTCACCACTGGAGCTTTCGTGGATCATTTCATGAGACGTTCTCTATCTAAAGTGCTCCAGTGGGACATGCTCCTCTCACGAGTATTCGGGTAGTGCCGACGATGGTGTTGCTGTTGGAGTTTTGTTTTGGTGTTTGCTTGGTGTCGTCATCAGTTGTTGATTTGTTTTTAAGTCGTTGAGTTGTGTTCCTGTTGAGTTATGTGTCCGCTATCTCTTGTGTCTGTGGCGTTGAAGTTGTATTTTGTTCCAGTTCAGCGTTGTGGTGTCGGTGGCTGATGTAAGTTGTGAATATTGGTGACGAATCTATGTGTGGTGCTGTTGTTCGCTCGTCCGTTGCAAAACATGTCTGGCCGGCAAAGGCGGACTTCAGCCGGTAATTCGTGGGCTAAAGTTATGGTGAATGTTGTTGCTGTCGTTCCTGATGTTGAGTGGGAGGAGAGCCAAGACTAGTGGCACGCCAAATCTGTACTTAGCGTGTACGTGAGCCCGGGATGCTCACCCCCTTGTCTTCTTCACTGGTAGTGTTATTGTTGTTGGCGCTGTCGTCGTGCATATCCCCGTTGTCCGTTGGGATGCATGAGGGTGGGCGCTGGCGGCCAGTAAAGGTTGTCGAGCGGCAGTTGAATCATGATTTCAATGGGGTGATTAAAGTATCCTCATTCCATGAACTGCGCTCACTGGGCCAAAATTGCTGTCATTGTTGTTGTTGTCGGCGGTCGTTTCGTTTGCATTGTTGTTGTTGCCTTTGTTCTTGTAGTAGCTTTTGCTGACTCTAATGTTATCACTGTTGTTGTCGGATGTGTCGTGATTGGTGCTATACTTTTGTGTTTGGGGCCTTGTTCTGTTGTTTGGTTGTCTGTTGTGGTTACTGTTGTCGTTGTTGCTCTTAGTGGGGCCTATGGTAATGGTGAGAGGAGGTGGGGGGCTCGAGCGGTCTTGTGTATTCGTTGAGGGCAGGCATGATCTTAGTTAATTTCCTGCTTGGTGCGGTCTTCGGTTTGTACGAATTTTTCTTGCTGTAGTTGAATCTGTGTGCTGGCGATTTTGAAGTTTTCTTCATTTTGTCGTTTTTGTTGGTTGCGGGCAGTGGTCTCAAGTAAATCAAAGATGTCGTTGAAGGAGAGGTTATAGATCTGGTAAGCTACATCTGGAATGACAGCAAAGAGGATCCGATGATAGAAACAGTAAAGATGAGTGGATTATACCAAAACCTCCACAAAAATACAAAAGAAAAATGGAAGAAAACAAAATGGGCATTAACAAATACCTGGAGCTAAAAATAAATACCATCTAAACTATAGAAATATTAAGACCGCAATAGAAGATGCCAAATAAAGGATAAGGGGAAAACAGTTACCGTCTTTAAAAATAAAATGCAAGAGGTCAACAATTCCAACAGAACAAAATATTCAAAACTTACCCTGGAAGACTATATCAAGAATTCAAAAGAAATCCCAGAATAAAACAACATATTCCAAACATTAAGGAAACCAGGATATTCTGGGAGAACATTTGGAGCAATTCACATACGCATAATGTCTCAGAAAACTGGATTGAAGAACTGGAAAACGACCATAAAGACACGCCGCAACAATGAAACGTCACAGTCACTGAGGAACATATTAAGAAAAAGTTAAGAAAGATTGCAAACTGGAAGGCACCAGGTTTAGACTAAATAAAAATATTCTGGTTAAAACACCTTACCTCTTTACATGTTAGAATTGCTGACCAACTGCAAGGAATAATAAACAAATCAGAAACCTTACAAACTGGATGATGAAAGGAAAAATAAGTCTGATTATGAAAGATCCAGAGAAAGGCCCAACACCAAACAACTATCGGCCATTTATGTGTTTATCAGCTAACTGGAAATTATTATCAGGAGTCATATCTGATAAAATCTTGTCTCATCTCGAAATAAACAAAATATTAGGTAAATGAACAAAAGGGTGCTAGACTAGGCAGCAGAGGAACAAAGGACCAATTGGCAATTGATAAAACTATAATTACTGATAGCAAGATGCGAAGAACAAATCTTTCATTGGCATGGATTGACTATCAAAAGGCTTATTATTCAGTTCCACATTAATGGATACTTCAAAGAATAAGAATGTACAAAATATCATCTTCACTAAAACAAACCTTATGCAAGTATCAAGTATCAATGACATGCTAGAAAACTCTCTAACGTGCAACAATTTAGAAATTGCAGACAAACCAATAAAATATGGAATTTTTCAAGGAGATTCTCTATGAACCCTACTCTTCTGCATAGCCCTAAATCCTCTGAGTTAAGTCGTACAAAAATCAGGATTAGGGTACAAAATGAAATCAGAGCATTTAAATTATCAGTAATTTACTGGATATGGACGATAAAGCTTTATGGTACAAATGACCATAATATCAATTCGCTGATCAGTACTGTCAAGATACGTAGTGAGGACATGAAATTCAGTCTTGAAATTTGTGGAAGTATTATCGTCAAGAAAGACGAGGTCAAAACAACAGAAGACCTACAATTCGACATCGGAAAAATCAAAGGACTGTTTCAGTGAGAAAAGGATATAAATATCAAGGGAAAATGCAACATCAAGAAAATATGAAGTAAAGTCCAAAGCTGAAAGAGAGTACAAAAAGCTAATTAAACAAGTTCTAAAGTTAAACAGAAGAAAACAGCAAAACAGTGATTAGCAAATAGATGGGGTCAAGAACCGCTTCTGGTCGATTTGTGCGACAAACTGATAAATTATCAACAAAACAATCAACATATATGTGGTTCAAAGAAGCAGGTTTGAAAGCAGAAACAGAAGCACTAGTAACAAAAACACAAGATCAATTCCTAAACACGAAATCAAACAAAACCCAAATCATGAAAATCTCAAATGATTCCAAATGCAGACTCTGCAAAAACATGGATTAAACAGCAGAACATATACTATCTACCAAGAGACACAACGAAGTGGCAAAAATCCGATATAGAAATCTTTGTGAGAACTATGGAGTAAAAACACCAGAAAGAGCATGGATGCACCAACCAGAAGCAGTCATCGAAACAGAAGAAGTCAAAATACTGTGGGACTTTGAAATAAGGACGGACCGAGTGATTCCTGCATGAAGACCCGATGTTGTAGTTGTCAGTAAGTCGAACAGAACAACAACAATCATCGATGTTTCTGTTCCACGTCATAGAAACATAATAACAAAAGAGAGAGAAAAAAATACCAGGATCTGAGATTAGAAATCTAAAGACTGTGGAATGTAAAAGCAGAAGTGATACCAGTAGTGATAGAATCTTTGGGGAACATAATACCTGAATTGGAAGCCTCCATGAATAAAGTGCCTGGACAACACAAAATTGCCCCACTGCTAAAAGCAGCGTTCCTCACATGAGTCACATCCTCCGTTAAACCTTGGATCTCCCAGAATCTTGGTAAGATTCCGAGACCTTGGATCACAACCGACAGTCATCAGAAGTCGTGAATAGAAAGGATAATAATAATGATGATGATGATGATGATGATGATGATGATAATAATAATAATGATATGTTCCATTTTCCCTCTCTCCTTACTCTGTCCCTCACTTCCTTCTCACCTCTTCTTCCCGTCTCTCTCTCTCTTTTTCTATATATATTGTAGAACAGTTATTATATATTACAACGCATGCAGGTAGTACGCTAAGAGTCTGTAATTTAGTTTCTCGGCAGTAAATTATAGTTAGTCCTTCTAAAGTAAATCAAGATAATTATAATAGGACATGATTTTCTTTTATCGTGTTTTTATTATTTGGGAAAGCTTTGCTTTTTTTGTTTTTAAAAAGCAATGAAGTGTTTGTTTATTGTATTTTTGTTGTTGCTATAATTTTTCTTTGTCTTAGAGAGGCTATGGATTCTTCTTTGTCATTTGACACTGTGGCTCAAGTCTATCAGGAAAAATAAGTTGAACATTAAAATGCTTGTATTTGGCATTGTGGTTTGTTGATATTGATAAAGCTGTCATTAATTTCTGGATCAGTCCCAGGAAAGGAAAGTGAAATTTGAGAATACTATTACCATTTATTCAAAACAAGAACAACACTTCGGCAGCATGAATATTATAGTGGAAATTTCTTTTTAATTAATGAAATCCACCCCTCCCATCTATTTACATTCACCCCCTCTCCCCACGTCGAAGAAATGTTTAGGAATTATTTCACTGATGTTATGTTTACCTATTTGATGTTTCCAAATTTTATATAAAAAATAAAAATACACCCATAATTAAACCTTTAATTAAATCCATTTCTTTTCTTTTTTTTCTTTTTTCCTTTTCCTTTTTTTTTTTTTTTTGGGGGGAGGTAAACCCTAATATTGTCAGCTCAAGGAAAACCGCCGACTGATGAGCGGTTGCACTTAAGGACGATAACTCACAACACCTGTCGACCTTTGACGTCACGTCACCTGCTGCTGTCTGATATTTTCTTATGGCTAGTTTCATTTTTCTTAATGTTATCATTTTTTTTTTAAAGCAGAGAAGACATCTAGAAGTGGCCAGGCATTTGTAGGAGACGATTCAGTAAAGGGGCATTACTCTGGTTGCCCGACTAGAGGGAGGGGTGACATGGCGATTGTGGTAGGCGTGCTCCTAGAATGTCATTGTCGTGTAAGAATAGCGAAATTATTCCGAGTCTAGTCAGCTAATTTCATACACGAAGCTTCGTGTCTTAAGGGGAGAGCACGCTAACAGGAAGTAATGAAAGGCTTTGTAGATGGCCGAAAAGGGTGGGAAGGACTTTAGGTAGAATTTCCTAACTTGAGAATTCATCGCAGACACACTGCATAGCAAATGACACAGGCGTTGCTGGCAGAAACTGTCAAAGGGAAGGGGGTGAGGGGGGTGGGGGGGATTTTATATTCGCCATTTGGTATATCAGTGGACATAAGCTAAAGTAATAAATACGAAAGCATAGTGTCATTTAAATGATACAGTTAAAGTAGTAATAGGGTATTTTATTTTTAATGAACCAGTGGCAGAATGTTCTTACAAAAAAGGTTGCGCAAAAGTCTACGCGCTTTCTTGTGTGTGTGTGTGTGTGTGTGTGTGTGTGTGTGTGTGTGTGTGTGTGTGTGTGTGTGTGTGTGTGTGTGTGTGTGTGTGTTTTGTGTGTGTGTGTAGATGGGGTAGGGCTGCTGTTTATCTAGTCTCACTCTTAAACATATGTTATTAGATTTATTTATTTGTGACAAAATATCCTTTAAAATATATAACTATTCATTAATTAGCTATTATTTTGACAACAGCGATCGCTAGAGAGAGTGCTTTGGAAGTGGGTGGAGGCTGTATCTTTATAGAATAAAGTCAGACTGAAAGATATACGATTGTGTAGTTACAATGTAAACGAACATTAACAACAACTAAAAATAAATGCGTCAATGTCAGATGTACTGAAACGTAACAAAAAAAAAAAAAAGCTAAAGGCTATCTTTGTTTGCCCTCTTTCCTTATCCTTAATAAAAGAGGGAGGAGGCGGGGTTTTTTGTTCCCCTAAAAGCAACAATACTTAAGATCATGTCATGACCACGTCAAACAGTGGAAAGTGGGCGGGAAAAAAGAAAAGAAGAAAAGATGTCCCTCAAAGACAGAGGTCAAAATAATAGCCTACACCGGCCCTTAGTCACTGTGACGATGTGTGACAAATTCTGTGTCATGACCTCGTGACCCAATTGCTCGTTTCAAAATTAAATTTTTGAACGGACCTTTGTTGAAATTCACCCGTGATACATCAGTATCGAGAGAAGCTTTCTAGCAAGGTCGGATTGTTGCATAACTTTAGGCCAGTGTCCAGCACCTTCGAGATCAACAACATACCACGTGAACGGTCACGTGATGCGTTCAATGCAGTTTCATAAAAATGATCATAACGCGCCAAAACTCTCACTCACTCCCAGACCGGCAGACATACCAGGCAGCTTTAACATAGCTCCGTCCCGCCGCCATACCAGAGTCGTAAGAGAGTCGAAGATGAACCCGCGCTAGAGCAGTAAAATCTACTTTTAAGAGCCGGGTTCTTCTTATGTTACTCCTCTCTACCTTCGTACTTCTTGAGTCGTACACCGACTCGGGTGTCTTCATGACCCATACGTGAACTATGCAGAAGTACCTCGTGTTAGCTACGGTTAACGATTCGTCGCAAGTACATTAGCGATGCAGTAATTGAGTGGACGATTGACTGTTGTGCTATGCAGTACTGACGATGAGCCAAAGGATGTGGACAAGTTCTAACCAGTTGAACCCCACGTGCGACCAAGAGTGTAGTTAAGTATATCTACTAGGGTCCAGAATCAAGTGACTATTTGGCAAACCAATTCTCGTTAAACAAAAGAGAATTCTCGTTAAGACTTTTAACAAAGACGGTAAAATGAGAGAACAACGCTGTGTAGAATTAAGACGTCGTGTTGTAATTAATCGTTGCTGTTAATTGTTAAACTTATTAAATCTTATTTCATTTTGTTAAGAACCTCTTTTTGTAGTAAATTGTATGCATATAGACCAAATGGGATTGGATGGGGGCTGTCTGAGCTAAACGAATGACGTAATGAATGCATATGAATCTAAGAGAGTTTTTAACGATTTCCAATCTAGCTAATGTACGCAAATTATCAGTTTCGTAAATCTGTGATCTAGACTACAAAGATGCATTTTTAATTTAGTCGAATGATGATTTGAGCAACCAGTCTGTTTAGGTTAAACGAGAGAGAATTAATTTAAATAGTGAATTAAAGTTCTATAATTTCCTAAGCAGGGTCTTTAAATAAATACTGGAAACGTAACAAGTGGTGCCTCGTCATGGGATTGATATGTATTAAATTGTAACATTTTTTATACATAGGGCGTATCATAAACCTAGAAACGAACGAACGAACGGAGAATTGCCAATATTCTATTGATTCAGGATTGTTGAAATATTTATCTTGCTTTTGTTGTGACATGTGCATGTATTCTTTTGCAGAGTAGCGTGCATGTTAGTTAATATATGTTTAAGCGTAGTTAAGCATTATGTTAGCTAATTGATGATTTATTTAGTATTGTGTTACTGGATATTTCATTGTGAGAAGTCGACGTGTTATACCGCCAGCTAGGAGAGTTACCGGTAGTAACAGACTTCGGACTATTATATTTAGGGTGCTAAGTATAATGTGTAATGTTGTATGGTTGGAGCCGTGACATTACGAAAGCCTTGGAGACAACAGATTTGTAGCCAAGCAGGTGAACGTGTAACCAACGCGTAATTTATTTCGGAAGGTGTTCTGAATAAATTCAATAATTTTTGTAAGGTCGTAGCCTAAAAGTTATTGTGGGATAAAAGCGGAGTTTTATCGCCTACGGTTAGATACACAATCACGAGAGATATTTATTGTAGCCAGACGCGCTAAATAAATAAGATGGACACTTCGGATCTCGAACAGGTTATTGCGGATCTGAGAGAGGAAGGTTCCTTGATTGGATACCGAACTGAAGTAGAGTTGACGAACTACGTGAGAACTGAACTAGACAGGAGAGAGAGATACGAACGAGAGATGGAACAGATAGAGATAGAAGATGATCACCTTACGACTTTAATAGATCTAAGGATCGATGAACGGATAGGGAGCTTACAGCTCATGGAGATTCTAAAACGCGAACAGAAGGTAGGCATATCACTAGGGTATAAAGGTGAACCGCTACGTATTTTCGTCTTGCTAGCACTCAATGAAAAGGAAATAGAACACAGGGAAGAAATTAGATCTTCAATAAGCTCACGAGCAAAACAGTTGTGTGATAAAGATTTCCGATTCAAAGGGGAAGGGGAGGCCGAAATACGAGACTTAACGTTCGAAATTAGAAAGTTGAAGAAAGAGAGGCTAAGGCTTATGGAAAGGAAAGATAGTCTAGAATTAGAATGGTTGTGGACAGAAATCAAAACAGAGTCTAAATTTGCTGGGGAAAGTACTGTTGACAAATTACGACAGGAAGGTCAGGCCGTGAACTTTGACTTGCCGAGGTCAAACGCCGCGAGCGTGGAGACTGACACACAGAAATTAGTCGCGCTACCGAACACAGCAGACGAATTAGACAGTTTGATTGAAAACAAAAACAAATGTTTTGACGAAACCATTACAGTTCAACTTGCTAACCAGTTTACAGAAACAGTTGGCGCACCACCAAAGCTTGATCTTGAAACAGAGACAAGAAAAGACACTGTTGTTAAGGACTTAATAACACGTGTAGAATTTGGACGAACACATACACCGCCGTGTACGTGTGACACCTTGTTTGACGGACTGAATGCGCATGATAAGATAGAGACAGATTCTATCAGTTGTGTACCGTTAAGGTGTGATGAAACTTCTAGCAACACAGTGACTGATTTTTCTGACAGGACAAATATGCATGAGAAGATAGAAACAGATTCTATCGTTGTGTATTGTTGAAGGGCAGTGACGCATCGACTGAGTCTACTGACCGAACTGTTAGTTTAAGAGAGAATGTGCTCGCTACGAAGACTGACATCGGTAGATCTCGATCTCCGATGATTGACGTGAGTCATGACGTAATTTTGGAACACAAGATTATTGCGTTATGCGAGGTTTCGAGTGCTAACACATTGATAGCCAGGGAAACAGAAGTATTTGATCCAGATGACAGCATAGGTAGCATTACAGACGAAGACAATGTGCCTATGATAAATTCATTTACTTCAGATGACATGACAGTTGTCAGAGCTGAGACAGAGTTCTTTTCCAAACGTGACATGGAAGAAGATATAGTCGAAAACTGTACAGGGACGGTCGACGATAACAATGCATGTGTACTGACGTGTATGCACACAGTTGTCAGAGACATGGCAGAACTGTCTGCAGATAAATCACTTAATGGAATTAGTGACGTAGACAGAAGCCACGGTACATGGACTACCTTTATTGACTCACCTGTTGAGATAAAGGAATGTCATGAGTACGTACCAAAAACTGAGACAAGTAGAAGTAAGGAGGAGGGGGTTTCATTAACTGATAGGTTCCTTGATTCACTGACGAAAAGTGCGGAGTGTAATCCTTGGTTGATCAAAGACACAGTACAAATGAGTGACAGAACTAGATCGATAGACAATGAAAACCGGAGTGACGGACTGATAACCAGAGTAGGTGGGGCATCAGGACTGTTACTGACATCAGATGCAGAGAATTATGATAGAGGAAACAGTGGGAGTGTAGCCTACGACACACAGAGAGTAGACATAGTGATGTTATTCAGTGTATTAGAGACAGGTAACATTCACTGCCAGTTGGTGACTGAAACTGACAGAATTTCCATCATAGATTCTGACGATTTGATGAGGAGACATATTGAATTAACTGAGTCAGTGGAGACAGATTATGTTGGTTCAATAAACGGTATGGTCCAGGGGAGACAATCGATAACTCTTGGAGAGTTTAAAACAGAACCCTTGTTCATACAACCACGGGAATCTGACTTGCTAGCGAGTGAGTCTGACCCCACAGTGACTAGAAAATACTCGAGTGGAGAGTTAGACAATTCTAGAGTCACAAAAGAGACACAGACTTATGTTGTCAGGGAGAGAGACAAGCTGACAGACATAATGACAGTCAAACACCTAGTTGTGAATGGGTTAAAACAGAAAACAACTAGTGGGATGAGGTATTTCACTTCAGTCTATGATAAGATCAGGAGAACGGAACCTCCAGATTTAGAGGGGACGCTAATGTTGCAATTCAGGTACTTCAGAGAGACTGGTAGCCGTGACAGAGCACATTTGCGAACCTATGACGTTAGACTAGATGCAAAATGGACCCATAGTAGATCTGACGCCATTCCGACGAAAGACGTTGAGTGCATGCGAACTAGAGACGTTCAACGTGTACACAATGACGTAACTACAGATGCACGAAACACCAAGAGAGCAAATTTCCATTTGCGTGAGTTCAGTGACAAGGCTAAGAGCGATAGATTTGAAATTCAGACTTCGCATAATCAATGCCACAGTGACACTGACATGATACGAAACGTATCGAGAAGTTTGAAACTGTTAGACAGGGTAGAGACCAGTCATGCAGAAACTGACACTACCAGAAACATTTTAAACTTGACAAGTACTTTGGGGAGATTTGAAAGAGATAAAACACTTCAAGGACGTACTTACCGGACAAGAAATGAAAAGTCTAAACTTGACATGCAATATATTGCACCTCACAGTGACATTCTGACGAACAGAGTAAGAAAGAAAGAATACAGTTGTCTTGCCGTAGACATGTTGACACACATGGACGATGACGTGTATTGGGATTGGGACAGAACTACGAAGATTGTGCTAGGCAGGATAGTGCAGCAGTAGAAATGATTTGACACTTCCTTTGAATTTTCATTATTTTCTTGTTGTACCGTAGTTGGTGGTTGTTATTGTAAATATGTTGGACATTTCATAAAAACTTGGGACAAGCTATAACACTGATTGAATTGTGTTAGTGTTGTAACTCTGAATATGACAGGTAGACTGATAGATGGTTCATTGAGTTGGTAATTCATAAACTCTGATATTTGGTTGATACAGGAAATCAATATCTGGAACTTTTCATAACCTGCATATTGATAGTGTTGTTCATCGGAAGTAAATTTTTTGATCACACTATTGTTGGATACGTATTCAGTGGAATTGGTTGATGTTGGATTTCTATTCTGAATAATCTGATTAGATCGAACTAGGTTGTGTGTGAACTATTGATTATTGGGACAGATAGTGAGAATTTCAGAACATGTTATTCCATTGGATGGATGTCTATTCAATTAGACTGAACGTTCTTCTTAAATCATTTTATTTGATTTTCTTAAATCATTTTTCTTTGATTTCCTGAAGTGAGAAATATTGTATGAGAGTGCCGTTAATCTAGAGTTGATTTCCCTGCCGCGTTACATTATTTCTGGTTATGTTGAAATTTTTTAATTGTAAATTTTTTCTTCATTTTGCACTTCTACATTTTATAACACATAATTTGTAGGAGGCATTTATCTTTTGGTAAGATAAACGCCTCAAAAGCAAGGGGGTGTGACGATGTGTGACAAATTCTGTGTCATGACCTCGTGACCCAATTGCTCGTTTCAAAATTAAATTTTTGAACGGACCTTTGTTGAAATTCACCCGTGATACATCAGTATCGAGAGAAGCTTTCTAGCAAGGTCGGATTGTTGCATAACTTTAGGCCAGTGTCCAGCACCTTCGAGATCAACAACATACCACGTGAACGGTCACGTGATGCGTTCAATGCAGTTTCATAAAAATGATCATAACGCGCCAAAACTCTCACTCACTCCCAGACCGGCAGACATACCAGGCAGCTTTAACATAGCTCCGTCCCGCCGCCATACCAGAGTCGTAAGAGAGTCGAAGATGAACCCGCGCTAGAGCAGTAAAATCTACTTTTAAGAGCCGGGTTCTTCTTATGTTACTCCTCTCTACCTTCGTACTTCTTGAGTCGTACACCGACTCGGGTGTCTTCATGACCCATACGTGAACTATGCAGAAGTACCTCGTGTTAGCTACGGTTAACGATTCGTCGCAAGTACATTAGCGATGCAGTAATTGAGTGGACGATTGACTGTTGTGCTATGCAGTACTGACGATGAGCCAAAGGATGTGGACAAGTTCTAACCAGTTGAACCCCACGTGCGACCAAGAGTGTAGTTAAGTATATCTACTAGGGTCCAGAATCAAGTGACTATTTGGCAAACCAATTCTCGTTAAACAAAAGAGAATTCTCGTTAAGACTTTTAACAAAGACGGTAAAATGAGAGAACAACGCTGTGTAGAATTAAGACGTCGTGTTGTAATTAATCGTTGCTGTTAATTGTTAAACTTATTAAATCTTATTTCATTTTGTTAAGAACCTCTTTTTGTAGTAAATTGTATGCATATAGACCAAATGGGATTGGATGGGGGCTGTCTGAGCTAAACGAATGACGTAATGAATGCATATGAATCTAAGAGAGTTTTTAACGATTTCCAATCTAGCTAATGTACGCAAATTATCAGTTTCGTAAATCTGTGATCTAGACTACAAAGATGCATTTTTAATTTAGTCGAATGATGATTTGAGCAACCAGTCTGTTTAGGTTAAACGAGAGAGAATTAATTTAAATAGTGAATTAAAGTTCTATAATTTCCTAAGCAGGGTCTTTAAATAAATACTGGAAACGTAACAGTCACCACCTGCCCCAGACAGAGTAGGAGGCATCTTCCTTTTGGGAGATGCTACCGTAGTCCTGCTCTTAAGAGTCCTAAGTCATTAGCCGGTATGCTCTTTCAATAATGAAGTTTCTAAAGACGTGCACAGACTCGCTACCTCCCGTCTCCTCAGACCCCTTCCTCCCTCTACAGGTTTCCAGTCAGTGTGGCGTCAGAGAGGGACAGAGATGTTTACTCTGTGCCCACAGACGAAAAGTTGCCTAAAAATCTGTCCTGGTTCAGAAGATTTTAAAAACAAGTGAATCGAGAAATAAATATGAAAGAAAACAATACGGTTTAATTCCACTGTTGTCTGCTGATTTACGTTTTTCTTTTCCTTATGAAAGCCGACATGAAGATATTTTTTTCATTGGAGGTCCCATAGCTTCCGGTCTAAAAAAAAAATAACTTGACTATTGAATCAGTTAAGAATATAAGATTTTTTGTCTTAGAATATACACATTATCTCTATACATAAATGATTGTGTAAACAGAAGAGATTTAAAAGGTATTGTAGACTAGTCTATATGACTGTATACTAGTGCACGTATATACTGGTATGAGTAGTAATGATTGTGAACTAGTGTGTCTGTGTTTCGATATGAATACTATTATTACTGTGAACTAGTGCACTTGTATACTGGTATGAGAAATAGTATGAACTAGTGTGTCTGTGTACTGGTATGAGTACTAGTATGACTGAACTAGTGTACATGTGTACTGTTATGAGAAATAGTATGATTGTAAACTAATGTATCTGTGTACTTGTATGAGTATCAAACTAGTATGCCTAGTATTTCTATACTGGTATTTGTACTAGTATGATGAAAATAGGTATACCTGGCATATGCTTTAGTATTTGTACTAGTATGTCTGGAAACTATATACACGAGAATGACCTAGTATATACCTGTGTATTGGTATATGCACTAATATGAATGTGAACTTGCCAGACTTTGCATAAGGAGCATTATATATATTGATGTTACTTTAACTAGTATGAATGTAAAGTAGTGAGCCTGCGTTTTGGTATATATTAGTCTGACTGTAAACTCTGACTGCATAGTGCATTGTTTGATCATGCATGACTATGAGCTTACTCAATTTTGCAAAAATGTGTGTCATTTGTATCATCGAATATTATCCTCCATTGAGCTAGTGAGTAAACTAGTAAGGTTGTACTAAAATAATTGTTTATTAGCATGCATGCACAAACATAAATATGTACTGGTTATGTATTAGTTTGGTTGTGCACCAGAGTATACTTACTAATATGATTAAGCATTACTATGAAAAGTATGTTAACTGTATTAACTAGAATGACTTCGATTATTGTATGTGGTATGTTACGTGTCCAGTATTTATTTAGAGACCCTGTTCAGGAATTTTAGAATTCTAAATTAAACAATTTAATTTAATTCTCTCCGTTATTCTGAACAGACTGGCAGCTCAAGCCTATCCTTCAGTCTCAACGAAAATTGCGTCTAGTAGTTCAAGACAGACAAATTCACAGACAGATAAACTTGCGTACAAAGCACGGTTTGGGAATCGTTATAACTCTTATAAATAATTATGCATTCAAATTCTCATTCAGCTCATTCGCCCCCACCCAAACCAGACAAAATTGGTCTAGTATATAAAAATGCAACTACGAATAAGAGGTTTTAACAAGATAAAAGAATTTAATAAATTTTAAACAATAACAAGTTAATCAAAGATAGACGACATTCAGTCTCCTAAACTATGCTATTGAGTGCGTTAAAGTCACAAATGCTGATATAGGTATTGAAACAAGGTCACTGAGCGTAGCACTTAGCTTCGCATATGGCGTCGTTGTAGATCACGCAGCCCACAGTTTGAATGGTTCTGGACTCACAGTCTTTCCACTGATAACGTCTCATCAATGCACCTTCCCCCAGATTTAGATTATGCCAGTCGTCCACTCGACCTTCAGGCAACACTGGTAGTGTACTTTTTGATGATGTATCAACAAGATACGAAGGCAAGAAGCAGTACTTATAACAGGCAAGTAAAGCCAAAGCCAAAGAAAAAGGAAAAGAAAGCCCGCTCTGGAAATAAAATAATCCCTATGAGTGATTGCTTCACGTTTTTGCGATCCAATGCACGTGGTTGACAATAATGTGCATAGTTTACTCCTTGACTTATTGTGTCTTTACAAATATAATTATATGTTTATGAAGAAAGATACAATATAGTCCGCAAGTGCGTTATAATTAACATTCACATGAACATATGAATTCCCAAAACATTTATGTTACGCAAAATGGAATTCATATAAAAGAAAATCAGTTACAATTCAAATTACTCATGTGTGCTTTACAAATATACAAAAAAATTATATGCAGAAATGAATTTGAATTATTACAAGGAATTTCACAATGTGCACAGACGTTATGCGACACAAAAATCAATTAAAGGTTTTATAAATTAAAAAGGTTTACAAGTTAATTTATATACAATGTAACATTTGACCTAGCCACATTCTTATCAAGCCACGTGTTTGGAGGAATTTGCAACAATATTTTTTCTGCACAAAGCACATACATAAACTCACACAAGAAAATCATAAAATAGAAATACAATTAATATTTTAAGAAGTTGATGTGTTACCTTCTTACATAGACAATAGTCAGACAGCGGGCTTACGTATTTCTTCGTATCGACTACAAAAATACAGATGGCTGAGACGCTTGTGTCGGTCAGCGGCTTTCCTCGTGAAGTGACTAAAACGGCGTGCGGTGACGATTTAAGAAAGCATAGGAATTTATGGCGCGAATGATCACGTGGTGACGCTCGATTCGACCTACAGTTCGGCTATTGTCTGAATGTTGCATAACATGAAATGAATTCTCCCTTACCTATGAATAGGCAATACACAGTAGAGCATGTCGGTACTGGCTCTAACAAAGAAACTGGTGTGGTGTGACGATTTTACCAAAGAATTTAAGGAAAGCGATAAGATATAAATGTACCTGTGATGTAACAAAAATCCACTCATAGATAGATAGATAGATAGATAGATAGATAGATGTTCAATATTTTTACCTAACAGATAATAAACGCTATCGAATAGTTACTATCAGAGCTTAAACCACAAAAATAGAAAGAGAAACAAACAATAGATTAGGACAGGGGAATTTATTTTCACTGACTGATAGTCTCAATTCAAACTAGCAGTCATAATCATGTTAATCTAAACCGCCCAGTCTTGCAAGGAAACCAATCTAGCCAACATGCTAAAGGATTTTATTTTGTCATAGAATTGTTCATGTTAATATAGTTAAGCAAAACTCCAGCCAACTCACAACATGGCAACGCAACTTTATAATCAAGTAGCCGCTCTGAGGCGAAGGCCTTCGACAACGGCACGTGTTTGTTAATTCAGGTGAACTTAAAAATGGCTGCCGCAGACATGCGCGCAACCCGAGGCTATCGGTCGGAATGGCGCTGGTCACCGCCGCTCATTTCCGCCCATTATGTGCTAGAGCGTGCGCGCTGGACTTCGGCTCGGCTTTCCTTAATGCGCGTTCGTCTCCTCGCGCTCCTCAGGATTGATTTCCCCTGTCAAACCTATCGAGGAGAGCATTCACAGATGTGGCGGGATTTGCTAGTGCCTTATGTATCAGTCTGTGTGTGTGTGTTTTGAGTGTGATTGTGTGTGCGTACCTGCTGCAAGGATTGGTTCAAATTTCACTTATTTACATTTCTTTCACTTTGCGTACCCTCCCATGTTAGACAGCTGGGGTGGTGGTGGTGGTGATTGGTTGGAGTTTTTTTAAAGTGTCCTTCCTGCACCTCTCTTAGCCATATCTACACGCGGTTGATGAATCCTCGATAAGACACTTGGCATGTTGATGAATCTTCATTAAGACACTTGGCATGTTTGATGAATCTTCATGACACTTGGCATGTTTGATGAATCTTTATTAAGATACTTGGCATAGCTGATGAATCTTCATTAAGACACTTGGCATGGTTGATAATTCCTCATTAAGATACATGGCATAGTTGATGAATCTTTATGAAAGAACTTCCTATTGACCATTTAGTTTATTCCTGCTAAGACATTTGTAAATAATTCTTTATTAATTATTTTTTCTAATTAATGAAATATAACTTCATATTTTCTAGTGATAATATAATTTTAGTATTTTTCACTTTCAAGGGTAGAAGTGAAGAAAAGTGTTGGAATATTAGTTGCTTTGGGCAAAGTGTCTTGGGACAATGAGTTCATTAGTGTTAATGCTGTTATATGGTCAATCTGCCGAGTGTAGCAGGCCGGAGTTAGAATGTGCGAAGCACCTTACTCGGTCAGACCTCAGAGACATTAACTGTTAATTAACTTATCTCCACCTGGTCTCTGAGCCTTACTGATTCAGAATTTCTATCTCAACTTTTAAGCTCAAATGTGTCGATCGTATAGAAATTCTGGTCCACCCACACTCTTTCAGTTCAGCTGGGACAGTTTCCGAGATATATTATTGTCAGACTTTTACGAATGATCAAAATTAAGGTCCCACCCTTAAGTATGCACATATCCCCTTCTTTGGTTAAATACAGAAGTGGAAGTGATAAGAAACAACACAATGTATTCAACACAATAAAAGTTAAACAACAACAAAAAATTTATACATAATAAGTACAAGTCACAATGAAGGCTAAATACGAAATAATGTTCAAATGAAAGAAGTTAGAAATTTAAAAAAAAATCTGTTACTGAAATCTGGTACAGAAATAGGCCACTATTAGGCGACAGTTAATTGTCCTTTAAGAATGTTTATCACTCGATTATAGTCATTTTTTGTCTGGCTCAAACGTTTTGGCTTTTTAAAGAGCGCTAATATCACTTTTAACATGAAACCTAATTCTTTACAAAACACTAAATTTCGCAGGTACCACTAAGAGTCAGAAAGTAGAAAGTTACATCATAGAGGGAGTCATAGGAGGTGTAAATTTAGAAGTCGATTACCGGATTCGATGTTTATTGATGATGACTTGATTGCCTCCCTTGGATGTTGGCAGTGTGTATTGCGCTGAGATGAAATGCAGTCACTTTGCGATTTCACATGTATGTACATGGCGCTTGACACGTAGACTGTGAGACGGTAGCATTACGTCATGGGCTGTATTGTACATGGCGCTTGACACGTAGACATTGAGACGTTAGCATTACGTCAAGGGCTGTATTGTACATGGTGCTTGACACGTAGACACTGAGACGTTAGCATTACGTCATGAGCTGTATTGTACATGGCGCTTGACACGTAGACAGTGAGACGTTAGCATTACGTCATGGGCTGTATTGTACATGGCGCTTGACACGTAGACAGTGAGATGGTAGCATTACGTCATGAGCTGTATTGTACATGGCGCTTGACACGTAGACAGTGAGACGGTAGCATTACGTCATGAGCTGTATTGTAGCACGACTGGCAAAGTAACCACGAAGACTTTGACTGAAGAATTTGGTGCAGGAATATAGACTGGAAGAATGAATGAAGGCTCTGTGCGCTGCAGAGAAAGACCAATTCACAGAAGTGAGTCATTCAGTATGGGCGATTAATCAGACCTCACACTTTCTTTCTCTCTTTCAGACACACTCATGCACATATGTACCTGTGAACTCTCTTGACCAATACAACATACAGATGAAAAGAAACATGTAGAAATATAATTGGTGAATTTCCATAAGAAATAAAGAAAATATAATTAGAATCTTCTACATGGAGCTGCAAAGAGGATTCTAATATTACAAGCATAGCACTTCTCTACTCCAAAATTACAGTTGGAGGATTTCCTGAAAATGGAAAATGCAATTAAACAAACTTAACTAAACAATTCTAATGACAACAGTTTAACTGTGGCTCTATTGAATAACAATTCAAATTTAAAATAAAAATTCAAAAACTTCAACGTTTAAGAGTATGAAAAATTCAACTCTATAATTTTCTAAGTGCGCATAAAAGTTTAGTTACAACTATTAACTATTCCAGACATACCAAAATGTGTTGTTTACCATTCAAAGTCTGTTCTATCTAGAATAAAAGATTATTTTGCGTGTCTAGTCCAGGTAAGGGCCCCAGGTTATGCTCTCATTGTTTTTCATTTCTCAAGTGGAAACACCTGTTCAGTTAAAGAGACAAAAATCAGTCTGACAGCTCTTGAAATTCTTTGTGGACAATGTTGGTCAACTTAGGTCAGTATTTTCATGCTTCGGTTAATTATGAAGAGTGACTTCAGTTTGCACAAGGTGCAGTGAAGGCCGAGAGAAATGGCTGCAGGCGATTGGTATGTATTCATGCAAGACTGAGAACCTAATGAATTTAATCTGATGATCATTGTTACGTTTCCAGTATTTCTTTGTAGACCCTGCCTAGGATTTTTAAGGACTTTAAAAATGATACATTAAATTAACTCCTTCTCTCTATCCTACACAGACTGGTTGCCCAACTTATCATTCGACTAACTTAAAAATGCGTCTTGTAGTGCAGACAACAGATTTACGAACTGACAAATTGCGTACAAAAGCTGGCTTGGAGTCGTTAAATTCCTCTAAATTAATATGCATTCGTTACGTCATCCAGCTCAATTGCCCCCATCCAAACCATGAGTTAACATTAGGTCTATCATGCATAAAAATGTACTACAAAGAGGATTAACAATTAAAATAAGATTTAATAAGTTTTAACAATTTAACAATAATCAATATACGAGCGCGAAGTCTACTTCTAAGTATTCAGCAAGTAAAGTGCTTATTGTTTACGAGAATAATCCATGAGAAATGTTCTCTGTGATTTTTGTTCACCAAAGCTACAACTTAGCTTTTGAAGGTTGCCAGGTGGGTTCTTGATCCAGTCCAAACCGGTCTACCTCACTTGTCGTTCGTCAGCAAAGAATGCACCCAGCATAACAATGGAAACTGTCTCTCAGTTAATATGCTGAACGGAACTGTAAGTGTAGATGAGACATGCAGACCTGCTCGTCGGCGTTGCCTCAATAATGGTAGTGGGACTATGATGGAATCAAACTCAGCTCATAGAGTTCAGAACCAGGCTTTGCGAGGAAACAAGGATTGGAACCAAGGATTGGAACCAAGGACCCACCTGAAAACAAGAATGTTTTCGTAGTCGTTTTTGCGTTTAAGGTTCGCTCAACCTAAGCACGTTTGTATTTAAATGCTCGAGCTAGAATTTTGACTGGCGTCGTTTACAATTTAGATTAGAGAATATAATCTCACGCATGTTGCATTTAACAAGCATGACTATGAATTACCAAATATTTACAATGTTAAAATTTAGAGTTCATACAAAAGGGACAATTCAAATCAAGCAAAGCGCTTTACAATTTACATTAAAATTACACGCAATAATTTGAATTACATAGAAAATCCATGTCGAGCACAGGCATTCCTGGCTCTTAGTGAATTTAAAGTTATATAAATTAAAGTTACAATGAAAAGAGTTACAATGATTTATATACAATAACTTATAGGTTTTAGTCATTTAACAATGAACCGTGCTTAAGCTACAATAGCAATGCATAGCACAAATTACATACATGGTCAAAATGCAAAACACAATTAATAAATGCAGTACCTTAGTGAGAAGTCGAAGTGTTATCTCAGCAATCGCGTCGGCTGTTCCTCTATGACTCACGAATACACGACAGTACTAGGTGTCGGTACGACGTCGGTGCTTCTGGATTTCGGAGTGGTCATACAGAGCGCGTTTACCGTATTTATCAGAATGCATAGAACGCATCACGTGACGGGTCACGTGGTATGTAGTTGGTTCGAGAATTAAGACAATGGCCTAAAGTTACATAACGTTCCTGACCTCTTTGCTAGAAGCTTCTCGATACTGGTGTATCATGGGAGAACTTTAACAAAGGAACTTCAAATTTTGATATTTGAAAACAACAAGTGGGTCAAAAAGTCATGACATTTTTATCAGACTGTGACAATCATACTACGCAAAAAAATTATTAAAATTAATTGTATAGACATCACCAGACTGTCCTGTCCAACTCTTTAATTAGCACTAGTTAAACTAGTTTTGTAACCTATCTTTGCAAACAGGAGAGAAAGAAATCTCAAAACGAATGTGACAGACACTTAATTAAATCTAATACAAATATAATAATTAATTATCATTTGCATTTAATTTATTAGATCATGTATTCTTTTACACATGCTTTGTGTGGCATTAGTAGGTAGCCTATTAGAAATTTACATTAGATTGCTATCCCTTCTTTCATAAATTGTGAAATTGTAATTTTGAGAAAATAGTATTTCCTTTTTTATACGTTTAAATGAAAAGTAAAATGGAGGACCATTACTATGAGTTGTAAAGATGACTTGTTTAATTATTTGTAAGGTTGATTTTATAGCTACCATTGTATGACAACTGATTATGTAGTCTATAATAATGAAGTTATTCTTTTGACTATAAAGTTGGCTGATAACAATACACTAATGCTTGTGTGATTTGGAGTAACAATGATAAAGTTGGCTAATAACAATACAATAATGCTTGTGTGATTTGAAGTAACAATGATAAGGAATCTATATTGAGATTACCACTGATTTTGGAATAGTGATATTGAAAGAACTGCATATAGCTCTCACTATTCCCACAGAGTTTGTAAATAATGATTAAATGGTTAATTTACAAGGACTGTTATTTATCCTTTTGTTTAGTTGGGGTTTGGTGTGGGACCCGCATTCCTAGTTCAGAAGTACAGATAGTTACGCAGCCTGAAGCTAGAGTTGGGGGGGGGGAGCAACCCAGGAACACTGACTCAGAATCAACTCAGTAGTACTCTTATAGAAATATTCACAGATTTCACATATTTTTTCACCAGCACTTCAAAGTCTTTATTTTCTGTATCCATTTGGCATTTTCTTCCAAGCATTTATATTCTCCACAAACGATGCGATTTCGCAAGGAGCCGAAACTTCATCCTTGCTGTCTCCTCAAGAAAAGAATGCTCCTCTGGACAAGATTTTGACTGGCTATTCGTTAAGCTGTACTCTGTGGGCCGCTGACAGAACTGCTGACTGAACGTTTGCCTGTGAAGTCTCAAGCAGCACCAAGATGACTTAGCATTTTGTTAGTTCACGAAATGCAGCTTGTGGTGTCAGCTTTAAAAACATTCATCAGGCGAAAATCAACCAATTTTAACCTCTATATTGAATTTTCATTTCCTGTTTATTTGTAAAAATCTCTTTGTATTTGTGTGTGTCAGTTTCACTGAACTGGAAAAAACCCCACTGAAATATGAACTTTTAGTATATTTTGAAAACAAACTGAATGGTGAAAATGATTATTTTTCCGTGATGCGCTATGTACATGCATGCGTATATTGTTGAAGTGAACTACTTAACATTTTATATTTAATTTAATGAACTGAACTACTTAACGTTTTATCTTTAATTTAATGAAATGAACTACTTAACATTTTATCTTTAATTTAATGAACTGAACTACTTAACGTTTTATCTTTAATTTAATTAAATGAACTACTTGACATTTTATATTTAATTTAATTAACACATTTATTGGATGGTTTGAGTGGCCTATATTTGTACACACAAATTTTTGCCATTAAATACTTGAATCTGTGTCATTAGAAAACTTAATTCATATGATGAATTTCAATTTGTTTATTTTCTTTTCTTAAATAAATTCTTTATATTTTGTTAACACTTACAGTTTTCAATTAATATTGAAAGTTTGGTATAAAAAAAAATGGTTGGTGGGTTCAAATATTTGTTTAATTGTAAGTCGGACAATGGATTATCTTAAGTAGCCTCCCCCAAGATGATGAGACATGTAAAGGTCAAAATCATAAAGGGCAATAGTGCAGCTGAAAGGTGTGACATAGTGATTTTGAACCGGTAAAACAGAGTGCCGCAGGTGAATATAATTTTAAAGTGTGACACAAGGGTTTGACAAGTTTCTCATCCGCATTTTAGAAAATTCTTTACGGGCAGGATTATAGGGATTAATTAGGAGAATTATTAGTCTATTAATCCTGCTCATCAGAGATAGATAGATGGATGGATGGCTAGCTAGGTAGGTAGGTAGATTGATAGATAGATAGATAGAAAGATAAATAGATAGATAGATAGATAGATAGATAGATAGATAGATAGATAGATAGATAGATAGATAGATAGATAGATAGATAGATAGATAGATAGATAGATAGATAGATAGATAGATAGATAGATAGATCCTAACTTACATCCTGTAATAAGGTAGAGTAAGTATTCATCTAATTCTAGAACATGTATGTCCTGACTTATAACCTATAACCTCTGACACATTGACTTTGCCTTGTAGATCATCCAACAACCCATGCACACTTTAGACACATGGTTTCAGACGTCAAAGACCGCGAAAACCTATGAATAATAGCAAGTCAAAATCACAGGATAGGGCGTCTTTTAGTGCTGGCTTGCAAAGAGCCCGGATGAATAAATCAGCAAGCTATGTGTCTTGATGACTGTCTATGCTACGTCGAGATTATCTGAGATCGTATTATATAAGACCAACCCTCTCCTGACTGGACATATTTTTTGTTCAGTCCTATTTCATTTGAGTTTAGTGAGTCCAGTTTCACTGTGTGCGTTGTATGTTACTTAGACTGAATATCGAAAACATATCAAGTAGTTATTATCAAGATTTACCAGTCTTGATTAGCAGTAGATTCAGTCTGATTATAAATAACCGTTGAAAAACTTATATTGAAAAATATTTCACTGCTTCTACTAGTCCAACAACTACTGCTAGTAGTAATATCAAAACGAAGATTTATTTAAATTTGTCTTTGTTTACTATCATTGCTAGTAGTAATATCAAAACGAAGATTTATTTAAATTTGTCTTTGTTTATTATCACTGCAATAACACAGTATCAATAGAAATAACTCATTCACTGAATTCCTAAAAATCTCTCTCACCTATGAATACGTCATCTTATTTGCCCTGTTTAATCCAACGAGCACCAACGAGATTTCCCTGTTTAAACCAATTAGCACCTACGAGTTTTCCCTGTTTAAACCAATTAGCACCTACGAGTTTTCCCTGTTTAAACCAACGAGTTTTTCCCTAACTAACGAGATTTCCCTGTTTAAAGCAACGAGCATCTGTGAGTTTTCCCTGTTTTAAACCGACGAGTTCAGCCCTGGCGCTCTTGAGACACCTTTCGGTCGAGGTCAGCTCGTAAGAGCCGAAAGACATTTTTTCTCATCACCGTCTCATATTCAGCATACTCCGCTGCCTCCTTCCGCAACTGCCATCACGCATCGCCAGCAACATCGCGCAAGTCAGCTGTCTCAACGGAAATCTTCTGTCACCTTCATCGCAGGCAGCATAATGTTCAGATTCAGGCCGTCCAGACTCGTGTCCGGTTCGCCGCCATCATTTTCGACCTGATTATGAACTGGATAGCGTTGGGATCCAGCGGGAAATTGTGCGGAAAGGGAAACAACTCTTCTTTTCTTTTCTTTTTTTAAAACAAGAAAGTCAAACTAGAAGCGGTTATATTTTGGTTTGGTTTTCTTTTAAAAGCCTTTCCTGGGTGCTGTTATTAATACTGTTGGTGTTTTTAATGCGTTACATACAACCGTAATTAAATGCACTTGCTCATTGTGTCCAATTAAGTCATTCAATTATGTAAATAATTATAAAAAACAGACTTAATAAATACTTAATAAATAAATAATAAATACTTCCCGTCTCAGCGAGAAGTATGGAGACCTTTTCAACGCTTCCAGTTTAAAATATGAAATAAATGTATCTGTCATATGTTGCAGACCGCATCTTGTGGGAATCGTGTGGCCGTCGGGTGTGTGAACGCGTGACAGTAATGCATTCGAAGCAAGTAAATATTCCATTGCTATAAACTTAGTGTAAATGAGTGCGTGTATGCATCAATGCGCGTGCCATTATTATTTTAATTATTATGAGTCTGTGGGTGAATGGATGTGCATGTGTCTTACGTCATATGCATCAATGCCTAGATTAATGGAAATGAGTGTATGCGTCAGTATCAGAAGTGTGTGTGTGTGTGTGTGTGTGTGTGTGTGTGTGTGTGTGTGTGTGTGTGTGTGTGCGTGCGTGCATGTCGAATGCATAGGTAAGTACATGTTTAGGGTGGAACATGTTTGCATGCGTGTGAGTGTGTAGAGTTGGGCCTTGTGCCTGATCTGCGTACTGCCGTACAGGCGTACACAACCGACAGCATGTGAAGTGCGAGCATTACGTGTCTGTGCGTGGATGTGCGCACAGAGTAGAGTTATCCGGATGTGTTGATATGTTAGGTGTTACGGGACTAGCTTTGTTACAGATTAGCCAAATTTTCAACTAGTCGTTCATGACCTGGAGAGCACGCGTGCAAATTCATCACAAAGAATTTAATCTATCATCACGACTGGACTTACACCGCCTGAACGAGCTTTACCAGCACGATAATTTTTTTTCTTGTCCTTTTATGTCTGAAAACAAAGAGCCATTGAGGAGTGACAAGAGATAAATCAGCAATAAACTATCCCCAGCCTTTGGTGTCCGGTGCCAGCCCGAATTTATTGCCCTGGCTTTGGCCATTGCGATTCTAAATTCTTGCCTGCGGTGGGTCTTTAACGGTAGCATTAGGTCTCAGCTGCTTACCATTGCTGGTCACTGAAATAGCATTGGTAATTAATGAGTTAGCGATAGTAGTAACTGAAATAGCATTGGTAATTAATGAGTTAGCGATGGTAGTAACTGAAATAGCATTAGTAATTAATGAGCTAGCGATGGTGGTCACTGAGTTTAGCATTCCAGTCAACGAGTTAGCGATTGTGGTAAATGAGTTTAGCATTCCTATTGAACGAGTTTAGCATTCTAGTCAACAAAATTAGCGATTGTGGTCCCCGACGTTAGCATTCTAGTCAAGGAGTTAGCGAATGTGGTGACAATTTGCATATACAAAGTCTCTGTAAATATAAATAAAAACTATCGTTAATCCATCTAGTGGTAAGACAATTATCACTTTCACACTTTCCCCTTAATGTAATCAACTTGCAGTATATTGTCTCCCCTGCGGAAGATCATTCTAGAGCAACTGTAGTATTGCAGAAGATGTCTTCCCAAATAGTGTTGTTAACTGAAGATGGATTGCACACAATTTGGTCTAAGATCAGGTAGAATGGTAGCCAATAATAACAGCACGGAACTGGGCCAGAAAGAAGTCAAAGCTCCAGTATGCACTTCTGTAGAAAGTATTTCTAACAAAGGAAGTTGCAGCACAAAGAAACCTATGTAAAAACATTTAGAGTAAAAAAAAAATAACCACTTTTCATTTTTACTTTTTTTATGGTTCACGCTTAGTTGCTGTACTGTCCCAGTCTCCAGAGAGCTATGATGACGTCACCCTGTATAACAGGCTTGCCCACTCTGATATTCATACATAACATGGTGACTCAAAAAATAAAGCTGTCTTGCACAAGTTAACATGCTCACTGGCTTAACTATTAGCTAATGCAATCATACACAGTTTTTTTCATAGAGACACTCTTAAAGACCTCATAACAAAATGTCATGAAAAATGGCTCGTCTCCTGTCCCTGTATCAGCCTTTGTTAGGAGGCATTAGAGGATTTAATTTATTTTCTATTAAGACATTGCGTGTCAGAATTGTTAGATTTTTCTTTCATTTAGTACATGTGTTGTAGAATTATTACTTTAACACCAGTGTTATCCTTATTTTCTTTAGTGAACGAAGTGCAATATAGAAAAGCAGTGGTTTGAGGTAAGTAGATAGAGATTCATGTGCCTCAAGCATGCTTATATCCCATATACATGTCCTTTCTTCAGAAATCTCATCCCTAGATTATCAAGACAGCCACTGTCAGTGTACAATAAGTACGATCTGATGCCAAGGGAAATAAAAGAAACTAGAAATGATTCCACCTTACCCCCCCCCCCACCCTACTGATGGTGTGTGAAGTGGTACAAACTCACTGATTCTCCCAGCATGCTATCGGTAGCAGAAGTGATTCATAGGATGCCAACTGCCATTACCCCGAATTAAGCATAAGAAGATAGAGAGAGCCAGAGAAGGAATTCCTGTTGGAGTAGCAGCTGTAACCTGGGTCACTATGATCTGTAGACACATTTTTAAGTCAGGGGAAAATATGGACTCGTTTTCGGGGAAAAGCAACATTTTCCCGAGGGAAAAAAGAAACATTTCAATCTAGACTCAGAGCAAAAATATGTATGAATGACCTCAGCAACAAAACTATGGATTGGCTTGCTGTCTGTTATTGGATGTTCCGACCAGTGCCATATTTCTGTGAATGTATAGACGTTACTTCCAAAGGAGTCTGAATGAGATTTAATTTCGACAGTTAATTACAACGGAAACCAGTCAATTGCCGAATGAATGAGCTGAAGGCTTTTCCTTCTGTTTGATATTTAAAAGACTATACGTAGTTTGGCTCTCAGTGTACCAGCTATATAAGCACTTTATACTCTACTCCAATAAAATGTTTAGATTCATGCATATTATTATGTAGCTATATGAATCTCAAAGATTTAAACATTGCCCTCTCTCTCTCTCTCTCTCTCTCTCTCTCTCTCTCTCTCTCTCTCTCTCTCTCTCTCTCTCTCTATCTATCTATCTATCTTTCTCTCAGAACGCAAGGTTAGAAAACTTTTGACCAGCTTATCAACTGGAAACCTCCGGTAATGCTACACAATCCTAGATTGACACTGCAGTCCACTCTACCACGTTTAATCTCTCTTCGTCACCCCCACCCCCTTTCTCTCTACTACCCATTCGTATCGCTCTTCTCATGTGACATGGCCTGTGGTAGACAAGACAGCGGCCAGGGTCGGTCAGTGGCCAGATATGCGATACGTATGGCCCAAAGCCAAAAGATATAAAATCTCCCGTCACTCGGCCATGGCACTTGGAGTTGTCCTGGAATCCGTAGCTTTTATGTACATTTTAGTATTAGAATTTGGGGCAGGACAGCGAGGTTAGGGTGTGATGGGAGGGAAGTGTGTGCGTTACTCGAGACAGTAATATGGTGGACGTGTCTGAGAGGTATACATTAAAAGTCTGCAGATATACCTTTTTTGTAGCTATGTCGTCACGTGACCATGGACGAGTTCCAACCAGCATAAGTGCCGATAAGAGCTGAGATCATTTATGGTAGGATTTGAAGGAATAAGAAAAGAAAGTTTAAATGTTCTCTTTTTTTAAGACCAGATATTTCCTGGGCATCAAACAAGGAAGAAAGAGGGAGCGCGAGAGAAAGTAAGAGAGCAAGAAAGAGAAAGAGAGGGAGAGAGAAAGAGAGTGTGTGGGGGAGGGGGGGAGATATGTCTGGACAATGATTTGCTCAACATGAATATTTATCATCACCCACATAACAAAATTATCAGGCAGTTGACTATTAATCTTCGACAAAAATATTTTATACTTACTCCTCCATAGGACACTTGAAATATGTACTCCATTTGCTATTTTAAGCATTTATAACAATAAATAGTTTTAGCTAAAAAAAATAAACATTTATAAAAATAAAATAGTTTTATCCCACAAAATTAAAATTTGCAACAATAAAATAGTTTTTTCTAAAAAAAATTAAACATTTATAACAATAAGATAGTTTTGTCTAAAATAAGTTAAACATTTATAACAATAAAATAGTTTTGTCTAAAAAATAATTAAACAAATAGTTTTGTCTAAAAAATTTAAACATTTATAACAAGTGTGAGGAATTTCTAACACTTCAGTTAACACGAACAGTACTTGTAACAGAGCGATGGTTCCAAACCATTTTGTGGCCTAGAGCACATTCAAATTTTCAAAAGAGATTGGCGGGCGCCATCAGTTTTTCAAAGTTTGTTTTTGTACTGGACATTAAATAATACGCAAATCATCATATTTAGTAACACGTAACATATGAATCTATACCATTCAAGTGGAATGCTCTTTCACTATTACTATGTGAATTCACTCTTTTTGAATCTATCTGGAAGATGAATTAAATAGCTTTCACAAAACAGATATCCTACTTTTCATCTTATTTATTTTTGAAAGTACAATAACGATGAACTAGTGGCCGAAATATGTCTATCATTCTTACTTTAACTTAGCCTGTTGTGGTTATTTAAAAATATTCTTTCTATTTTTAGTTGTATCTAGATTTCAACAAGCAAACGCAAATACATGTATGAAAAAAAGTTAAGCACAAATTTTATTGTTATGTGTATCCGGATTTCTATAAGCATACACATTTGAGTAATATTCGTAAACATTTACCAGAACTGAATAGAGAAAAGGTATTATTAATTCTCATGCTTTTATTGTAATGAACCAGTATGATATTTGGCACTGCATTTCATTGGCCAGATTTTATCAGTTGAGCAAGTAAAATGAAATCACCGTTTGTATGCAATCATCAAGATGCCCATCTGTAAGTAAAGATCTGCATTTTGACTTTATTATGCTAGTCGTTAAAAGCAGATCATAGAGATAAATGGGATCGAATTAAGATTTTTGTGTGTACGCAATATATTATAAAAATTATCATATGTTCCGATCGATTTGAGAACAATATCATTTTGAAAATCCAAAATATCGAGTTCCAATTCTCACCTGAATGAGACTTGCAGTCGATGTCACCATTTTATTGTCTCTAGTTGGCAAGTAAAAGGATTCTCAAGTAAGGAAATCTCAGGATCAATGATGATGGACTGAGGTCTTTGAATGTAGTGAAGAGTTAAAATCAAAGCCACATACGAGTTTCTTCATACTTGGAAAATATACAAGAGTTAAAATCAAAGCCACATACTAGTTTCTTCATACTTGGAAAATATACAAGAGTTAAAATCAGCCACATACGAGTTTCTTCATACTTGGAAAATATACAAGAGTTAAAATCAAAGCCACATACGAGTTTCTTCATACTTCATCTTCATATTTGACTTCCACAAAATCAGTTTTGCTTTCAGTGATTTTACAGAGTGTGACGCTAATGACACCTAGTTATTGGTTATGATTATTATTATTCCTTAATCATCCACAAGTAAATACAAGTGATAAGAATCTTAATATATATTATTAATTATTCTCCAGACGACACCACGTCTCTCTCACTTGGCTGATATGCAGGCACTGTAAATATTTTCACTCTTCCACAACATTAAAGACAGACATTTACCATCACGCAATATTTCCGTAGGAGGAAAACTTCTTACTAAAGAAGATGACAAATATGTCTTTTAATCTATATTTAGTGATCCCCCATTCAACATAAATGTGATTATCAATATGTGTAAAAAGATCAATAAATTTATTAAATCAACAACCAAATATATAACAAATGAATATAATCAAAGAGCGTTGACATTTAAATCACTTCTCAACAATGTTCAATTAACACTGGGCAATCATTCAGTTTATCATAGCACAGACATTAGCAATCAATATAAATATATAATCAAGTTCACGGATATCATCATGGAAATGAGAGTAGGGTTTCAGAGAAATAGTTAAAGTCAACGCACATAACCTTTTCAAAGATGGGGGCTGTCACTGTATGTGTTCATAATCACGTGGTTTGCAACAAGTCACCGTCTTTCTTATTTAGGCCAAGGTCCCACATGTCCATTCCGTATGTTACATAGCTGTTCCAGAACCTGGATGAGCTCAAAAAGCACACCCTAGAAAATCGTCCTGAATTTCACATGCTCTATCAAGCACATTAGGAGGTATGTTTTTGAATTTTCATGTGTATTTACTCAACACACCAGGTGAAACATTCAAAATATTCTTCATGAATTCTCAAGATCAAACTCAAGCCAGCATTTCTTCTGTATTGGCTCTCAAGTGGAATTCACAGGAATCAACTTACAGCAATGCGTTTTACTGATAAGTTGACAACAATGCTGGAAGCACACACCAAAGTAATCAAGTAAAGTACAGGAGTCATTGTAGCAAGATGCGACAAAAGAAAAAGGCTTGCTCTGCTCTGCGAAAGTCAAATTAAGGCAGCACTAAATTTCAGGCATATTTCATCCCTAAACTCCTTTCTCTCTTACAAATATTCTCAACTTACAAATCATGTATCAATTTCATTAGCCTGATACACATACATCATAAGAAATATAGTATTGATCAAAATTCACAAGTATAATGTACAATGTAATCACATTGATGAACATAGAAATAATGGTTCAATTACATAAGGCATTCTCCAATTCACATCAAAGATCAATAGCAAACATAAATGAAATATTTCTAAGTCCATTACTTCTTTATCAGTCAGTGAACTTACCATAAGCTAACCATCGCCTTTATTACCAGACTTGAATTATGTTCAAATTCAAAGTGATTAGAATAGAGCACTACTTCAACAAAGAAACTTTCGGTCCATCACCATTGGATGAATTTTTTTATGAACAAGTGTGGCTATTAGTCAGAAAAAACTACTCATCCAGTTGGTTTGGATTTGTATTACATCAGCAATTTCTAGCCTATCCTCCACCTAAATTGTTTACTTCAACTTTGACACTTAAAAATATCAGCATAAGCAGTGCCCAATGTCGGGTCACTTTGACATTTAACAATCTATATATCAATTAAGTTTAGAAATAGGGATAGGCAAATTTACTCTGCTACATCAGAGCCTAAAATGAGTGACGCGAGGTTGGATGGAACAACCTACGTCTGCACTACTTTTTATATTCGTTGCGGGCGCATGTAAATAAATGCTTCGGCAGACGCCATAGCCCACCGTGGGCACCGTGTTGGGAACCACTTTATTAGAGATTTGACATAAAATTCAAGCATGCAACAACAACAGTGAAGTGAACATTTACCGTTAACAGTTTCAGATTACTGACGAATGAAATGTTTCAACAAGTACGAATCAGTTTAATAACAGACGTTGAAATTATTTTTCTTAAATAGAAGATTAATTTCGGAGATATAGTTATGGCATGCATCCTATAAACTAACAAACTGTTAAAGTAGTATGATGTACACAGGCCTAAGGGAAAGAGTAGTTAATATAAACTAACAAACTGTTAAAGTAGTATGATGTACATAGGCCTAAGGGAAAGAGTAGTTACTTTAAGATTTTCTGCTTTTTTTTCTTTATTCACTTTTCATCATCACAACGGGCGCCGTGTTTAAAGCGAAGGACGAATTCCAAAGTCTCTCAAAGGATATTAAAACTTATTTCTCTGGATCTATTGCTTTTTTTTTTACTACTTCCCTTTGCAATGCTTTCATCATACGACCATTAAACCTTCTTTTCGAAAGTTCTCACCTGACCATTGAAATCCTCTGTCACCTTTATCACCATAAGGCCATTTAAACTACTTGTCCTCAAGACCCCCTTGACCTCCACACACACACGCACACACACACACAAACACATTTTTTGTCATCATGCGGCATTTAGACTCCCCTTTTCTACAAACTGTAAGCAGGCCATTTGAGCCCTCTGTACCCCCCCCCCCCCCTTGTCATCATGCGGCAATTAGACTTCTTTTATAAAAGTTATCCTCAGCTACTTATTTCAACCTTCTTTGATACGGTCATTTAATAAACTTTCCATCCCTTTATCGTCTCGAGTGGCAAAGTCATCTCCCTTTTCCCAAGCTGTCCTTATTCGGCAATATAAACTCTTGTACCCTTACTGTTTTTCAACTAGCAAATTAAATCCCTTCTCCAAAAGTTGTCCTTATTCAGCAACATAAACTCTTGTACCCTTACTGTTGTTCAACTAGCAAATTAAATCCCTTCCCCAAAAGTTGTCCTCGTGCAGCCCTTCAACTCTCTTTCCCCCATGTTGTCCTCACGTGATCCTTAAATTCCTTTCCACCATGTTGTCCTCATCCGGCCCTGAAACTCCACTTCCCTATATTATCCTCACAAAACGTTTGATCTCAAAATTACCGCTGAACGGCCACCAGCTTGTGTTCGGCCTGCAGAGAGCAAGAGAAGACTCGAATTCATTATTTTCCCCGCGCCAGCCGTTAGTAACCTCCCTTTTTGTGGCCACTCACCCTGGGTGTCCAGACGTTTTTCTATTTACCCAAACATGTCTCCCTCCCGGTCAAGAGGCAAACGTGTGTCCAGCGGTTAACAAGCTGGTTAAACTTTGTCCCTGAATCAACAACTAGCCGGTAACACGCGACTCCCGTTTCTCTAATTTCGCTTTCGCCTGCAGGTACTACCTTGCTTAGGGGTGGCAGCTGAACTCTTTGCGGTTTTAAATTTGCTATAGCCAATCTGGTGTCGGGTTATAACTATTTCGAAAATATGTAATTATGGTCAAGCTGTCTTTGAGAAAAGCAATTGTTAAAAAATATGGGGCAGTCCTTAAAGGGAGTGGGGAAGGTGCCGTCGGCTCTTACTCGCGCTAGTGGTGAATGGGTGTATTAGAAGTCAAGGAAGTGTGCATTATCTCCCCCCTAGCGCACTTAGCCAGAGATTCTGTGCAAATGGGGCTTGCTGTAATTACTCAGTTGCCTTTGTCAGTTGCTGTATAGATGTACGCGTGTGGTTTGTTGTTTTTGTTTTGTTCTTTTTATAGTGTTCAGATTGGTGAGACCGCATTGATTACTTATCATCTCCGAGTTTTGTGTTTGTAATTAGATATTCATTATTCATAGATTACACAATTTGAAAAATAATTTTACAGCGCATATTTACAAACTACTCTTAACTTCCTATACAAGCTGTGTGTTTGGTCAAGATTGGTTGGGTATATGTTCTTCACTATGTTACTAATATTTCCGTGAGACACGACTTGTTTCACTGTAAACCCCACGTTCGTCATTTAAAGAAAGTGTACCCTTTAAGCACCACATTGCTTGGAGTCTCATTCGCTCATTTGCAAGTTTTAAAAGCACAAACATGTCTATATCTATTTAAATACACCACATTGCCTGGAGTCTCACTCGCTTATTAACAAGTTTTAAAAGCACAAACCTATCTATATAAGCCAATGCATCATTGATATCACACGCTGTCGATAACAGCTTCTAAATTTCAAACTTAATGTCTTGGTAAGCTATGCTTCCTAAGAAGGTGAAATTAACTCAAATCAAACAGCTTCGTTCAAATTTAATGTCTTGGTAAGATATGGCCTCCTTAGGTTGAAACTAAATCAAATCAAACAGCTTCGTTCAAATGTAATGTCTTGGTAAGATATGGCTTCCTTAGGTTGAAACTAAATCAAATCAAACAGGTTCTTTCAAACTTTTCTTTAATGTTTTTGTAAGCAATACTTGATTAGTAGTTAAAACTCACTACAGGAAACAGTTCAGTTTCAATTTGCGCGTTTTGTAACCAACACCTCGATACTATGTCAAACTCATTTTTTTAAAATTAAACTTTTGTATAAATACCTTAATATCATGTCAATCCCACTATTTATGAGTTTTGTTAAATCATATTCTTCTGTGTTTGGAATACATTATCACTATTCCAGAATCCTCAAAAACAGTTTTCAAAGTTCAAATTTGTCTGCGTGATCAATACCGCCATAATATTTCAGACGTAGTCAATGACAGATTTTAGTTTGAATTCGTCTACTAATACAACGCCTAAATATTTTGCAAACATAATAACAGACTAAAGTTCCAACTCGTCTACGAGCACTGTACTTCATATTATATGAGACATAATGACAGACTTTAAAGTTCCAATTTCTCTACGAGCACAGTACCTAAATATTTTTTTGAGACATAATAACAATTCCAATTTGTCTACGAGCACAGTACCTAAATATTTTTTTGAGACATAATAACAATTCCAATTTGTCTACGAGCACAGTACCTAAATATTTTGAAACATAATAACAGACTTTAAAGTTCCAACTCGTCTACGAATAAAGTGCCTAAATATTTTGAAACGTAATAACAGACTTAAAATTCAAACTTCTCCAAGAACACAGTACCTAAATATTTTGTCAGACATAGTAACAGACTTTAAAGTTCCAAATTGTCTAAGTAAACAATTACATCAGATTCGCACTCATTAACAGTTTCTGAAAACTCAAACCTGTGTGTATAAACAATACCTCATTATATGTCAGACTCATTCAAAAATAGATTTTAAAATGTACACCTGTATGAAAAATGAACACTTCAAAATATATCAGATAATAATAGATTTTAAAATTCACACCTCTATATATAAGCAATACCTCATTATATGTCAGACTCATTCAAAAATAGATTTTAAAGTCCACACACGTGTATATACAAACAATACCTCAATATATGTCAGACTCGCTCTTGAACAGATCAAAATTATCTATGGGCGCAATACCTCGTAATTAATATAAGTCCATTGTTTTTTAATCTCAGGAGACACAAGTCCATTGATTTTAATCTCAAGACACACAAGTCCATTTTTTTTATTTCATGACACACAAGTCCGTTGTTTTTAATCTCAGGACACACAAAAGTCTGTTTGTTTGTTTTTTAATCTCAGGAAACACAAGTCCATGGGGTATAACCTTAAATCTCAGGAAACCCAAGGGCCTAGTTCCTACTCTCATAAACACAAATCCATAGTTTTTAATATCATAAAACACAGGTCCTTAGTTTCTATTTCAATGAAACACAAGTTGAAAGTTTCTATCCTCAGGGAACACAAGTCCATAGCTTCTATTCTTGTGTCCCAACCAGCCAAGCTGAACCCCCTTGTTATTGTCCCATTCAAAGTTTGACCCATCTCAAAAGGAGAATTTTCCAAAGGGCACAATATTGGTCGCGAAATTCTCAGAAAGGAGCCGACGAAAAAAAAAAGCTTGCTACCAAGAAGCTTGGGGGCCAGAATAACCTGTACGTCTGCGACATCTGCAAAGTGACGCTCTAGATGACAGATCTTTTCTTTCTGCCACAGCTGTAGCCAAAGCATCGCATTCCTAAAACGCACCTAACCGGGGTACACGTATGGTTAAAGTCTCTCATCATTTCACAATAGCTAAGATCAGCATTGTGTGCGGCTGTGTAATTCAATAGCAGTTTCCATGGCGCTGCGTCCTGTCCAGTTTAAAATTCGACACTTACAGGCCAAGACGTTAGATTGGCGGATGCTCTCAAAGGCCGACCACTGGTCTGTGTGAAACGCTTGCCTCCCCCTTGACATACAATCAGATAGAAACGAGATCTAGAGCTCCGGGGCTAAAAAAGAAATATAATGTAAGTTCAAAATTCTTAAAGCTTGGAAGACCTCACGTGGAGCTTTATTGGAGTGTGGGGGAAAAAAAATCCAAGATGGGAAAAGAAAAAGGAAACGAATAAAACCTGCAGCTTTGTCAAATCTTTTCCTTAGACGTTTACTAAGATTTTTGTTATCGTCTTTATTGTCGTCAATAACATCATTAGCTGAGTGAAAATCGCTTTTTAAAAAAGTCCCCTTAAAATAATCTGTCTATTATTATAGCGTTTACTTATTTCTCTAATTTGAATATCACTTTTATTTAAAGAAACGTTTGCAGAAGAATAGCACAGTCAAAATATTTTAAATAGAATATCTTCTCCTAATAAGCTTCAAGAACAAAAGTTACCAACCCCATTAGACAGATTACGTCATGTGGGCGTCATTTTTCATTCTGAGACCACGTGACCATCTGCCTCGGTTATTAGTATAAAACAAGCAGCACATGTAATCAATCAATCGATCGATCGAAAAGTCAGTCAAGCAACAATCACTAAGTCAACTAACTATTGAAGACGGGTGCTAGGTGGGTGAGTAGCGTAAATACTGGGATAGCGAGGGTATCAATAACTTGTTCATCTTTCGACAGACAATATCGGAGAGATAGTATACTATACTCTCTAACCCAGATAGCTACGATTCAAACCCAACTTGGATTGGAAAACAACAATAGCAACTTAATAAGTGTCATAATTGGGTGGTGGTCTAAAAGTATTTTTCATCGAAATGGACAATAAACCTAATCCGGTGTGCTGAAGGTTGCACTCGTTGGAAATCCTTTAAAAAGTGATTAGAATATGCCGATGATTACACACACACACACACACACACACACACACACACACACACACACACACACACACACATGTATACATGTACCTAATTATAAAAGAAAACGGAAATTCATGGGATTTGAGGTGGAGGGAGGAAATCTATCCAGATGAAACAGGACGCTTCAAGAAAATTCTACCCAGAAAAATAGTTGTCACATTCCTGAACTCTACCCTCCTCCACCCTTCATTCCTGTCGTGACTCTGTAAATCTCGTTTTCCTTTCTTGGTTTTATTTTAACTTCCTTTTTTCTTTTTAACTTCCTTTTTTTTTTTATTTTAAGGAGCACTCGCATTTTTCTATGAAATGAGCTAAAGTTAGAAATGGATGAGACACTATGAATTAAACGAATAGTCCTATCCCCACTCGGAAACCTTTGAGTAAAAAAAAAACCAAAAAAAGAAAAAAAACCTCTTCTTTATCCTATCGCTTCTCCTCAATAAATTCCAAGATGCTATCTAACGTGTAATCTATGGTGTTATCTATTTTCTTTGCCCTTTCCCATGCCTGCCGTCTAGCTGTTTCAGTGTTGGTCGGTTGTTTCGTTACCTGGTTCTCGACTTATTTTATTTCTGTGTGTTTTGTGTTTTGTTTCCTTTGTCTAGTACTTGACGCTTTCCGCACTTTTGTCCAGATCACAGGAAACATGCAGGCAGACAGATAGAGACAACTGAATGGATGGGTTTGGATAGGTAGACGGACGGACGGACCGTCGGACGGACAGATAGGTATATAGTTAGACAGACACAGATAGATAGATAGATAGATAGATAGACAGATTTTCCTTCACCTGCATCATCACTTGATTTTTGTTGTTTAATCCTCTGTAATTCGAAATGTCAGTATGGAACTGAATTAAAGAGGAAGGAGATATTTGTAATTGCATATTACTTTTAAAAAAATAAATAATAAGTCATAATAATGTATTTGTTTTCCTTTAACTAATTTATTTTTAAAGTAACAAAATATATTCTTATATACATTTTAGCTCTTGAAAAATTCATTATGTCATGAGGTTATTTTTCATCTTTAAATGTCAAAGGATTCATTTTAAGTTTACAGAGTTATTTCTAATTTGTAAATAAAATGTTTAATTTTGTAAATTTTTAAATTCCAGGTCTTAAGTGCTATATATGATATTTTTAATTTTTAAACCATAATTTTTATTATTAATTTCTAAATTCCAAATGCTACTTGTACATTTTAAAGTTCATTTCCAACACATTGATTCCATAGATTATACTTAGTAATTCACTCTATACATTAGTTTTCATTTAGGTATTTATTCTACATTCCGAAAATGTTACATCTATATTCTAAGTTGTTATTTAAACTATAATTCCTTAATTGTGGAATTTATTTTTATTTCCCCATAAATTCCATTATTTTATTGCACATTGTTTAACTGAACTAGTTTTAATATCTCAATTCTAGCATAATATTTATAATTTATAAAATTTCATACTGGGCTGGTAATATATTTAAAAATTAAAGAATTTGATATTTTTAATTTAAAAATACTGTATATATATATTATATATTCCAAACCAAATGTTATGTCTAGTAAAACAATTCAAATGATATTTCTAATTTCCAAAATCTTATTTCAATATAACAAACTATTTATTTATAATTTTTCATTAGTATTAATATTTATTTACATACTCTAAAATTCTAATATTATATTTTAGTGCTTATATTTTCTATTATATACCAAAATATTATTTCAAATCCCAAAATATTAAATCTAATTTTCATTAGCTTTTTGCCTTTGGAAGAGGAAAAAAAAAGAAAGAGATAGCAATAATGCATGAACAGTTAAAGATGAATTTGTAACCACTTACCAAGTGTAGGGATTGCAGAAACAGTCAATAATGCAAGAAAAGTTAAATATGAACTTGTAACCACTTACCAAGTGTCAGGCATTGCAGAAATAGTCAATAATGCAGGAACAGTTAAAGATGAACTTGTAACCACTTACCAAGTGTCAGGCATTGCAGAAACAGTCAACAATGTATGAACAGTTAAAGGTAAACTTGTAACCACTCTTGTCAAGTGTCAGACATTGCAAACTTCGATTACTGGCAGTGACCGTGTTTACAAAACGGCAGCCATCCTATGCTTAGAAGAACAAAAATCATTGTTTCTAGCAGAAGGCTTGTATAAGCGAGAAGAGATCAGCGTCCAGTCTGGTCGAATTTTCATAGCCGAAATGTCAATTATTAAGTTTGCCACTTGAATGCAGTTTGCTTGATGAGATGCATGTTTAGCGGACGCTAAATTATTATCTCTCTCTCGCTTTTCTCTTTCGATGCTCAGCAAGCATGAATAATTTTCAATTAATGACTCTAGTACGCTTTGACGGTTCTGATTTTCAGAACTGATTGTCATGAACGCGGAGTCAAGGTTGGGGTGAGTGGGGAGGCAACTCTAAACCATCTAGAGAGATAGTTTTCTTAATGAAAATATTCCTCAACGCGCTAATTTACAAGTTAGAATACTTATTTTATTAGCGAAGAATATTACGTTCGTTTTCTTTTTCTCCCCAGCAATATAACACTTTCAAGAAAGACGGCTTATGTTGTCTCAAGAAAGAGGTCAAACAAAATGGCAGCGCGTTCGTATCACATAGCAAAACTATGTGCTTCGCGTTCCGGAGATATGTCCTCGCTCTGTCAAAAGCTTCCTTTTATGGGTTTTTGGGAGAGAGTTTAGATTTATAAGGATGCCATGTGTGGTCCGCACAGCATATATTAATTCAGTACAGGAAAGAGGTTACATAATTGTTGGCAAATTCTACATTATTATTATTAATTATTAAATGCAAAATATTTTCTTTAATTTTCTAAATCCCAAGTCTAAATGCCACACCTACATCGATAAAGGTTGCTACGCATTCCCCTCTCTCACTCACCTCCGTCTAAAAGTAGGTCACATGCGTACAGATCCACAAAGCACCGCTAGAATAAATAACAATGATGACGGAAATGATGCATCTGCTCTTTGCAGTGAATAGGTTTATACAGGACATGAGTGGATACAGCTAGAACAACATTATGTTTTGTTTTTTAATTTTAAAAAAATGAGTATATTAGTAACATTTTATTGAAAACAAGTGTTTCTGCACTTGGTGATAATAAAAAAAATATGTTAAGTTTAATAACCTTTCACTAATTGATTTAATTAAGGCGATAAAAGTATTGTTAACAGCTAAAAACTAAAAAAAATAATAACGCATTTTTTTTTATAGGTGTCAATAAATGATTACAAAATACTGCTTTCTAGCCATTAGTGCTCTTTACAATAATAAAAATATACAAAAGTGTTGTTTTTCATGCATGTCATCAGCTTTATGTTTTAATGTTGGTGGTAGCCATGGTGGACATGTTGATCTAGATGCTATCTAGAGTAGAGATATGTTCAAGGAATTTCTTTGCTGATTCGTTATCACACAGCAAAGCAACCAGTCAAATGCATACACTAAACTGTCATGCCACAATTTGTGGATCTACCTGTCTGCTGAGCACACAATATGTTGCATGTTCACCGACTTAAAATAAATATTCTGGAAACTGTCATGCCCTAGACCCGTCGATTCCTATACCCGGTTTAAGAAAGCACCCGATGATGTAAGTGATGGGTGATGGACACACAGACAGACAACAATGGTTCCACACGCCGGGTAATAATTAGCTCGATTGATGGACCCCAGATGTGTACACCACCACATTTAACATCAGACAATAGACAAATACACACATTACATAATCTATCTATCTATCTCTATCTATCCTTTAAGTCTTGTCGACCGTTGGAGCACCACTGATGACCTGACAACCTGTTTCCTCCATTCCATTCTCTGCTTATCATTACAGAATGACAGACATATATGAAATTATAAGAATTTAATGAGATGGACAAAAGAATATTAAGAATTTTATAAAACAATAACAGAATTTTTAAAAAAAAGTGAGATTGAAAATTTTGGGATTGCACGAGAACAGCTAACCCACAATGCCACTCCCCAAGATGGTAGATGTTCTGTGTCTGATAATAAACCTATAGACACTAAGCAATACGGTCTTGACTTCAATGAATAGACCGCCAATGGCATGAGTCTGTGGCAGAGTAAATTTGCCTCTCCCAATTTCTAGACTTAATTGCTATATAAATTGTCAAAGTGACCTGACCTTGAGCACTTATTATGATGATGTTTCTATAAGTGTCAGAGTTGAAGTAAACAACTCAAGAAAATGCTAGAAAATGCTGATGCATTACAAGCCAGTTCCAACTGGAGGAGTAGATTTTATTATCAAATGTTAAGATTTACACGAACAAGACCAGCCAATTGGCTGAGATCAAAAGTTTACCTGCTGTAAAGAATTCTATTGTCTGATCACTTGAATTTGGAGTAGAAGGAAGTCCAGTCAAGAAGGCAAACATTAGCTTAATTGAGAGCTAACTGACGGATTGAGAGAGAATGAACTTAGAAATATTTTGTGCATTTTTATATTGATATGTTATACTTGCATTTTATGCAGAGATGTATTATGTGAGTAGATTATTATTTTTACAAATTGTGAATGAAGATGCTCGTGTGTAGTATGCTGGACATTTGACATTATTTCTAGTGAACCAGTACATAAATTATTATACTGTATTTATTATGATGTGTGCGTGTATCAAGCTAATAAATACTGTTGCATAAAACTGTATAAGTTGAGATATGAATGTAAGAATGGAGTTCAACATGAATAAACTGTAAACTTAGCATTTGTTTCCTGATTATATTTTACAGAGATACAGCAGCCTTTCCTTGTTTTACCTTGAATCTCCTTGTTCACTGATTATAAACTGCCATTGTGAGTGTAAAGAATACACTGCACTCTTTTGATGCATGGTGGCAAGGTATGCTGACTACATTATGCCATTTCTGGTACAAGGAAGTTACTGGAGATTGCTACACTTGTTGTTCTGCTTGAAGGAGCTAATATGGTGAAGGAGCACCCACACTAGCCTCAAGAGTAGTAGCTAATCAGCGCTCTACAACATGAGAAAGGAAACACATGGACATGACAGTAATAACATAAGCAATAAATTTTGGCTTTGTTATGAAAAAGTGCAAGAAAAGATTACTGCAACTTCGCCTATACAAGGTTATGTAGAAACTATTATCGTTATCTGAAAGTACCTGTAAAGTAACCAGGTATCTGACTTACAATAAGAAAAATTGAAAATAGGGTTTTAATAAAATTGTGTTTCAAAACTTAGTAATAATGATAGTGATCATCAATATACATCACTGAGAGTGGACACTGGACACCATCAAGTAAGTAACAGTGACCGTGATCACCAAAACATACTACTGACAACGGACAAAATCACCAATATACCATTGACAAAAAACACATTCATAAAAACCACTAACAATGAGTACAATCACCTAACACACCACTGACAATGAATGGAATGACCAAAATACACTACTGAAATGAATACAATTCTCAAAATACACCACCGACAATAAATAAAATCAATAAACAACACTACAAATATCACAATCATCACAGCACACAATTGATAATGAATACTTTTGTGAACACACTCATCAAAACATTCTAATGATGATGAACATAATCACAAAACACATCATTGACAGTGAACTCAATCAAAACAAAACAAAATCCATGAACACACTCATCAAAACATTCTAATGATGATGAACACAATCACAAAACACACTACTAACAACGAACACAATTACCTGAAACCACACACCACACAATGAACACGACACCCACCCACCCCACAACAAAAAAAATAGAAAGAAAAAAAGCACCAATAGCAAATGTAGTTTATCACAACGCATTATTGTTAGTATTCGAAACCTACATCTATCTTTCCAATCCAGTCTACTCAAATAGTTCAACAGCATCTGACCCTGCAGGACTCGAACCCAAGAAGCCTTTGTTCCTTATGGTCCGACATTAATTAATTGCCTCTTTCTTTATCTGAGAGTCCTTTTGCACATATTCATAATGCACCTGACTATAAAAACATATCTCATATCAGTTACGTGAAAGTGAAATTCTCTCTCCCGCCTGTCTGTTATAATGGATGCTTAGTTTACTGCCTGTGACATCATTAGTTTACATTCTGTTACGTCATTAGTTATAGATCTGGGCATATGCCCCAGTGGCGTCACAATTTTGTAAACGGGCGTCATGACAATACTCACCCGATCTTGTAGCCGCGATGTCTTCAGTTTTAATTCCGAACATACATTTCTAATTCTAGCATTGGCATGTAAGCATTTGTGTACAGTACCCATCACGACTTCAGTTTACATGGATATATTAATTTATTTGTTTGTCGTAACGCCACAATTCTCTATCCTCGCATTACGATGTTTATCATCCAATCACCAATCGATCACCAGTCTGATCTCAGTGTTTTTCATGTGGAATCTTCAATTTACATTCGGAAATTGTACTTCTGTAAAGTCACCATGTTCTGTGCCAGCATCGCTACTTAGTTATCATCCAGCCACTGGCACCTGTGATGTCGTTGCTTTTACATCCAGAAATATTTCTGTGGACATTACAATTTTTCATCAGACCCTGACACTGTTTCATCTGAGCAGGTGCGCGTGTGCCATCACGATTTTACATCTGGGCATTTGTGATTTCATCACACACGTCTTTAAATGCATGATTATTAATACAAGAAAGTGAACCTTGTATTTTGTTGTGTTTGAATTTGCTCTACTTCGCTTTTAGCTTTTAAAAGTTTTGTTTTACTGAATTACCACCGCGAAATTGGTGTACTCAGATATGTAGCTTGCTCACTCACTCACCCACCCACTCACCTAACATTCCTTACTACCAATAAACCTTCCTTCTTTCTTCTTTTCCTTCAAACCCACTAATACACAGTCATCCCTGACAGCGGTTCTCGAGCGCATGCGAAGCGCCAAAACAATTTACATTCGCGGATATGTAATTACACTTTCCTTCACTGAGTCACCACTACGCTTAGGTTTTTCTGTGCTTGTGGGGTGCGGGTGGTGGTTGGGTTGTTGAGTAAGTGGATGGGAAGTGGTTAAATATTATTATTATGCGGTGTGAAATTTCGGCCAGGGTCAAGAATTTTTTTCTTTCTTTACAACGAACGTGGTGATGTGTGTAGTGCCCTGCTAGCTCTTATGAGCAGAGCGGGCCGTCTTCTGCTCGATACAAAGGCCAACTTATATTTTAATTCTGACCAAAAGGCGGCCAAGTCAACGACCTCAAGAAAAGGGCCACCTGCAGACGGTAGATGGACGGGCTTTGTTATGTTTTCTCGTCTCCCGTGGACGACTTGTGCTAAGTTTGTTTCGCGAAGAAGAAAAGGGGGAGAGAAAAAAAAGGACAGAAGAAAGAAGGGTGGAACGGTGTTCGCGGGGGTGGGGGGAACGAAGATAAGGTTTGGCGATAAGCTGTCAGCAAAGAAGAATTTTACGCACCGGGGGAAACCGCAGACCTTTACAGCTTGTACTGACGCAGCTACCCACTTCCCGCCCCACCCCACCCCTTCCTACTTCATAAGGCACTGGGAAGATGTCCAAGAGTCGTGTAGGTGATGCAGGAAGAATGTCAACCTTGACCCACTTCTAGAAACAGGATACATCTTTGAACGCCATTTCATCTCGATCTTTCCAGTTTATTATTATTTTTTAAACTTATATTTTAGAATTACCTGAACCCCACCCAATTATCTTCCATACGTACAAACAGAATACTTCACACTAACAGCATCATGTACATTACATCATACTACAATACAGAACCCGTATGCATTACTCCAGACTGGAATAACGAAAACAGGTACATTGTCTCAAACTGAATTAAACTATGTACATTACTGGACACTGAAATGTCGTGTACTGCAAACTGAAATAATAAAACATTTCAGAGTGAAAACAATACAACCACATACTTTACTTCAGACTGAAATAATAAAAACACGTACATTACTTCAGATTGAAAATAATAAAACCAAATGCTTTACCTCAGACTGCAATAATAAAAGCATGTACATTACTTCAGACTGCAATAAAATAATACATTACTTCACAATGAAATAAACCATATACGTTAATTTACTGATAGAAATGCATGCAGATTACTTCAGTCCGAAATAAACTATGAAGATTACTTCAGCCTGAAATAAACCATACACATTACTTCAGTCTGGAATAACCCATGTAAATTATTTCAGTCTGGAATAACCCATGTAGATTATTTCAGTCTGGAATAAACAATGCAGATTACTTCAGTCTGAAATAAACTATGCAAAAAATATGCATATTACTTCGAAATGAAACAAAGAAATCTTGTACATTATTCATACTTTAAAATGAAACTATTTACATGTTCGTTACGATTAGACGAATCATACCACGTATATTACCACAGCCTTAAAACAAAGCCATGTACATTACCACAGCCTTAAAACAAAGCCATGTACATTACCACAACCTTAAAACAAAGCCATGTACATTACCACAGCCTTAAAACAAAGCCATGTACATTACCACAGCCTTAAAACAAAGCCATGTACATTACCACAGCCTTAAAACAAAGCCATGTACATTACCCCAGACTTAAAACAAAGCCATGTACATTGCCACAGATTTAAAATAAAGCCATGTAAATAAAGCCTTGTACATTAGCCAAGTGCATTACCCCAGACTTAAAATAAAGCCATAGAGACATAATAAATCCGTGTATATTAATTCAGGTTTAATATATCCATGCATATGAATTCAGACTTATAAATCCAGTATATTAGTTCAGATTAAAAATAAGGTGAAACTATGCACCATTAATTTATTTCATACTGATACAACAGAACCAAATAAACATTACTTGCATTCAGTTCAAAATGAAACAACGAAAAACGGATTACATTACACAGGAACAGAACCCCGTGTGTAAATGTGAAAATGAAAACGTTAATGAAACAAACAAAACTAAAATTGTGCATTATTTATAGATTGAAACAATATTTATAGATATTGTATTCCATTTAAATGAAACTATATTTCAACAGTTTATTTCAAATCTGTTAATGTCCAAAACCATGTATGACAAACTTTGGTGGACTCCTGTTGAGTGTACGTATACCAGATTGAATCTAATGAACCGTGTAATTATTTATGTGCGGAGTGTTTCAATCTAAAAGTAAATTTATGAAACTAATTATTTCAGACCAACTCTGTGAAATCTTGGAAATACGGCACGGGAACAAAGATACATTTACATTTTTCTAAGGGACACCATTTTCGGTTTTGATTGATTTACTGCTTAGTACTTAAGTCCACTTTCAACGTTGCGAGCGCTGTTTTCGCGGACGGTTCCGATTACGGAGCCGTAATAGCTAAAATAGCTGAAATCTATACAACCTTAGGGTCTTTCTTCTCTGTGCACATAGTTGGAAGAATGGATGGATGGACACGTACATCAGACTTGAAGTACATGCTTTGTTCAAAATTGCTTTGGAAAATTGTGTGCACGAATTTTTGTACTCTGAAGTAGATTTTGTCCAAAGTTTTTCTTCTTCCCGTTAGGGTCCATGACAACGGTTTTAGATCAAGGTAGACAAGTCCAGCTTTTTTCATTTTCTAGCTGGGTCATTTCCCCTCTGTAAATTAAACGCATCCATGGCTGAATGCGTGATTACACGACTGATAGATAATAGGATGTCTTTTTAAAAAGAACTTTAGAAAAGGCAAATGCTATAACATAAAAATAAATAAATATTGGATTTGATAGTTTCGATGCAGAATGATTAAATTAATAAAATAATCACATTCCACACACTATATTCAAAATATTAATATTCGTTTAAGATAATCAAGGGAATTAACTCACAACAGAATGTTCGCGCACGGTCTTACTCTAATTATTGCCCCATATATCACTTCAACGTTGTATTTTCTATCAGACAAATTATAAAACTTGTATTTTCAGGACCGGGATCTCTGCTGGTCGGATCATGACACATTTGACGGTCGATGCATGTGCATAAGACGCATCTCTCTTGAAGAGATTACTCGCCTGGTTTGTTTAATGAACTTTATTTGAAAACGATGGTAAAATATTATGCAAAGCTTTGTGAAATGAATAAACTAAGATTTTCAGCGGAACTGCATTGGAAAAAAAAAGGTTATTACTACATTAGTCGAAACAAATACTGACAAGCAACAAATTTTAGATTTATTGGTTTTGTTTGTGTTTAAATTTCATCTCTATAAATAATAGGTGTGTTTACATTTAAAGTGTATATATTGTTTTCTTAAAACCCTTATCAATCCATTTTATAGTAATCCCTGTAATCAATTAAAGACAAACAATCGAATAAAACCCATTCAAAAAAATCTGTATCTAATAAAAGCCATTATTTTTTCAATAACTCAAAAACATGCGAATCACATGATCTTGAAGAAAATTTAAATATAGAGTTGATATTTTGCGCGCATGATGTCAAATGTTAACAATGCTGAGTGAATTCTTGCTTCATTTTTTGTCATTTCTTTACGGAGTTTTTTTCAGAATATATATATTTTTTATACAATTGTTTTGAAAAGGATATATGATTAGTAGAAAATCCATAATTGAAAGAAGACAGTGCTCGTCGATAAATAAATAAATAGCTTCCTTGAAGTCATGTTCGAATCCTATTGTCTAGTGACTAGTCTTTGAAACATACAATGTCTTTTATAAAACAAACCATAAATTTACATTTATAATGAGTGAAGTAAGATATATATATATATATATGGTTTCAGGTCCAGTAATTGTAGATCTATAATGTCAGGATAACTTAACACTTTATCAAAAGAATCAGTTATGTTTGCCTCAAAGTCCATCCAGCAAAAATGTGATGAAATACATTTAAAAAAATAACACACAGACAGATAAAGTGTCCTTCAAAATTTTCCAATTTAAAGCGTAGTTAACAAATTTAACTGGACTATAATCATATAACCCAAATATTTATCATATTTTAGTTTTTATCACATTCATTTCACTAATTTTGTAAACAGATAATATTTTATTAATTTACCTTATTATTATTAACATATTCAGAGTTTGTTCAAAATACATGCAAACATGTGTGTGTGTGTGTGTGTGTGTGTGTGTGTGTGTGTGTGTGTGTGTGTGTGTGTGTGTGTGTGGTGTATGTGTGTGCCATGCCCTAGCATCCCTGTAGTTGGTGACTGAATCCAGAAAATCAGACTGATTATTGATCATTTCAGAAGTGTTCTCAACCATTTATGTGCCTGGTGAGAATATTTATGCAGACGAGTCTTTGATGCTCTGGAAAGGTTTAGGCTACAGGTAGTACACATCTAAATGTACACATTGTGGCATCAAATCATATGAAATCTGCAAAAGTACAACAGGCTATGGGTTTGATTTCATTTTGTACACAAGAAAAGACACTGAGTACGCTTGTACTGAGGGGGAATCAGGGAGAGAAAGTGGTTCTAACCCTCTTGGAATCATTACTAGGGAAATATTATAAGCTGTACACAGACCCGCTTTTTCACTAGCCCCACCCTAGCATGCACTCTTTTGGCAGAGAAAACATACATAAGTGGAACTGTTATGGGGAACAGAAAAGACATGCCAAAGAAATTTCCAGGCACTAAACTCATTCCAGGACAGCTTTCAATATCAACAGTGATGGCCTTTCTTGCTTTGCATGACAAGACAAGAAAGAAATTTTCATGCTTTGCAAAATGCATCATGACATTACAATAACAAATGCAGGCAAAATTAATTAATTATTAAACAACAGATAACTTGAGTCTTGATAGTCCAAAATCAGTTTTCAACCATGATAACAAAATAAAACTTGCAAATATAAGTTTAGGACCATTTATAGTTCTGTTTAAACAGTGTGTGAATTAAGTCACTATTAGTATAACTATACCATTAATTTCAACAATATAAATGCTGATATTATTTCACAAATATCTTTTAAAAAAGGATATTAGATTTGCTGTAATACAACTATTTTTAACAAATTATACTAGTTAGAACATGTATAAACCAGTCTGTCCCCATCAACATCCCCATACAAATAAATAATAAAAATAAAAATTAATAAATAGATATGCCTCTATAATTGTTTTTACAATATTTTCATATTTTCAAAAATATTTTTTTCAGTTTTCTCAAATAGAAACTCTGGATTTAAAGAGCAGTAAAATTTTGTTGCACTTTTATTACATCACAGTTTTAAGGAATGTATACTATAACAAAATCAGACTTAATATAGAATCAAGACAACCTAATTCAGTAATTGATAAATGTCGAAGGGGAAAAAACCAATGGTATTGTTAAAAACAAATAGAACTAAATTTTGGAAAGTATATTCTAATACTTAGGATTTTTTTTTTTTTTTTTTTTTTAGTTAGTGACTTACAAGTACAAAATATGTTTAACGAGAATGAATGAACTTATTTTTATCAAAAAGTGTAAAATTTACAATTGCAGTCAACATCAAAATAAAACTAACAAAATTAGAAAAGAAACGCAAACCATTCACAAACATAAAAACAACAAAAAATACAACAGCAAAAAGTGAAACAAAAAAAAAAAAAAAAAACCTCTTAACTAGACATCAATGAGAAGTCATATTTGAAAATTTTCAATCAATTTATACAAGCATATCAAGTTGATGGAGAGGGCAACAGAAAGCAATAACTCTAAATGCACACTCTCCCCCTTCGGTACTCCAACAAGAAAATTACTAAAGAATAAAAGTTTAATTTTAAATTAACCACCAACTGCTTTGATAGATTGCAGGCATTATAGTGTATAGTACATCTATTGGCAGTGTCAATATTATTTACCTGCTGAAGTGGAGAGAACAATTGCTCAACTATAGCACAACATCTGTGATGAGTACTGGACAGTCACTTTACATTTTGCCATGCAATCGAAATGCAGTGCTCCTCAAGTGTCCACCCCACCCCTCACACCGCCCATGAGAATATATACATGTAATATAGAAAATTTATTTCTATGTTCAACTTGTCATATCCTGATAAAAAGTTTACATAACGCAGTTTTTAATTTGAATCCAAAACCTTTTTCAAGATTATCAAATTTTAAATTACTTAGAAAATATATATTATAAGGGGAAACCATAGAAAGGGGAAACTCCAGAAACCATAATGATAAAAAATATAGGGCATTTTATTCCCTTTCAATGAAAATGTTCAAATAAATATTATATAATATTATTTTACACACAAAAATGTTTTTAAATGTCTTATAAAATTTATTATAAAAATAATTTAGTTCATTTGTACTTAAAAGAAAGACTGGAGAAAACTTTTCCTGCAGTGACTATACTTTCAGAATGAGCTTGTAATTGTGTTATCAGTTTCATTTCTTGTTTTTAAATGTTGAAATGTACCTTTCTTTTTATTTATTTATTGTTTAATTTGGTATCATACTCAATGTATGACAAAAGCACTAGCAATTTTTTTATCAATTATAATATTTTTTTTTTTTAAGGTTTAATATTTAAAAATGTTGATAAAATTACGTCAGCTTACTTTATGAACCTCTATAACAATTACCAATCAACTCATGTAAAATCAAATGCAGCCACATGTACAGGTTTTATTATTATGTTGGCATAAAATTAATTATTATAAATATATAAAATATGCGTTACAATACCAAATCAATAAAAATTATTGCACTAACGGACACAACGTACATTGTTGATAAACGTCTTTGAAGAGCGCTCTTTTCTCTATCAGTCCCATGATGCATACAACTAGCGCGCCTTTCTGCTCTAAGTATAGAAACAGTTATCGGCATCAAAAATTAACTTTCATTTGCACATTTACTTTATTACTTTACTTTATTCATGTACACTCTCCTGAAAATAACTCTCCTTAAAAATCTTTAATTAATTATAAAATAGAACAGTCTTTCAAACAAATAGAAATAATGTAAACCCTATGTACCACTACAAGTGTTGAATAAACAATTTTCATTACTTCCGCCAAGGGAAACAAATACCAAGTATTAATACCCCTAACCGTAGCAAGGTTCTACTTCTTGTACTAGGCATTAAAAAAATGATACCCTCATCTACAAAAGCCCAAAATGATCCATGGAGTCCTCTTCCTGAGACAAATAATTCGTTTCAACAACCTCCAACAAACCCTCATTATCAAATGATTGATTCCAGACGGTATATTGAAAGTCTAGGTTAGTACTAGTAGGTTACTAAGTACATATAATAGTATGGGCCTATAAAATTTGTTCGGACTAGTTTCATTGATAATGAGTCGCTTTTTACTTGTCAACAGTCTTAAAAACTTATTTCGACTGATTCTCCTTTGCTAAAACGAACTCTATACATTATCTTCATTTTATCTTAGTATTTAATTTTAAATCTCACTCATTGATTCATTCTATCGTAGAAGTTACTATGTTACTTATTAGTTATTACTCGTTACGTTAGTGATTTGAGTTAAAATGAAAGTATATCGTAATATATGTGTTTAATAATATAAGTTGTGATATGAAATTAAAGGATATGGTTTTAAGTATTTCATAATATCATTATGTATTAATTTTCTCGTATAATTTGAATATCTGATTTTTGATGGTCAATCGGTGCACAGTGAAAACTGGTCGGGAAGTGTGAAGCACATGAGAATCGTATTACTATTAGTATTTTTAATGTGTTATGAAGTAAAAAAAATGACCCATTTCCTTAGAGAATTTTGATTGCATTGCATAGATACTCTAGATTGCAGGCAAATTATAGGCCATTAGATGAAATTTAGCCAGCATTTTATTTTTAGTGATTAGAATTGGGAATATATGTTTATGGAATGCCTTATTTGCAATGAGATAAAACGTAGTAACTATCCCAAATTAAATTTCATGTAACATTAAGTGCACTTAAGTTCTGACAATCTTTCACACTAGTAATATAGTATTGTTTTAATCTGCATTAATTTATAATCTACCAAGTTATTGCACTATGTACTTCTTAATTTTTCACCAGCTGAATGGTAATTGGTATACTAGACATTGATGTTTCTGTCTCCTTTATGAATAATGGAACAAACATCTGACATCAAACTTCTTTTAAATTTATTTAGTTTTTCATCTAGTAAAAGTTTCTATTAATTAATTTACTTATTATAAACTGTACAAATAAAGTGCCATAAAGTATTTTGTATGTTGTAGTTGTAAAGAATTATTCTTTGCTGCTTTAAAGAAAAATGTTCAAATGAAAATAAAAATACAAGAAATGCCTATAATTATGACCAACTACCATTACCAGACATCTGAACATATACAGCACAATGTTATTTAGCTAACTTAGTTTAAAGGATTTTCACAGTTTTGTTTTTGTGTTGGTTGTTTTTAAGAATAACAGTTAACACTACATGTTGTTTGTCATTGTTTGATATGTGTGTGTTCGTGTGTGTGTGTGTGTGTGTGTGTGTGTGTGTGTGTGTGTGTGTGTGTGTGTGTGTGAGTGTGTGTGTGTGTACATGCATGCAGGAATAAGATAAATGATGCATTTGAGCTCTTGGCTTGCTTTGCAGAAATGATAATCTGTCAAAGATATATATATAATGATTCATTTTATTTTTTAAAAAATTCTTTCAGAAAAAAAACTAAACCGCATCAGAAGCAAGCAGGAGAAGGAGCCCACATCTTCGGATATTATAAAATCTTTGTCAGCATTTCGAGATGACCAAATGAAGAGGTATTTGGAGAATGATCCTAGTTACCAAGCATCTTCAGTTCAGCCATCTGAACCTGATACAACCTTCACATCCTATATTCAGCGTAGGTTGCACCCTGAGCATCAGGCTGTAACCACAGAGGAACTTTTTGAGCTGTTAAAGGATGACCATTTGTCTGGAGTCAGGGTGCCAGATGAAGAGGGAGATGATCCTGTTCACTGTAATGGTCATTGTAATGAGAGAGGTGTGATCAGCCCTGAAAGACATATGAATGTTAGTGATGATGAAATAGATTTCTAAATGTTGAAACCTGTTTCTGTTTATTGCCTAACATTGTTTGTTACTGACTAAAAATACTCTTTTTACTGTTGAGAGAAAAATAGCTAGCAGGGAAATATATCTTGTTATTTAATATTTTAATAGTGAGTGTACAGAAAATACTGTTTGATAATAATACTGAGATTGTTTGTGCTGAGATTTACATCTCAACGTGTCTTTTAAACAATGCATTTCTTTAATTACACTCCGTATACTTCAAAGCTGTACAAATCAGCATTATTCAGATATTTTTCTGGGCTCAAGAAGTAATAATTAATTGGGTTCTAGTATAAATCGCTTTTTCTTTTTCATTAATAGTTTGCTATTTTTGATGGAGGTAGTTATATCGATGTTGTTAACTGTTGGGGTTTTTTTTGTTTGGTACAGAAATAAGAATGTGTAAATGAAAGTTTGTTCTTTGCTTTATCATTTACTGAATATGTAGTGGCCATTTAAAGAAATATTGAACATATAAGAGTTTATTTTATCTACAACATTTTGGAAGCAGTTGAAGAGGGAATTTCCTGTTTCCTTTTTTAAAATTAATTCCACAGCTCAAAATGCAAAATCACTATTTGAAGTAGAATTTTAATTAAAGTTTATTCTTGTATCCACAGCAGGATTTTCCTCTTATAATACTTTTAATAGTAAGAATAATTGTCTCCTCTTCCTGCTATTCTCATATAAGTTGAATTACAAATTTTAAAAATTTATATATATTTAGCATAATTAATTAAATTAATTTATGTAAAACATGAACACAAAATTATTCTTACTGAATGTGAAGTTGATTTGGGATTCCCACTGATCATTTAAATTAGATTTTGATTACGAACAATACTCATTTATATTATTCAGATTGCAATAATGCGAAAGTAAATCTAGATGAACTGGGTTTTATAATGGTCAGTGTTATATTTCTGTATAAATATTAATTTCTGTTTGTTGTACCATTTAGAAGATGTGTAATGTGGTTAAAACACTGTTTTAAAGTGCATAAAGTTAAGTATGTCAATTATATTTATAATATACAAAGATCTGTTAGCCTTTAATATAATAAACTTAAATTCTAGTCCAAAGAACATTATCTCAACACAAACTTAACTGAATCAGAGATTTTCTTTCACCTAAAGAACAACAAACAACAACAACAAAAAACAATAAAAAATAGTCTTGGCTACTTAAAATATATAATATTTACAAAATAATTCTTTTTTAAAGTTGACAATGAATTTTTAATAATTTTTCAATTCATAGCTTGAGAATACTAGTGAAAAGGAGATGTCACGAGGGTGTTTGTAACCATGTTAATCACTTCTAGTATTTGTTAAGTTGGAAGCAGATCTGTCACTTAACTACAGTTTTTAGTAAATTATTTCATTTGATCAAATATTTCAAGTACAAGCCAAATTTCATTCTGGACTGTAGAGACCCTCACATGGCACAGGATTTTCATTTGTCAGATGGTCGGACAGTTATTTTGATTTATCTGCATTGTCTTTTTGCATGGTAACATAAGTAAACTTTTGTAAATATATTCATGAATATATTTTAGAAGAGCAATTATTGTTGTTACAAGTAGTTTAATATCTGCTGAAGAAATTTGTCAAAAATATTGTCAAATTGTCAAAAATAAAGATAACTCTTTTTTAATTTTTTTTATAAAGCCTTATAAGAACTGAAGGGCACTATAGCAGCAGCAAACAAGTACCAGTCACATCATGAAAAAGTTTAATAAAACTGATGCATATATATATATGCACATACACACACACACACACACTTACACCAAGAAGCTCACAAAGTGCAAGAAAAATAATTTTCAGTCATTGCATTGTGAACCCTTCCCCATTTTCTCACCCCACCACATCATACCTGCATACACTAGTCTTAGTAAATCTTCTCACACCACCACCCACCCATCCCACACTTTAAAATTTAAAAAAAGTCAGTATTTCTGACAAATTAAAATAATGATTATTTATTAGTTTAAAAAAAAATCAGTATTTCTGATAAATTAAAATGTTTATTTTTTACTAAAAAAAAATAAAAAAATCAGTATTTCTGACAAATTAAAATAATGTTTATTTATTATAATAAAAGAAAACGTATCAATTCAAAACTCTTTAATTTCTCACTGAAATCTGAACAGAATTAATACAGTTTTAAAAATTAATTAGTTTACTGTAAATCTTAACAAAATTAACAGTCCTAAAGATTAATTAGTTCAATGATTATTTAGCCAATGTCTGCCATTTCATTCATTTTAACCAATAGAGAATTGTTTATCTTCATTCTATTAAAGCATGAAATCGTGAATGAGACTATACAATATGAATTAAAAATATCAATGCTATCGAAATATTTAAAAAGTTGTATTGCTGCTTTGTACTGAAGCATCAGGATTTGTATTTGCAAAATGTTAATAATATTATTTTGCATGTTCACTATCGATCAGACCTTATTCGTATAATGTAGCAATGACCTTTTTCGCTCATACGCACATTTTTAGAACAAAATGCAATAGAGAATAAGGACATGAAAGAAGTAACTTTGTTTTGCTTCTCTGTCGGTACATGCACAATATACGAACACTCCTCAACCGGCCTGAAGTAGGGGAGATAAATATTGGTTTCAATATTTATTTTCAACTTTACGTCCCTTTAACCGAGAGGATTATCAAGTACTGGGTCTTGTCTTTCTGTTTATTGATTTAAAATAATAATAGAGAACAGGGCTGACTTTGCGTTCTATTTCTATCACCAGAGCAAGTTCAAAAATCCTTACAAATTAGTGTGTTTACACGTTACAAATAGAATAATTAAAGATACATAATTTTATAAAACTGATTTACGAAAACATTTAAAAAGCCATAATAATATACTACAAATTCAAACTGTACTCTCGTTTTACGCTTAGAGTTCTCATTTATTATCAGTTTGATTTATATGAAACAATAATAGTAGTGATATGATTTATCATGTCGTATATTAAATTCAAATGCCAATTGATCCATTCTAATTAATATTTACCAAATACGCGAAACAAGTACAGAGAGTGCGTACGACTTTTACAGCCTCGAGTCTCCCAAAATGTAAATTAAATAATCTTACTCAGACAACAGAAAATAGACTGGATCTAGAAAAAGAATGGGGGAAAAATCACCTGTCTATGGATACAACGTTAATTTTACAATGATATTTTTCACTTCCAAGTTTTTTCTTCTTCCAGAACTCAATATTCTTGAAATATTCTGAGAAAGTTGAAAGCGGCCGTGGAACCGAAATCAGATACAAGTGTCCTGAAAAGTATTGCGTCTTTCGGTTTCGGCGTCTGGTTTTATGGAACCATGAAGACGGATTAGTCTTTTCCTGTCTTTGACGGCTGTCGTTGGAGATAAAGTAACCCATTCCCATAGTGAGGAACTCCAGTTTGGATGAAATATTTCGAGAGGGGAGCCCAGTTTCGGCGTGTAGACAAATTTTATTTTTAGTGAGAGTCTAAAAAAATAACATTATGAGGGAGGGGCGTTTCACTCCCACCCCCACCCCCGTCGTTCAAGCGTTCCACTTTCGTTTTACTACATCAAGTACCCCGGGTGAGATCAGTTGAAAGCATAATGGAAAGTGGGAACATAGCGGGTGGGGGTAAGGGCACGAATAGGAGAGATGTGCGCTTGTTGACTCATGACAACTTGACTGACTGACAGTGGCAATTGCCAAATCCCAAAATAACTCAGTCTCCCTCACACACACACACACACACACACACACACACACACACACACACACACACACACACACACACACACACACACACACACACACACACACACACACTCACATACACCTCAGTCCCTTTCCCAATAATCCAAGTGTTGTTTTCCCTTGTGAAACACATTCTCCTTCAAACTCACCTCAATTCTGAGTAACACTCGGACAAGTGGGTGTTATAATTTTCTCACCTCCAGCTATGATTTAACCCTTTGGTGTTATATTTTTCTCCCCACACTACAGTCATGCTTTAACATTTAAGTTCAATTGTTTCACCAATATTTCAACCGTGCTTTAACCCTTTACTGCTACATTTTCCACCCATACTCCAGCCATGCTTTAACCCTTTAATGCTACATTTCTCACCCACACTATAGCCATACCTTAACCCTTTTGTGCGTATTTTTCTCACATGCTTCAGCCATACTTTAACCCTTTGGTGTAACGTTTCTTCACCATACTTCATCCATACTTTAACCCTTTGATATATTTTTCAACCATACTCCAGCCATGATTTAATCTTCTAATCATTATACTACTGCTTACCCTGTGTAAACCCCACCCACTCCACATCTAACTCACCCCGTCCTGTGCAAATCTCATACTCTTAAACGCATCCATACCTTGTGCAACACCCCTCCCCTGTGTACAACTTATGAAGGCATTCTCACAAACACTCATTCTCTCTCATATCTTGAGTAGCATTCTCCATCATAGAATTTCCACTGTGATGTGTAGCTTACCTCTAACCCGTGTAATATTCCCACACACCTTCAAACTCAACCCTGTCTTGAGCAATTCTCTCCGAAAGATTCACCCGTATCCCGATTGACACTCCTTCAAACTCAACCCTGTCTTGAGCAACACTCTCCGAAAGATTCACCCGTATCCTGATTGACACTCCTTCAAACTCAACCCTATTTTGAGCAACACTCTCCGAAAGAGTCACCCGTATCCTGATTAACACTCCTTCAAACTCAACCCTATTTTGAGCAACACTCTCCGAAAGAGTCACCCGTATCCTGATTAACACTCCTTCAAACTCAACTTTATCTTAAGCAACACTCTCCGAAAGTCACCCGTAATCCTGATTAACACTCCTTCAAACTCGTTCTTATATAACACTCATTCCTTCTAACTCACCTCTATCCTGTGTCTCTTTTCTCTTCCTAAAATTCACCCCTAGCTTCTGTTATACTCCTTCACCTAACCCACCCCCAAAAAAATTAAATAAATAAATAAAAATTAAAAAAATCACACACACACTCACACAAAACAAAATAACAACAGAAAAACCACAAACCCTTCCTGCATACACTCTACCGCGATCTATATTTATCTCGTGAACCACTGAGTCAAACCCACCCCTAGCCTGTGAACCATCGAGTCAAACCCACCCCTAGCCTGTGAACCACTGAGTCAAACCCATCCCTGACCTGTGAACCACTGAGTCAAACCCACCCCTAGCCTGTGAACCACTGTGTCAAACCCATCCCTGACCTGTGAACCACTGAGTCAAACCCACCCCTAGCCTGTGAACCACTGAGTCAAACCCACCCCTGACCTGTGAACCACTGAGTCAAACCCACCCCTAGCCTGTGAACCACTGAGTCAAACCCACCCTGACCTGTGAACCACTGTGAAACCCATCCCTGGCCAGTGAAATAAACCCTCGTAACTCGCCACTATTCCGAACAAAGTCTCACCCACAAACTTACCCCTATTAAGTGTAATACTAATTGTACCTCAAACCCACCCCCCTAGCCTGTGTAACATTTCCACCCTCCCTATCAAAATCTACCCTACATAATACCATCCCGTACCTACCCTTACTTATGTAACACCACCCCACACTAATTCTTAAGCTGTTTAATACCCCTTCAAATCTATCCCCACCCTGCATCCTACCATATGTAACACTCTCTCATACCCATCCTACCCTGAATAATACTCTCTCATACCCATCCTACCATGAGAAACACTCTCACACCCATCCTACCCTGCGTATTATTCTCTCCTGCAAATCTATTTTATCCATTGCCACGTAACCACGTCATCCTGTCTCAAATCTGTTTTCCTTAGACTTAATCTGTGACTCATTCTCTCCATCTCCTCCGCCCCACCCTCACCCCGGTCTGCAAAAGTAAATTCAAACCGTCCGGTCTGCAGCTAACCGCTCGTTTGCCCAATTTATTACTTTTTATGTTTATCAATTTTGGCTGTTATATATAGATCAAATCGCTCATAGATCAAAACAATACGGTGTAAGTGTGGCACACACAATCGTGACAAAATACACAGTCGTGACAACATACACACTTGTGGCAAAATGCATAATCGTGACAATATTTGTGGCATAATCGTGACAACATACACATGTGTGGCATAATGCATAATCGTGACAACATGCGCAATCCTGACAACATACACACTGATGACATAATGCATATTCATGACAACATACACACTCGTGAAAACATATACAATCGTGACAACATACACACTCGTGACAGATACACAATCTGACTACATAAATAATCGTGATCACACATGCAATCATGAAAACATGAGCTGTCACGTCTTAGCTGTCTTGCGTGAAGCTTCTTCTTAATTTATGGGAAGCACTTCCGGTCAAGGCCGATTTCGCCCCTGTATAATGTTTGTTCTCTCGCAGGTAATTGTTTGTAGTGTTATTTGTTTATTTCTCTTATTTCAGTTTATAAATAGTTTGTTGTTAGACCTGGGGTTTCGATGAGGTTAGTATTAGTTGATGGGTTTGTGAATTGTTTATGAATTTGTCTGTGTTATTTTAGCTGGTTAAAAGTTTTGATAACTAGGTGGTCCTCCCAATCATTACTTTAGGTGGCTAGTCCTCGGACTTTAGGAAGTCCTGGACTGTGGGTAGTGTCGGTAGGGGCAGAGAAAGAATGGTAAAAATGAGCGGATCTCATGGGTGCATAGGGGTAGAGACGAAAAATATTTATGTATAACATGGAGTTCACAAACCACTTAATCTTTAGCTTCGTAACACTGCGTACACAAACAAACACACACAGATAAGTTAATACAAGGTTGACAAATGGGTCCCATCCATGGGGGAAAAAAGCAATTGGTTTAAAACCCGACCCTAGCCCCAAATTCATACCCAGGTGAGTTCCTGAGTGGTTGGCAGACTGCCAGCACTAGTTTGATAGAGGTAGATTGGAGGAGGGGGTAAAATATCAATTAAGGGCGTGTGTCGTCCTATGAGTGGTTTTGCACTGGAATCCCGGTCTTGAGTGTGAGCTGTCCAGTGCAAGCTACAAAGGAACGAGTGTAAGGTGTCGCCACATCTCATATCTATGCCTGATTAGGGAATATGTTCATGGACATAATTTTTAAGATGTCGTGTACCTGTAACGTCCTTACGCTTCCAGACGGGCAAATAAACAGCTAATCTGAATACTTGTTGAATATGCGTTAGATTTCGTTAGACGTAATTTACGTATGGAACATGTGTACATGTTCCCATTTAACACACTCACAAACAGAGACACACACATAGGAGGGATATTACTAGATTTTATAGAATTTTTAATATCATCATAAAATAAGGAACATTTAGATTTATTTAAGAAATTTTATGTCCGCCATGCAGGATGCAAGTAGTTCATTACTCTCACATATTTCGAGCACAGTAGTTAGAAGTGTTATTTCGAATTTCCTCACCCGAAACAGACACACATTATTTAATATTTTCAGTAACAGACACACATTATTTAATATTTTCAATAACAGACACACATTATTTAATATTTTCAGTAACAGACACACATTATTTAATATTTTCAGTAACAGACACACATTATTTAATATTTTCAGTAACAGACACACATTATTTAATATTTTCAGTAACAGACACACATTATTTAATATGTTCAGTAACAGACACACATTATTTAATATGTTCAGTAACAGACACACATTATTTAATATGTTCAGTAACAGACACACATTATTTAATATTTTCAATAACAGATACACATTATTTAATATTTTCAGTAACAGACACACATTATTTAATATGTTCAGTAACAGACACACATTATTTAATATTTTCAACAACAGACACATAATATTTAATATTTTCAATAACTGTACACGTTCTTTAGAAACAAACCCCATAAAATCTTTTAAAAATGTTTAATTATTAATTATTATTACGATATGAGCAAATACATGTATGCATGAGTTCCAAACTCTTTAATTACATATTTAAACCTCAAATGAAAATTAAATGACATTTTCTCATTCACAGTAACCATAAAAAATCATACTCATCCTGCGTAGCACTGTCTTTCTGACCCGCGCCTGTCCGGTGTTACACTCACTCCGTCCTGTGTAACACTCTCAAGCTATTTAAACGCATCTGTAACTCGAGCAGCTCAAACTCGCCCACCCGGCCTTAAGTTAAACTTCCGCAAACTATCAAACTCGCCCTACCCTGTGCAGAGTTTTCTCCTGCAAATTATCAAAATCGGTGCACTCTGCAATACTCTCTCCCCCACCCAAACCCACCCTACTCATCAGTTGATTTAATTCATGAATCTGGTGTCCTTTCCGTGCCCACCATCTTAATATTTATCTTAAAAAGTCAAAGAAATCTGCACCCCCCTCCCCAAGTGTCACACATAACGAAACACAAATATGAATTTGTTTTTAAAGTTAATGTTGAAATAAGCTCTCACTAATAATTAAAGCGCTGCTGAGTACTGAAGTTTATTCCAATTAATAGTTTAAAGTGTTCCTATCAATAGCTTGGAGTGTTCCTTATCAATAGCTTAGAGTGTTCCTTATCAATAGTTTATAGTGTTCCTTATCCATAGTTTATAGTGTTCCTTATCAATAGTTTAAAGTGTTCCTTATCAATTGTTTATAGTGTTCTTTATCAATAGATTATATTTGTTAGCTCTGTTCCTATCAATAGTTAGTAGGTATTAGAAGTGTTTCTGTCAATAGTAATTAGGCTTTAGGAGTGTTCAGTTTGTAGAAATTTCTATCAATAATTAACATACATTATATATTAGTACTCTTATCAGTAGCTAGACGGTATTAGTACCGTTCATATCAATAGTTAGATTGTATTAGTACTGTTCATATCAATAGTTAGATTGTATTAGTACTGTTCATATCAATAGTTAGATTGTATTAGTACTGTTCATATCAATAGTTAGATTGTATTAGTACTGTTCATATCATTAGTTAGATTGTATTAGTACTGTTCATATCAATAGTTAGATTGTATTATTACTGTTCATATCAATAGTTAGATTGTATTAGTACTGTTCATATCAATAGTCAGTATGTATTAGCACCAATACCTTACTTGGCCAGTGCCGATTGGAAGTGTAATTGAAAAGTTGTACCTTATTAATGCTAGCTTGTAGTCATTGTAAACATGTAGGCCCACACGTTTAGGGAAAAAGTTGTACCTTATTAATGCTAGCTTGTAGTTATTGTAAACATGTAGGCCCACACGTTTAGGGAAAAAGTTGTACCTTATTAATGCTAGCTTGTAGTTATTGTAAACATGTAGGCCCACACGTTTAGGGGGAAATGTCATAAGAAATTAAGTACGACTCACGAGAATGACTGAACTGTCTTCATGTCTTTCTAATAACCGTGTTATATTGTCTAATCTGCAGTAGATTAGGTACACGATTAATTCATTTAAAATATTATAACCATTAAGTAGGTGGCGTTGGCGTCAGAGATACATACGATTTAAACATCTTTTTTCCCCAAGAGATATGACAAAAGCATACAATGTAAATATGTTATATAAATTAACATGATAGATGTTTGATATGTTTTATAAAATTATTATGACAAGTGTATAAGATTTAGTGATTTTAGAAAATGATTTTACAAAATAAACACTTTTGTTCATTTGCATACTAAATCTTTTACGTCCAAATGTTGTCATCATTATTTCTTCTCAAATAACGTTATTTTCGTAGCAGCATCAAAGCGCTTGCAACTCACCAACAACACCAATAAAATGACAAAATGTATGACCCGCATTAACAACTCACCAACAATACCAATAAAATGACAAAGAAAAAGTGTATGACCCGCATTAACAAAAGGAATGAATGTAGACCAGTCTTAAGCTTTGTGTACTGTGTACCTTATTTAATTAGAGAGAAATGCGGGGTACGGAAAGGAACTTTTATCATTTCCCACCACAGCATCATACATTATTTCGGAGAAGGGGAGGGGGGGGATATTACTGTAACTACATAACATCATTTAAGTTCGGAAAGAAAGTGAGGGTGTGTATATTTTCATGTGATAACGTGTTACAAGTAGGTCAATCTTCCACGGATGTGTAATCGTATGCTTTGAGATTTAATACGAGTTGAAAACAAACACGATTACTTCAAACGACAAGTAGGAAAATGGGGAAATGGGGGTGAGAGGTGTGGGCACCGTTCTCTGAAGCAAATATTAGTAAATCTATTTGTGATTAAAATGATAAATGATGAACTGTTTTTTTAAAAAATAATATAAAGTTTATATTTATTATGATTATACTTTCAAGTTTATTATTCGTGTGTGTGTGTGTGCGTGTGTGTGTGTGTGTGTGTGTGTATGTGTGCGTGTGTGTGTGCGTGTGTGTGTGTTTGTGTGTGTGTGTGTGTGTGTGCGTGTGTGTTTGTAAGGGAGTATAACTAACCCAGGCAAAGAAACCTTTGTTTGAGTGCACCCTATACTGTTTGAACAAGATGGAAATCGTGAAATCTTTTCGCTGTCACGTGGGTCATTTTATGAATGACGGAAATTTTCACACACGGACTATAAATCTGTCAAGAACTAAGATTCACCGGAAACCATACCAGCACTCCCGGGCCACAAAGAAAAGACTTCGATCCATTTACTTACGCAGGCTTGAAGGATTGAAACTGCTTTCCTTTCCTGTCTAGGACTGTGGATAAGAACTGAATGCGTTGATAGGTGAATAAGGATCTAGACAAAGGGTTAATTTACCTGTTCCTTTAGAGCTGACACAAAGACCGAGACAGGAGGGTTAATTTACTTTGTTCCCCATGCTTTAATATGTGGCAGTTGTTCATTTGAGTTATATACCCATTAACAACTTTCTCTATATCTAAATAAACACACGCATGCAAATGGGTATGAATGAATCTTGTAATCAATCTATCTCGTTCTTTTTTTATTTCTTCCCCTTCTTCCTATCTCTCCTCCCACTCCCTCTAGCTTTCTCATTTTCCCTCTCACGTTCGCACACACAAACAGCTGTACTAATTTTATTGATTCTCTCTCTCTCTCTCTCTCTCTCTCAAACACGCTGACACAACAGGCACGTACACTTTTCATAACCATCCACAAGAGGCTCAACAACAACAAAAAGAAATATATGGGTGGTTAGGGATGATCTACACTTAGTGCACCGGGGAGGGGAGGGCAAGAAGCAGACAATAAAATAATATACAACGTACTTCAGTAACTACTTCCTCTACTGATGACAATATAGATTAACAACCTGATCACCTTTTTAATACAATGATGTTTGGACCCTTCGTGTTTGGACTTGTCTCCATTTTGATCCGCATACTTCAAGCTAAGACTTCACAGTTTCTTTTTTCCACACTGTTAAGCAAAACTTCTTGACGCCTTCGCAGCTCAAGCGGAATTCACACTATTCCAATCTACTAGCAGCAAACTATGACGTTATTCAATAGGATGCAGTGGCTTAGCAATGGATTGTGCAATACACAAGGGCCCATGGCAGCGGGTAGAGTCTATTTTTTTACTTTCGGAATGTAATCGAAGGGGCCCACCACCGAAGCTCTGCACAAGCCCCTCCAAAAAAAATAACGTGCTACGCCATTGATAGGATGTAACGATACCCTTCTCGCTCGATGGCCAAGACCTATAGCAAAATGAATCTGTGTATATGATCCGCCCCAAAATCCGCCCCCAAATCGACCAGGTAGATAACCATTCAGAAAGCAATGTAACTATTATGATCTTTGGTTTAATGAACAGTCACTGAATCATATACTTCTAGTTCTAACTTCAGTTCAACCCAATTCTTGTAAACTATATACTTCTAGTTCTAACTTCAGTTCAACCCAATTCTTGTAAACTATATACTTCTAGTTCTAACTTCAGTTCAACCCAATTCTTGTAAACTATATACTTCTAGTTCTAACTTCAGTTCAACCCAATTCTTGTAAACTATATACTTCTAGTTCTAACTTCAGTTCAACCCAATTCTTGTAAACTATATAGCGGAACGCCCAGTGCACTATATAGAAAATAATTATTTATTTTGAAAAATAATCATACACCAGAAGTATCTAAGTAAACATTCAATTAATTCCCTGAGACTTTACATGCATTTGACTTTTCTGACAGTCTGACGTCACTGAAATAACCTCAGTGGCCTCTGATTTTCCACAATATGCAAATTAAAGTCATTATGCTTATATGCAAATTTCAATGCTGAAATGTATTGGCAGTAACATGTATTAAACATTTATTGTTGTTTTGCTTCTTCACCACCAGCTTTCCGAGGTTAAATTGAAATCTTCACTTTTCCAGTCTGCGGATTGTACTAATCGTATGATCGAGAGCACTTTAAACTCAATTGACGTCATTTTAATCTAATTAATATTTTGAATTGAAAGAGCACCCAATTTCCCCTTATTGTGTTGCTCATCAGGCGAATGTAGACGAGAGTTAGCAACCCGACGACCAAACGATAGCGTCCAGTGAATTTATAGTTACTGTGAACTCCGCAATAAATAGGAAATATGTCGTCTGCTAAGCACACGGTTCTCCAGTTCAAAAAGTGACATTAGTGACGATGTTGGGGAGGGGAGCACGTTACACCCATTAATCAAAGCGCACACGACCCTTGCTCGCTGACAGCCTCCTCAATGATTTGGCCCGATTGGAAGGTGACTCATGCATGTTTTGCCCCGACGAACGACCTCTCAGGTGTCAGCGTCTGTTTCAGGTCTAGTCACCTCACTGGTACAGTGCTTATTTTTAAGTTGGGTTTTCTTTGTTGGGGGTTTTTTCTCCCCGTTATTTTTAATCGTTACTATACCCTCCTCCCAACCCATTAGCTCCACCCCTCCCCTATCGGTTCTTTCTCTTTGAATTGTATTCACCAAGTTTGAAAATTCAAATACTGTAAGAAAATTCAAATATTGTGCAAGTGTATTTTGGCTAAGGAGAAAGTTATTATTTAATGTTACCCTCCTACTGAGGAGATTAATGTAATGAAACAGATAAATGTAATTAATGTAATTGGATTTTATTTAGCATAAGGTAAATAAAAATGTCAAGAAATGACTTAATGCAAATTTACTTGGAGATAACACTAGCTGAAGATAAACGTCATAATGAAAAATGTATTAGTCGGGACAAATTTGCATAATGCAAATTAATGTCTTAATGGGAAGTAAATGCTTGAATAGAAATGTACTAGTATATAGAGGGAAATATTATTTAAGTTAAAAGCCCTAGTGAGGAAATTTACCAGTGGAAAAATAAATATAATATTATTAATTTACTAGTAGGAGACAAATATAAGTGAACTAGTACAGAAAATTTTTAATGTAAATGTGCAAGTTGGGGATAAATATATACAAGTGAAGCGACAGTTACATGTAATTGTACTAGATGGAGATAAATATATAAAGCAAATTAGTGAAGTGACTAGTCAAAATGTAATGCTAGAAGGGTATGTATTGCACTAGAAGGGTATATCTGTGTCCTGGAGGGTAGAAAAAATTCAAAATGCATTGCACAAAGAGGGCAATATATGTTGTTGGTGGAGAGACAAATATCAAGAAGTAACTGGGCTAATAAGAAGACTGCTATAATGCGAATATAGTGCTAAAGTGAAAAAATATTAAATAAACTGGTGAGAAAGCTAATAAATGATGGAGTTGCATGGTTAAATAAAGAGACCTGGTCTTTCTATAATATAACTAATGATAAATTATTTCCTTTCAAAATAACACATTACCTGGGGTTTTTTTTTATAACTGTTTGTTTTTGAAAAGTACTTGCTCTCACAACAGCCATGTCAGTTTTTGTTTCTCTCTATATATATGCACATTAACACATATATGAAGAATTATTCTCCACGTCTTCTTTTGTATATAATGTACACATGCGCATATACATACACACATACATTACACACACATTCACACTCAAACACACACACACACACACACACACACACACACACATTTAAACACAATACAAATACAGAAAGCTGTAAAAGAGAAAAATATCGTTGCGAATGGCTGCCACTTTGTCCTACAGAACCAAAAATACTGAACAGTGTTGACGTTTTGTCGAGTCTTACTTTAATTGCCCGGCCGTGTGTGTTTAACTGCTCGTGGTTATACTGTGGCCTATATTGGTATGATCAGTATGTATTCTATGATCTGTGTGTGTGTGTGTTGGTATGATCAGTATGTATTATATGGCCAGTGTGTGTTGATATGATCAGTATGTATTTGTGGCAGAGTAAATTTGCCTTTCCCTATTTTAAAATTTAATTGTCGTATAAACTGTTAAATTGTCAGAGTAACCTGACCTTGGGCACTCCTTACGACGGTATTTTTGAAAGTGAGATGAAGTAAACAACCGAGTTGAGGATATGCTAGAAATTGCTGATGTAATGCAAACCATCCCAACTGGATGAATAGTTATATTATCCAATGGTTATGATTTACGAGAACGAGACTAGCCAATGGGCTAAGATATAAAAGTTTATCTGCTATAGAGAAATCTATTATCTGATTACTAGCATTTGAAGGTGGCTGTTAGCTTGATGGTGAGTTAACTGACTGGTGAAGAGAGAATGGACTTTAAAAAATTTTTATGCATTTTTCGCTATTGATGTGTTTTATGTAGGGATGTATTATGTGAGTAGACTTTTATTTCTACAAATGTTTGAAGTAAAATACTCATATATAGTTTACTGAACACTTGACATTTAGTATGCTGTATACATGTATTGGGCTAATAAATACTGTTGTAGGAAATTGTAAGTTGAGATTGGAATATAAGAAAAATCAAAGATGGTGAGTTAACTGACTGGTGAAGAGAGAATGGACTTTTAAAAAATTTTTATGCATTTTTCGCTATTGATGTGTTTTATGTAGGGATGTATTATGTGAGTAGACTTTTATTTCTACAAATGTTTGAATAAAATGCTCAATATAGTTTACTGAACACTTGACATTTAGTATGCTGTGTACGTGTATTGGGCTAATAAATACTGTTGTAGGAAATTGTAAGTTGAGATTGGAATGTAAGAAAAATTGAAGATATAAAGGATAAACTGGAAACTTAGGTTTGTTCTTTGATTATATTTTGCTATCGGTAAGCAGCCTTTCACATGCTAATTGAATCTACTGGTTCACTGATTGTAAACCACTATGACTAGGGAGAAGGGGAATCGTCTGCCATGGCTTGTGTAAGTGTAAAAGAATACACTACACTCCTTTGATGTATGGTGACGGCAGAGTATGTTGACTACATTGAGAAAATTTCTGGTATAGGGAAGTATTAGAAATTACTAAAAATTACTGTTCTGCTTGAATGAACTGGGACAGCAGAAAAAGCCCATAGTTCAAGAGAACAATTAGCTAATCTGTTTCATCCTGAGGAGGGAAACATGGGGAAATTGAACTGAACTATAATTTGTGACATTGCTGCAAAAAAAGGCATGAAAGTCTACTGAGACTACGCCTAATCCAGGTTATGTAAAAACTGTTATTGCTTATCTCTAATAACTCCATTCATATTCTCTGATAAGAACTATCCTGTGATTTGTATTGAATTATTGAATTGTATATTAGGCATAACATTGTGTAATATAGAAATTATTCAATATGGTTGTGTGGAAATATGGAGGTCAAGTAATCTATTTCATTATAATTATCATAAGTATATTTGATTGTTGATTTAATAAATTTATTGACCTTCCAACACATATTAATAACATTATGTTGGAGAAGAAAGTGGGTGGATAGGGACTCACTAAATATAAATTAAAACGGATTTTTTCTGCTTTAGTAAGAGGTTTTCCACCTATGGAAAGATTGTGTCACCGTAAATGTTTATCTTTTATGTTGTGGAAGAGAGAAAACATTTACAGCGCCATATATCCACCAAGTGAGAGAGATTAGTGGTGTCTGTTGGAGGATCATTAATAAAATAAATTAAGATTCTCATCATTTGTAATTAGTTTAGGATGATTAATTAAATATAATAATCATATCCATTGACTAAGGGGCGTTGGCGTCACATTATTCTATGATCTATGTGTGTTGGTATGATCATTATACATTATATGATCTGTGTGTTGGTATGATCAGTATGTATTATATGCCATGTGTGTGTTGATATGACCAGTAAGTATTCTATGATCTATGTGTGTTTATATGATCAGTATGTATCCTATGCTGTGTGTATTGGTTTGATAGTATTTATTCTATGGCCCTGATGTGTGGTGTGTGTGTGTGTGTGTGTGTGTGTGTGTGTGTGTGTGTGTGTGTGTGTGTTGGTGTGTTGGTGTGTTGGTGTCATTAGTATTTATTCTGTGGCCTGTGTTTTGTGATCATTATTTTGTGTTCTGTTTGTTTTGTGTGATTAGTATTAATATTCTATGGACTGTGTGTATGTGTGCGCGTGTTTTGTGTGATTAGTATTTATTATATGGCCTCTGTGTGTGTGTGTGTGTTTTTTTTTTTTGTGATTAGTATTTATTCTATAGCCTGTGTGTGTTGGTGTGGGCAGTATTCATTCTACGGCCTGTGTGTGTGTGCATTGGTGTGGGCAGTATTTATTCTGAGTGTGTAGATGTGATCGGTACGTGTTCTACGTCCTATATGTGTTGATGTGATCAGTACGTGTTCTACGTCCTATATGTGTTGATGTAATCAGTACGTATTCTACGTCCTATATGTATTGATGTGATCAGTACGTGTTCTACGGTCTGTGTGTGATCAGTGAGTATCCTATGACCTGAGTTGTTGTGATATTTGTGTTCTTTGCATTCTGTGTCGAAGTGATCAATGAGTGTTTGATTGTCTGTATTGAAGTGTGTTGACGTGATCACTGTGTCGAAATAATCAATGTCTGTTTTTGATTGTCTGTATTGAAGTTTGTTGAAGTGATTTCTGTGTTCTTTGCATTCTGTGCTGAAGTGATCAATGTGTATTTTTTGTCTGTATTGAAGTGTTTTGAGGTTTTATTGTCAGTGTTTGCAGTGACAGAAGCTTATTCTATGCTCTGTTTGATGTGATCAATGCTTAATTGAATTACTCATTGAGCGTTGTGATCAGTGCTTATTTTATTGCAAGCTTGTATTGAAGTGATTAATTTTATTTTTATTACATATCTATGTTAGGGTGATAAATATTTTATTTCTTATTTGTTTGAAGTGATTAACTTAATGTTACAAAGTCGTTTTTATCGTGCTGAACTCGAGTTCATGACCGTTAATCTGAGTTCATCGGGAAACAATATCCTGATGATTAACATATTAAATTCACTAAAAGATAATATGAAGAATAGAGAGTGGTGGAGGGGAGAGGAGGAAACAGGCAGAGAGGGAGAGAAGAAGTGAGAGAAGTTCCAGGTAAACGAAATTATTTAATATTTGTCGAATTTCTGAATATATTTAACTGGAGCTTTAACGAGACAATACATCATTCTTGTAGAGTATTGCTATTTCTTGGGACATATTTTTATATTAGTCACCAGTTTTCCTTATGACATATCATGTCCTTGAGTTTGGTTTTTATATTACTATTAGTCACCAATTTTCCCTATGACACACATCATGTCCTTATGTTTGGTTTTTATATTAGTCACCAGTTTTCCTTATGACACATCATGTCCTCGAGTTTGGTTTTTTTTTTACTCAGTCTAGGATTTCGACAAACTCTCTGACACCGTTAAGCTGTTTTTATTTCAAACAGAAAACTATTAAATTTTTTAATTATTTTTGCATACAACACCCGGTGACCCGTCAAATGCGCGCACTGACAAATGCGCGATAGGGTTAGGATTAGGATAGGGTTATGGTTAGGGGTTATGGGTTAGAGTTAGGGTTAGAGTTAGAGTTAGGGACAGAACGCGTCGTCGTGCTTTTGTCCATCGCGATTTTGTCGGCGCGCATTTGTCGGTGAACCACAACACCCCCACCTCCCCAACACCCAAAGTAATTTTTCACAAAATTCTTTTATTTACCATCTGTTGCTGGCGATTTGATGGCGAAATGGACTTAACAAACTTAAAGAAAACGGAGAAGCAACTATTTTGAATATGAATTTACTTTTAAGATGATATTTTAAAATAAAGTTAAAAATGGAAAAGTCACTCCACCCCACCCCCAACAAAAGAAAAGAGAGAGTAGAAGTAAATAAATAAATAAAAAATGATAGAGAGTTTCTGCAAAATGTTCAGCAAAGATTTAACCTCGCGACACCAACAAAATGGCAAACCGTGACTGAATGTACATTACACTTCTGCTAAAAGCTTTCCCAGATAATAACACAATGCTACGCCATATTAAAGGTGTACCGTCCAAATTCTGACTCGAACAAAGCTGCACCATGTTAAAGGATTACAAAATTAATGACACAATGCTGCGCTATCATTAAAGGCTTGCGGCGAGAAATTGGCGAAACGTAAGCCAAGTTAAAGGCTTAACAAGGTATTGTGCTAAAGAACACGATTCCGGGCCTCTAGAGAAAGAACAGTACAGAAAGTTGTGAATTTATTTAAGGCTTTAAACAATGACATGAGTGCATGTGTCGATGTAAAGTCAGCGCATAATATACGTAGTTACGCAGAGACTACTCGCTTTCAACATATGATATACGTAGTTACGTAGAGACTGCTCCCGCTCAGCACAGGAAATACGTAGTTACGTAGAGACTGCTCCCGCTCAGCACAGGAAATACGTAGTTACGTAGAGACCGCTCCCGCTCAGCACAGGAAATATGTAGTTACGTAGAGACTGCTCCCGCTCAGCAAAGGAAATACGTAGTTACGTAAAGACTGCTCCCGCTCAGCACAGGAAATACGTAGTTACGTAGAGACTGCTCCCGCTCAGCACGGGAAATACGTTATTAGTAGAAACTGCTCGCTCTCAGCATATGATATACGTAGTTACGTAGAGACTGATCCCGCTCAGCACGGGAAATACGTAGTTACGTAGAGACTGATCCCGCTCAGCACGGGAAATACGTAGTTACGTAGAGACTGTTTACAGTCAGTGAAAGATATATACGAGGTTATGTAGAGACTGATCCCGCTCAGCATAGAATATACATAGTTACGTAGAGACTGCTTGCAGTCAGCACAGGATATATGAAAGATATAAACGTTATGGTATTTTCATTACTTTATATACGTATTAAAAGTTATTGTTGAACATATGCAGATTTCTTGCCCCCTTTATTTATTTGTAAAACAAGCTGGTTAGTGGTTTTGTATCACGACAGTTTAGTCTTTTACTGGTGTTATTAAACTTGTTGTAGTTTACAAGATTACATACAAAGCAATTTACGAATCTGTAAAGATGTTTTAATTGTATAGAATATTAATTAATTGTTATCATCTAAAAGGAAGTTTAATGTACTAACTAATTTCCTACCTTTGTGGTTACGTGACGTAAATAGTCAGATAATGTTTACACTACATGCTCATATATCAGAATGAGCATATTGCTCAGAGGAGAAACAAAATAAGTCCAGTCTTTCTTTTACTGATGAGCATAGAACTTTTATTTTACCATTTTGAGTGTGTAGGCATTATTACCACCAAGACAATGTATTGTTATACCGCGTTAAGGTTTACTATTATTGTGCGAATTCAGGCAATTCCGTCTAATGGGTTAACAAATCAGCTATATCTATTTTCTAGTTGTATGAATAAATTAATGTGCAGCTAGATCAAACCGTTAGTATTCTAGCACTTGAAATTTCAGTGGTCTCTTTCCACTCAAGTCTCAAGTCTATGAAGAAGCATATCTTGGAAAAGGGGAGGGAATATAATTTATATAATTAATAATTTACATGATATACATCTTTATGACCATATTCGAGTTCTGTCAAAATCAAAGTGGCGAGATTATAGAACTTTCTTCAATTAAAATAATTTTGGGTCCATTCTCATTGGATGAAGTTTTTATGAACAAGTATTGTTTTACACATCTCGTTGTTAATTCTTATCATTTCATTCTATTTTTCCTGTCTATGTTTTGGGTGGTAATTTAATTTACCACCTAAATTTAGATTGGGGGGTGTCACGAATGAACACGACCTGTATATACATTGTGCATCAATCAGCATCACCATAACATCAGCAAGAGATGGGTTGTTTTTTTTTCAACTGGACATAGTTTAACATCCAACCCGAACATTATAGTAGAGTGCTAATCCTAAAAAAGAGTTAGTGCCCATTGCTTATACAGAGCATAAACTTACAGCCATGCAACACACTTTTGCCATTTCTGAGTTGGAAGTGTTGCATTAGTTTGGGCTGTTGAGAAGTTTTAGCCTTACCTTTACTGTTTAGAGTTTATGCTAGAAATAGACCACAAACCACATGCTTATCTCGTCAAGAAAAGATTACAAATTGTCACTTAAACCAACTGTCATTAATCCCGCGGGCATTTTCATTCAGGATCAAATGCATTCCTGGACCCAAAAGTTAATTTTCTTATTAAGCATTTATATACTTTCTAAGTCTGGCTTAGACTTTAGTGTTGGCTGCGGTAAAATTGTCAGATTGATGCGATAAATTGTCCAAGGGCAGGCAAATGAAAATCCATCTCCTAGCACAAAAGTTTTGAAGAGAGGAAAAATTTCTGACAAGGAGAGTAAATTATGTAATGTAATGTCAAACATGGGGAGAGACACTCTCTGCATCCTTCCTTCATCCTGTGTGGTGGAAAGCTACTGTGCAAAGCAAATATCTTTGCTCTAAGGCTAAGTGATACAGGTTAGTGGCCTGACCTAGAACGCAGTATTTGTCTCTCCCACCCTCTCCAAATCCAAAAATCTCCAAGCACATGACAGTATGAAGAAAACACAACAGCTAGCCATTAATGAACATGTTGATTTATTCAGCAGTTTACTTGTTTTATTAATTAGCAAAGCTTAAGCTATTTACTCTGAGATTATGTACACATGTTGTGCACTTTTGTCTCAACTGATATTATAATACATCAAGCTTATTAGCTTTGTTTAGAAAATTTATTTAATAGCCACAGTGTGTAACTCTCAAAATGGTGGTGTTAATTACTGCTAATCGTTAGATCTTCATAATTCCAGAGTTATACATTGTTACGTTCCAGCGGATGTCCTTTCGTATTCATCAGTGCCTAATTTTGTGAAAATGTGACGTGCGACCCACCCCAGGTCTGACACCAGCTACTAATTACACCACTTATAAACAATGCAAGAAGAAAGGAGCAATATGCCATGTTGCAGACAAACAGAATTGTGGGTAGACATCTCAACAACACTTGCACAAGGATATGATTCAAATCCACAACAATCACTATCCATTTTATAATACATAACAATTAGTTAGTTGAAAAGTGCAAAGAAAATATTAACCAAATACAAGAAAGAAAACAGAAAAAATAAATTCTGACGTTAAGAAATATTATTACCAAAAATCAAAACATAGCCAAATTTTTTTTTTTAAATTACACAATATTTCCGTCGGTGGAAAACTTCTTACCAAAGGAGAAAACAAACCCGCCTTTAATCTATATTTAGTGAGCCCCCATCCACCCACTATCTCTCCAAGATATGATTAACCATATGTGTAAGAAGGTCAATAAATTTAACAATACATTTATAAAATCAACATTCAGATATACATATAACAAATACAATGAAAAGATTACTTGATATAAATATTTTTCTGAAACCATGTTTGAATAATTTCAATGCATATACAGTCTTATATCTTAACATAAATTCAGCAGGTTAATGTCAATATAAATCACAGGATAATTCTTATCAACAACAGAAAAGGTGTTATAGAGAGATAAGCAATAATAGTTTGTAGATAAACTTGTCTAGATGATGTTGCAATAGTCTTTTCAGACACTTTCATTTTGAGGTCACAAGTTTAATGTTCACAATAGAATTGTCAGTTCTTCACACGTTAACATTGGCAACAAAGATATAATTATTAAGTATAGAAATAGGGATAAGCAAATTTACTCCACCACACATGGACAAATTCATGCAGACGTTAGCTCTCCCCTTCCATGACCATATATCTCTACCTTCTAAATTCAACATTCGCTCTCTTCATCCATAACAGTATATCTCTACCTTCTAAAAGCAACATTCGCTCTCTTCATCCATGACAGTATATCTCTACCTTATAAATGCAACATTCGCTCTCTTCATCATTGACAATATATCTCTATCTTCTAATCGTAAACATTCCCTCTCCTCATCCATGAAATATATCTCTACCTTCAGATTGTAAATCTTACTTTCTTCATCCATGACAATAAATCCCTACCTTCTGAGTATAAACCTCTCCTTCGGCCCTTGCGCCCATGTGCAAAATCAACTTAGGTTGGAAGCGAACGTAAGATCAAACAACTTGTTGACTACGGTGTTCACCAAATTTCGCGTGTGCGTTATGTATATGTTGTGTGTGATTAATGTCTGTGCATGTGAAAGAGAAAGAGAGAAGGTGAAGTTAAGACCTAGACAGACATAAGAAACACGAACGCTCTGGGAGTGTCTGTTTGCCAATAATCTCTAATTATATCAAAGATATTTTGAGGCATCATTTGATGACTCTAAAAGTACATCTCATAAGTATTTTAACAGATCTTGCATTAGAAAACACACTTCAGATAGCTAATTCCGTACAGAAATTTTCTTTAATGATGCACTAGAAAAGAAATACGCTTCAAATTACACAGTCTGCACAGAAATATTCCTTAATAACGCGCTAGAAAGAAATACGCTTCAAATTACATAGTCTGCGCCAAAATAATTTTGTAATGATGTGCTTCCATGGCGCCGGAATAATCAGTGACCTGTTTAGAAAGAAAAGTGCCGTGGTCTGTCTTGATAGTTTTCATACAGCCATTAAGTAATGTTGCATAACACTGCGTCAGCATTATCTTTTCAAGTAAGACAAAATGTTTCGAAACAGTTATTACATTTTAATTTAGTGATACTTGAGAGTTTGTCTCCGAGTTTGTTACGAAGTAAGCACAGTTTTATCTATGAATCGATAGCTCTCTATAAATATTATTTGTCGGGAAAGGAATGCCAAATATTTAAAAAATGCAGAAATGTCTGAAACTGCAAGTAGAATTATATTAAAATAGTATTGACTTTCATACGTAATCCGTTCTGTTATTTGTTATGAGGTGTGTGTGTGTGTGTGTGTGTGTGTGTGTGTGTGTGTGTGTGTGTGTGTGTGTGTGTGTGTGTGTGTGTGTGTGTGTAAAACATCTCTAATACATTTTATGTGACACAGTAGATAGATCGCTTGCAACTTATTAAAACTGCAATGTATAATTTCCTAACGTGTTAAAAAACAAAAATGTTGAGGTCTTAATTTTAAAAAGAAAATAGTAGTCTGCGGAATCAGTACCTACACTCCATCGAAATCAAGACTTACTTGTGTGCCTTAAAACTTTAGCTGTTTTTTTAAAAGCAATTTGCAATTGCAACAAATTCTAAATTATCGTGGAATATTATTTTCTTAAACTTTAAGTAACACGATTTTCATTACTTGAATTTAAATTGCAAATGAATCATGTTTCTTGTTATTGTGACCGTAAATAAGGATATTCCTAAATTAAAGTATGGTGGGATTTTTAAATATACATTTTAGAACTAAGTGGTGAGTAACACCAGA